>OZ017740.1:263009558-263609558 GCA_963969285.1 Odontomyia ornata | reverse complement strand
CTGTGGCAACAGTAAGAGATCGAAGCTGGAAATCTGCACAAAACACGCACGTGGTCTAGAATCTCCTATTTCTATACCTCCTGCACGCTAGGTAATTTGCCTAAAATATTTTCCGACCACCGGAATACTAGTTTGGGTTAAGCCTTTAAATTAAAAATTATAAAACCGGAACTCGCACGTTTAAGGGGAGAAAAATCCATTTGAAGTTTTAGGGGGGTGACACGTAAAAATTTGGAAATTTTTTGGCTTTAAACCACTAAAACTGCCCTTAAACTTTACCAAACTGCCACAAATTTATACTTTTTGAGAAGTTCAGACGCTAATCTATCTTTCAGGATCAAAATATTGCAAATCGGTTAGTAAACCTGGCCACAGGAATGCGATAAAGGGAAAAAGTTCCCAAAACCTGCCCCCCAAAAATATACTTTCTCGCTTGTTATATCACTTAGGAAAACCGTTTTTGTTTTGGTTTATTTCTTTTCACTCATATACCACTTATAAACAGTGAAAAGTTTTCTACAAACTACTCATGACTTTTTATGCAGACAAGTTTGATTTTTTCACTTTATTCCTTTTTTAACCCTCATGAAAAATAGTGTTCGTACAAAAAAGTACTACAAATTTGTATTTGACGGAAAGAACAAACCGTTAGCTAAAAAATGACACCAAAATTTTAGTAATCGGATAGAAATTCTGGCCACAGTGAGCAATCAAAGCCAGAGATCTGCCAAGGAAATTGACGTCATTTCAGGGAAATTCATGTCTATGCCTTCCAGACGCCATAAAAATTAGTATTTTCATGCAAGGTACAACATAGTTACATTTTACGTAAACTACACAAAGCCGGCTAAAAGATGAGACCAAAATTTAAACGATCAAATAAAAACTGTGGCAACAGTAAGAGATCGAAGCTGGAAATCTGCACAAAACACGCACGTGGTCTAGAATCTCCTATTTCTATACCTCCTGCACGCTAGGTAATTTGCCTAAAATATTTTCCGACCACCGAAATACTAGTTTGGGTTAAGCCTTTAAATTAAAAATTATAAAACCGGAACTCGCACGTTTAAGGGGAGAAAAATCCATTTGAAGTTTTAGGGGGGTGACACGTAAAAATTTGGAAATTTTTTGGCTTTAAACCACTAAAACTGCCCTTAAACTTTACCAAACTGCCACAAATTTATACTTTTTGAAAAGTTCAGACGCTAATCTATCTTTCAGGATCAAAATATTGCAAATCGGTTAGTAAACCTGGCCACAGGAATGCGATAAAGGGAAAAAGTTCCCAAAACCTGCCCCCCGAAAATATACTATCTCGCTTGTTATATCACTTAGGAAAACCGTTTTTGTTTTGGTTTATTTCTTTTCACTCATATACCACTTATAAACAGTGAAAAGTTTTCTGCAAACTACTCATGACTTTTTATGCAGACAAGTTTGATTTTTTCACTATATTCCTTTTTAACCCTCCTGAAAAATGGTGTTCGTACGAAAAGTACTACAAATTTGTATTTGACGGGAAGAACAAACCGTTAGCTAAAAAATGACACCAAAATTTTAGTAATCGGATAGAAATTCTGGCCACAGTGAGCAATCAAAGCCAGAGATCTGCCAAGGAAATTGACGTCATTTCAGGGAAATTCATGTCTATGCCTTCCAGACGCCATAAAAATTAGTATTTTCATGCAAGGTACAACATATTTACACTTTACGGAAACTACACAAAGCCAGCTAAAAGATGAGACCAAAATTTTAACGATCAAATAAAAAATGTGGCAACAGTAAGAGATCGAAGCTGGAAATCTGCACAAAAAACGCACGTGGTCTAGAATCTCCTATTTCTATACCTCCCGCACGCTAGATAATTTGCCTAAAATATTTTCCGACCACCGAAATACTAATTTGGGTTAAGCCTTTAAATTGAAAATTATAAAACCGGAACTCGCACGTTTAAGGGGAGAAAAATCCATTTGAAGTTTTAGGGGGGTGACACGTAAAAATTTGGAAATTTTTTGGCTTTAAACCACTAAAACTGCCCTTAAACTTTACCAAACTGCCACAAATTTATACTTTTTGAAAAGTTCAGACGCTAATCTATCTTTCAGGATCAAAATATTGCAAATCGGTTAGTAAACCTGGCCACAGGAATGCGATAAAGGGAAAAAGTTCCCAAAACCTGCCCCCCAAAAATATACTATCTCGCTTGTTATATCACTTAGGAAAACCGTTTTTGTTTTGGTTTATTTCTTTTCACTCATATACCACTTATAAACAGTGAAAAGTTTTCTGCAAACTACTCATGACTTTTTATGCAGACAAGTTTGATTTTTTCACTATATTCCTTTTTTAACCCTCCTAAAAAATAGTGTTCGTACGAAAAGTACTACAAATTTGTATTTGACGGGAAGAACAAACCGTTAGCTAAAAAATGACACCAAAATTTTAGTAATCGGATAGAAATTCTGGCCACAGTGAGCAATCAAAGCCAGAGATCTGCCAAGGAAATTGACGTCATTTCAGGGAAATTCATGTCTATGCCTTCCAGACGCCATAAAAATTAGTATTTTCATGCAAGGTACAACATATTTACACTTTACGGAAACTACACAAAGCCAGCTAAAAGATGAGACCAAAATTTTAACGATCAAATAAAAACTGTGGCAACAGTAAGAGATCGAAGCTGGAAATCTGCACAAAAAACGCACGTGGTCTAGAATCTCCTATTTCTATACCTCCTGCACGCTAGATAATTTGCCTAAAATATTTTCCGACCACCGAAATACTAGTTCGGGTTAAGCCTTTAAATTAAAAATTATAAAACCGGAACTCGCACGTTTAAGGGGAGAAAAATCCATTTGAAGTTTTAGGGGGGTGACACGTAAAAATTTGGAAATTTTTTGGCTTAAACCACTAAAACTGCCCTTAAACTTTACCAAACTGCCACAAATTTATACTTTTTGAAAAGTTCAGACGCTAATCTATCTTTCAGGATCAAAATATTGCCAATCGGTTAGTAAACCTGGCCACAGGAATGCGATAAAGGGAAAAAGTTCCCAAAACCTGCCCCCCAAAAATATACTATCTCGCTTGTTATATCACTTAGGAAAACCGTTTTTATTTTGGCTTATTTCTTTTCACTCATATACCACTTATAAACAGTGAAAAGTTTTCTGCAAACTACTCATGACTTTTTATGCAGACAAGTTTGATTTTTTCACTATATTCCTTTTTTAATCCTCCTGAAAAATAGTGTTCGTACGAAAAGTACTACAAATTTGTATTTGACGGAAAGAACAAACCGTTAGCTAAAAACTGACACCAAAATTTTAGTAATCGGATAGAAATTCTGGCCACAGTGAGCAATCAAAGCCAGAGATCTGCCAAGGAAATTGACGTCATTTCAGGGAAATTCATGTCTATGCCTTCCAGACACCATAAAAATTAGTATTTTCATGCAAGGTACAACATATTTACACTTTACGGAAACTACACAAAGCCAGCTAAAAGATGAGACCAAAATTTTAACGATCAAATAAAAACTGTGGCAACAGTAAGAGATCGAAGCTGGAAATCTGCACAAAAAACGCACGTGGTCTAGAATCTCCTATTTCTATACCTCCTGCACGCTAAATAATTTGCCTAAAATATTTTCCGACCACCGAAATACTAGTTTGGGTTAAGCCTTTAAATTAAAAATTATAAAACCGGAACTCGCACGTTTAAGGGGAGAAAAATCCATTTGAAGTTTTAGGGGGGTGACACGTAAATACTTGGAAATTTTTTGGCTTTAAACCACTAAAACTGCCCTTAACCTTTACCAAACTGCCACAAATTTATACTTTTTGAAAAGTTCAGACGCTAATCTATCTTTCAGGATCAAAATATTGCAAATCGGTTAGTAAACCTGGCCACAGGAATGCGATAAAGGGAAAAAGTTCCCAAAACCTGCCCCCCGAAAATATACTATCTCGCTTGTTATATCACTTAGGAAAACCGTTTTTGTTTTGGTTTATTTCTTTTCACTCATATACCACTTATAAACAGTGAAAAGTTTTCTGCAAACTACTCATGACTTTTATGCAGACAAGTTTGATTTTTTCACTATATTCCTTTTTTAACCCTCCTGAAAAATAGTGTTCGTACGAAAAGTACTACAAATTTGTATTTGACGGGAAGAACAAACCGTTAGCTAAAAAATGACACCAAAATTTTAGTAATCGGATAGAAATTCTGGCCACAGTGAGCAATCAAAGCCAGAGATCTGCCAAGGAAATTGACGTCATTTCAGGGAAATTCATGTCTATGCCTTCCAGACGCCATAAAAATTAGTATTTTCATGCAAGGTACAACATGTTTACACTTTACGGAAACTACACAAAGCCAGCTAAAAGATGAGACCAAAATTTTAACGATCAAATAAAAGCTGTGGCAACAGTAAGAGATCGAAGCTGGAAATCTGCACAAAAAACGCACGTGGTCTAGAATCTCCTATTTCTATACCTCCTGCACACTAGATAATTTGCCTAAAATATTTTCCGACCACCGGAATACTAGCTTGGGTTAAGCCTTTAAATTAAAAATTATAAAACCGGAACTCGCACGTTTAAGGGGAGAAAAATCCATTTGAAGTTTTAGTGGGGTGACACGTAAAAATTTGGAAATTTTTTGGCTTTAAACCACTAAAACTGCCCTTAAACTTTACCAAACTGCCACAAATTTATACTTTTTGAAAAGCTCAGACGCTAATCTATCTTTCAGGATCAAAATATTGCAAATCGGTTAGTAAACCTGGCCACAGGAATGTGATAAAGGGAAAAAGTTCCCAAAACCTGCCCCCCAAAAATATACTATCTCGCTTGTTATATCACTTAGGAAAACTGTTTTTATTTTGGTTTATTTCTTTTCACTCATATACCACTTATAAACAGTGAAAAGTTTTCTGCAAACTACTCATGACTTTTTATGCAGACAAGTTTGATTTTTTCACTATATTCCTTTTTTAACCCTCCTGAAAAATAGTGTTCGTACGAAAAGTACTACAAATCTGTATTTGACGGTAAGAACAAACCGTTAGCTAAAAAATGACACCAAAATTTTAGTAATCGGATAGAAATTCTGGCCACAGTGAGCAATCAAAGCCAGAGATCTGCCAAGGAAATTGACGTCATTTCAAGGGAAAAAGTTCCCAAAACCTGCCCCCCAAAAATATACTATCTTGCTTGTTATATCACTTAGGAAAACCGTTTTTGTTTTGGTTTATTTCTTTTCACTCATATACCACTTATAAACAGTGAAAAGTTTTCTGCAAACTACTCATGACTTTTTATGCAGACAAGTTTGATTTTTTCACTATATTCCTTTTTTAATCCTCCTGAAAAATAGTGTTCGTACGAAAAGTACTACAAATTTGTATTTGACGGAAAGAACAAACCGTTAGCTAAAAACTGACACCAAAATTTTAGTAATCGGATAGAAATTCTGGCCACAGTGAGCAATCAAAGCCAGAGATCTGCCAAGGAAATTGACGTCATTTCAGGGAAATTCATGTCTATGCCTTCCAGACGCCATAAAAATTAGTATTTTCATGCAAGGTACAACATATTTACACTTTACGGAAACTACACAAAGCCAGCTAAAAGATGGGACCAAAATTTTAACGATTTAGTAAAAACTGTGGCAACAGTAAGATATCGAAGCTGGAAATCTGCACAAAAAACGCACGTGGTCTAGAATCTCCTATTTCTATACCTCCTGCACGCTAGATAATTTGCCTAAAATATTTTCCGACCACCGAAATACTAGTTTGGGTTAAGCCTTTAAATTAAAAATTGTAAAACCGGAACTCGCACGTTTAAGGGGAGAAAAATCCATTTGAAGTTTTAGGGGGGTGACACGTAAAAATTTGGAAATTTTTTGGCTTTAAACCACTAAAACTGCCCTTAAACTTTACCAAACTGCCACAAATTTATACTTTTTTGAAAAGCTCAGACGCTAATCTATCTTTCGGAATCAAAATATTGCAAATCGGTTAGTAAACCTGGCCACAGGAATGCGATAAAGGGAAAAAGTTCCCAAAACCTGCCCCCCAAAAATATACTATCTCGCTTGTTATATCACTTAGGAAAACCGTTTTTGTTTTGGTTTATTTCTTTTCACTCATATACCACTTATAAACAGTGAAAAGTTTTCTGCAAACTACTCATGACTTTTTATGCAGACAAGTTTGATTTTTTCACTATATTCCTTTTTTAACCCTCCTGAAAAATAGTGTTCGTACGAAAAGTACTACAAATTTGTATTTGACGGAAAGAACAAACCGTTAGCTAAAAAATGACACCAAAATTTTAGTAATCGGATAGAAATTCTGGCCACAGTGAGCAATCAAAGCCAGAGATCTGCCAAGGAAATTGACGTCATTTCAGGGAAATTCATGTCTATGCCTTCCAGACGCCATAAAAATTAGTATTTTCATGCAAGGTACAACATATTTACACTTTACGGAAACTACACAAAGCCAGCTAAAAGATGAGACCAAAATTTTAACGATCAAATAAAAACTGTGGCAACAGTAAGAGATCGAAGCTGGAAACCTGCCCAAAAAACGCACGTGGTCTAGAATCTCCTATTTCTATACCTCCTGCACGCTAGATAATTTGCCTAAAATATTTTCCGACCACCGAAATACTAGTTTGGGTTAAGCCTTTAAATTAAAAATTATAAAACCGGAACTCGCACGTTTAAGGGGAGAAAAATCCATTTGAAGTTTTAGGGGGGTGACACGTAAAAATTTGGAAATTTTTTGGCTTTAAACCACTAAAACTGCCCTTAAACTTTACCAAACTGCCACAAATTTATATTTTTTGAAAAGTTTAGACGCTAATCTATCTTTCAGGATCAAAATATTGCAAATCGGTTAGTAAACCTGGCCACAGGAATGCGATAAAGGGAAAAAGTTCCCAAAACCTGCCCCCCAAAAATATACTATCTCGCTTGTTATATCACTTAAGAAAACCGATTTTGTTTTGGTTTATTTCTTTTCACTCATATACCACTTATAAACAGTGAAAAGTTTTCTGCAAACTACTCATGACTTTTTATGCAGACAAGTTTGATTTTTTCACTATATTCCTTTTTTAACCCTCCTAAAAAATAGTGTTCGTACGAAAAGTACTACAAATTTGTATTTGACGGGAAGAACAAACCGTTAGCTAAAAAATGACACCAAAATTTTAGTAATCAAGAAATTCTGGCCACAGTGAGCAATCAAAGCCAGAGATCTGCCAAGGAAATTGACGTCATTTCAGGGAAATTCATGTCTATGCCTTCCAGACGCCATAAAAATTAGTATTTTCATGCAAGGTACAACATATTTACACTTTACGGAGACTACACAAAGCCAGCTAAAAGATGAGACCAAAATTTTAACGATCAAATAAAAACTGTGGCAACAGTAAGAGATCGAAGCTGGAAATCTGCACAAAAAACGCACGTGGTCTAGAATCTCCTATTTCTATACCTCCTGCACGCTAGATAATTTGCCTAAAATATTTTCCGACCACCGAAATACTAGTTTGGGTTAAGCCTTTAAATTAAAAATTATAAAACCGGAACTCGCACGTTTAAGGGGAGAAAAATCCATTTGAAGTTTTAGGGGGGTGACACGTAAAAATTTGGAAATTTTTTGGCTTTAAACCACTAAAACTGCCCTTAAACTTTACCAAACTGCCACAAATTTATACTTTTTGAAAAGTTTAGACGCTAATCTATCTTTCAGGATCAAAATATTGCAAATCGGTTAGTAAACCTGGCCACAGGAATGCGATAAAGGGAAAAAGTTCCCAAAACCTGCCCCCCAAAAATATACTATCTCGCTTGTTATATCACTTAAGAAAACCGATTTTGTTTTGGTTTATTTCTTTTCAATCATATACCACTTATAAACAGTGAAAAGTTTTCTGCAAACTACTCATGACTTTTTATGCAGACAAGTTTGATTTTTTCACTATATTCCTTTTTTAACCCTCCTGAAAAATAGTGTTCGTACGAAAAGTACTACAAATTTGTCTTCGACGGAAAGAACAAACCGTTAGCTAAAAAATGACACCAAAGTTTTAGTAATCGGATAGAAATTCTGGCCACAGTGAGCAATCAAAGCCAGAGATCTGCCAAGGAAATTGACGTCATTTCAGGGAAATTCATGTCTATGCCTTCCAGACGCCATAAAAATTAGTATTTTCATGCAAGGTACAACATATTTACACTTTACGGAAACTACACAAAGCCAGCTAAAAGATGAGACCAAAATTTTAACGATCAAATAAAAACTGTGGCAACAGTAAGAGATCGAAGCTGGAAATCTGCACAAAAAACGCACGTGGTCTAGAATCTCCTATTTCTATACCTCCTGCACGCTAGATAATTTGCCTAAAATATTTTCCGACCACCGAAATACTAGTTTGGGTTAAGCCTTTAAATTAAAAATTATAAAACCGGAACTCGCACGTTTAAGGGGAGAAAAATCCATTTGAAGTTTTAGGGGGGTGACACGTAAAAATTTGGAAATTTTTTGGCTTTAAACCACTAAAACTGCCCTTAAACTTTACCAAACTGCCACAAATTTATACTTTTTGAAAAGTTCAGACGCTAATCTATCTTTCAGGATCAAAATATTGCAAATCGGTTAGTAAACCTGGCCACAGGAATGCGATAAAGGGAAAAAGTTCCCAAAACCTGCCCCCCAAAAATATACTATCTCGCTTGTTATATCACTTAGGAAAACCGTTTTTGTTTTGGTTTATTTCTTTTCACTCATATACCACTTATAAACAGTGAAAAGTTTTCTGCAAACTACTCATGACTTTTTATGCAGACAAGTTTGATTTTTTCACTATATTCCTTTTTTAACCCTCCTGAAAAATAGTGTTCGTACGAAAAGTACTACAAATTTGTATTTGACGGAAAGAACAAACCGTTAGCTAAAAAATGACACCAAAATTTTAGTAATCAGATAGAAATTCTGGCCACAGTGAGCAATCAAAGCCAGAGATCTGCCAAGGAAATTGACGTCATTTCAGGGAAATTCATGTCTATGCCTTCCAGACGCCATAAAAATTAGTATTTTCATGCAAGGTACAACATATTTACACTTCACGAAAACTACACAAAGCCAGCTAAAAGATGAAACCAAAATTTTAACGATCAAATAAAAACTGTGGCAACAGTAAGAGATCGAAGCTGGAAATCTGCACAAAAAACGCACGTGGTCTAGAATCTCCTATTTCTATACCTCCTGCACGCTAGATAATTTGCCTAAAATATTTTCCGACCACCGAAATACTAGTTAGGGTTAAGCCTTTAAATTAAAAATTATAAAACCGGAACTCGCACGTTTAAGGGGAGAAAAATCCATTTGAAGTTTTAGGGGGGTGACACGTAAAAATTTGGAAATTTTTTGGCTTTAAACCACTAAAACTGCCCTTAAACTTTACCAAACTGCCACAAATTTATACTTTTTGAAAAGTTTAGACGCTAATCTATCTTTCAGGATCAAAATATTGCAAATCGGTTAGTAAACCTGGCCACAGGAATGCGATAAAGAGAAAAAGTTCCCAAAACCTGCCCCCCAAAAATATACTATCTCGCTTGTTATATCACTTAGGAAAACCGTTTTTGTTTTGGTTTATTTCTTTTCACTCATATACCACTTATAAACAGTGAAAAGTTTTCTGCAAACTACTCATGACTTTTTATGCAGACAAGTTTGATTTTTTCACTATATTCCTTTTTTAACCCTCCTGAAAAATAGTGTTCGTACGAAAAGTACTACAAATTTGTCTTTGACGGAAAGAACAAACAGTTAGCTAAAAAATGACACCAAAATTTTAGTAATCGGATAGAAATTCTGGCCACAGTGAGCAATCAAAGCCAGAGATCTGCCAAGGAAATTGACGTCATTTCAGGGAAATTCATGTCTATGCCTTCCAGACGCCATAAAAATTAGTATTTTCATGCAAGGTACAACATATTTACACTTTACGGAAACTACACAAAGCCAGCTAAAAGATGAGACCAAAATTTTAACGATCAAATAAAAACTGTGGCAACAGTAAGAGATCGAAGCTGGAAATCTGCACAAAAAACGCACGTGGTCTAGAATCTCCTATTTCTATACCTCCTGCACGCTAGATAATTTGCCTAAAATATTTTCCGACCACCGAAATACTAGTTTGGGTTAAGCCTTTAAATTAAAAATTATAAAACCGGAACTCGCACGTTTAAGGGGAGAAAAATCCATTTGAAGTTTTAGGGGGGTGACACGTAAAAATTTGGAAATTTTTTGGCTTTAAACCACTAAAACTGCCCTTAAACTTTACCAAACTGCCACAAATTTATACTTTTTGAAAAGCTCAGACGCTAATCTATCTTTCAGGATCAAAATATTGCAAATCGGTTAGTAAACCTGGCCACAGGAATGCGATAAAGGGAAAAAGTTCCCAAAACCTGCCCCCCAAAAATATACTATCTCGCTTGTTATATCACTTAGGAAAACCGTTTTTGTTTTGGTTTATTTCTTTTCACTCATATACCACTTATAAACAGTGAAAAGTTTTCTGCAAACTACTCATGACTTTTTATGCAGACAAGTTTGATTTTTTCACTATATTCCTTTTTTAACCCTCCTGAAAAATAGTGTTCGTACGAAAAGTACTACAAATTTGTATTTGACGGGAAGAACAAACAGTTAGCTAAAAAATGACACCAAAATTTTAGTAATCGGATAGAAATTCTGGCCACAGTGAGCAATCAAAGCCAGAGATCTGCCAAGGAAATTGACGTCATTTCAGGGAAATTCATGTCTATGCCTTCCAGACGCCATAAAAATTAGTATTTTCATGCAAGGTACAACATATTTACACTTCACGGAAACTACACAAAGCCAGCTAAAAGATGAGACCAAAATTTTAACGATCAAATAAAAACTGTGGCAACAGTAAGAGATCGAAGCTGGAAATCTGCACAAAAAACGCACGTGGTCTAGAATCTCCTATTTCTATACCTCCTGCACGCTAGATAATTTGCCTAAAATATTTTCCGACCACGGAAATACTAGTTTGGGTTAAGCCTTTAAATTAAAAATTATAAAACCGGAACTCGCACGTTTAAGGGGAGAAAAATCCATTTGAAGTTTTAGGGGGGTGACACGTAAAAATTTGGAAATTTTTTGGCTTTAAACCACTAAAACTGCCCTTAAACTTTACCAAACTGCCACAAATTTATACTTTTTGAAAAGTTTAGACGCTAATCTATCTTTCAGGATCAAAATATTGCAAATCGGTTAGTAAACCTGGCCACAGGAATGCGATAAAGGGAAAAAGTTCCCAAAACCTGCCCCCCAAAAATATACTATCTCGCTTGTTATATCACTTAGGAAAACCGTTTTTGTTTTGGTTTATTTCTTTTCACTCATATACCACTTATAAACAGTGAAAAGTTTTCTGCAAACTACTCATGACTTTTTATGCAGACAAGTTTGATTTTTTCACTATATTCCTTTTTTAACCCTCCTGAAAAATAGTGTTCGTACGAAAAGTACTACAAATTTGTCTTTGACGGAAAGAACAAACAGTTAGCTAAAAAATGACACCAAAATTTTAGTAATCGGATAGAAATTCTGGCCACAGTGAGCAATCAAAGCCAGAGATCTGCCAAGGAAATTGACGTCATTTCAGGGAAATTCATGTCTATGCCTTCCAGACGCCATAAAAATTAGTATTTTCATGCAAGGTACAACATATTTACACTTTACGGAAACTACACAAAGCCAGCTAAAAGATGAGACCAAAATTTTAACGATCAAATAAAAACTGTGGCAACAGTAAGAGATCGAAGCTGGAAATCTGCACAAAAAACGCACGTGGTCTAGAATCTCCTATTTCTATACCTCCTGCACGCTAGATAATTTGCCTAAAATATTTTCCGACCACCGAAATACTAGTTTGGGTTAAGCCTTTAAATTAAAAATTATAAAACCGGAACTCGCACGTTTAAGGGGAGAAAAATCCATTTGAAGTTTTAGGGGGGTGACACGTAAAAATTTGGAAATTTTTTGGCTTTAAACCACTAAAACTGCCCTTAAACTTTACCAAACTGCCACAAATTTATACTTTTTGAAAAGCTCAGACGCTAATCTATCTTTCAGGATCAAAATATTGCAAATCGGTTAGTAAACCTGGCCACAGGAATGCGATAAAGGGAAAAAGTTCCCAAAACCTGCCCCCCAAAAATATACTATCTCGCTTGTTATATCACTTAGGAAAACCGTTTTTGTTTTGGTTTATTTCTTTTCACTCATATACCACTTATAAACAGTGAAAAGTTTTCTGCAAACTACTCATGACTTTTTATGCAGACAAGTTTGATTTTTTCACTATATTCCTTTTTTAACCCTCCTGAAAAATAGTGTTCGTACGAAAAGTACTACAAATTTGTATTTGACGGGAAGAACAAACAGTTATCTAAAAAATGACACCAAAATTTTAGTAATCGGATAGAAATTCTGGCCACAGTGAGCAATCAAAGCCAGAGATCTGCCAAGGAAATTGACGTCATTTCAGGGAAATTCATGTCTATGCCTTCCAGACGCCATAAAAATTAGTATTTTCATGCAAGGTACAACATATTTACACTTCACGGAAACTACACAAAGCCAGCTAAAAGATGAGACCAAAATTTTAACGATCAAATAAAAACTGTGGCAACAGTAAGAGATCGAAGCTGGAAATCTGCACAAAAAACGCACGTGGTCTAGAATCTCCTATTTCTATACCTCCTGCACGCTAGATAATTTGCCTAAAATATTTTCCGACCACCGAAATACTAGTTTGGGTTAAGCCTTTAAATTAAAAATTATAAAACCGGAACTCGCACGTTTAAGGGGAGAAAAATCCATTTGAAGTTTTAGGGGGGTGACACGTAAAAATTTGGAAATTTTTTGGCTTTAAACCACTAAAACTGCCCTTAAACTTTACCAAACTGCCACAAATTTATACTTTTTGAAAAGTTTAGACGCTAATCTATCTTTCAGGATCAAAATATTGCAAATCGGTTAGTAAACCTGGCCACAGGAATGCGATAAAGGGAAAAAGTTCCCAAAACCTGCCCCCCAAAAATATACTATCTCGCTTGTTATATCACTTAGGAAAACCGTTTTTGTTTTGGTTTATTTCTTTTCACTCATATACCACTTATAAACAGTGAAAAGTTTTGTGCAAACTACTCATGACTTTTTATGCAGACAAGTTTGATTTTTTCACTATATTCCTTTTTTAACCCTCCTGAAAAATAGTGTTCGTACGAAAAGTACTACAAATTTGTATTTGACGGAAAGAACAAACCGTTAGCTAAAAAATGACACCAAAATTTTAGTAATCGGATAGAAATTCTGGCCACAGTGAGCAATCAAAGCCAGAGATCTGCCAAGGAAATTGACGTCATTTCAGGGAAATTCATGTCTATGCCTTCCAGACGCCATAAAAATTAGTATTTTCATGCAAGGTACAACATATTTACACTTTACGGAAACTACACAAAGCCAGCTAAAAGATGAGACCAAAATTTTAACGATCAAATAAAAACTGTGGCAACAGTAAGAGATCGAAGCTGGAAATCTGCACAAAAAACGCACGTGGTCTAGAATCTCCTATTTCTATACCTCCTGCACGCTAGATAATTTGCCTAAAATATTTTCCGACCACCGAAATACTAGTTTGGGTTAAGCCTTTAAATTAAAAATTATAAAACCGGAACTCGCACGTTTAAGGGGAGAAAAATCCATTTGAAGTTTTAGGGGGGTGACACGTAAAAATTTGGAAATTTTTTGGCTTTAAACCACTAAAACTGCCCTTAAACTTTACCAAACTGCCACAAATTTATGATTTTTGAAAAGCTCAGACGCTAATCTATCTTTCAGGATCAAAATATTGCAAATCGGTTAGTAAACCTGGCCACAGGAATGCGATAAAGGGAAAAAGTTCCCAAAACCTGCCCCCCAAAAATATACTATCTCGCTTGTTATATCACTTAGGAAAACCGTTTTTGTTTTGGTTTATTTCTTTTCACTCATATACCACTTATAAACAGTGAAAAGTTTTCTGCAAACTACTCATGACTTTTTATGCAGACAAGTTTGATTTTTTCACTATATTCCTTTTTTAACCCTCCTGAAAAATAGTGTTCGTACGAAAAGTACTACAAATTTGTATTTGACGGGAAGAACAAACAGTTAGCTAAAAAATGACACCAAAATTTTAGTAATCGGATAGAAATTCTGGCCACAGTGAGCAATCAAAGCCAGAGATCTGCCAAGGAAATTGACGTCATTTCAGGGAAATTCATGTCTATGCCTTCCATACGCCATAAAAATTAGTATTTTCATGCAAGGTACAACATATTTACATTTTACGGAAACTACACAAAGCCAGCTAAAAGATGAGACCAAAATTTTAACGATCAAATAAAAACTGTGGCAACAGTAAGAGATCGAAGCTGGAAATCTGCACAAAAAACGCACGTGGTCTAGAATCTCCTATTTCTATACCTCCTGCACGCTAGATAATTTGCCTAAAATATTTTCCGACCACCGAAATACTAGTTTGGGTTAAGCCTTTAAATTAAAAATTATAAAACCGGAACTCGCACGTTTAAGGGGAGAAAAATCCATTTGAAGTTTTAGGGGGGTGACACGTAAAAATTTGGAAATTTTTTGGCTTTAAACCACTAAAACTGCCCTTAAACTTTACCAAACTGCCACAAATTTATACTTTTTGAAAAGTTCAGACGCTAATCTATCTTTCAGGATCAAAATATTGCAAATCGGTTAGTAAACCTGGCCACAGGAATGCGATAAAGGGAAAAAGTTCCCAAAACCTGCCCCCAAAAATATACTATCTCGCTTGTTATATCACTTAGGAAAACCGTTTTTGTTTTGGTTTATTTCTTTTCACTCATATACCACTTATAAACAGTGAAAAGTTTTCTGCAAACTACTCATGACTTTTTATGCAGACAAGTTTGATTTTTTCACTATATTCCTTTTTTAACCCTCCTGAAAAATAGTGTTCGTACGAAAAGTACTACAAATATGTATTTGACGGAAAGAACAAACCGTTAGCTAAAAAATGACACCAAAATTTTAGTAATCGGATAGAAATTCTGGCCACAGTGTGCAATCAAAGCCAGAGATCTACCAAGGAAATTGACGTCATTTCAGGGAAATTCATGTCTATGCCTTCCAGACGCCATAAAAATTAGTATTTTCATGCAAGGTACAACATATTTACACTTTACGGAGACTACACAAAGCCAGCTAAAAGATGAGACCAAAATTTTAACGATCAAATAAAAACTGTGGCAACAGTAAGAGATCGAAGCTGGAAATCCGCACAAAAAACGCACGTGGTCTAGAATCTCCTATTTCTATACCTCCTGCACGCTAGATAATTTGCCTAAAATATTTTCCGACCACCGAAATACTAGTTAGGGTTAAGCCTTTAAATTAAAAATTATAAAACCGGAACTCGCACGTTTAAGGGGAGAAAAATCCATTTGAAGTTTTAGGGGGGTGACACGTAAAAATTTGGAAATTTTTTGGCTTTAAACCACTAAAACTGCCCTTAAACTTTACCAAACTGCCACAAATTTATACTTTTTGAAAAGTTCAGACGCTAATCTATCTTTCAGGATCAAAATATTGCAAATCGGTTAGTAAACCTGGCCACAGGAATGCGATAAAGGGAAAAAGTTCCCAAAACCTGCCCCCCAAAAATATACTATCTCGCTTGTTATATCACTTAGGAAAACCGTTTTTGTTTTGGTTTATTTCTTTTCACTCATATACCACTTATAAACAGTGAAAAGTTTTCTGCAAACTACTCATGACTTTTTATGCAGACAAGTTTGATTTTTTCACTATATTCCTTTTTTAACCCTCCTGAAAAATAGTGTTCGTACGAAAAGTACTACAAATTTGTATTTGACGGAAAGAACAAACCGTTAGCTAAAAAATGACACCAAAATTTTAGTAATCGGATAGAAATTCTGGCCACAGTGAGCAATCAAATCCAGAGATCTGCCAAGGAAATTGACGTCATTTCAGGGAAATTCATGTCTATGCCTTCCAGACGCCATAAAAATTAGTATTTTCATGCAAGGTACAACATATTTACACTTTACGGAAACTACACAAAGCCAGCTAAAAGATGAGACCAAAATTTTAACGATCAAATAAAAACTGTGGCAACAGTAAGAGATCGAAGCTGGAAATCTGCACAAAAAACGCACGTGGTCTAGAATCTCCTATTTCTATACCTCCTGCACGCTAGATAATTTGCCTAAAATATTTTCCGACCACCGAAATACTAGTTTGGGTTAAGCCTTTAAATTAAAAATTATAAAACCGGAACTCGCACGTTTAAGGGGAGAAAAATCCATTTGAAGTTTTAGGGGGGTGACACGTAAAAATTTGGAAATTTTTTGGCTTTAAACCACTAAAACTGCCCTTAAACTTTACCAAACTGCCACAAATTTATACTTTTTGAAAAGCTCAGACGCTAATCTATCTTTCAGGATCAAAATATTGCAAATCGGTTAGTAAACCTGGCCACAGGAATGCGATAAAGGGAAAAAGTTCCCAAAACCTGCCCCCCAAAAATATACTATCTCGCTTGTTATATCACTTAGGAAAACCGTTTTTGTTTTGGTTTATTTCTTTTCACTCATATACCACTTATAAACAGTGAAAAGTTTTCTGCAAACTACTCATGACTTTTTATGCAGACAAGTTTGATTTTTTCACTATATTCCTTTTTTAACCCTCCTGAAAAATAGTGTTCGTACGAAAAGTACTACAAATTTGTATTTGACGGGAAGAACAAACCGTTAGCTAAAAAATGACACCAAAATTTTAGTAATCGGATAGAAATTCTGGCCACAGTGAGCAATCAAAGCCAGAGATCTGCCAAGGAAATTGACGTCATTTCAGGGAAATTCATGTCTATGCCTTCCAGACGCCATAAAAATTAGTATTTTCATGCAAGGTACAACATATTTACACTTTACGGAAACTACACAAAGCCAGCTAAAAGATGAGACCAAAATTTTAACGATCAAATAAAAACTGTGGCAACAGTAAGAGATCGAAGCTGGAAATCTGCACAAAAAACGCACGTGGTCTAGAATCTCCTATTTCTATACCTCCTGCACGCTAGATAATTTGCCTAAAATATTTTCCGACCACGGAAATACTAGTTTGGGTTAAGCCTTTAAATTAAAAATTATAAAACCGGAACTCGCACGTTTAAGGGGAGAAAAATCCATTTGAAGTTTTAGGGGGGTGACACGTAAAAATTTGGAAATTTTTTGGCTTTAAACCACTAAAACTGCCCTTAAACTTTACCAAACTGCCACAAATTTATACTTTTTGAAAAGTTTAGACGCTAATCTATCTTTCAGGATCAAAATATTGCAAATCGGTTAGTAAACCTGGCCACAGGAATGCGATAAAGGGAAAAAGTTCCCAAAACCTGCCCCCCAAAAATATACTATCTCGCTTGTTATATCACTTAGGAAAACCGTTTTTGTTTTGGTTTATTTCTTTTCACTCATATACCACTTATAAACAGTGAAAAGTTTTCTGCAAACTACTCATGACTTTTTATGCAGACAAGTTTGATTTTTTCACTATATTCCTTTTTTAACCCTCCTGAAAAATAGTGTTCGTACGAAAAGTACTACAAATTTGTATTTGACGGGAAGAACAAACCGTTAGCTAAAAAATGACACCAAAATTTTAGTAATCGGATAGAAATTCTGGCCACAGTGAGCAATCAAAGCCAGAGATCTGCCAAGGAAATTGACGTCATTTCAGGGAAATTCATGTCTATGCCTTCCAGACGCCATAAAAATTAGTATTTTCATGCAAGGTACAACATATTTACACTTTACGGAAACTACACAAAGCCAGCTAAAAGATGAGACCAAAATTTTAACGATCAAATAAAAACTGTGGCAACAGTAAGAGATCGAAGCTGGAAATCTGCACAAAAAACGCACGTGGTCTAGAATCTCCTATTTCTATACCTCCTGCACGCTAGATAATTTGCCTAAAATATTTTCCGACCACCGAAATACTAGTTTGGGTTAAGCCTTTAAATTAAAAATTATAAAACCGGAACTCGCACGTTTAAGGGGAGAAAAATCCATTTGAAGTTTTAGGGGGGTGACACGTAAAACTTTGGAAATTTTTTGGCTTTAAACCACTAAAACTGCCCTTAAACTTTACCAAACTGCCACAAATTTATACTTTTTGAAAAGCTCAGACGCTAATCTATCTTTCAAGATCAAAATATTGCAAATCGGTTAGTAAACCTGGCCACAGGAATGCGATAAAGGGAAAAAGTTCCCAAAACCTGCCCCCCAAAAATATACTATCTCGCTTGTTATATCACTTAGGAAAACCGTTTTTGTTTTGGTTTATTTCTTTTCACTCATATACCACTTATAAACAGTGAAAAGTTTTCTGCAAACTACTCATGACTTTTTATGCAGACAAGTTTGATTTTTTCACTATATTCCTTTTTTAACCCTCCTGAAAAATAGTGTTCGTACGAAAAGTACTACAAATTTGTATTTGACAGAAAGAACAAACCGTTAGCTAAAAAATGACACCAAAATTTTAGTAATCGGATAGAAATTCTGGCCACAGTGAGCAATCAAAGCCAGAGATCTGCCAAGGAAATTGACGTCATTTCAGGGAAATTCATGTCTATGCCTTCCAGACGCCATAAAAATTAGTATTTTCATGCAAGGTACAACATATTTACATTTTACGGAAACTACACAAAGCCAGCTAAAAGATGAGACCAAAATTTTAACGATCAAATAAAAACTGTGGCAACAGTAAGAGATCGAAGCTGGAAATCTGCACAAAAAACGCACGTGGTCTAGAATCTCCTATTTCTATACCTCCTGCACGCTAGATAATTTGCCTAAAATATTTTCCGACCACCGAAATACTAGTTCGGGTTAAGCCTTTAAATTAAAAATTATAAAACCGGAACTCGCACGTTTAAGGGGAGAAAAATCCATTTGAAGTTTTAGGGGAGTGACACGTAAAAATTTGGAAATTTTTTGGCTTTAAACCACTAAAACTGCCCTTAAACTTTACCAAACTGCCACAAATTTATTTTTTTTGAAAAGTTCAGACGCTAATCTATCTTTCAGGATCAAAATATTGCAAATCGGTTAGTAAACCTGGCCACAGGAATGCGATAAAGGGAAAAAGTTCCCAAAACCTGCCCCCCAAAAATATACTATCTCGCTTGTTATATCACTTAGGAAAACCGTTTTTGTTTTGGTTTATTTCTTTTCACTCATATACCACTTATAAACAGTGAAAAGTTTTCTGCAAACTACTCATGACTTTTTATGCAGACAAGTTTGATTTTTTCACTATATTCCTTTTTTAACCCTCCTGAAAAATAGTGTTCGTACGTAAAGTACTACAAATTTGTATTTGACGGAAAGAACAAACCGTTAGCTAAAAAATGACACCAAAATTTTAGTAATCGGATAGAAATTCTGGCCACAGTGAGCAATCAAAGCCAGAGATCTGCCAAGGAAATTGACGTCATTTCAGGGAAATTCATGTCTATGCCTTCCAGACGCCATAAAAATTAGTATTTTCATGCAAGGTACAACATATTTACACTTTACGGAAACTACACAAAGCCAGCTAAAAGATGAGACCAAAATTTTAACGATCAAATAAAACGGTGGCAACAGTAAGAGATCGAAGCTGGAAATCTGCACAAAAAACGCACGTGGTCTAGAATCTCCTATTTCTATACCTCCTGCACGCTAGATAATTTGCCTAAAATATTTTCCGACCACCGAAATACTAGTTTGGGTTAAGCCTTTAAATTAAAAATTATAAAACCGGAACTCGCACGTTTAAGGGGGGAAAAATCCATTTGAAGTTTTAGGGGGGTGACACGTAAAAATTTGGAAATTTTTTGGCTTTAAACCACTAAAAATGCCCTTAAACTTTATCAAACTGCCACAAATTTATACTTTTTGAAAAGTTTAGACGCTAATCTATCTTTCAAGATCAAAACATTGCAAATCGGTTAGTAAACCTGGCCACAGGAATGCGATAAAGGGAAAAAGTTCCCAAAACCTGCCCCCCAAAAATATACTATCTCGCTTGTTATATCACTTAGGAAAACCGTTTTTGTTTTGGTTTATTTCTTTTCACTCATATACCACTTATAAACAGTGAAAAGTTTTCTGCAAACTACTCATGACTTTTTATGCAGACAAGTTTGATTTTTTCACTATATTCCTTTTTTAACCCTCCTGAAAAATAGTGTTCGTACGAAAAGTACTACAAATTTGTATTTGACGGAAAGAACAAACCGTTAGCTAAAAAATGACACCAAAATTTTAGTAATCGGATAGAAATTCTGGCCACAGTGAGCAATCAAAGCCAGAGATCTGCCAAGGAAATTGACGTCATTTCAGGGAAATTCATGTCTATGCCTTCCAGACGCCATAAAAATTAGTATTTTCATGCGAGGTACAACATATTTACACTTTACGGAAACGACACAAAGCCAGCTAAAAGATGAGACCAAAATTTTAACGATCAAATAAAAACTGTGGCAACAGTGAGAGATCGAAGCTGGAAATCTGCACAAAAAACGCACGTGATCTAGAATCTCCTATTTCTATACCTCCTGCACGCTAGATAATTTGCCTAAAATATTTTCCGACCACCGAAATACTAGTTTGGGTTAAGCCTTTAAATTAAAAATTATAAAACCGGAACTCGCACGTTTAAGGGGAGAAAAATCCATTTGAAGTTTTAGGGGGGTGACACGTAAAAATTTGGAAATTTTTTGGCTTTAAACCACTAAAACTGCCCTTAAACTTTACCAAAATGCCACAAATTTATACTTTTTGAAAAGTTCAGACGCTAATCTATCTTTCAGGATCAAAATATTGCAAATCGGTTAGTAAACCTGGCCACAGGAATGCGATAAAGGGAAAAAGTTCCCAAAACCTGCCCCCCAAAAATATACTATCTCGCTTGTTATATCACTTAGGAAAACCGTTTTTGTTTTGGTTTATTTCTTTTCACTCATATACCACTTATAAACAGTGAAAAGTTTTCTGCAAACTACTCATGACTTTTTATGCAGACAAGTTTGATTTTTTCACTATATTCCTTTTTTAACCCTCCTGAAAAAAAGTGTTCGTACGAAAAGTACTACAAATTTGTATTTGACGGGAAGAACGACCGTCAGCTAAAAAATGACACCAAAATTTTAGTAATCGGATAGAAATTCTGGCCACAGTGAGCAATCAAAGCCAGAGATCTGCCAAGGAAATTGACGTCATTTCAGGGAAATTCATGTCTATGCCTTCCAGACGCCATAAAAATTAGTATTTTCATGCAAGGTACAACATAATTACACTTTACGGAAACTACACAAAGCCAGCTAAAAGATGAGACCAAAATTTTAACGACCAAATAAAAACTGTGGCAACAGTAAGAGATCGAAGCTGGAAATCTGCACAAAAAACGCACGTGGTCTAGAATCTCCTATTTCTATACCTCCTGCACGCTAGATAATTTGCCTAAAATATTTTCCGACCACCGAAATACTAGTTTGGGTTAAGCCTTTAAATTAAAAATTATAAAACCGGAACTCGCACGTTTAAGGGGAGAAAAATCCATTTGAAGTTTTAGGGGGGTGACACGTAAAAATTTGGAAATTTTTTGGCTTTAAACCACTAAAACTGCCCTTAAACTTTACCAAACTGCCACAAATTTATACTTTTTGAAAAGTTTAGACGCTAATCTATCTTTCAGGATCAAAATATTGCAAATCGGTTAGTAAACCTGGCCACAGGAATGCGATAAAGGGAAAAAGTTCCCAAAACCTGCCCCCCAAAAATATACTATCTCGCTTGTTATATCACTTAGGAAAACCGTTTTTGTTTTGGTTTATTTCTTTTCACTCATATACCACTTATAAACAGTGAAAGGTTTTCTGCAAACTACTCATGACTTTTTATGCAGACAAGTTTGATTTTTTCACTATATTCCTCTTTTAACCCTCCTGAAAAATAGTGTTCGTACGAAAAGTACTACAAATTTGTATTTGACGGAAAGAACAAACCGTCAGCTAAAAAATGACACCAAAATTTTAGTAATCGGATAGAAATTCTGGCCACAGTGAGCAATCAAAGCCAGAGATCTGCCAAGGAAATTGACGTCATTTCAGGGAAATTCATGTCTATGTCTTCCAGACGCCATAAAAATAAGTATTTTCATGCAAGGTACAACATATTTACACTTTACGGAAACTACACAAAGCCAGCTAAAAGATGAGACCAAAATTTTAACGATCAAATAAAAACTGTGGCAACAGTAAGAGATCGAAGCTGGAAATCTGCACAAAAAACGCACGTGGTCTAGAATCTCCTATTTCTATACCTCCTGCACGCTTGATAATTTGCCTAAAATATTTTCCGACCACCGAAATACCAGTTTGGGTTAAGTCTTTAAATTAAAAATTATAAAACCGGAACTCGCACGTTTAAGGGGAGAAAAATCCATTTGAAGTTTTAGGGGGGTGACACGTAAAAATTTGGAAATTTTTTGGCTTTAAACCACTAAAACTGCCCTTAAACTTTACCAAACTGCCACAAATTTATACTTTTTGAAAAGTTCAGACGCTAATCTATCTTTCAGGATCAAAATATTGCAAATCAGTTAGTAAACCTGGCCGCAGGAATGCGATAAAGGGAAAAAGTTCCCAAAACCTGCCCCCCAAAAATATACTATCTCGCTTGTTATATCACTTAGGAAAACCGTTTTTGTTTTGGTTTATTTCTTTTCACTCATATACCACTTATAAACAGTGAAAAGTTTTCTGCAAACTACTCATGACTTTTTATGCAGACAAGTTTGATTTTTTCACTATATTCCTTTTTTAACCCTCCTGAAAAATAGTGTTCGTACGAAAAGTACTACAAATTTGTATTTGACGGGAAGAACAAACCGTCAGCTAAAAAATGACACCAAAATTTTAGTAATCGGATAGAAATTCTGGCCACAGTGAGCAATCAAAGCCAGAGATCTGCCAAGGAAATTGACGTCATTTCAGGGAAATTCATGTCTATGCCTTCCAGACGCCATAAAAATTAGTATTTTCATGCAAGGTACAACATATTTACACTTTACGAAAACTACACAAAGCCAGCTAAAAGATGAGACCAAAATTTTAACGATCAAATAAAAACTGTGGCAACAGTAAGAGATCGAAGCTGGAAATCTGCACAAAAAACGCACGTGGTCTAGAATCTCCTATTTCTATACCTCCTGCACGCTAGATAATTTGCCTAAAATATTTTCCGACCACCGAAATACTAGTTTGGGTTAAGCCTTTAAATTAAAAATTATAAAACCGGAACTCGCACGTTTAAGGGGAGAAAAATCCATTTGAAGTTTTAGGGGGGTGACACCTAAAAATTTGGAAATTTTTTGGCTTTAAACCACTAAAACTGCCCTTAAACTTTACCAAACTGCCACAAATTTATACTTTTTGAAAAGTTTAGACGCTAATCTATCTTTCAGGATCAAAATATTGCAAATCGGT
The DNA here is from genome assembly GCA_963969285.1 of Odontomyia ornata. Taxonomy (NCBI): domain Eukaryota; kingdom Metazoa; phylum Arthropoda; class Insecta; order Diptera; family Stratiomyidae; genus Odontomyia; species Odontomyia ornata. The sequence continues at coordinate 263,585,835 of OZ017740.1, read as the reverse complement.
TAGTAAACCTGGCCACAGGAATGCGATAAAGGGAAAAAGTTCCCAAAACCTGCCCCCCAAAAATATACTATCTCGCTTGTTATATCACTTAGGAAAACCGTTTTTGTTTTGGTTTATTTCTTTTCACGCATATACCACTTATAAACAGTGAAAAGTTTTCTGCAAACTACTCATGACTTTTTATGCAGACAAGTTTGATTTTTTCACTATATTCCTTTTTTAACCCTCCTGAAAAATAGTGTTCGTACGAAAAGTACTACAAATTTGTATTTGACGGGAAGAACGACCGTCAGCTAAAAAATGACACCAAAATTTTAGTAATCGGATAGAAATTCTGGCCACAGTGAGCAATCAAAGCCAGAGATCTGCCAAGGAAATTGACGTCATTTCAGGGAAATTCATGTCTATGCCTTCCAGACGCCATAAAAATTAGTATTTTCATGCAAGGTACAACATATTTACACTTTACGAAAACTACACAAAGCCAGCTAAAAGATGAGACCAAAATTTTAACGATCAAATAAAAACTGTGGCAACAGTAAGAGATCGAAGCTGGAAATCTGCACAAAAAACGCACGTGGTCTAGAATCTCCTATTTCTATACCTCCTGCACGCTAGATAATTTGCCTAAAATATTTTCCGACCACCGAAATACTAGTTTGGGTTAAGCCTTTAAATTAAAAATTATAAAACCGGAACTCGCACGTTTAAGGGGAGAAAAATCCATTTGAAGTTTTAGGGGGGTGACACCTAAAAATTTGGAAATTTTTTGGCTTTAAACCACTAAAACTGCCCTTAAACTTTACCAAACTGCCACAAATTTATACTTTTTGAAAAGTTCAGACGCTAATCTATCTTTCAGGATCAAAATATTGCAAATCGGTTAGTAAACCTGGCCACAGGAATGCGATAAAGGGAAAAAGTTCCCAAAACCTGCCCCCCAAAAATATACTATCTCGCTTGTTATATCACTTAGGAAAACCGTTTTTGTTTTGGTTTATTTCTTTTCACTCATATACCACTTATAAACAGTGAAAAGTTTTCTGCAAACTACTCATGACTTTTTATGCAGACAAGTTTGATTTTTTCACTATATTCCTTTTTTAACCCTCCTGAAAAATAGTGTTCGTACGAAAAGTACTACAAATTTGTATTTGACGGAAAGAACAAACCGTTAGCTAAAAAATGACACCAAAATTTTAGTAATCGGATAGAAATTCTGGCCACAGTGAGCAATCAAAGCCAGAGATCTGCCAAGGAAATTGACGTCATTTCAGGGAAATTCATGTCTATGCCTTCCAGACGCCATAAAAATTAGTATTTTCATGCAAGGTACAACATATTTACACTTTACGGAAACTACACAAAGCCAGCTAAAAGATGAGACCAAAATTTTAACGATCAAATAAAAACTGTGGCAACAGTAAGAGATCGAAGCTGGAAATCTGCACAAAAAACGCACGTGGTCTAGAATCTCCTATTTCTATACCTCCTGCACGCTAGATAATTTGCCTAAAATATTTTCCGACCACCGAAATACTAGTTTGGGTTAAGCCTTTAAATTAAAAATTATAAAACCGGAACTCGCACGTTTAAGGGGAGAAAAATCCATTTGAAGTTTTAGGGGGGTGACACGTAAAAATTTGGAAATTTTTTGGCTTTAAACCACTAAAACTGCCCTTAAACTTTACCAAACTGCCACAAATTTATACTTTTTGAAAAGTTCAGACGCTAATCTATCTTTCAAGATCAAAATATTGCAAATCGGTTAGTAAACCTGGCCACAGGAATGCGATAAAGGGAAAAAGTTCCCAAAACCTGCCCCCCAAAAATATACTATCTCGCTTGTTATATCACTTAGGAAAACCGTTTTTGTTTTGGTTTATTTCTTTTCACTCATATACCACTTATAAACAGTGAAAAGTTTTCTGCAAACTACTCATGACTTTTTATGCAGACAAGTTTGATTTTTTCACTATATTCCTTTTTTAACCCTCCTGAAAAATAGTGTTCGTACGAAAAGTACTACAAATTTGTATTTGACGGAAAGAACAAACCGTTAGCTAAAAAATTACACCAAAATTTTAGTAATCGGATAGAAATTCTGGCCACAGTGAGCAATCAAAGCCAGAGATCTGCCAAGGAAATTGACGTCATTTCAGGGAAATTCATGTCTATGCCTTCCAGACGCCATAAAAATTAGTATTTTCATGCAAGGTACAACATATTTACACTTTACGGAAACTACACAAACCCAGCTAAAAGATGAGACCAAAATTTTAACGATCAAATAAAAACTGTGGCAACAGTAAGAGATCGAAGCTGGAAATCTGCACAAAAAACGCACGTGGTCTAGAATCTCCTATTTCTATACCTCCTGCACGCTAGATAATTTGCCTAAAATATTTTCCGACCACCGAAATACTAGCTTGGGTTAAGCCTTTAAATTAAAAATTATAAAACCGGAACTCGCACGTTTAAGGGGAGAAAAATCCATTTGAAGTTTTAGGGGGGTGACATGTAAAAATTTGGAAATTTTTTGGCTTTAAACCACTAAAACTGCCCTTAAACTTTACCAAACTGCCACAAATTTATACTTTTTGAAAAGTTCAGACGCTAATCTATCTTTCAGGATCAAAATATTGCAAATCAGTTAGTAAACCTGGCCACAGGAATGCGATAAAGGGAAAAAGTTCCCAAAACCTGCCCCCCAAAAATATACTATCTCGCTTGTTATATCACTTAGGAAAACCGTTTTTGTTTTGGTTTATTTCTTTTCACTCATATACCACTTATAAACAGTGAAAAGTTTTCTGCAAACTACTCATGACTTTTTATGCAGACAAGTTTGATTTTTTCACTATATTCCTTTTTAACCCTCCTGAAAAATGGTGTTCGTACGAAAAGTACTACAAATTTGTATTTGACGGGAAGAACAAACCGTTAGCTAAAAAATGACACCAAAATTTTAGTAATCGGATAGAAATTCTGGCCACAGTGAGCAATCAAAGCCAGAGATCTGCCAAGGAAATTGACGTCATTTCAGGGAAATTCATGTCTATGCCTTCCAGACGCCATAAAAATTAGTATTTTCATGCAAGGTACAACATATTTACACTTTACGGAAACTACACAAAGCCAGCTAAAAGATGAGACCAAAATTTTAACGATCAAATAAAAACTGTGGCAACAGTAAGAGATCGAAGCTGGAAATCTGCACAAAAAACGCACGTGGTCTAGAATCTCCTATTTCTATACCTCCCGCACGCTAGATAATTTGCCTAAAATATTTTCCGACCACCGAAATACTAATTTGGGTTAAGCCTTTAAATTAAAAATTATAAAACCGGAACTCGCACGTTTAAGGGGAGAAAAATCCACTCGAAGTTTTAGGGGGGTGACACGTAAAAATTTGGAAATTTTTTGGCTTTAAACCACTAAAACTGCCCTTAAACTTTACCAAACTGCCACAAATTTATACTTTTTGAAAAGTTCAGACGCTAATCTATCTTTCAGGATCAAAATATTGCAAATCGGTTAGTAAACCTGGCCACAGGAATGCGATAAAGGGAAAAAGTTCCCAAAACCTGCCCCCCTAAAATATACTATCTCGCTGGTTATATCACTTAGGAAAACCATTTTTGTTTTGGTTTATTTTTTTTCACTCATATACCACTTATAAACAGTGAAAAGTTTTCTGCAAACTACTCATGACTTTTTATGCAGACAAGTTTGATTTTTTCACTATATTCCTTTTTCAACCCTCCTAAAAAATAGTGTTCGTACGAAAAGTACTACAAATTTGTATTTGACGGAAAGAACAAACCGTTAGCTAAAAAATGACACCAAAATTTTAGTAATCGGATAGAAATTCTGGCCACAGTGAGCAATCAAAGCCAGAGATCTGCCAAGGAAATTGACGTCATTTCAGGGAAATTCATGTCTATGCCTTCCAGACGCCATAAAAATTAGTATTTTCATGCAAGGTACAACATATTTACACTTTACGGAAACTACACAAAGCCAGCTAAAAGATGAGACCAAAATTTTAACGATCAAATAAAAACTGTGGCAACAGTAAGAGATCGAAGCTGGAAATCTGCACAAAAAACGCACGTGGTCTAGAATCTCCTATTTCTATACCTCCTGCACGCTAGATAATTTGCCTAAAATATTTTCCGACCACCGAAATACTAGTTTGGGTTAAGCCTTTAAATTAAAAATTATAAAACCGGAACTCGCACGTTTAAGGGGAGAAAAATCCATTTGAAGTTTTAGGGGGGTGACACGTAAAAATTTGGAAATTTTTTGGCTTTAAACCACTAAAACTGCCCTTAAACTTTACCAAACTGCCACAAATTTATACTGTTTGAAAAGATCAGACGCTAATCTATCTTTCAGGATCAAAATATTGCAAATCGGTTAGTAAACCTGGCCACAGGAATGCGATAAAGGGAAAAAGTTCCCAAAACCTGCCCCCCAAAAATATACCATCTCGCTTGTTATATCACTTAGGAAAACCGTTTTTGTTTTGGTTTATTTCTTTTCACTCATATACCACTTATAAACAGTGAAAAGTTTTCTGCAAACTACTCATGACTTTTTATGCAGACAAGTTTGATTTTTTCACTATATTCCTTTTTTAATCCTCCTGAAAAATAGTGTTCGTACGAAAAGTACTACAAATTTGTATTTGACGGAAAGAACAAACCGTTAGCTAAAAAATGACACCAAAATTTTAGTAATCGGATAGAAATTCTGGCCACAGTGAGCAATCAAAGCCAGAGATCTGCCAAGGAAATTGACGTCATTTCAGGGAAATTCATGTCTATGCCTTCCAGACGTCATAAAAATTAGTATTTTCATGCAAGGTACAACATATTTACACTTTGCGGAAACTACACAAAGCCAGCTAAAAGATGAGACCAAAATTTTAACGATCAAATAAAAACTGTGGCAACAGTAAGAGATCGAAGCTGGAAATCTGCACAAAAAACGCACGTGGTCTAGAATCTCCTATTTCTATACCTCCTGCACGCTAGATAATTTGCCTAAAATATTTTCCGACCACCGAAATACGAGTTCGGGTTAAGCCTTTAAATTAAAAATTATAAAACCGGAACTCGCACGTTTAAGGGGAGAAAAATCCATTTGAAGTTTTAGGGGGGTGACACGTAAAAATTTGGAAATTTTTTGGCTTTAAACCACTAAAACTGCCCTTAAACTTTACCAAACTGCCACAAATTTATACTTTTTGAAAAGTTTAGACGCTAATCTATCTTTCAGGATCAAAATATTGCAAATCGGTTAGTAAACCTGGCCACAGGAATGCGATAAAGGGAAAAAGTTCCCAAAACCTGCCCCCCAAAAATATACTATCTCGCTTGTTATATCACTTAGGAAAACCGTTTTTGTTTTGGTTTATTTCTTTTCACTCATATACCACTTATAAACAGTGAAAAGTTTTCTGCAAACTACTCATGACTTTTTATGCAGACAAGTTTGATTTTTTCACTATATTCCTGTTTTAACCCTCCTGAAAAATAGTGTTCGTACGAAAAGTACTACAAATTTGTATTTGACGGAAAGAACAAACCGTTAGCTAAAAAATGACACCAAAATTTTAGTAATCGGATAGAAATTCTGGCCACAGTGAGCAATCAAAGCCAGAGATCTGCCAAGGAAATTGACGTCATTTCAGGGAAATTCATGTCTATGCCTTCCAGACGCCATAAAAATTAGTATTTTCATGCAAGGTACAATATATTTACTTTTTAAGGAAACCACACAAAGCCAGCTAAAAGATGAGACGAAAATTTTAACGATCAAATAAAAACTGTGGCAACAGTAAGAGATCGAAGCTGGAAATCTGCACAAAAAACGCACGTGGTCTAGAATATCCTATTTCTATATCTCCTGCACGCTAGATAATTTGCCTAAAATATTTTCCGACCACCGAAATACTAGTTCGGGTTAAGCCTTTAAATTAAAAATTATAAAACCGGAACTCGCACGTTTAAGGGGAGAAAAATCCATTTGAAGTTTTAGGGGGGTGACACGTAAAAATTTGGAAATTTTTTGGCTTTAAACCACTAAAACTGCCCTTAAACTTTACCAAACTGCCACAAATTTATACTTTTTGAAAAGTTTAGACGCTAATCTATCTTTCAGGATCAAAATATTGCAAATCGGTTAGTAAACCTGGCCACAGGAATGCGATAAAGGGAAAAAGTTCCCAAAACCTGCCCCCCAAAAATATACTATCTCGCTTGTTATATCACTTAGGAAAACTGTTTTTGTTTTGGTTTATTTCTTTTCACTCATATACCACTTATAAACAGTGAAAAGTTTTCTGCAAACTACTCATGACTTTTTATGCAGACAAGTTTGATTTTTTCACTATATTCCTTTTTTAATCCTCCTGAAAAATAGTGTTCGTACGAAAAGTACTACAAATTTGTATTTGACGGAAAGAACAAACCGTTAGCTAAAAAATGACACCAAAATTTTAGTAATCGGATAGAAATTCTGGCCACAGTGAGCAATCAAAGCCAGAGATCTGCCAAGGAAATTGACGTCATTTCAGGGAAATTCATGTCTATGCCTTCCAGACGCCATAAAAATTAGTATTTTCATGCAAGGTACAACATATTTACACTTCACGAAAACTCCACAAAGCCACCTAAAAGATGAGACCAAAATTTTAACGATCAAATAAAAACTGTGGCAACAGTAAGAGATCGAAGCTGGAAATCTGCACAAAAAACGCACGTGGTCTAGAATCTCCTATTTCTATACCTCCTGCACGCTAGATAATTTGCCTAAAATATTTTCCGACCACCGAAATACTAGTTTGGGTTAAGCCTTTAAATTAAAAATTATAAAACCGGAACTCGCACGTTTAAGGGGAGAAAAATCCATTTGAAGTTTTAGGGGGGTGACACGTAAAAATTTGGAAATTTTTTGGCTTTAAACCACTAAAACTGCCCTTAAACTTTACCAAACTGCCACAAATTTATACTTTTTGAAAAGTTTAGACGCTAATCTATCTTTCAGGATCAAAATATTGCAAATCGGTTAGTAAACCTGGCCACAGGAATGCGATAAAGGGAAAAAGTTCCCAAAACCTGCCCCCCAAAAATATACTATCTCGCTTGTTATATCACTTAGGAAAACCGTTTTTGTTTTGGTTTATTTCTTTTCACTCATATACCACTTATAAACAGTGAAAAGTTTTCTGCAAACTACTCATGACTTTTTATGCAGACAAGTTTGATTTTTTCACTATATTCCTTTTTTAACCCTCCTGAAAAATAGTGTTCGTACGAAAAGTACTACAAATTTGTATTTGACGGAAAGAACAAACCGTTAGCTAAAAAATGACACCAAAATTTTAGTAATCGGATAGAAATTCTGGCCACAGTGAGCAATCAAAGCCAGAGATCTGCCAAGGAAATTGACGTCATTTCAGGGAAATTCATGTCTATGCCTTCCAGACGCCATAAAAATTAGTATTTTCATGCAAGGTACATATTTACACTTCACGAAAACTCCACAAAGCCAGCTAAAAGATGAGACCAAAATTTTAACGATCAAATAAAAACTGTGGCAACAGTAAGAGATCGAAGCTGGAAATCTGCACAAAAAACGCACGTGGTCTAGAATCTCCTATTTCTATACCTCCTGCACGCTAGATAATTTGCCTAAAATATTTTCCGACCACCGAAATACTAGTTTGGGTTAAGCCTTTAAATTAAAAATTATAAAACCGGAACTCGCACGTTTAAGGGGAGAAAAATCCATTTGAAGTTTTAGGGGGGTGACACGTAAAAATTTGGAAATTTTTTGGCTTTAAACCGCTAAAACTGCCCTTAAACTTTACCAAACTGCCACAAATTGATACTTTTTGAAAAGCTCAGACGCTAATCTATCTTTCAGGATCAAAATATTGCAAATCAGTTAGTAAACCTGGCCACAGGAAAGCGATAAAGGGAAAAAGTTCCCAAAACCTGCCCCCCAAAAATATACTATCTCGCTTGTTATATCACTTAGGAAAACCGTTTTTGTTTTGGTTTATTTCTTTTCACTCATATACCACTTATAAACAGTGAAAAGTTTTCTGCAAACTACTCATGACTTTTTATGCAGACAAGTTTGATTTTTTCACTATATTCCTTTTTTAACCCTCCTGAAAAATAGTGTTCGTACGAAAAGTACTACAAATTTGTATTTGACGGAAAGAACAAACCGTTAGCTAAAAAATGACACCAAAATTTTAGTAATCGGATAGAAATTCTGGCCACAGTGAGCAATCAAAGCCAGAGATCTGCCAAGGAAATTGACGTCATTTCAGGGAAATTCATGTCTATGCCTTCCAGACGCCATAAAAATTAGTATTTTCATGCAAGGTACAACATATTTACACTTTACGGAAACTACACAAAACCAGCTAAAAGATGAGACCAAAATTTTAGCGATCAAATAAAAACTGTGGCAACAGTAAGAGATCGAAGCTGGAAGTCTGCACAAAAAACGCACGTGGTCTAGAATCTCCTATTTCTATACCTCCTGCACGCTAGATAATTTGCCTAAAATATTTTCCGACCACCGAAATACTAGTATGGGTTAAGCCTTTAAATTAAAAATTATAAAACCGGAACTCGCACGTTTAAGGGGAGAAATATCCATTTGAAGTTTTAGGGGGGTGACACGTAAAAATTTGGAAATTTTTTGCCTTTAAACCACTAAAACTGCCCTTAAACTTTACCAAACTGCCACAAATTTATACTTTTTGAAAAGTTTAGACGCTAATCTATCTTTCAGCATCAAAATATTGCAAATCGGTTAGTAAACCTGGCCACAGGAATGCGATAAAGGGAAAAAGTTCCCAAAACCTGCCCCCCAAAAATATACTATCTCGCTTGTTATATCACTTAGGAAAATTGTTTTTGTTTTGGTTTATTTCTTTTCACTCATATACCACTTATAAATAGTGAAAAGTTTTCTGCAAACTACTCATGACTTTTTATGCAGACAAGTTTGATTTTTTCACTATATTCCTTTTTTAACCCTCCTGAAAAATAGTGTTCGTACGAAAAGTACTACAAATTTGTATTTGGCGGAAGGAACAAACCGTTAGCTAAAAAATGACACCAACATTTTAGTAATCGGATAGAAATTCTGGCCACAGTGAGCAATCAAAGCCAGAGATCTGCCAAGGAAATTGACGTCATTTCAGGGAAATTCATGTCTATGCCTTCCAGACGCCATAAAAATTAGTATTTTCATGCAAGGTACAATATATTTACACTTTACGGAAACTACACAAAGCCAGCTAAAAGATGAGACCAAAATTTTAACGATCAAATAAAAACTGTGGCAACAGTAAGAGATCGAAGCTGGAAATCTGCACAAAAAACGCACGTGGTCTAGAATCTCCTATTTCTATACCTCCTGCACGCTAGATAATTTGCCTAAAATATTTTCCGACCACCGAAATACTAGTTTGGGTTAAGCCTTTAAATTAAAAATTATAAAACCGGAACTCGCACGTTTAAGGGGAGAAAAATCCATTTGAAGTTTTAGGGGGGTGACACGTAAAAATTTGGAAATTTTTTGGCTTTAAACCACTAAAACTGCCCTTAAACTTTACCAAACTGCCACAAATTTATACTTTTTGAAAAGTTGAGACGCTAATCTATCTTTCAGGATCAAAATATTGCAAATCGGTTAGTAAACCTGGCCACAGGAATGCGATAAAGGGAAAAAGTTCCCAAAACCTGCCCCCCAAAAATATACTATCTCGCTTGTTATATCACTTAGGAAAACTGTTTTTGTTTTGGTTTATTTCTTTTCACTCATATACCACTTATAAACAGTGAAAAGTTTTCTGCAAACTACTCATGACTTTTTATGCAGACAAGTTTGATTTTTTCACTATATTCCTTTTTTAACCCTCCTGAAATATAGTGTTCGTACGAAAAGTACTACAAATTTGTATTTGACGGAAAGAACAAATCGTTAGCTAAAAAATGACACCAAAATTTTAGTAATCGGATAGAAATTCTGGCCACAGTGAGCAATCAAAGCCAGAGATCTGCCAAGGAAATTGACGTCATTTCAGGGAAATTCATGTCTATGCCTTCCAGACGCCATAAAAATTAGTATTTTCATGCAAGGTACAACATATTTACACTTTACGGAAACTACACAAAGCCAGCTAAAAGATGAGACCAAAATTTTAACGATCAAATAAAAACTGTGGCAACAGTAAGAGATCGAAGCTGGAAATCTGCACAAAAAACGCACGTGGTCTAGAATCTCCTATTTCTATACCTCCTGCACGCTAGATAATTTGCCTAAAATATTTTCCGACCACCGAAATACTAGTTCGGGTTAAGCCTTTAAATTAAAAATTATAAAACCGGAACTCGCACGTTTAAGGGGAGAAAAATCCATTTGAAGTTTTAGGGGGGTGACACGTAAAAATTTGGAAATTTTTTGGCTTTAAACCACTAAAACTGCCCTTAAACTTTACCAAACTGCCACAAATTTATACTTTTTGAAAAGCTCAGACGCTAATCTATCTTTTAAGATCAAAATATTGCAAATCGGTTAGTAAACCTGGCCACAGTAATGCGATAAAGGGAAAAAGTTCCCAAAACCTGCCCCCCAAAAATATACTATCTCGCTTGTTATATCACTTAGGAAAACCGTTTTTGTTTTGGTTTATTTCTTTTCACTCATATACCACTTATAAACAGTGAAAAGTTTTCTGCAAACTACTCATGACTTTTTATGCAGACAAGTTTGATTTTTTCACTATATTCCTTTTTTAACCCTCCTGAAAAATAGTGTTCGTACGAAAAGTACTACAAATTTGTATTTGACGGAAAGAACAGACCATCAGCTAAAAAATGACAGCAAAATTTTAGTAATCGGATAGAAATTCTGGCCACAGTGAGCAATCAAAGCCAGAGATCTGCCAAGGAAATTGACGTCATTTCAGGGAAATTCATGTCTATGCCTTCCAGACGCCATAAAAATTAGTATTTTCATGCAAGGTACAACATATTTACACTTTACGGAAACTACACAAAGCCAGCTAAAAGATGAGGCCAAAATTTTAACGATCAAATAAAAACTGTGGCAACAGTAAGAGATCGAAGCTGGAAATCTGCACAAAAAACGCACGTGGTCTAGAATCTCCTATTTCTATACCTCCTGCACGCTAGATAATTTGCCTAAAATATTTTCCGACCACCGAAATACTAGTTCGGGTTAAGCCTTTAAATTAAAAATTATAAAACCGGAACTCGCACGTTTAAGGGGAGAAAAATCCATTTGAAGTTTTAGGGGGGTGACACGTAAAAATTTGGAAATTTTTTGGCTTTAAACCACTAAAACTGCCCTTAAACTTTACCAAACTGCCACAAATTTATACTTTTTGAAAAGCTCAGACGCTAATCTATCTTTCAGGATCAAAATATTGCAAATCGGTTAGTAAACCTGGCCACAGGAATGCGATAAAGGGAAAAAGTTCCCAAAACCTGCCCCCCAAAAATATACTATCTCGCTTGTTGTATCACTTAGGAAAACCGTTTTTGTTTTGGTTTATTTCTTTTCACTCATATACCACTTATAAACAGTGAAAAGTTTTCTGCAAACTACTCATGACTTTTTATGCAGACAAGTTTGATTTTTTCACTATATTCCTTTTTTAACCCTCCTGAAAAATAGTGTTCGTACGAAAAGTACTACAAATTTGTATTTGACGGAAAGAACAAACCGTTAGCTAAAAAATGACACCAAAATTTTAGTAATCGGATAGAAATTCTGGCCACAGTGAGCAATCAAAGCCAGAGATCTGCCAAGGAAATTGACGTCATTTCAGGGAAATTCATGTCTATGCCTTCCAGACGCCATAAAAATTAGTATTTTCATGCAAGGTACATATTTACACTTTACGGAAACTACACAAAGCCAGCTAAAAGATGAGACCAAAATTTTAACGATCAAATAAAAACTGTGGCAACAGTAAGAGATCGAAGCTGGAAATCTGCACAAAAAACGCACGTGGTCTAGAATCTCCTATTTCTATACCTCCTGCACGCTAGATAATTTGCCTAAAATATTTTCCGACCACCGAAATACTAGTTTGGGTTAAGCCTTTAAATTAAAAATTATAAAACCGGAACTCGCACGTTTAAGGGGAGAAAAATCCATTTGAAGTTTTAGGGGGGTGACACGTAAAAATTTGGAAATTTTTTGGCTTTAAACCACTAAAACTGCCCTTAAACTTTACCAAACTGCCACAAATTTATACTTTTTGAAAAGTTTAGACGCTAATCTATTTTTCAAGATCAAAATATTGCAAATCGGTTAGTAAACCTGGCCACAGGAATGCGATAAAGGGAAAAAGTTCCCAAAACCTGCCCCCCAAAAATATACTATCTCACTTGTTATATCACTTAGGAAAACCGTTTTTGTTTTGGTTTATTTCTTTTCACTCATATACCACTTATAAACAGTGAAAAGTTTTCTGCAAACTACTCATGACTTTTTATGCAGACAAGTTTGATTTTTTCACTATATTCCTTTTTTAATCCTCCTGAAAAATAGTGTTCGTACAAAAAGTACTACAAATTTGCATTTGACGGAAAGAACAAATCGTTAGCTAAAAAATGACACCAAAATTTTAGTAATCGGATAGAAATTCTGGCCACAGTGAGCAATCAAAGCCAGAGATCTGCCAAGGAAATTGACGTCATTTCAGGGAAATTCATGTCTATGCCTTCCAGACGCCATAAAAATTAGTATTTTCATGCAAGGTACAACATATTTACATTTTACGGAAACTACACAAAACCAGCTAAAAGATGAGACCAAAATTTTAACGATCAAATAAAAACTGTGGCAACAGTAAGAGATCAAAGCTGGAAATCTGCACAAAAAACGCACGTGGTCTAGAATCTCCTATTTCTATACCTCCTGCACGCTAGGTAATTTGCCTAAAATATTTTCCGACCACCGAAATACTAGTTTGGGTTAAGCCTTTAAATTAAAAATTATAAAACCGGAACTCGCACGTTTAAGGGGAGAAAAATCCATTTGAAGTTTTAGGGGGGTGACACGTAAAAATTTGGAAATTTTTTGGCTTTAAACCACTAAAACTGCCCTTAAACTTTACCAAACTGCCACAAATTTATACTTTTTGAAAAGTTTAGACGCTAATCTATCTTTCAGGATCAAAATATTGCAAATCGGTTAGTAAACCTGGCCACAGGAATGCGATAAAGGGAAAAAGTTCCCAAAACCTGCCCCCCAAAAATATACTATCTCGCTTGTTATATCACTTAGGAAAACCGTTTTTGTTTTGGTTTATTTCTTTTCACTCATATACCACTTATAAACAGTGAAAAGTTTTCTGCAAACTACTCATGACTTTTTATGCAGACAAGTTTGATTTTTTCACTATATTCCTTTTTTAACCCTCCTGAAAAATAGTGTTCGTACGAAAAGTACTACAAATTTGTATTTGACGGAAAGAACAAACCGTTAGCTAAAAAATGACACCAAAATTTTAGTAATCGGATAGAAATTCTGGCCACAGTGAGCAATCAAAGCCAGAGATCTGCCAAGGAAATTGACGTCATTTCAGGGAAATTCATGTCTATGCCTTCCAGACGCCATAAAAATTAGTATTTTCATGCAAGGTACATATTTACACTTCACGAAAACTCCACAAAGCCAGCTAAAAGATGAGACCAAAATTTTAACGATCAAATAAAAACTGTGGCAACAGTAAGAGATCGAAGCTGGAAATCTGCACAAAAAACGCACGTGGTCTAGAATCTCCTATTTCTATACCTCCTGCACGCTAGATAATTTGCCTAAAATATTTTCCGACCACCGAAATACTAGTTTGGGTTAAGCCTTTAAATTAAAAATTATAAAACCGGAACTCGCACGTTTAAGGGGAGAAAAATCCATTTGAAGTTTTAGGGGGGTGACACGTAAAAATTTGGAAATTTTTTGGCTTTAAACCGCTAAAACTGCCCTTAAACTTTACCAAACTGCCACAAATTGATACTTTTTGAAAAGCTCAGACGCTAATCTATCTTTCAGGATCAAAATATTGCAAATCAGTTAGTAAACCTGGCCACAGGAAAGCGATAAAGGGAAAAAGTTCCCAAAACCTGCCCCCCAAAAATATACTATCTCGCTTGTTATATCACTTAGGAAAACCGTTTTTGTTTTGGTTTATTTCTTTTCACTCATATACCACTTATAAACAGTGAAAAGTTTTCTGCAAACTACTCATGACTTTTTATGCAGACAAGTTTGATTTTTTCACTATATTCCTTTTTTAACCCTCCTGAAAAATAGTGTTCGTACGAAAAGTACTACAAATTTGTATTTGACGGAAAGAACAAACCGTTAGCTAAAAAATGACACCAAAATTTTAGTAATCGGATAGAAATTCTGGCCACAGTGAGCAATCAAAGCCAGAGATCTGCCAAGGAAATTGACGTCATTTCAGGGAAATTCATGTCTATGCCTTCCAGACGCCATAAAAATTAGTATTTTCATGCAAGGTACAACATATTTACACTTTACGGAAACTACACAAAACCAGCTAAAAGATGAGACCAAAATTTTAGCGATCAAATAAAAACTGTGGCAACAGTAAGAGATCGAAGCTGGAAGTCTGCACAAAAAACGCACGTGGTCTAGAATCTCCTATTTCTATACCTCCTGCACGCTAGATAATTTGCCTAAAATATTTTCCGACCACCGAAATACTAGTATGGGTTAAGCCTTTAAATTAAAAATTATAAAACCGGAACTCGCACGTTTAAGGGGAGAAATATCCATTTGAAGTTTTAGGGGGGTGACACGTAAAAATTTGGAAATTTTTTGCCTTTAAACCACTAAAACTGCCCTTAAACTTTACCAAACTGCCACAAATTTATACTTTTTGAAAAGTTTAGACGCTAATCTATCTTTCAGCATCAAAATATTGCAAATCGGTTAGTAAACCTGGCCACAGGAATGCGATAAAGGGAAAAAGTTCCCAAAACCTGCCCCCCAAAAATATACTATCTCGCTTGTTATATCACTTAGGAAAATTGTTTTTGTTTTGGTTTATTTCTTTTCACTCATATACCACTTATAAATAGTGAAAAGTTTTCTGCAAACTACTCATGACTTTTTATGCAGACAAGTTTGATTTTTTCACTATATTCCTTTTTTAACCCTCCTGAAAAATAGTGTTCGTACGAAAAGTACTACAAATTTGTATTTGGCGGAAGGAACAAACCGTTAGCTAAAAAATGACACCAACATTTTAGTAATCGGATAGAAATTCTGGCCACAGTGAGCAATCAAAGCCAGAGATCTGCCAAGGAAATTGACGTCATTTCAGGGAAATTCATGTCTATGCCTTCCAGACGCCATAAAAATTAGTATTTTCATGCAAGGTACAATATATTTACACTTTACGGAAACTACACAAAGCCAGCTAAAAGATGAGACCAAAATTTTAACGATCAAATAAAAACTGTGGCAACAGTAAGAGATCGAAGCTGGAAATCTGCACAAAAAACGCACGTGGTCTAGAATCTCCTATTTCTATACCTCCTGCACGCTAGATAATTTGCCTAAAATATTTTCCGACCACCGAAATACTAGTTTGGGTTAAGCCTTTAAATTAAAAATTATAAAACCGGAACTCGCACGTTTAAGGGGAGAAAAATCCATTTGAAGTTTTAGGGGGGTGACACGTAAAAATTTGGAAATTTTTTGGCTTTAAACCACTAAAACTGCCCTTAAACTTTACCAAACTGCCACAAATTTATACTTTTTGAAAAGTTGAGACGCTAATCTATCTTTCAGGATCAAAATATTGCAAATCGGTTAGTAAACCTGGCCACAGGAATGCGATAAAGGGAAAAAGTTCCCAAAACCTGCCCCCCAAAAATATACTATCTCGCTTGTTATATCACTTAGGAAAACTGTTTTTGTTTTGGTTTATTTCTTTTCACTCATATACCACTTATAAACAGTGAAAAGTTTTCTGCAAACTACTCATGACTTTTTATGCAGACAAGTTTGATTTTTTCACTATATTCCTTTTTTAACCCTCCTGAAATATAGTGTTCGTACGAAAAGTACTACAAATTTGTATTTGACGGAAAGAACAAATCGTTAGCTAAAAAATGACACCAAAATTTTAGTAATCGGATAGAAATTCTGGCCACAGTGAGCAATCAAAGCCAGAGATCTGCCAAGGAAATTGACGTCATTTCAGGGAAATTCATGTCTATGCCTTCCAGACGCCATAAAAATTAGTATTTTCATGCAAGGTACAACATATTTACACTTTACGGAAACTACACAAAGCCAGCTAAAAGATGAGACCAAAATTTTAACGATCAAATAAAAACTGTGGCAACAGTAAGAGATCGAAGCTGGAAATCTGCACAAAAAACGCACGTGGTCTAGAATCTCCTATTTCTATACCTCCTGCACGCTAGATAATTTGCCTAAAATATTTTCCGACCACCGAAATACTAGTTCGGGTTAAGCCTTTAAATTAAAAATTATAAAACCGGAACTCGCACGTTTAAGGGGAGAAAAATCCATTTGAAGTTTTAGGGGGGTGACACGTAAAAATTTGGAAATTTTTTGGCTTTAAACCACTAAAACTGCCCTTAAACTTTACCAAACTGCCACAAATTTATACTTTTTGAAAAGCTCAGACGCTAATCTATCTTTTAAGATCAAAATATTGCAAATCGGTTAGTAAACCTGGCCACAGTAATGCGATAAAGGGAAAAAGTTCCCAAAACCTGCCCCCCAAAAATATACTATCTCGCTTGTTATATCACTTAGGAAAACCGTTTTTGTTTTGGTTTATTTCTTTTCACTCATATACCACTTATAAACAGTGAAAAGTTTTCTGCAAACTACTCATGACTTTTTATGCAGACAAGTTTGATTTTTTCACTATATTCCTTTTTTAACCCTCCTGAAAAATAGTGTTCGTACGAAAAGTACTACAAATTTGTATTTGACGGAAAGAACAGACCATCAGCTAAAAAATGACAGCAAAATTTTAGTAATCGGATAGAAATTCTGGCCACAGTGAGCAATCAAAGCCAGAGATCTGCCAAGGAAATTGACGTCATTTCAGGGAAATTCATGTCTATGCCTTCCAGACGCCATAAAAATTAGTATTTTCATGCAAGGTACAACATATTTACACTTTACGGAAACTACACAAAGCCAGCTAAAAGATGAGGCCAAAATTTTAACGATCAAATAAAAACTGTGGCAACAGTAAGAGATCGAAGCTGGAAATCTGCACAAAAAACGCACGTGGTCTAGAATCTCCTATTTCTATACCTCCTGCACGCTAGATAATTTGCCTAAAATATTTTCCGACCACCGAAATACTAGTTCGGGTTAAGCCTTTAAATTAAAAATTATAAAACCGGAACTCGCACGTTTAAGGGGAGAAAAATCCATTTGAAGTTTTAGGGGGGTGACACGTAAAAATTTGGAAATTTTTTGGCTTTAAACCACTAAAACTGCCCTTAAACTTTACCAAACTGCCACAAATTTATACTTTTTGAAAAGCTCAGACGCTAATCTATCTTTCAGGATCAAAATATTGCAAATCGGTTAGTAAACCTGGCCACAGGAATGCGATAAAGGGAAAAAGTTCCCAAAACCTGCCCCCCAAAAATATACTATCTCGCTTGTTGTATCACTTAGGAAAACCGTTTTTGTTTTGGTTTATTTCTTTTCACTCATATACCACTTATAAACAGTGAAAAGTTTTCTGCAAACTACTCATGACTTTTTATGCAGACAAGTTTGATTTTTTCACTATATTCCTTTTTTAACCCTCCTGAAAAATAGTGTTCGTACGAAAAGTACTACAAATTTGTATTTGACGGAAAGAACAAACCGTTAGCTAAAAAATGACACCAAAATTTTAGTAATCGGATAGAAATTCTGGCCACAGTGAGCAATCAAAGCCAGAGATCTGCCAAGGAAATTGACGTCATTTCAGGGAAATTCATGTCTATGCCTTCCAGACGCCATAAAAATTAGTATTTTCATGCAAGGTACATATTTACACTTTACGGAAACTACACAAAGCCAGCTAAAAGATGAGACCAAAATTTTAACGATCAAATAAAAACTGTGGCAACAGTAAGAGATCGAAGCTGGAAATCTGCACAAAAAACGCACGTGGTCTAGAATCTCCTATTTCTATACCTCCTGCACGCTAGATAATTTGCCTAAAATATTTTCCGACCACCGAAATACTAGTTTGGGTTAAGCCTTTAAATTAAAAATTATAAAACCGGAACTCGCACGTTTAAGGGGAGAAAAATCCATTTGAAGTTTTAGGGGGGTGACACGTAAAAATTTGGAAATTTTTTGGCTTTAAACCACTAAAACTGCCCTTAAACTTTACCAAACTGCCACAAATTTATACTTTTTGAAAAGTTTAGACGCTAATCTATTTTTCAAGATCAAAATATTGCAAATCGGTTAGTAAACCTGGCCACAGGAATGCGATAAAGGGAAAAAGTTCCCAAAACCTGCCCCCCAAAAATATACTATCTCACTTGTTATATCACTTAGGAAAACCGTTTTTGTTTTGGTTTATTTCTTTTCACTCATATACCACTTATAAACAGTGAAAAGTTTTCTGCAAACTACTCATGACTTTTTATGCAGACAAGTTTGATTTTTTCACTATATTCCTTTTTTAATCCTCCTGAAAAATAGTGTTCGTACAAAAAGTACTACAAATTTGCATTTGACGGAAAGAACAAATCGTTAGCTAAAAAATGACACCAAAATTTTAGTAATCGGATAGAAATTCTGGCCACAGTGAGCAATCAAAGCCAGAGATCTGCCAAGGAAATTGACGTCATTTCAGGGAAATTCATGTCTATGCCTTCCAGACGCCATAAAAATTAGTATTTTCATGCAAGGTACAACATATTTACATTTTACGGAAACTACACAAAACCAGCTAAAAGATGAGACCAAAATTTTAACGATCAAATAAAAACTGTGGCAACAGTAAGAGATCAAAGCTGGAAATCTGCACAAAAAACGCACGTGGTCTAGAATCTCCTATTTCTATACCTCCTGCACGCTAGGTAATTTGCCTAAAATATTTTCCGACCACCGAAATACTAGTTTGGGTTAAGCCTTTAAATTAAAAATTATAAAACCGGAACTCGCACGTTTAAGGGGAGAAAAATCCATTTGAAGTTTTAGGGGGGTGACACGTAAAAATTTGGAAATTTTTTGGCTTTAAACCACTAAAACTGCCCTTAAACTTTACCAAACTGCCACAAATTTATACTTTTTGAAAAGTTTAGACGCTAATCTATCTTTCAGGATCAAAATATTGCAAATCGGTTAGTAAGCCTGGCCACAGGAATGCGATAAAGGGAAAAAGTATCCAAAGCCTGCCCGCAAAAATATACTATCTCGCTTGTTATATCACTTAGGAAAACCGTTTTTATTTTTGTTTATTTCTTTTCACTCATATACCACTTATAAACAGTGAAAAGTTTTCTGCAAACTACTCATGACTTTTTATGCAGACGAGTTTGATTTTTTCACTATATTCCTTTTTTAACCCTTCTGAAAAATAGTGTTCGTACGAAAAGTACTACAAATTTGTATTTGACGGGAAGAACAAACCGTTAGCTAAAAAATGACACCAAAATTTTAGTAATCGGATAGAAATTCTGGCCACAGTGAGCAATCAAAGCCAGAGATCTGCCAAGGAAATTGACGTCATTTCAGGGAAATTCATGTCTATGCCTTCCAGACGCCATAAAAATTAGTATTTTCATGCAAGGTACAACATATTTACACTTTACGGAAACTACACAAAGCCAGCTAAAAGATGAGACCAAAATTTTAACGATCAAATAAAAACTGTGGCAACAGTAAGAGATCGAAGCTGGAAATCTGCACAAAAAACGCACGTGGTCTAGAATCTCCTATTTCTATACCTCCTGCACGCTAGATAATTTGCCTAAAATATTTTCCGACCACCGAAATACAAGTTCGGGTTAAGCCTTTAAATTAAAAATTATAAAACCGGAACTCGCACGTTTAAGGGGAGAAAAATCCATTTGAAGTTTTAGGGGGGTGACACGTAAAAATTTGGAAATTTTTTGGCTTTAAACCACTAAAACTGCCCTTAAACTTTACCAAACTGCCACAAATTTATACTTTTTGAAAAGTTCAGACGCTAATCTATCTTTCAGGATCAAAATATTGCAAATCGGTTAGTAAACCTGGCCACAGAAATGCGATAAAGGGAAAAAGTTCCCAAAACCTGCCCCCCAAAAATATACTATCTCGCTTGTTATATCACTTAGGAAAACCGTTTTTGTTTTGGTTTGTTTCTTTTCACTCATATACCACTTATAAACAGTGAAAAGTTTTCTGCAAACTACTCATGACTTTTTATGCAGACAAGTTTGATTTTTTCACTATATTCCTTTTTTAACCCTCCTGAAAAATAGTGTTCGTACGAAAAGTACTACAGATTTGTATTTGACGGGAAGAACAAACCGTTAGCTAAAAAATGACACCAAAATTTTAGTAATCGGATAGAAATTCTGGCCACAGTGAGCAATCAAAGCCAGAGATCTGCCAAGGAAATTGACGTCATTTCAGGGAAATTCATGTCTATGCCTTCCAGACGCCATAAAAATTAGTATTTTCATGCAAGGTACAACATATTTACACTTTACGGAAACTACACAAAGCCAGCTAAAAGATGAGACCAAAATTTTAACGATCAAATAAAAACTGTGGCAACAGTAAGAGATCGAAGCTGGAAATCTGCACAAAAAACGCACGTGGTCTTGAATCTCATATTTCTATACCTCCTGCACGCTAGATAATTTGCCTAAAATATTTTCCGACCACCGAAATACTAGTTTGGGTTAAGCCTTTAAATTAAAAATTATAAAACCGGAACTCGCACGTTTAAGGGGAGAAAAATCCATTTGAAGTTTTAGGGGGGTGACACGTAAAAATTTGGAAATTTTTTGGCTTTAAACCACTAAAACTGCCCTTAAACTTTACCAAACTGCCACAAATTTATACTGTTTGAAAAGTTCAGACGCTAATCTATCTTTCAAGATCAAAATATTGCAAATCGGTTAGTAAACCTGGCCACAGGAATGCGATAAAGGGAAAAAGTTCCCAAAACCTGCCCCCCAAAAATATACTATCTCGCTTGTTATATCACTTAGGAAAACCGTTTTTGTTTTGGTTTATTTCTTTTCACTCATATACCACTTATAAACAGTGAAAAGTTTTCTGCAAACTACTCATGACTTTTTATGCAGACAAGTTTGATTTTTTCACTATATTCCTTTTTTAACCCTCCTGAAAAATAGTGTTCGTACGAAAAGTACTACAAATTTGTATTTGACGGAAAGAACAAACCGTTAGCTAAAAAATGACACCAAAATTTTAGTAATCGGATAGAAATTCTGGCCACAGTGAGCAATCAAAGCCAGAGATCTGCCAAGGAAATTGACGTCATTTCAGGGAAATTCATGTCTATGCCTTCCAGACGCCATAAAAATTAGTATTTTCATGCAAGGTACAACATATTTACACTTTACGGAAACTACACAAAGCCAGCTAAAAGATGAGACCAAAATTTTAACGATCAAATAAAAACTGTGGCAACAGTAAGAGATCGAAGCTGGAAATCTGCACAAAAAACGCACGTGGTCTAGAATCTCCTATTTCTATACCTCCTGCACGCTAGATAATTTGCCTAAAATATTTTCCGACCACCGAAATACTAGTTTGGGTTAAGCCTTTAAATTAAAAATTATAAAACCGGAACTCGCACGTTTAAGGGGAGAAAAATCCATTTGAAGTTTTAGGGGGGTGACACGTAAAAATTTGGAAATTTTTTGGCTTTAAACCACTAAAACTGCCCTTAAACTTTACCAAACTGCCACAAATTTATACTTTTTGAAAAGTTGAGACGCTAATCTATCTTTCAGGATCAAAATATTGCAAATCGGTTAGTAAACCTGGCCACAGGAATGCGGTAAAGGGAAAAAGTTCCCAAAACCTGCCCCCCAAAAATATACTATCTCGCTTGTTATATCACTTAGGAAAACCGTTTTTGTTTTGGTTTATTTCTTTTCACTCATATACCACTTATAAACAGTGAAAAGTTTTCTGCAAACTACTCATGACTTTTTATGCAGACAAGTTTGATTTTTTCACTATATTCCTTTTTTAATCCTCCTGAAAAATAGTGTTCGTACGAAAAGTACTACAAATTTGTATTTGACGGAAAGAACAAACCGTTAGCTAAAAAATGACACCAAAATTTTAGTAATCGGATAGAAATTCTGGCCACAGTGAGCAATCAAAGCCAGAGATCTGCCAAGGAAATTGACGTCATTTCAGGGAAATTCATGTCTATGCCTTCCAGACGCCATAAAAATTAGTATTTTCATGCAAGGTACAACATATTTACACTTTACGAAAACTACACAAAGCCAGCTAAAAGATGAGACCAAAATTTTAACGATCAAATAAAAACTGTGGCAACAGTAAGAGATCGAAGCTGGAAATCTACACAAAAAACGCACGTGGTCTTGAATCTCATATTTCTATACCTCCTGCACGCTAGATAATTTGCCTAAAATATTTTCCGACCACCGAAATACTAGTTTGGGTTAAGCCTTTAAATTAAAAATTATAAAACCGGAACTCGCACGTTTAAGGGGAGAAAAATCCATTTGAAGTTTTAGGGGGGTGACACGTAAAAATTTGGAAATTTTTTGGCTTTAAACCACTAAAACTGCCCTTAAACTTTACCAAACTGCCACAAATTTATACTTTTTGAAAAGTTCAGACGCTAATCTATCTTTCAGGATCAAAATATTGCAAATCGGTTAGTAAACCTGGCCACAGGAATGCGATAAAGGGAAAAAGTTCCCAAAACCTGCCCCCCAAAAATATACTATCTCGCTTGTTATATCACTTAGGAAAACCGTTTTTGTTTTGGTTTATTTCTTTTCACTCATATACCACTTATAAACAGTGAAAAGTTTTCTGCAAACTACTCATGACTTTTTATGCAGACAAGTTTGATTTTTTCACTATATTCCTTTTTTAACCCTCCTGAAAAATAGTGTTCGTACGAAAAGTACTACAAATTTGTATTTGACGGAAAGAACAAACCGTTAGCTAAAAAATGACACCAAAGTTTTAGTAATCGGATAGAAATTCTGGCCACAGTGAGCAATCAAAGCCAGAGATCTGCCAAGGAAATTGACGTCATTTCAGGGAAATTCATGTCTATGCCTTCCAGACGCCATAAAAATTAGTATTTTCATGCAAGGTACAACATATTTACACTTTACGGAAACTACACAAAGCCAGCTAAAAGATGAGACCAAAATTTTAACGATCAAATAAAAACTGTGGCAACAGTAAGAGATCGAAGCTGGAAATCTACACAAAAAACGCACGTGGTCTTGAATCTCATATTTCTATACCTCCTGCACGCTAGATAATTTGCCTAAAATATTTTCCGACCACCGAAATACTAGTTTGGGTTAAGCCTTTAAATTAAAAATTATAAAACCGGAACTCGCACGTTTAAGGGGAGAAAAATCCATTTGAAGTTTTAGGGGGGTGACACGTAAAAATTTGGAAATTTTTTGGCTTTAAACCACTAAAACTGCCCTTAAACTTTACCAAACTGCCACAAATTTATACTTTTTGAAAAGTTCAGACGCTAATCTATCTTTCAGGATCAAAATATTGCAAATCGGTTAGTAAACCTGGCCACAGGAAAGCGATAAAGGGAAAAAGTTCCCAAAACCTGCCCCCCAAAAATATACTATCTCGCTTGTTATATCACTTAGGAAAACCGTTTTTATTTTGGTTTATTTCTTTTCACTCATATACCACTTATAAACAGTGAAAAGTTTTCTGCAAACTACTCATGACTTTTTATGCAGACAAGTTTGATTTTTTCACTATATTCCTTTTTTAACCCTCCTGAAAAATAGTGTTCGTACGAAAAGTACTACAAATTTATATTTGACGGAAAGAACAAACCGTTAGCTAAAAAATGACACCAAAATTTTAGTAATCGGATAGAAATTCTGGCCACAGTGAGCAATCAAAGCCAGAGATCTGCCAAGGAAATTGACGTCATTTCAGGGAAATTCATGTCTATGCCTTCCAGACACCATAAAAATTAGTATTTTCATGCAAGGTACAACATATTTACACTTTACGGAAACTACACAAAGCCAGCTAAAAGATGAGACCAAAATTTTAACGATCAAATAAAAACTGTGGCAACAGTAAGAGATCGAAGCTGGAAATCTGCACAAAAAACGCACGTGGTCTAGAATCTCCTATTTCTATACCTCCTGCACGCTAGATAATTTGCCTAAAATATTTTCCGACCACCGAAATACTAGTCTGGGTTAAGCCTTTAAATTAAAAATTATAAAACCGGAACTCGCACGTTTAAGGGGAGAAAAATCCATTTGAAGTTTTAGGGGGGTGACACGTAAAAATTTGGAAATTTTTTGGCTTTAAACCACTAAAACTGCCCTTAAACTTTACCAAACTGCCACAAATTTATACTTTTTGAAAAGTTGAGACACTAATCTATCTTTCAGGATCAAAATATTGCAAATCGGTTAGTAAACCTGGCCACAGGAATGCGATAAAGGGAAAAAGTTCCCAAAACCTGCCCCCCAAAATTATACTATTTCGCTTGTTATATCACTTAGGAAAACTGTTTTTGTTTTGGTTTATTTCTTTTCATTCATATACCACTTATAAACAGTGAAAAGTTTTCTGCAAACTACTCATGACTTTTTATGCAGACAAGTTTGATTTTTTCACTATATTCCTTTTTTAACCCTCCTGAAAAATAGTGTTCGTACGAAAAGTACTACAAATTTGTATTTGACGGAAAGAACAAACCGTTAGCTAAAAAATGACACCAAAATTTTAGTAATCGGATAGAAATTCTGGCCACAGTGAGCAATCAAAGCCAGAGATCTGCCAAGGAAATTGACGTCATTTCAGGGAAATTCATGTCTATGCCTTCCAGACGCCATAAAAATTAGTATTTTCATGCAAGGTACAACATATTTACACTTTACGGAAACTACATAAAGTCAGCTAAAAGATGAGACCAAAATTTTAACGATCAAATAAAAACTGTGGCAACAGTAAGAGATCGAAGCTGGAAATCTGCACAAAAAACGCACGTGGTCTAGAATCTCCTATTTCTATACCTCCTGCACGTTAGATAATTTGCCTGAAATATTTTCCGACCACCGAAATACTAGTATGGGTTAAGCCTTTAAATTAAAAATTATAAAACCGGAACTCGCACGTTTAAGGGGAGAAAAATCCATTTGAAGTTTTAGGGGGGTGACACGTAAAAATTTGGGAATTTTTTGGCTTTAAACCACTAAAACTGCCCTTAAACTTTACCAAACTGCCACAAATTTATATTTTTTGAAAATTTTAGACGCTAATCTATCTTTCAGGATCAAAATATTGCAAATCGGTTAGTAAACCTGGCCACAGGAATGCGATAAAGGGAAAAAGTTCCCAAAACCTGCCCCCCAAAAATATACTATCTCGCTTGTTATATCACTTAGGAAAACCGTTTTTGTTTTGGTTTATTTCTTTTCACTCATATACCACTTATAAACAGTGAAAAGTTTTCTGCAAACTACTCATGACTTTTTATGCAGACAAGTTTGATTTTTTCACTATATTCCTTTTTTAACCCTCCTGAAAAATAGTGTTCGTACGAAAAGTACTACAAATTTGTATTTGACGGGAAGAACAAACCGTTAGCTAAAAAATGACACCAAAATTTTAGTAATCGGATAGAAATTCTGGCCACAGTGAGCAATCAAAGCCAGAGATCTGCCAAGGAAATTGACGTCATTTCAGGGAAATTCATGTCTATGCCTTCCAGACGCCATAAAAATTAGTATTTTCATGCAAGGTACAACATATTTACACTTTACGGAAACTACACAAAGCCAGCTAAAAGATGAGACCAAAATTTTAACGATCAAATAAAAACTGTGGCAACAGTAAGAGATCGAAGCTGGAAATCTGCACAAAAAACGCACGTGGTCTAGAATCTCCTATTTCTATACCTCCTGCACGCTAGATAATTTGCCTAAAATATTTTCCGACCACCGAAATACTAGTCTGGGTTAAGCCTTTAAATTAAAAATTATAAAACCGGAACTCGCACGTTTAAGGGGAGAAAAATCCATTTGAAGTTTTAGGGGGGTGACACGTAAAAATTTGGAAATTTTTTTGCTTTAAACCACTAAAACTGCCCTTAAACTTTACCAAACTGCCACAAATTTATACTTTTTGAAAAGTTGAGACGCTAATCTATCTTTCAGGATCAAAATATTGCAAATCGGTTAGTAAACCTGGCCACAGGAATGCGATAAAGGGAAAAAGTTCCCAAAACCTGCCCCCCAAAAATATACTATCTCGCTTGTTATATCACTTAGGAAAACCGTTTTTGTTTTGGTTTATTTCTTTTCACTCATATACCACTTATAAACAGTGAAAAGTTTTCTGCAAACTACTCATGACTTTTTATGCAGACAAGTTTGATTTTTTCACTATATTCCTTTTTTAACCCTCCTGAAAAATAGTGTTCGTACGAAAAGTACTACAAATTTGTATTTGACGGAAAGAACAAACCGTTAGCTAAAAAATGACACCAAAATTTTAGTAATCGGATAGAAATTCTGGCCACAGTGAGCAATCAAAGCCAGAGATCTGCCAAGGAAATTGACGTCATTTCAGGGAAATTCATGTCTATGCCTTCCAGACGCCATAAAAATTAGTATTTTCATGCAAGGTACAACATATTTACACTTTACGGAAACTACACAAAGCCAGCTAAAAGATGAGACCAAAATTTTAACGATCAAATAAAAACTGTGGCAACAGTAAGAGATCGAAGCTGGAAATCTGCACAAAAAACGCACGTGGTCTAGAATCTCCTATTTCTATACCTCCTGCACGCTAGATAATTTGCCTAAAATATTTTCCGACCACCGAAATACTAGTTTGGGTTAAGCCTTTAAATTAAAAATTATAAAACCGGAACTCGCACGTTTAAGGGGAGAAAAATCCATTTGAAGTTTTAGGGGGGTGACACGTAAAAATTTGGAAATTTTTTGGCTTTAAACCACTAAAACTGCCCTTAAACTTTACCAAACTGCCACAAATTTATACTGTTTGAAAAGTTCAGACGCTAATCTATCTTTCAGGATCAAAATATTGCAAATCGGTTAGTAAACCTGGCCACAGGAATGCGGTAAAGGGAAAAAGTTCCCAAAACCTGCCCCCCAAAAATATACTATCTCGCTTGTTATATCACTTAGGAAAATCGTTTTTGTTTTGGTTTATTTCTTTTCACTCATATACCACTTATAAACAGTGAAAAGTTTTCTGCAAACTACTCATGACTTTTTATGCAGACAAGTTTGATTTTTTCACTATATTCCTTTTTTAACCCTCCTGAAAAATAGTGTTCGTACGAAAAGTACTACAAATTTGTATTTGACGGAAAGAACAAACCGTTAGCTAAAAAATGACACCAAAATTTTAGTAATCGGATAGAAATTCTGGCCACAGTGAGCAATCAAAGCCAGAGATCTGCCAAGGAAATTGACGTCATTTCAGGGAAATTCATGTCTATGCCTTCCAGACGCCATAAAAATTAGTATTTTCATGCAAGGTACAACATATTTACACTTTACGGAAACTACACAAAGCCAGCTAAAAGATGAGACCAAAATTTTAACGATCAAATAAAAACTGTGGCAACAGTAAGAGATCGAAGCTGGAAATCTGCACAAAAAACGCACGTGGTCTAGAATCTCCTATTTCTATACCTCCTGCACGCTAGATAATTTAACTAAAATATTTTCCGACCACCGAAATACTAGTCTGGGTTAAGCCTTTAAATTAAAAATTATAAAACCGGAACTCGCACGTTTAAGGGGAGAAAAATCCATTTGAAGTTTTAGGGGGGTGACACGTAAAAATTTGGAAATTTTTTGGCTTTAAACCACTAAAACTGCCCTTAAACTTTACCAAACTGCCACAAATTTATACTTTTTGAAAAGTTTAGACGCTAATCTATCTTTCAGGATCAAAATATTGCAAATCGGTTAGTAAACCTGGCCACAGGAATGCGATAAAGGGAAAAAGTTCCCAAAACCTGCCCCCCAAAAATATACTATCTCGCTTGTTATATCACTTAGGAAAACCGTTTATTTTGGTTTATTTCTTTTCATTCATATACCACTTATAAACAGTGAAAAGTTTTCTGCAAACTACTCATGACTTTTTATGCAGACAAGTTTGATTTTTTCACTATATTCCTTTTTTAACCCTCCTGAAAAATAGTGTTCGTACGAAAAGTACTACAAATTTGTATTTGACGGAAAGAACAAACCGTTAGCTAAAAAATGACACCAAAATTTTAGTAATCGGATAGAAATTCTGGCCACAGTGAGCAATCAAAGCCAGAGATCTGCCAAGGAAATTGACGTCATTTCAGGGAAATTCATGTCTATGCCTTCCAGACGCCATAAAAATTAGTATTTTCATGCAAGGTACAACATATTTACACTTTACGGAAACTACACAAAGTTAGCTAAAAGATGAGACCAAAATTTTAACGATCAAATAAAAACTGTGGCAACAGTAAGAGATCGAAGCTGGAAATCTGCACAAAAAACGCACGTGGTCTAGAATCTCCTATTTCTATACCTCCTGCACGTTAGATAATTTGCCTGAAATATTTTCCGACCACCGAAATACTAGTTTGGGTTAAGCCTTTAAATTAAAAATTATAAAACCGGAACTCGCACGTTTAAGGGGAGAAAAATCCATTTGAAGTTTTAGGGGGGTGACACGTAAAAATTTGGGAATTTTTTGGCTTTAAACCACTAAAACTGCCCTTAAACTTTACCAAACTGCCACAAATTTATACTTTTTGAAAATTTTAGACGCTAATCTATCTTTCAGGATCAAAATATTGCAAATCGGTTAGTAAACCTGGCCACAGGAATGCGATAAAGGGAAAAAGTTCCCAAAACCTGCCCCCCAAAAATATACTATCTCGCTTGTTATATCACTTAGGAAAACCGTTTTTGTTTTGGTTTATTTCTTTTCACTCATATACCACTTATAAACAGTGAAAAGTTTTCTGCAAACTACTCATGACTTTTTATGCAGACAAGTTTGATTTTTTCACTATATTCCTTTTTTAACCCTCCTGAAAAATAGTGTTCGTACGAAAAGTACTACAAATTTGTATTTGACGGAAAGAACAAACCGTTAGCTAAAAAATGACACCAAAATTTTAGTAATCGGATAGAAATTCTGGCCACAGTGAGCAATCAAAGCCAGAGATCTGCCAAGGAAATTGACGTCATTTCAGGGAAATTCATGTCTATGCCTTCCAGACGCCATAAAAATTAGTATTTTCATGCAAGGTACAACATATTTACACTTTACGGAAACTACACAAAGCCAGCTAAAAGATGAGACCAAAATTTTAACGATCAAATAAAAACTGTGGCAACAGTAAGAGATCGAAGCTGGAAATCTGCACAAAAAACGCACGTGGTCTAGAATCTCCTATTTCTATACCTCCTGCACGCTAGATAATTTGCCTAAAATATTTTCCGACCACCGAAATACTAGTTTGGGTTAAGCCTTTAAATTAAAAATTATAAAACCGGAACTCGCACGTTTAAGGGGAGAAAAATCCATTTGAAGTTTTAGGGGGGTGACACGTAAAAATTTGGAAATTTTTTGGCTTTAAACCACTAAAACTGCCCTTAAACTTTACCAAACTGCCACAAATTTATACTTTTTGAAAAGTTGAGACGCTAATCTATCTTTCAGGATCAAAATATTGCAAATCGGTTAGTAAACCTGGCCACAGGAATGCGATAAAGGGAAAAAGTTCCCAAAACCTGCCCCCCAAAAATATACTATCTCGCTTGTTATATCACTTAGGAAAACCGTTTTTGTTTTGGTTTATTTCTTTTCACTCATATACCACTTATAAACAGTGAAAAGTTTTCTGCAAACTACTCATGACTTTTTATGCAGACAAGTTTGATTTTTTCACTATATTCCTTTTTTAACCCTCCTGAAAAATAGTGTTCGTACGAAAAGTACTACAAATTTGTATTTGACGGAAAGAACAAACCGTTAGCTAAAAAATGACACCAAAATTTTAGTAATCGGATAGAAATTCTGGCCACAGTGAGCAATCAAAGCCAGAGATCTGCCAAGGAAATTGACGTCATTTCAGGGAAATTCATGTCTATGCCTTCCAGACGCCATAAAAATTAGTATTTTCATGCAAGGTACAACATATTTACACTTTACGGAAACTACACAAAGCCAGCTAAAAGATGAGACCAAAATTTTAACGATCAAATAAAAACTGTGGCAACAGTAAGAGATCAAAGCTGGAAATCTGCACAAAAAACGCACGTGGTCTAGAATCTCCTATTTCTATACCTCCTGCATGCTAAATAATTTGCCTAAAATATTTTCCGACCACCGAAATACTAGTTTGGGTTAAGCCTTTAAATTAAAAATTATAAAACCGGAACTCGCACGTTTAAGGGGAGAAAAATCCATTTGAAGTTTTAGGGGGGTGACACGTAAAAATTTGGAAATTTTTTGACTTTAAACCACTAAAACTGCCCTTAAACTTTACCAAACTGCCACAAATTTATATTTTTTGAAAAGTTGAGACGCTAATCTATCTTTCAGGATCAAAATATTGCAAATCGGTTAGTAAACCTGGCCACAGGAATGCGATAAAGGTAAAAAGTTCCCAAAACCTGCCCCCCAAAAATATACTATCTCGCTTGTTATATCACTTAGGAAAATCGTTTTTATTTTGGTTTATTTCTTTTCACTCATATACCACTTATAAACAGTGAAAAGTTTTCTGCAAACTACTCATGACTTTTTATGCAGACAAGTTTGATTTTTTCACTATATTCCTTTTTTAACCCTCCTGAAAAATAGTGTTCGTACGAAAAGTACTACAAATTTGTATTTGACGGAAAGAACAAACCGTTAGCTAAAAAATGACACCAAAATTTTAGTAATCGGATAGAAATTCTGGCCACAGTGAGCAATCAAAGCCAGAGATCTGCCAAGGAAATTGACGTCATTTCAGGGAAATTCATGTCTATGCCTTCCAGACGCCATAAAAATTAGTATTTTCATGCAAGGTACAACATATTTACACTTTACGGAAATTACACAAATCCAGCTAAAAGACGAGACCAAAATTTTAACGATCAAATAAAAACTGTGGTAACAGTAAGAGATCGAAGCTGGAAATCTGCACAAAAAACGCACGTGGTCTAGAATCTCCTATTTCTATACCTCCTGCACGCTAGATAATTTGCCTAAAATATTTTCCGACCACCGAAATACTAGTTTGGGTTAAGCCTTTAAATTGAAAATTATAAAACCGGAACTCGCACGTTTAAGGGGAGAAAAATCCATTTGAAGTTTTAGGGGGGTGACACGTAAAAATTTGGAAATTTTTTGGCTTTAAACCACTAAAACTGCCCTTAAACTTTACCAAACTGCCACAAATTTATACTTTTTGAAAAGCTCAGACGCTAATCTATCTTTCAAGATCAAAATATTGCAAATCGGTTAGTAAACCTGGCCACAGGAATGCGATAAAGGGAAAAAGTTCCCAAAACCTGCCCCCCAAAAGTATACTATCTCGCTTGTTATATCACTTAGGAAAATCGTTTTTATTTTGGTTTATTTCTTTTCACTCATATACCACTTATAAACAGTGAAAAGTTTTCTGCAAACTACTCATGACTTTTTATGCAGACAAGTTTGATTTTTTCACTATATTCCTTTTTTAACCCTCCTGAAAAATAGTGTTCGTACGAAAAGTACTACAAATTTGTATTTGACGGAAAGAACAAACCGTTAGCTAAAAAATGACACCAAAATTTTAGTAATCGGATAGAAATCCTGGCCACAGTGAGCAATCAAAGCCAGAGATCTGCCAAGGAAATTGACGTCATTTCAGGGAAATTCATGTCTATGCCTTCCAGACGCCATAAAAATTAGTATTTTCATGCAAGGTACAACATATTTACACTTTACGGAAACTACACAAAGCCAGCTAAAAGATGAGACCAAAATTTTAACGATCAAATAAAAACTGTGGCAACAGTAAGAGATCAAAGCTGGAAATCTGCCCAAAAAACGCACGTGGTCTAGAATCTCCTATTTCTATACCTCCTGCATGCTAAATAATTTGCCTAAAATATTTTCCGACCACCGAAATACTAGTTTGGGTTAAGCCTTTAAATTAAAAATTATAAAACCGGAACTCGCACGTTTAAGGGGAGAAAAATCCATTTGAAGTTTTAGGGGGGTGACACGTAAAAATTTGGAAATTTTTTGACTTTAAACCACTAAAACTGCCCTTAAACTTTACCAAACTGCCACAAATTTATATTTTTTGAAAAGTTGAGACGCTAATCTATCTTTCAGGATCAAAATATTGCAAATCGGTTAGTAAACCTGGCCACAGGAATGCGATAAAGGTAAAAAGTTCCCAAAACCTGCCCCCCAAAAATATACTATCTCGCTTGTTATATCACTTAGGAAAATCGTTTTTATTTTGGTTTATTTCTTTTCACTCATATACCACTTATAAACAGTGAAAAGTTTTCTGCAAACTACTCATGACTTTTTATGCAGACAAGTTTGATTTTTTCACTATATTCCTTTTTTAACCCTCCTGAAAAATAGTGTTCGTACGAAAAGTACTACAAATTTGTATTTGACGGAAAGAACAAACCGTTAGCTAAAAAATGACACCAAAATTTTAGTAATCGGATAGAAATTCTGGCCACAGTGAGCAATCAAAGCCAGAGATCTGCCAAGGAAATTGACGTCATTTCAGGGAAATTCATGTCTATGCCTTCCAGACGCCATAAAAATTAGTATTTTCATGCAAGGTACAACATATTTACACTTTACGGAAACTACACAAATCCAGCTAAAAGACGAGACCAAAATTTTAACGATCAAATAAAAACTGTGGCAACAGTAAGAGATCGAAGCTGGAAATCTGCACAAAAAACGCACGTGGTCTAGAATCTCCTATTTCTATACCTCCTGCACGCTAGATAATTTGCCTAAAATATTTTCCGACCACCGAAATACTAGTTTGGGTCAAGCCTTTAAATTAAAAATTATAAAACCGGAACTCGCACGTTTAAGGGGAGAAAAATCCATTTGAAGTTTTAGGGGGGTGACACGTAAAAATTTGGAAATTTTTTGGCTTTAAACCACTAAAACTGCCCTTAAACTTCACCAAACTGCCACAAATTTATACTTTTTGAAAAGTTTAGACGCTAATCTATCTTTCAGGATCAAAATATTGCAAATCGGTTAGTAAACCTGGCCACAGGAATGCGATAAAGGGAAAAAGTTCCCAAAACCTGCCCCCCAAAAATATACTATCTCGCTTGTTATATCACTTAGGAAAACCGTTTTTGTTTTGGTTTATTTCTTTTCACTCATATACCACTTATAAACAGTGAAAAGTTTTCTGCAAACTACTCATGACTTTTTATGCAGACAAGTTTGATTTTTTCACTTTATTCCTTTTTTAACCCTCCTGAAAAATAGTGTTCGTACGAAAAGTACTACAAATTTGTATTTGACGGAAAGAACAAACCGTTAGCTAAAAAATGACACCAAAATTTTAGTAATCGGATAGAAATTCTGGCCACAGTGAGCAATCAAAGCCAGAGATCTGCCAAGGAAATTGACGTCATTTCAGGGAAATTCATGTCTATGCCTTCCAGACGTCATAAAAATTAGTATTTTCATGCAAGGTACAACATATTTACACTTTGCGGAAACTACACAAAGCCAGCTAAAAGATGAGACCAAAATTTTAACGATCAAATAAAAACTGTGGCAACAGTAAGAGATCGAAGCTGGAAATCTGCACAAAAAACGCACGTGGTCTAGAATCTCCTATTTCTATACCTCCTGCACGCTAGATAATTTGCCTAAAAAATTTTCCGACCACCGAAATACTAGTTTGGGTTAAGCCTTTAAATTAAAAATTATAAAACCGGAACTCGCACGTTTAAGGGGAGAAAAATCCATTTGAAGTTTTAGGGGGGTGACACGTAAAAATTTGGAAATTTTTTGGCTTTAAACCACTAAAACTGCCCTTAAACTTTACCAAACTGCCACAAATTTATACTTTTTGAAAAGCTCAGACGCTAATCTATCTTTCAGCATCAAAATATTGCAAATCGGTTAGTAAACCTGGCCACAGGAATGCGATAAAGGGAAAAAGTTCCCAAAACCTGCCCCCCAAAAATATACTATCTCGCTTGTTATATCACTTAGGAAAACCGTTTTTGTTTTGGTTTATTTCTTTTCACTCATATACCACTTATAAACAGTGAAAAGTTTTCTGCAAACTACTCATGACTTTTTATGCAGACAAGTTTGATTTTTTCACTATATTCCTTTTTTAATCCTCCTGAAAAATAGTGTTCGTACGAAAAGTACTACAAATTTGTATTTGACGGAAAGAACAAGCCGTTAGCTAAAAAATGACACCAAAATTTTAGTAATCGGATAGAAATTCTGGCCACAGTGAGCAATCAAAGCCAGAGATCTGCCAAGGAAATTGACGTCATTTCAGGGAAATTCATGTCTATGCCTTCCAGACGCCATAAAAATTAGTATTTTCATGCAAGGTACAACATATTTACACTTTACGGAAACTACACAAAGCCAGCTAAAAGATGAGACCAAAATTTTAACGATCAAATAAAAACTGTGGCGACAGTAAGAGATCGAAACTGGAAATCTGCACAAAAAACGCACGTGGTCTAGAATCTCCTATTTCTATACCTCCTGCACGCTAGATAATTTGCCTAAAATATTTTCCGACCACCGAAATACTAGTTTGGGTTAAGCCTTTAAATTAAAAATTATAAAACCGGAAAACCGTTTTTGTTTTGGTTTATTCCTTTTCACTCATATACCACTTTTAAACAGTGAAAAGTTTTCTGCAAACTACTCATGACTTTTTATGCAGACAAGTTTGATTTTTTCACTATATTCCTTTTTTAACCCTCCTGAAAAATAGTGTTCGTACGAAAAGTACTACAAATTTGTATTTGACGGAAAGAACAAACCGTTAGCTAAAAAATGACACCAAAATTTTAGTAATCGGATAGAAATTCTGGCCACAGTGAGCAATCAAAGCCAGAGATCTGCCAAGGAAATTGACGTCATTTCAGGGAAATTCATGTCTATGCCTTCCAGACGCCATAAAAATTAGTATTTTCATGCAAGGTACAACAAATTTACACTTTGCGGAAACTACACAAAGCCAGCTAAAAGATGGGACCAAAATTTTAACGATCAAATAAAAACTGTGGCAACAGTAAGAGATCGAAGCTGGAAATCTGCACAAAAAACGCACGTGGTCTAGAATCTCCTATTTCTATACCTCCTGCACGCTAGATAATTTGCCTAAAATATTTTCCGACCACCGAAATACTAGTTTGGGTTAAGCCTTTAAATTAAAAATTATAAAACCGGAACTCGCACGTTTAAGGGGAGAAAAATCCATTTGAAGTTTTAGGGGGGTGACACGTAAAAATTTGGAAATTTTTTGGCTTTAAACCACTAAAACTGCCCTTAAACTTTACCAAACTGCCACAAATTTATACTTTTTGAAAAGTTTAGACGCTAATCTATCTTTCAGGATCAAAATATTGCAAATCGGTTAGTTAACCTGGCCACAGGAATGCGATAAAGGGAAAAAGTTCCCAAAACCTGCCCCCCAAAAATATACTATCTCGCTTGTTATATCACTTAGGAAAACCGTTTTTGTTTTGGTTTATTTCTTTTCACTCATATACCACTTATAAACAGTGAAAAGTTTTCTGCAAACTACTCATGACTTTTTATGCAGACAAGTTTGATTTTTTCACTATATTCCTTTTTTAACCCTCCTGAAAAATAGTGTTCGTACGAAAAGTACTACAAATTTGTATTTGACGGAAAGAACAAACCGTTAGCTAAAAAATGACACCAAAATTTTAGTAATCGGATAGAAATTCTGGCCACAGTGAGCAATCAAAGCCAGAGATCTGCCAAGGAAATTGACGTCATTTCAGGGAAATTCATGTCTATGCCTTCCAGACGCCATAAAAATTAGTATTTTCATGCAAGGTACAACATATTTACACTTTACGGAAACTACACAAAGCCAGCTAAAAGATGAGACCAAAATTTTAACGATCAAATAAAAACTGTGTTGACAGTAAGAGATCGAAGCTGGAAATCTGCACAAAAAACGCACGTGGTCTAGAATCTCCTATTTCTATACCTCCTGCACGCTAGATAATTTGCCTAAAATATTTTCCGACCACCGAAATACTAGTTTGGGTTAAGCCTTTAAATTAAAAATTATAAAACCGGAAAACCGTTTTTGTTTTGGTTTATTCCTTTTCACTCATATACCACTTTTAAACAGTGAAAAGTTTTCTGCAAACTACTCATGACTTTTTATGCAGACAAGTTTGATTTTTTCACTATATTCCTTTTTTAACCCTCCTGAAAAATAGTGTTCGTACGAAAAGTACTACAAATTTGTATTTGACGGAAAGAACAAACCGTTAGCTAAAAAATGACACCAAAATTTTAGTAATCGGATAGAAATTCTGGCCACAGTGAGCAATCAAAGCCAGAGATCTGCCAAGGATATTGACGTCATTTCAGGGAAATTCATGTCTATGCCTTCCAGACGCCATAAAAATTAGTATTTTCATGCAAGGTACAACATATTTACACTTTACGGAAACAACACAAAGCCAGCTAAAAGACGAGACCAAAATTTTAACGATCTAATAAAAACTGTGGCAACAGTAAGAGATCGAAGCTGGAAATCTGCACAAAAAACGCACGTGGTCTAGAATCTCCTATTTCTATACCTCCTGCACGCTAGATAATTTGCCTAAAATATTTTCCGACCACCGAAATACTAGTTCGGGTTAAGCCTTTAAATTAAAAATTATAAAACCGGAATTCGCACGTTTAAGGGGAGAAAAATCCATTTGAAGTTTTAGGGGGGTGACACGTAAAAATTTGGAAATTTTTTGGCTTTAAACCACTAAAACTGCCCTTAAACTTTACCAAACTGCCACAAATTTATACTTTTTGAAAAGTTTAGACGCTAATCTATCTTTCAGGATCAAAATATTGCAAATCGGTTAGTTAACCTGGCCACAGGAATGCGATAAAGGGAAAAAGTTCCCAAAACCTGCCCCCCAAAAATATACTATCTCGCTTGTTATATCACTTAGGAAAACCGTTTTTGTTTTGGTTTATTTCTTTTCACTCATATACCACTTATAAACAGTAGAAAGTTTTCTGCAAACTACTCATGACTTTTTATGCCGACAAATTTGATTTTTTCACTATATTCCTTTTTTAACCCTCCTGAAAAATAGTGTTCGTACAAAAAGTACTACAAATTTGTATTTGACGGAAAGAACAAACCGTTAGCTAAAAAGTGACACCAACATTTTAGTAATCGGATAGAAATTCTGGCCACAGTGAGCAATCAAAGCCAGAGATCTGCCAAGGAAATTGACGTCATTTCAGGGAAATTCATGTCTATGCCTTCCAGACGCCATAAAAATTAGTATTTTCATGCAAGGTACAACATATTTACACTTTACGAAAACTACACAAAGCCAGCTAAAAGATGAGACCAAAATTTTAACGATCAAATAAAAACTGTGGCAACAGTAAGAGATCGAAGCTGGAAATCTGCACAAAAAACGCACGTGGTCTAGAATCTCCTATTTCTATACCTCCTGCACGCTAGATAATTTGCCTAAAATATTTTCCGACCACCGAAATACTAGTTTGGGTTAAGCCTTTAAATCAAAAATTATAAAACCGGAACTCGCACGTTTAAGGGGAGAAAAATCCATTTGAAGTTTTAGGGGGTGACACGTAAAAATTTGGAAATTTTTTGGCTTTAAACCGCTAAAACTGCCCTTAAACTTTACCAAACTGCCACAAATTTATACTTTTTGAAAAGTTTAGACGCTAATCTATCTTTCAGGATCAAAATATTGCAAATCGGTTAGTAAACCTGGCCACAGGAATGCGGTAAAGGGAAAAAGTTCCCAAAACCTGCCCCCCAAAAATATACTATCTCGCTTGTTATATCACTTAGGAAAATCGTTTTTGTTTTGGTTTATTTCTTTTCACTCATATACCACTTATAAACAGTGAAAAGTTTTCTGCAAACTACTCATGACTTTTTATGCAGACAAGTTTGATTTTTTCACTATATTCCTTTTTAACCCTCCTGAAAAATAGTGTTCGTACGAAAAGTACTACAAATTTGTATTTGACGGAAAGAACAAACCGTTAGCTAAAAAATGACACCAAAATTTTAGTAATCGGATAGAAATTCTGGCCACAGTGAGCAATCAAAGCCAGAGATCTGCCAAGGAAATTGACGTCATTTCAGGGAAATTCATGTCTATGCCTTCCAGACGCCATAAAAATTAGTATTTTCATGCAAGGTACAACATATTTACACTTTACGAAAACTACACAAAGCCAGCTAAAAGATGAGACCAAAATTTTAACGATCAAATAAAAACTGTGGCAACAGTAAGAGATCGAAGCTGGAAATCTGCACAAAAAACGCACGTGGTCTAGAATCTCCTATTTCTATACCTCCTGCACGCTAGATAATTTGCCTAAAATATTTTCCGACCACCGAAATACTAGTTTGGGTTAAGCCTTTAAATTAAAAATTATGAAACCGGAACTCGCACGTTTAAGGGGAGAAAAATCCATTTGAAGTTTTAGGGGGGTGACACGTAAAAATTTGGAAATTTTTTGGCTTTAAACCACTAAAACTGCCCTTAAACTTTACCAAACTGCCACAAATTTATACTGTTTGTAAAGTTCAGACGCTAATCTATCTTTCAGGATCAAAATATTGCAAATCGGTTAGTAAACCTGGCCACAGGAATGCGATAAAGGGAAAAAGTTCCCAAAACCTGCCCCCCAAAAATATACTATCTCGCTTGTTATATCACTTAGGAAAACTGTTTTTGTTTTGGTTTATTTCTTTTCACTCATATACCACTTATAAACAGTGAAAAGTTTTCTGCAAACTACTCATGACTTTTTATGCAGACAAGTTTGATTTTTTCACTATATTCCTTTCTTAACCCTCCTGAAAAATAGTGTTCGTACGAAAAGTACTACAAATTTGTATTTGACGGAAAGAACAAACCGTTAGCTAAAAAATGACACCAAAATTTTAGTAATCGGATAGAAATTCTGGCCACAGTGAGCAATCAAAGCCAGAGATCTGCCAAGGAAATTGACGTCATTTCAGGGAAATTCATGTCTATGCCTTCCAGACGCCATAAAAATTAGTATTTTCATGCAAGGTACAACATATTTACACTTTACGGAAACTACACAAAGCCAGCTAAAAGATGAGACCAAAATTTTAACGATCAAATAAAAACTGTGGCAACAGTAAGAGATCGAAGCTGGAAATCTGCACAAAAAACGCACGTGGTCTAGAATCTCCTATTTCTATACCTCCTGCACGCTAGATAATTTGCCTAAAATATTTTCCGACCACCGAAATACTAGTTTGGGTTAAGCCTTTAAATTAAAAATTATAAAACCGGAACTCGCACGTTTAAGGGGAGAAAAATCCATTTGAAGTTTTAGGGGGGTGACACGTAAAAATTTGGAAATTTTTTGGCTTTAAACCACTAAAACTGCCCTTAAACTTTACCAAACTGCCACAAATTTATACTTTTTGAAAAGTTTAGACGCTAATCTATCTTTCAGCATCAAAATATTGCAAATCGGTTAGTAAACCTGGCCACAGGAATGCGATAAAGGGAAAAAGTTCCCAAAACCTGCCCCCCAAAAATATACTATCTCGCTTGTTATATCACTTAGGAAAACCGTTTTTGTTTTGGTTTATTTCTTTTCACTCATATACCACTTATAAACAGTGAAAAGTTTTCTGCAAACTACTCATGACTTTTTATGCAGACAAGTTTGATTTTTTCACTATATTCCTTTTTTAACCCTCCTGAAAAATAGTGTTCGTACGAAAAGTACTACAAATTTGTATTTGACGGAAAGAACAAACCGTTAGCTAAAAATGACACCATAATTTTAGTAATCGGATAGAAATTCTGGCCACAGTGAGCAATCAAAGCCAGAGATCTGCCAAGGAAATTGACGTCATTTCAGGGAAATTCATGTCTATGCCTTCCAGACGCCATAAAAATTAGTATTTTCATGCAAGGTACAACATATATACACTTTACGGAAACTCTACAAAGTCAGCTAAAAGATGAGACCAAAATTTTAACGATCAAATAAAAACTGTGGCAACAGTAAGAGATCGAAGCTGGAAATCTGCACAAAAAACGCACGTGGTCTAGAATCTCCTATTTCTATACCTCCTGCACGCTAGATAATTTGCCTAAAATATTTTCCGACCACCGAAATACTAGTTTGGGTTAAGCCTTTAAATTAAAAATTATAAAACCGGAACTCGCACGTTTAAGGGGAGAAAAATCCATTTGAAGTTTTAGGGGGGTGACACGTAAAAATTTGGAAATTTTTTGGCTTTAAACCACTAAAACTGCCCTTAAACTTTACCAAACTGCCACAAATTTATACTGTTTGAAAAGTTCAGACGCTAATCTATCTTTCAGGATCAAAATATTGCAAATCGGTTAGTAAACCTGGCCACAGGAATGCGATAAAGGGAAAAAGTTCCCAAAACCTGCCCCCCAAAAATATACTATCTCGCTTGTTATATCACTTAGGAAAACCGTTTTTGTTTTGGTTTATTTCTTTTCACTCATATACCACTTATAAACAGTGAAAAGTTTTCTGCAAACTACTCATGACTTTTTATGCAGACAAGTTTGATTTTTTCACTATATTCCTTTTTTAACCCTCCTGAAAAATAGTGGCCTTAAACTTTACCAAACTGCCACAAATTTATACTTTTTGAAAAGTTTAGACGCTAATCTATCTTTCAGGATCAAAATATTGCAAATCGGTTAGTAAACCTGGCCACAGGAATGCGATAAAGGGAAAAAGTTCCCAAAACCTGCCCCCCCAAAAATTTACTATCTCGCTTGTTATATCACTTAGGAAAACCGTTTTTGTTTTGGTTTATTTCTTTTCACTCATATACCACTTATAAACAGTGAAAAGTTTTCTGCAAACTACTCATGACTTTTTATGCAGACAAGTTTGATTTTTTCACTATATTCCTTTTTTAACCCTCCTGAAAAATAGTGTTCGTACGAAAAGTACTACAAATTTGTATTTGACGGAAAGAACAAACCGTTAGCTAAAAAATGACACCAAAACTTCAGTAATCGGATAGAAATTCTGGCCACAGTGAGCAATCAAAGCCAGAGATCTGCCAAGGAAATTGACGTCATTTCAGGGAAATTCATGTCTATGCCTTCCAGACGCCATAAAAATTAGTATTTTCATGCAAGGTACAACATATTTACACTTTACGAAAACTACACAAAGCCAGCTAAAAGATGAGACCAAAATTTTAACGATCAAATAAAAACTGTGGCAACAGTAAGAGATCGAAGCTGGAAATCTGCACAAAAAACGCACGTGGTCTAGAATCTCCTATTTCTATACCTCCTGCACGCTAGATAATTTGCCTAAAATATTTTCCGACCACCGAAATACTAGTTTGGGTTAAGCCTTTAAATTAAAAATTATAAAACCGGAACTCGCACGTTTAAGGGGAGAAAAATCCATTTGAAGTTTTAGGGGGGTGACACGTAAAAATTTGGAAATTTTTTGGCTTTAAACCACTAAAACTGCCCTTAAACTTTACCAAACTGCCACAAATTTATACTTTTTGAAAAGTTTAGACGCTAATCTATCTTTCAGGATCAAAATATTGCAAATCGGTTAGTAAACCTGGCCACAGGAATGCGATAAAGGGAAAAAGTTCCCAAAACCTGCCCCCCCAAAAATATACTATCTCGCTTGTTATATCACTTAGGAAAACTGTTTTTGTTTTGGTTTATTTCTTTTCACTCATATACCACTTATAAACAGTGAAAAGTTTTCTGCAAACTACTCATGACTTTTTATGCAGACAAGTTTGATTTTTTCACTATATTCCTTTTTTAACCCTCCTGAAAAATAGTGTTCGTACGAAAAGTACTACAAATTTGTATTTGACGGAAAGAACAAACCGTTAGCTAAAAAATGACATCAAAATTTTAGTAATCGGATAGAAATTCTGGCCACAGTGAGCAATCAAAGCCAGAGATCTGCCAAGGAAATTGACGTCATTTCAGGGAAATTCATGTCTATGCTTTCCAGACGCCATAAAAATTAGTATTCTCATGCAAGGTACAATTTATTTACACTTTACGGAAACTACACAAAGCCAGCTAAAAGATGAG
The DNA here is from genome assembly GCA_963969285.1 of Odontomyia ornata. Lineage (NCBI taxonomy): Eukaryota > Metazoa > Arthropoda > Insecta > Diptera > Stratiomyidae > Odontomyia > Odontomyia ornata. The sequence goes on along the minus strand of OZ017740.1, from coordinate 263,543,101 downwards.
ACCAAAATTTTAACGATCAAATAAAAACTGTGGCAACAGTAAGAGATCGAAGCTGGAAATCTGCACAAAAAACGCACGTGGTCTAGAATCTCCTTTTTCTATACCTCCTGCACGCTAGATAATTTGCCTAAAATATTTTCCGACCACCGAAATACTAGATTGGGTTAAGCCTTTAAATTAAAAATTATAAAACCGGAACTCGCACGTTTAAGGGGAGAAAAATCCATTTGAAGTTTTAGGGGGGTGACACGTAAAAATTTGGAAATTTTTTGGCTTTAAACCACTAAAACTGCCCTTAAACTTTACCAAACTGCCACAAATTTATACTTTTTGAAAAGTTGAGACGCTAATCTATCTTTCAGGATCAAAATATTGCAAATCGGTTAGTAAACCTGGCCACAGGAATGCGATAAAGGGAAAAAGTTCCCAAAACCTGCCCCCCAAAAATATACTATCTCGCTTGTTATATCACTTAGGAAAATCGTTTTCGTTTTGGTTTATTTTTTTTCACTCATATACCACTTATAAACAGTGAAAAGTTTTCTGCAAACTACTCATGACTTTTTATGCAGACAAGTTTGATTTTTTCACTATATTCCTTTTTTAACCCTCCTGAAAAATAGTGTTCGTACGAAAAGTACTACAAATTTGTATTTGGCGGAAGGAACAAACCGTTAGCTAAAAAATGACACCAAAATTTTAGTAATCGGATAGAAATTCTGGCCACAGTGAGCAATCAAAGCCAGAGATCTGCCAAGGAAATTGACGTCATTTCAGGGAAATTCATGTCTATGCCTTCCAGACGCCATAAAAATTAGTATTTTCATGCAAGGTACAACATATTTACACTTTACGGAAACTACACAAAGCCAGCTAAAAGATGAGACCAAAATTTTAACGATCAAATAAAAACTGTGGCAACAGTAAGAGATCTAAGCTGGAAATCTGCACAAAAAACGCACGTGGTCTAGAATCTCCTATTTCTATACCTCCTGCACGCTAGATAATTTGCCTAAAATATTTTCCGACCACCGAAATACTAGTTTGGGTTAAGCCTTTACATTAAAAATTATAAAACCGGAACTCGCACGTTTAAGGGGAGAAAAATCCATTTGAAGTTTTAGGGGGGTGACACGTAAAAATTTGGAAATTTTTTGGCTTTAAACCACTAAAACTGCCCTTAAACTTTACCAAACTGCCACAAATTTATACTTTTTGAAAAGTTTAGACGCTAATCTATCTTTCAGGATCAAAATATTGCAAATCGGTTAGTAAACCTGGCCACAGGAATGCGATAAAGGGAAAAAGTTCCCAAAACCTGCCCCCCAAAAATATACTATATCGCTTGTTATATCACTTAGGAAAACCGTTTTTGTTTTGGTTTATTTCTTTTCACTCATATACCACTTATAAACAGTGAAAAGTTTTCTGCAAACTACTCATGACTTTTTATGCAGACAAGTTTGATTTTTTCACTATATTCCTTTTTTAATCCTCCTGAAAAATAGTGCTCGTACAAAAAGTACTACAAATTTGTATTTGACGGAAAGAACAAACCGTTAGCTAAAAAATGACACCAAAATTTTAGTAATCGGATAGAAATTCTGGCCACAGTGAGCAATCAAAGCCAGAGATCTGCCAAGGAAATTGACGTCATTTCAGGGAAATTCATGTCTATGCCTTCCAGACACCATAAAAATTAGTATTTTCATGCAAGGTACAACATATTTACACTTTACGGAAACTACACAAAGCCAGCTAAAAGATGAGACCAAAATTTTAACGATCAAATAAAAACTGTGGCAACAGTAAGAGATCGAAGCTGGAAATCTGCACAAAAAACGCACGTGGTCTAGAATCTCCTATTTCTATACCTCCTGCACGCTAGATAATTTGCCTAAAATATTTTCCGACCACTGAAATACTAGTTTGGGTTAAGCCTTTAAATTAAAAATTATAAAACCGGAACTCGCACGTTAAAGGGGAGAAAAATCCATTTGAAGTTTTAGGGGGGTGACACGTAAAAATTTGGAAATTTTTTGGCTTTAAACCACTAAAACTGCCCTTAAACTTTACCAAACTGCCACAAATTTATACTTTTTGAAAAGCGCAGACGCTAATCTATCTTTCAGCATCAAAATATTGCAAATCGGTTAGTAAACCTGGCCACAGGAATGCGATAAAGGGAAAAAGTTCCCAAAACCTGCCCCCCAAAAATATACTATCTCGCTTGTTATATCACTTAGGAAAACCGTTTTTGTTTTGGTTTATTTCTTTTCACTCATATACCACTTATAAACAGTGAAAAGTTTTCTGCAAACTACTCATGACTTTTTATGCAGACAAGTTTGATTTTTTCACTATATTCCTTTTTTAACCCTCCTGAAAAATAGTGTTCGTACGAAAAGTACTACAAATTTGTATTTGACGGAAAGAACAAACCGTTAGCTAAAAAATGACACCAAAATTTTAGTAATCGGATAGAAATTCTGGCCACAGTGAGCAATCAAAGCCAGAGATCTGCCAAGGAAATTGACGTCATTTCAGGGAAATTCATGTCTATGCCTTCCAGACGCCATAAAAATTAGTAGTTTCATGCAAGGTACAACATATTTACACTTTACGGAAACTACACAAAGCCAGCTAAAAGATGAGACCAAAATTTTAACGATCAAATAAAAACTGTGGCAACAGTAAGAGATCGAAGCTGGAAATCTGCACAAAAAACGCACGTGGTCTAGAATCTCCTATTTCTATACCTCCTGCACGCTAGATAATTTGCCTAAAATATTTTCCGACCACCGAAATACTAGTTTGGGTTAAGCCTTTAAATTAAAAATTATAAAACCGGAACTCGCACGTTTAAGGGGAGAAAAATCCATTTGAAGTTTTAGGGGGGTGACACGTAAAAATTTGGAAATTTTTTGGCTTTAAACCACTAAAACTGCCCTTAAACTTTACCAAACTGCCACAAATTTATACTTTTTGAAAAGTTGAAACGCTAATCTATCTTTCAGAATCAAAATATTGCAAATCGGTTAGTAAACCTGGCCACAGGAATGCGATAAAGGGAAAAAGTTCCCAAAACCTGCCCCCCAAAAATATACTATCTCGCTTGTTATATCACTTAGGAAAACCGTTTTTGTTTTGGTTTATTTCCTTTCACTCATATACCACTTATAAATAGTAAAAAGTTTTCTGCAAACTACTCATGACTTTTTATGCAGACAAGTTTGATTTTTTCACTATATTCCTTTTTTAACCCTCCTGAAAAATAGTGTTCGTACGAAAAGTACTACAAATTTGTATTTGACGGAAAAAACAAACCGTTAGCTAAAAAATGACATCAAAATTTTAGTAATCGGATAGAAATTCTGGCCACAGTGAGCAATCAAAGCCAGAGATCTGCCAAGGAAATTGACGTCATTTCAGGGAAATTCATGTCTATGCCTTCCAGACGCCATAAAAATTAGTATTTTCATGCAAGGTACAACATAGTTACATTTTGCGTAAACGACACGAAGCCGGCTAAAAGATGAGACCAAAATTTTAACGATCAAATAAAAACTGTGGCAACAGTAAGAGATCGAAGCTGGAAATCTGCACAAAAAACGCACGTGGTCTAGAATCTCCTATTTCTATACCTCCTGCACGCTACATAATTTGCCTAAAATATTTTCCGACCACCGAAATACTAGTTTGGGTTAAGCCTTTAAATTAAAAATTATAAAACCGGGTCTCGCACGTTTAAGGGGAGAAAAATCCATTTGAAGTTTTAGGGGGTGACACGTAAAAATTTGGAAATTTTTTAGCTTTAAACCACAGAAACTGCCCTTAAACTTTACCAAACTGCCACAAATTAATTTTTTTTGAAAAGCTCAGACGCTAATCTATCTTTCAGGATCAAAATATTGCAAATCAGTTAGTAAACCTGGCCACAGGAATGCGATAAAGGGAAAAAGTTCCCAAAACCTGCCCCCCAAAAATATACTATCTCGCTTGTTATATCACTTAGGAAAACCGTTTTTGTTTTGGTTTATTTCTTTTCACTCATATACCACTTATAAACAGTGAAAAGTTTTCTGCAAACTACTCATGACTTTTTATGCAGACAAGTTTGATTTTTTCACTATATTCCTTTTTTAACCCTCCTGAAAAATAGTGTTCGTACGAAAAGTACTACAAATTTGTATTTGACGGAAAGAACAAACCGTTAGCTAAAAAATGACACCAACATTTAAGTAATCGGATAGAAATTCTGGCCACAGTGAGCAATCAAAGCCAGAGATCTGCCAAGGAAATTGACGTCATTTCAGGGAAATTCATGTCTATGCCTTCCAGACGCCATAAAAATTAGTATTTTCATGCAAGGTACAACATATTTACACTTTACGGAAACTACACAAAGCCAGCTAAAAGATGAGACCAAAATTTTAACGATCAAATAAAAACTGTGGCAACAGTAAGAGATCGAAGCTGGAAATCTGCACAAAAAACGCACGTGGTCTAGAATCTCCTATTTCTATACCTCCTGCACGCTAGGTAATTTGCCTAAAATATTTTCCGACCACCGAAATACTAGTTTGGGTTAAGCCTTTAAATTAAAAATTATAAAACCGGAACTCGCACGTTTAAGGGGAGAAAAATCCATTTGAAGTTTTAGGGGGGTGACACGTAAAAATTTGGAAATTTTTTGGCTTTAAACCACTAAAACTGCCCTTAAACTTTACCAAACTGCCACAAATTTATACTTTTTGAAAAGCTTAGACGCTAATCTATCTTTCAGGTTCAAAATATTGCAAATCGGTTAGTAAACCTGGCCACAGGAATGCGATAAAGGGAAAAAGTTCCCAAAACCTGCCCCCCAAAAATATACTATCTCGCTTGTTATATCACTTAGGAAAACCGTTTTTGTTTTGGTTTATTTCTTTTCACTCATATACCACTTATAAACAGTGAAAAGTTTTCTGCAAACTACTCATGACTTTTTATGCAGACAAGTTTGATTTTTTCACTATATTCCTTTTTTAACCCTCCTAAAAAATAGTGTTCGTACGAAAAGTACTACAAATTTGTATTTGACGGAAAGAACGAACCGTTAGCTAAAAAATGGCACCAAAGTTTTAGTAATCGAATAGAAATTCTGGCCACAGTGAGCAATCAAAGCCAGAGATCTGCCAAGGAAATTGACGTCATTTCAGGGAAATTCATGTCTATGCCTTCCAGACGCCATAAAAATTAGTATTTTCATGCAAGGTACAACATATTTACACTTTACGGAAACTACACAAAGCCAGCTAAAAGATGAGACCAAAATTTTAACGATCAAATAAAAACTGTGGCAACAGTAAGAGATCGAAGCTGGAAATCTGCACAAAAAACGCACGTGGTCTAGAATCTCCTATTTCTATACCTCCTGCACGCTAGATAATTTGCCTAAAATATTTTCCGACCACCGAAATACTAGTTTGGGTTAAGCCTTTACATTAAAAATTATAAAACCGGAACTCGCACGTTTAAGGGGAGAAAAATCCATTTGAAGTTTTAGGGGGGTGACACGTAAAAATTTGGAAATTTTTTGGCTTTAAACCACTAAAACTGCCCTTAAACTTTACCAAACTGCCACAAATTTATACTTTTTGAAAAGTTTAGACGCTAATCTATCTTTCAGGATCAAAATATTGCAAATCGGTTAGTAAACCTGGCCACAGGAATGCGATAAAGGGAAAAAGTTCCCAAAACCTGCCCCCCAAAAATATACTATCTCACTTGTTATATCACTTAGGAAAACCGTTTTTGTTTTGGTTTATTTCTTTTCACTCATATACCACTTATAAACAGTGAAAAGTTTTCTGCAAACTACTCATGACTTTTTATGCAGACAAGTTTGATTTTTTCACTATATTCCTTTTTTAACCCTCCTGAAAAATAGTGTTCGTACGAAAAGTACTACAAATTTGTATTTGACGGAAAGAACAAACCGTTAGCTAAAAAATGACACCAAAATTTTAGTAATCGGATAGAAATTCTGGCCACAGTGAGCAATCAAAGCCAGAGATCTGCCAAGGAAATTGACGTCATTTCAGGGAAATTCATGTCTATGCCTTCCAGACGCCATAAAAATTAGTATTTTCATGCAAGGTACAACATATTTACATTTTACGGAAACTACACAAAGCCAACTAAAAGATGAGACCAAAATTTTAACGATCAAATAAAAACTGTGGCAACAGTAAGAGATCGAAGCTGGAAATCTGCACAAAAAACGCACGTGGTCTAGAATCTCCTATTTCTATACCTCCTGCACGCTAGATAATTTGCCTAAAATATTTTCCGACCACCGAAATACTAGTTTGGGTTAAGCCTTTAAATTAAAAATTATAAAACCGGAACTCGCACGTTTAAGGGGAGAAAAATCCATTTGAAGTTTTAGGGGGGTGACACGTAAAAATTTGGAAATTTTTTGGCTTTAAACCACTAAAACTGCCCTTAAACTTTACCAAACTGCCACAAATTTATACTTTTTGAAAAGTTGAGACGCTAATCTATCTTTCAGGATCAAAATATTGCAAATCGGTTAGTAAACCTGGCCACAGGAATGCGATAAAGGGAAAAAGTTCCCAAAACCTGCCCCCCAAAAATATACTATCTCGCTTGTTATATCACTTAGGAAAACCGTTTTTGTTTTGGTTTATTTCTTTTCACTCATATACCACTTATAAACAGTGAAAAGTTTTCTGCAAACTACTCATGACTTTTTATGCAGACAAGTTTGATTTTTTCACTATAATCCTTTTTTAATCCTCCTGAAAAATAGTGTTCGTACGAAAAGTACTACAAATTTGTATTTGACGGAAAGAACAAACCGTTAGCTAAAAAATGACACCAAAATTTTAGTAATCGGATAGAAATTCTGGCCACAGTGAGCAATCAAAGCCAGAGATCTGCCAAGGAAATTGACGTCATTTCAGGGAAATTCATGTCTATGCTTTCCAGACGCCATAAAAATTAGTATTTTCATGCAAGGTACAACATAGTTACATTTTACGTAAACTACACAAAGCCGGCTAAAAGATGAGACCAAAATTTTAACGATCAAATAAAAACTGTGGCAACAGTAAGAGATCGAAGCTGGAAATCTGCACAAAAAACGCACGTGGTCTAGAATCTCCTATTTCTATACCTCCTGCACGCTAGATAATTTGCCTAAAATATTTTCCGACCACCGAAATACTAGTTTGGGTTAAGCCTTTAAATTAAAAATTATAAAACCGGAACTCGCACGTTTAAGGGGAGAAAAATCCATTTGAAGTTTTAGGGGGGTGACACGTAAAAATTTGGAAATTTTTTGGCTTTAAACCACTAAAACTGCCCTTAAACTTTACCAAACCTCCACAAATTTATACTGTTTGAAAAGTTGAGACGCTAATCTATCTTTCAGGATCAAAATATTGCAAATCGGTTAGTAAACCTGGCCACAGGAATGCGATAAAGGGAAAAAGTTCCCAAAACCTGCCCCCCAAAAATATACTATCTCGCTTGTTATATCACTTAGGAAAACCGTTTTTGTTTTGGTTTATTTCTTTTCACTCATATACCACTTATAAACAGTGAAAAGTTTTCTGCAAACTACTCATGACTTTTTATGCAGACAAGTTTGATTTTTTCACTATAATCCTTTTTTAATCCTCCTGAAAAATAGTGTTCGTACGAAAAGTACTACAAATTTGTATTTGACGGAAAGAACAAACCGTTAGCTAAAAAATGACACCAAAATTTTAGTAATCGGATAGAAATTCTGGCCACAGTGAGCAATCAAAGCCAGAGATCTGCCAAGGAAATTGACGTCATTTCAGGGAAATTCATGTCTATGCCTTCCAGACGCCATAAAAATTAGTATTTTCATGCAAGGTACAACATAGTTACATTTTACGTAAACTACACAAAGCCGGCTAAAAGATGAGACAAAATTTAAACGATCAAATAAAAACTGTGGCAACAGTAAGAGATCGAAGCTGGAAATCTGCACAAAAAACGCACGTGGTCTAGAATCTCCTATTTCTATACCTCCTGCACGCTAGATAATTTGCCTAAAATATTTTCCGACCACCGAAATATTAGTTTGGGTTAAGCCTTTAAATTAAAAATTATAAAACCGGAACTCGCACGTTTAAGGGGAGAAAAATCCATTTGAAGTTTTAGGGGGGTGACACGTAAAAATTTGGAAATTTTTTGGCTTTAAACCACTAAAACTGCCCTTAAACTTTACCAAACTGCCACAAATTTATACTTTTTGAAAAGTTGAGACGCTAATCTATCTTTCAGGATCAAAATATTGCAAATCGGTTAGTAAACCTGGCCACAGGAATGCGATAAAGGGAAAAAGTTCCCAAAACCTGCCCCCCAAAAATATACTATCTCGCTTGTTATATCACTTAGGAAAACCGTTTTTGTTTTGGTTTATTTCTTTTCACTCATATACCACTTATAAACAGTGAAAAGTTTTCTGCAAACTACTCATGACTTTTTATGCAGACAAGTTTGATTTTTTCACTATAATCCTTTTATAATCCTCCTGAAAAATAGTGTTCGTACGAAAAGTACTACAAATTTGTATTTGACGGAAAGAACAAACCGTTAGCTAAAAAATGACACCAAAACTTCAGTAATCGGATAGAAATTCTGGCCACAGTGAGCAATCAAAGCCAGAGATCTGCCAAGGAAATTGACGTCATTTCAGGGAAATTCATGTCTATGCCTTCCAGACGCCATAAAAATTAGTATTTTCAGGCAAGGTACAACATATTTACACTTTACGGAAACTACACAAAGCCAGCTAAAAGATGAGACCAAAATTTTAACGATCAAATAAAAACTGTGGCAACAGTAAGAGATCGAAGCTGGAAATCTGCACAAAAAACGCACGTGGTCTAGAATCTCCTATTTCTATACCTCCTGCACGCTAGATAATTTGCCTAAAATATTTTCCGACCACCGAAATACTAGTTTGGGTTAAGCCTTTACATTAAAAATTATAAAACCGGAACTCGCACGTTTAAGGGGAGAAAAATCCATTTGAAGTTTTAGGGGGATGACACGTAAAAATTTGGAAATTTTTTGGCTTTAAACCACTAAAACTGCCCTTAAACTTTACCAAACTGCCACAAATTTATACTTTTTGAAAAGCTCAGACGCTAATCTATCTTTCAAGATCAAAATATTGCAAATCGGTTAGTAAACCTGGCCACAGGAATGCGATAAAGGGAAAAAGTTCCCAAAACCTGCCCCCCAAAATTATACTATCTCGCTTGTTATATCACTTAGGAAAACCGTTTTTGTTTTGGTTTATTTCTTTTTACTCATATACCACTTATAAACAGTGAAAAGTTTTCTGCAAACTACTCATGACTTTTTATGCAGACAAGTTTGATTTTTTCACTATATTCCTTTTTTAACCCTCCTGAAAAATAGTGTTCGTACGAAAAGTACTACAAATTTGTATTTGACGGAAAGAACAAACCGTTAGCTAAAAAATGACACCAAAATTTTAGTAATCGGATAGAAATTCTGGCCACAGTGAGCAATCAAAGCCAGAGATCTGCCAAGGAAATTGACGTCATTTCAGGGAAATTCATGTCTATGCCTTCCAGACGCCATAAAAATTAGTATTTTCATGCAAGGTACAACATATTTACACTTTACGGAAACTACACAAAGCCAGCTAAAAGATGAGACCAAAATTTTAACGATCAAATAAAAACTGTGGCAACAGTAAGAGATCGAAGCTGGAAATCTGCACAAAAAACGCACGTGGTCTAGAATCTCCTATTTCTATACCTCCTGCACGCTAGATAATTTGCCTAAAATATTTTCCGACCACCGAAATACTAGTTTGGGTTAAGCCTTTAAATTAAAAATTATAAAACCGGAACTCGCACGTTTAAGGGGAGAAAAATCCATTTGAAGTTTTAGGGGGGTGACACGTAAAAATTTGGAAATTTTTTGGCTTTAAACCACTAAAACTGCCCTTAAACTTTACCAAACTGCCACAAATTTATACTTTTTGAAAAGCTCAGACGCTAATCTATCTTTCAGCATCAAAATATTGCAAATCGGTTAGTAAACCTGGCCACAGGAATGCGATAAAGGGAAAAAGTTCCCAAAACCTGCCCCCCAAAAATATACTATCTCGCTTGTTATATCACTTAGGAAAACCGTTTTTGTTTTGGTTTATTTCTTTTCACTCATATACCACTTATAAACAGTGAAAAGTTTTCTGCAAACTACTCATGACTTTTTATGCAAACAAGTTTGATTTTTTCACTATAATCCTTTTTTAATCCTCCTGAAAAATAGTGTTCGTACGAAAAGTACTACAAATTTGTATTTGACGGAAAGAACAAACCGTTAGCTAAAAAATGACACCAAAACTTCAGTAATCGGATAGAAATTCTGGCCACAGTGAGCAATCAAAGCCAGAGATCTGCCAAGGAAATTGACGTCATTTCAGGGAAATTCATGTCTATGCCTTCCAGACGCCATAAAAATTAGTATTTTCAGGCAAGGTACAACATATTTACACTTTACGGAAACTACACAAAACCAGCTAAAAGATGAGACCAAAATTTTAACGATCAAATAAAAACTGTGGCAACAGTAAGAGATCGAAGCTGGAAATCTGCACAAAAAACGCACGTGGTCTAGAATCTCCTATTTCTATACCTCCTGCACGCTAGATAATTTGCCTAAAATATTTTCCGACCACCGAAATACTAGTTCGGGTTAAGCCTTTACATTAAAAATTATAAAACCGGAACTCGCACGTTTAAGGGGAGAAAAATCCATTTGAAGTTTTAGGGGGGTGACACGTAAAAATTTGGAAATTTTTTGGCTTTAAACCACTAAAACTGCCCTTAAACTTTACCAAACTGCCACAAATTTATACTTTTTGAAAAGCTCAGACGCTAATCTATCTTTCAAGATCAAAATATTGCAAATCGGTTAGTAAACCTGGCCACAGGAATGCGATAAAGGGAAAAAGTTCCCAAAACCTGCCCCCCAAAATTATACTATCTCGCTTGTTATATCACTTAGGAAAACCGTTTTTGTTTTGGTTTATTTCTTTTTACTCATATACCACTTATAAACAGTGAAAAGTTTTCTGCAAACTACTCATGACTTTTTATGCAGACAAGTTTGATTTTTTCACTATATTCCTTTTTTAACCCTCCTGAAAAATAGTGTTCGTACGAAAAGTACTACAAATTTGTATTTGACGGAAAGAACAAACCGTTAGCTAAAAAATGACACCAAAATTTTAGTAATCGGATAGAAATTCTGGCCACAGTGAGCAATCAAAGCCAGAGATCTGCCAAGGAAATTGACGTCATTTCAGGGAAATTCATGTCTATGCCTTCCAGACGCCATAAAAATTAGTATTTTCATGCAAGGTACAACATATTTACACTTTTCGGAAACTACACAAAGCCAGCTAAAAGATGAGACCAAAATTTTAACGATCAAATAAAAACTGTGGCAACAGTAAGAGATCGAAGCTGGAAATCTGCACAAAAAACGCACGTGGTCTAGAATCTCCTATTTCTATACCTCCTGCACGCTAGATAATTTGCCTAAAATATTTTCCGACCACCGAAATACTAGTTTGGGTTAAGCCTTTAAATTAAAAATTATAAAACCGGAACTCGCACGTTTAAGGGGAGAAAAATCCATTTGAAGTTTTAGGGGGGTGACACGTAAAAATTTGGAAATTTTTTGGCTTTAAACCACTAAAACTGCCCTTAAACTTTACCAAACTGCCACAAATTTATACTTTTTGAAAAGCTCAGACGCTAATCTATCTTTCAGGATCAAAATATTGCAAATCGGTTAGTAAACCTGGCCACAGGAATGCGATAAAGGGAAAAAGTTCCCAAAACCTGCCCCCCAAAAATATACTATCTCGCTTGTTATATCACTTAGGAAAACCGTTTTTGTTTTGGTTTATTTCTTTTCACTCATATACCACTTATAAACAGTGACAAGTTTTCTGCAAACTACTCATGACTTTTTATGCAGACAAGTTTGATTTTTTCACTATATTCCTTTTTTAACCCTCCTGAAAAATAGTGTTCGTACGAAAAGTACTACAAATTTGTATTTGACGGAAAGAACAAACCGTTAGCTAAAAAATGACACCAAAATTTTAGTAATCGGATAGAAATTCTGGTCACAGTGAGCAATCAAAGCCAGAGATCTGCCAAGGAAATTGACGTCATTTCAGGGAAATTCATGTCTATGCCTTCCAGACGCCATAAAAATTAGTATTTTCATGCAAGGTACAACATATTTACACTTTTCAGAAACTACACAAAGCCAGCTAAAAGATGAGATCAAAATTTTAACGATCAAATAAAAACTGTGGCAACAGTAAGAGATCGAAGCTGGAAATCTGCACAAAAAACGCACGTGGTCTAGAATCTCCTATTTCTATACCTCCTGTACGCTAGATAATTTGCCTAAAATATTTTCCGAACACCGAAATACTAGCTTGGGTTAAGCCTTTAAATTAAAAATTATAAAACCGGAACTCGCACGTTTAAGGGGAGAAAAATCCATTTGAAGTTTTAGGGGGGTGACACGTAAAAATTTGGAAATTTTTTGGCTTTAAACCACTAAAACTACCCTTAAACTTTACCAAACTGCCACAAATTTATACTTTTTGAGAAGCTCAGACGCTAATCTATCTTTCAGGATCAAAATATTGCAAATCGGTTAGTAAACCTGGCCACAGGAATGCGATAAAGGGAAAAAGTTCCCAAAACCTGCCCCCCAAAATTATACTATCTCGCTTGTTATATCACTTAGGAAATCCGTTTTTGTTTTGGTTTATTTCTTTTCACTCATATACCACTTATAAACAGTGAAAAGTTTTCTGCAAACTACTCATGACTTTTTATGCAGACAAGTTTGATTTTTTCACTATATTCCTTTTTTAACCCTCCTGAAAAATAGTGTTCGTACGAAAAGTACTACAAATTTGTATTTGACGGAAAGAACAAACCGTTAGCTAAAAAATGACACCAAAATTTTAGTAATCGGATAGAAATTCTGGCCACAGTGAGCAATCAAAGCCAGAGATCTGCCAAGGAAATTGACGTCATTTCAGGGAAATTCATGTCTATGCCTTCCAGACGCCATAAAAATTAGTATTTTCATGCAAGGTACAACATATTTACACTTTACGGAAACTACACAAAGCCAGCTAAAAGATGAGACCAAAATTTTAACGATCAAATAAAAACTGTGGCAACAGTAAGAGATCGAAGCTGGAAATCTGCACAAAAAACGCACGTGGTCTAGAATCTCCTATTTCTATACCTCCTGTACGCTAGATAATTTGCCTAAAATATTTTCCGACCACCGAAATACTAGTTTGGGTTAAGCCTTTAAATTAAAAATTATAAAACCGGAACTCGCACGTTTAAGGGGAGAAAAATCCATTTGAAGTTTTAGTGGGGTGACACGTAAAAATTTGGAAATTTTTTGGCTTTAAACCACTAAAACTGCCCTTAAACTTTACCAAACTGCCACAAATTTATACTTCTTGAAAAGTTTAGACGCTAATCTATATTTCAAGATCAAAATATTGCAAATCGGTTAGTAAACCTGGCCACAGGAATGCGATAAAGGGAAAAAATTCCCAAAACCTGCCCCCCAAAAATATACTATCTCGCTTGTTATATCACTTAGGAAAACCGTTTTTGTTTTGGTTTATTTCTTTTCACTCATATACCACTTATAAACAGTGAAAAGTTTTCTGCAAACTACCCATGACTTTTTATGCAGACAAGTTTGATTTTTTCACTATATTCCTTTTTTAATCCTCCTGAAAAATAGTGTTCTTACGAAAAGTACTACAAATTTGTAATTGACGGAAAGAACAAACCGTTAGCTAAAAAATGACACCAAAATTTTAGTAATCGGATAGAAATTCTGGCCACAGTGAGCAATCAAAGCCAGAGATCTGCCAAGGAAATTGACGTCATTTCAGGGAAATTCATGTCTATGCCTTCCAGACGCCATAAAAATTAGTATTTTCATGCAAGGTACAACATATTTACACTTTACGGAAACTACACAAAGCCAGCTAAAAGATGAGACCAAAATTTTAACGATCAAAGAAAAACTGTGGCAACAGTAAGGGATCGAAGCTGGAAATCTGCACAAAAAACGCACGTGGTCTAGAATCTCCTATTTCTATACCTCCTGCACGCTAGATAATTTGCCTAAAATATTTTCCGACCACCGAAATACTAGTTTGGGTTAAGCCTTTAAATTAAAAACTATAAAACCGGAACTCGCACGTTTAAGGGGAGAAAATCCATTTGAAGTTTTAGGGGGGTGACACGTAAAAATTTGGAAATTTTTTGGCTTTAAACCACTAAAACTGCCCTTAAACTTTACCAAACTGCCACAAATTTATACTTTTTGAAAAGTTGAGACGCTAATCTATCTTTCAAGATCAAAATATTGCAAATCGGTTGGTAAACCTGGCCACAGGAATGCGATAAAGGGAAAAAGTTCCCAAAACCTGCCCCCCAAAACTATACTATCTCGCTTGTTATATCACTTAGGAAAACCGTTTTTGTTTTGGTTTATTTCTTTTCACTCATATAGCCCAGTCATATTAGGGCTTTCACCTCGGAATGAAAGATAATAAGCTGCAAATTGGTATGAACCTTTGTTTTGTCATTCTAAATGTTGTCTCAAAAGTCACAATCGTTATCGTGTCCGCGTCTCAAGATATTCAAGGTCAAAGGTCACAAAAATCGGTTTTTCGCGAATATCTGGCTTCCTATCGGTTAAATGAGATTTGCATTTATTATAAAAGTTGTAGGCTATAAAATTCCCTACAACTTTTGTTTAAACTTTTTTTTCATACGACCAACCGTTTTGAAGGTAGAGCGCGAAGAGTGCACATCGTACAGTCATATACGGCCTAATGCAAGGTCAAGCGTGAGTTATGGTTATCAGTACGTTATAAAGTCAATTATTTACTTGGAAATTATAATTATTAAACAATGCCTATTATTTATGTACTAACTATTAATTATTTATATTTAATTAAAACACAAATATATTCTACTAAAAGTTTTGACCAATATCCTCGTACTAAAAAGCACATTTTATTTTTACACGCATTCAGTGGCTGTGACACGACTTCTGCGCTATTTAAAAAGGAAAAAAAACTGTTACTAGAGCATTGGAAAAAATTCCTGATTCAGATAAACTGGTGGAAGTATTTCAACAAGAAAACTGCCCAAAACAAACATTATTAGAAAATGGAGTGCGCATCTTGTTGGCATTATATAATGCTCCAAAATCTGAGGACAACATTGATCATTTCCGCTACACGCAATTCATCAAATTTACAAAACTAAATAAACCTGTACAACTGTCAACACTTCCACCAACAAGTGTAGCAGCTCATCAACACATAAAACGTGTCTACTACCAGATTCAAACGTGGTTAGGGAAGGACTTAGAACCTAAAGAATGGGGCTGGATGCTTGAAAATGAAATCCTGGAGCCCATACGAACGTTATTACCTCCAGCACCAGCCGAACTACTAAACGTAATATTTTGCAATTGCAAAAATGGTTGTGGTTCCCGCTGTGGATGCAGAAAATCAGGGCTACAATGTTCTTTAGCTTGCGGCCAGTGCAACGGACAAGCTTGCCTCAACGCTTCACTGTATCCAAGTAATCCCGATGAAGAAAATACATATGATCCCGATATTCTGGAAGGTTTGGAGATGAACATGACAGATAATGAGGATGATGACAATGAATCGAACATTTTTGAGCGACAAGAAGAAGAAGACGACGAACAAGAAGAAGATAATTAGCTTCCATTTCCAATTTCATTACAATTAAAATCAACAAAGATACTTTTGATATTTGAACTCACATTTTGATAAATGTATATTATGCCGTATTTAATAATAAATAAAAATATGTGTAAAATATATACTCTTACTATCATTTTAACTTAAAATAAAACTAAAATATATAATCCAGAATTAATAATATTTTATACTTAAATAGTTAAATATGAATAATTATATATAAATAATCAAGTTACTTACTTTAATTAAATATAAATAATTAAAAGTTAGTACATAAATAATAGGCATTGTTTAATAATTATAATTTCCAAGTAAATAATTGACTTTATAACGTACTGATAACCATAACTCACGCTTGACCTTGCATTAGGCCGTATATGACTGTACGATGTGCACTCTTCGCGCTCTACCTTCAAAACGGTTGGTCGTATGAAAAAAAAGTTTAAACAAAAGTTGTAGGGAATTTTATAGCCTACAACTTTTGTAATAAATGCAAATCTCATTTAACCGGTAGGAAGCCAGATATTCGCGAAAAACCGATTTTTGTGACCTTTGACCTTGAATATCTTGAGACGCGAACACGATAACGATTCTGACTTTTGAGACAACATTTAGAATGACAAAACAAAGGTTCATACCAATTTGCAGCTTATTATCTTTCATTCCGAGGTGAAAGCCCTAATATGACTGGGCTAATATACCACTTATAAACAGTGAAAAGTTTTCTGCAAACTACTCATGACTTTTTATGCAGACAAGTTTGATTTTTTCACTATATTCCTTTTTTAACCCTCCTGAAAAATAGTGTTCGTACGAAAAGTACTACAAATTTGTATTTGACGGAAAGAACAAACCGTCAACTAAAAAATGACACCAAAATTTTAGTAATCGGATAGAAATTCTGGCCACAGTGAGCAATCAAAGCCAGAGATCTGCCAAGGAAATTGACGTCATTTCAGGGAAATTCATGTCTATGCCTTCCAGACGCCATAAAAATTAGTATTTTCATGCAAGGTACAACATAGTTACATTTTACGTAAACAACACAAAGCCGGCTAAAAGATGAGACCAAAATTTAAACGATCAAATAAAAACTGTGGCAACAGTAAGAGATCGAAGCTGGAAATCTGCACAAAAAACGCACGTGGTCTAGAATCTCCTATTTCTATACCTCCTGCACGCTAGATAATTTGCCTAAAATATTTTCCGACCACCGAAATACTAGTTTGGGTTAAGCCTTTAAATTAAAAATTATAAAACCGGAACTCACACGTTTAAGGGGAGAAAAATCCGTTTGAAGTTTTAGGGGGGTGACACGTAAAAATTTGGAAATTTTTTGGCTTTAAACCACTAAAACTGCCCTTAAACTTTACCAAACTGCCACAAATTTATACTTTTTGAAAAGTTTAGACGCTAATCTATCTTTCAGGATCAAAATATTGCAAATCGGTTAGTAAACCTGGCCACAGGAATGCGATAAAGGGAAAAAGTTCCCAAAACCTGCCCCCCAAAAATATACTATCTCGCTTGTTATATCACTTAGGAAAACCGTTTTTGTTTTGGTTTATTTCTTTCCACTTATATACCACTTATAAACAGTGAAACGTTTTCTGCAAACTACTCATGACTTTTTATGCAGACAAGTTTGATTTTTTCGCTATATTCCTTTTTTAACCCTCCTGAAAAATAGTGTTCGTACGAAAAGTACTACAAATTTGTATTTGACGGAAAGAACAAACCGTTAGCTAAAAAATGACACCAAAATTTTAGTAATCGGATAGAAATTCTGGCCACAGTGAGCAATCAAAGCCAGAGATCTGCCAAGGAAATTGACGTCATTTCAGGGAAATTTATGTCTATGCCTTCCAGACGCCATAAAAATTAGTATTTTCATGCAAGGTACAACATATTTACACTTTACGGAAACTACACAAAGCCAGCTAAAAGATGAGACCAAAATTTTACCGATCAAATAAAAACTGTGGCAACAGTAAGAAATCGAAGCTGGAAATCTGCACAAAAAACGCACGTGGTCTAGAATCTCCTATTTTTATACCTCCTGCACGCTAGGTAATTTGCCTAAAATATTTTCCGACCACCGAAATACTAGTTTGGGTTAAGCCTTTAAATTAAAAATTATAAAACCGGAACTCGCACGTTTAAGGGGAGAAAAATCCATTTGAAGTTTTAGGGGGGTGACACGTAAAAATTTGGAAATTTTTTGGCTTTAAACCACTAAAACTGCCCTTAAACTTTACCAAACTGCCACAAATTTATACTTTTTGAAAGGTTTAGACGCTAATCTATCTTTCAGGATCAAAATATTGCAAATCGGTTAGTAAACCTGGCCACAGGAATGCGATAAAGGGAAAAAGTTCCCAAAACCTGCCCCCCAAAAATATTCTATCTCGCTTGTTATATCACTTAGGAAAACCGTTTTTGTTTTGGTTTATTTCTTTTCACTTATATACCACTTATAAACAGTGAAACGTTTTCTGCAAACTACTCATGACTTTTTATGCAGACAAGTTTGATTTTTTCGCTATATTCCTTTTTTAACCCTCCTGAAAAATAGTGTTCGTACGAAAAGTACTACAGATTTGTATTTGACGGAAAGAACAAACCGTTAGCTAAAAAATGACACCAAAATTTTAGTAATCGGATAGAAATTCTGGCCACAGTGAGCAATCAAAGCCAGAGATCTGCCAAGGAAATTGACGTCATTTCAGGGAAATTCATGTCTATGCCTTCCAGACGCCATAAAAATTAGTATTTTCATGCAAGGTACAACATATTTACACTTTAGGGAAACTACACAAAGCCAGCTAAAAGATGAGACCAAAATTTTAACGATCAAATAAAAACTGTGGCAACAGTAAGAGATCGAAGCTGGAAATCTGCACAAAAAACGCACGTGGTCTAGAATCTCCTATTTCTATACCTCCTGCACGCTAGATAATTTGCCTAAAATATTTTCTGACCACCGAAATACTAGTTTGGGTTAAGCCTTTAAATTAAAAATTATAAAACCGGAACTCGCACGTTTAAGGGGAGAAAAATCCATTTGAAGTTTTAGGGGGGTGACACGTAAAAATTTGGAAATTTTTTGGCTTTAAACCACTAAAACTGCCCTTAAACTTTACCAAACTGCCACAAATTTATACTTTTTGAAAAGTTTAGACGCTAATCTATCTTTCAGGATCAAAATATTGCAAATCGGTTAGTAAACCTGGCCACAGGAATGCGATAAAGGGAAAAAGTTCCCAAAACCTGCCCCCCAAAAATATACTATCTCGCTTGTTATATCACTTAGGATAACCGTTTTTGTTTTGGTTTATTTCTTTTCACTCATATACCACTTATAAACAGTGAAAAGTTTTCTGCAAACCACTTTACCAAACTGCCACAAATTTATACTTTTTGAAAAGCTCAGACGCTAATCTATCTTTTAGGATCAAAATATTGCAAATCGGTTAGTAAGCCTGGCCACAGGAATGCGATAAAGGGAAAAAGTTCCCAAAACCTGCCCCCCAAAAATATACTATCTCGCTTGTTATATCACTTAGGAAAACCGTTTTTTTTTGGTTTATTTCTTTTCACTCATATACCACTTATAAACAGTGAAAAGTTTTCTGCAAACTACTCATGACTTTTTATGCAGACAAGTTTGATTTTTTCACTATATTCCTTTTTTAACCCTCCTGAAAAATAGTGTTCGTACGAAAAGTACTACAAATTTGCATTTGACGGAAAGAACAAACCATTAGCTAAAAAATGACACCAAAACTTTAGTAATCGAATAGAAATTCTGGCCACAGTGAGCAATCAAAGCCAGAGATCTGCCAAGGAAATTGACGTCATTTCAGGGAAATTCATGTCTATGCCTTCCAGACGCCATAAAAATTAGTATTTTCATGCAAGGTACAACATATTTACACTTTACGGAAACTACACAAAGCCAGCTAAAAGATGAGACCAAAATTTTACCGATCAAATAAAAACTGTGGCAACAGTAAGAAATCGAAGCTGGAAATCTGCACAAAAAACGCACGTGGTCTAGAATCTCCTATTTCTATACCTCCTGCACGCTAGATAATTTGCCTAAAATATTTTCCGACCACCGAAATACAAGCTTGGGTTAAGCCTTTAAATTAAAAATTATAAAACCGGAACTCGCACGTTTAAGGGGAGAAAAATCCATTTGAAGTTTTAGGGGGGTGACACGTAAAAATTTGGAAATTTTTTGGCTTAAAACCACTAAAACTGCCCTTAAACTTTACCAAACTGCCACAAATTTATACTTTTTGAAAAGTTCAGACGCTAATCTATCTTTAAAGATCAAAATATTGCAAATCGGTTAGTAAACCTGGCCACAGGAATGCGATAAAGGGAAAAAGTTCCCAAAACCTGCCCCCCAAAAATATACTATCTCGCTTGTTATATCACTTAGGAAAACCGTTTATTTTGGTTTATTTCTTTTCACTCATATACCACTTATAAACAGTGAAAAGTTTTCTGCAAACTACTCATGACTTTTTATGCAGACAAGTTTGATTTTTTCACTATATTCCTTTTTTAACCCTCCTGAAAAATAGTGTTCGTACGAAAAGTACTACAAATTTGCATTTGACGGAAAGAACAAACCGTTAGCTAAAAAATGACACCAAAACTTTAGTAATCGAATAGAAATTCTGGCCACAGTGAGCAATCAAAGCCAGAGATCTGCCAAGGAAATTGACGTCATTTCAGGGAAATTCATGTCTATGCCTTCCAGACGCCATAAAAATTAGTATTTTCATGCAAGGTACAACATATTTACACTTTACGGAAACTACACAAAGCCAGCTAAAAGATGAGACCAAAATTTTACCGATCAAATAAAAACTGTGGCAACAGTAAGAAATCGAAGCTGGAAATCTGCACAAAAAACGCACGGAAACTACATAAAGCCAGCTAAAAGATGAGACCAAAATTTAAACGATCAAATAAAAACTGTGGCAACAGTAAGAGATCGAAGCTGGAAATCTGCACAAAAAACGCACGTGGTCTAGAATCTCCTATTTCTATACCTCCTGCACGCTAGATAATTTGCCTAAAATATTTTCTGACCACCGAAATACTAGTTTGGGTTAAGCCTTTAAATTAAAAATTATAAAACCGGAACTCGCACGTTTAAGGGGAGAAAAATCCATTTGAAGTTTAGGGGGGTGACACGTAAAAATTTGGAAATTTTTTGGCTTTAACCCATTAAAACTGCCCTTAAACTTTACCAAACTGCCACAAATTTATACTTTTTGAAAAGTTTAGACGCTAATCTATCTTTCAGGATCAAAATATTGCAAATCGGTTAGTAAACCTGGCCACAGGAATGCGATAAAGGGAAAAAGTTCCCAAAACCTGCCCCCCAAAAATATACTATCTCGCTTGTTATATCACTTAGGATAACCGTTTTTGTTTTGGTTTATTTCTTTTCACTCATATACCACTTATAAACAGTGAAAAGTTTTCTGCAAACTACTTTACCAAACTGCCACAAATTTATACTTTTTGAAAGGCTCAGACGCTAATCTATCTTTCAGGATCAAAATATTGCAAATCGGTTAGTAAACCTGGCCACAGGAATGCGATAAAGGGAAAAAGTTCCCAAAACCTGCCCCCCAAAAATATACTATCTCGCTTGTTATATCACTTAGGAAAACCGTTTGTTTTGGTTTATTTCTTTTCACTCATATACCACTTATAAACAGTGAAAAGTTTTCTGCAAACTACTCATGACTTTTTATGCAGACAAGTTTGATTTTTTCACTATATTCCTTTTTTAACCCTCCTGAAAAATAGTGTTCGTACGAAAAGTACTACAAATTTGTATTTGACGGAAAGAACAAACCGTTAGCTAAAAAATGACACCAAAATTTTAGTAATCGGATAGAAATTCTGGCCACAGTGAGCAATCAAAGCCAGAGATCTGCCAAGGAAATTGACGTCATTTCAGGGAAATTCATGTCTATGCCTTCCAGACGCCATAAAAATTAGTATTTTCATGCAAGGTACAACATATTTACACTTTACGGAAACTACACAAAGGCAGCTAAAAGATGAGACCAAAATTTCAGCAATCAAATAAAAACTGTGGCAACAGTAAGAGATCGAAGTTGGAAATCTGCACAAAAAACGCACGTGGTCTAGAATCTCCTATTTCTATACCTCCTGCACGCAAGATAATTTGCCTAAAATATTTTCCGACCACCGAAATACTAGTTCGGGTTAAGCCTTTAAATTAAAAATTATAAAACCGGAACTCGCACGTTTAAGGGGAGAAAAATCCATTTGAAGTTTTAGGGGGGTGACACGTAAAAATTTGGAAATTTTTTGGCTTTAAACCACTAAAACTGCCCTTAAACTTTACCAAACTGCCACAAATTTATACTTTTTGAAAAGTTGAGACGCTAATCTATCTTTCAGGATCAAAATATTGCAAATCGGTTAGTAAACCTGGCCACAGGAATGCGATAAAGGGAAAAAGTTCCCAAAACCTGCCCCCCAAAAATATACTATCTCGCTTGTTATATCACTTAGGAAAACCATTTTTGTTTTGGTTTATTTCTTTTTACTCATATACCACTTATAAACAGTGAAAAGTTTTCTGCAAACTTCTCATGACTTTTTATGCAGACAAGTTTGATTTTTTCACTATATTCCTTTTTTAACCCTCCTGAAAAATAGTGTTCGTACGAAAAGTACTACAAATTTGTATTTGACGGGAAGAACAAACCGTTAGCTAAAAAATGACACCAAAATTTTAGTAATCGGATAGAAATTCTGGCCACAGTGAGCAATCAAAGCCAGAGATCTGCCAAGGAAATTGACGTCATTTCAGGGAAATTCATGTCTATGCCTTCCAGACGCCATAAAAATTAGTATTTTCATGCAAGGTACAACATATTTACACTTTACGAAAACTACACAAAGCCAGCTAAAAGATGAGACCAAAATTTTAACGATCAAATAAAAACTGTGGCAACAGTAAGAGATCGAAGCTGGAAATCTGCACAAAAAACGCACGTGGTCTAGAATCTCCTATTTCTATACCTCCTGCACGCTAGATAATTTGCCTAAAATATTTTCCGACCACCGAAATACAAGTTTGGGTTAAGCCTTTAAATTAAAAATTATAAAACCGGAATTCGCACGTTTAAGGGGGAAAAAATCCATTTGAAGTTTTAGGGGGGTGACACGTAAAAATTTGGAAATTTTTTGGCTTTAAACCACTAAAACTGCCCTTAAACTTTACCAAACTGCCACAAATTTATACTTTTTGAAAAGTTGAGACGCTAATCTATCTTTCAGGATCAAAATATTGCAAATCGGTTAGTAAACCTGGCCACAGGAATGCGATAAAGGGAAAAAGTTCCCAAAACCTGCCCCCCAAAAATATACTATCTCGCTTGTTATATCACTTAGGAAAACCGTTTTTGTTTTGGTTTATTTCTTTTCACTCATATACCACTTATAAACAGTGAAAAGTTTTCTGCAAACTACTCATGACTTTTTATGCAGACAAGTTTGATTTTTTCACTATATTCCTTTTTTAACCCTCCTGAAAAATAGTGTTCGTACGAAAAGTACTACAAATTTGTATTTGACGGAAAGAACAAACCGTTAGCTAAAAAATGACACCAAAATTTTAGTAATCGGATAGAAATTCTGGCCACAGTGAGCAATCAAAGCCAGAGATCTGCCAAGGAAATTGACGTCATTTCAGGGAAATTCATGTCTATGCCTTCCAGACGCCATAAAAATTAGTATTTTCATGCAAGGTACAACATATTTACACTTTACGGAAACTACACAAAGCCAGCTAAAAGATGAGACCAAAATTTTAACGATCAAATAAAAACTGTGGCAACAGTAAGAGATCGAAGCTGGAAATCTGCACAAAAAACGCACGTGGTCTAGAATCTCCTATTTCTATACCTCCTGCACGCTAGATAATTTGCCTAAAATGTTTTCCGACCACCAAAATACTAGTTTGGGTTAAGCCTTTAAATTAAAAATTATAAAACCGGAATTCGCACGTTTAAGGGGGAAAAAATCCATTTGAAGTTTTAGGGGGGTGACACGTAAAAATTTGGAAATTTTTTGGCTTTAAACCACTAAAACTGCCCTTAAACTTTACCAAACTGCCACAAATTTATACTTTTTGAAAAGTTGAGACGCTAATCTATCTTTCAGGATCAAAATATTGCAAATCGGTTAGTAAACCTGGCCACAGGAATGCGATAAAGGGAAAAAGTTCCCAAAACCTGCCCCCCAAAAATATTCTATCTCGCTTGTTATATCACTTAGGAAAACCGTTTTTGTTTTGGTTTATTTCTTTTCACTTATATACCACTTATAAACAGTGAAACGTTTTCTGCAAACTACTCATGACTTTTTATGCAGACAAGTTTGATTT
Organism: Odontomyia ornata; assembly: GCA_963969285.1. Lineage (NCBI taxonomy): Eukaryota > Metazoa > Arthropoda > Insecta > Diptera > Stratiomyidae > Odontomyia > Odontomyia ornata. The sequence goes on along the minus strand of OZ017740.1, from coordinate 263,518,739 downwards.
TTTCGCTATATTCCTTTTTTAACCCTCCTGAAAAATAGTGTTCGTACGAAAAGTACTACAGATTTGTATTTGACGGAAAGAACAAACCGTTAGCTAAAAAATGACACCAAAATTTTAGTAATCGGATAGAAATTCTGGCCACAGTGAGCAATCAAAGCCAGAGATCTGCCAAGGAAATTGACGTCATTTCAGGGAAATTCATGTCTATGCCTTCCAGACGCCATAAAAATTAGTATTTTCATGCAAGGTACAACATATTTACACTTTAGGGAAACTACATAAAGCCAGCTAAAAGATGAGACCAAAATTTTAACGATCAAATAAAAACTGTGGCAACAGTAAGAGATCGAAGCTGGAAATCTGCACAAAAAACGCACGTGGTCTAGAATCTCCTATTTCTATACCTCCTGCACGCTAGATAATTTGCCTAAAATATTTTCTGACCACCGAAATACTAGTTTGGGTTAAGCCTTTAAATTAAAAATTATAAAACCGGAATTCGCACGTTTAAGGGGAGAAAAATCCATTTGAAGTTTTAGGGGGGTGACACGTAAAAATTTGGAAATTTTTTGGCTTTAAACCACTAAAACTGCCCTTAAACTTTACCAAACTGCCACAAATTTATACTTTTTGAAAAGTTTAGACGCTAATCTATCTTTCAGGATCAAAATATTGCAAATCGGTTAGTAAACCTGGCCACAGGAATGCGATAAAGGGAAAAAGTTCCCAAAACCTGCCCCCCAAAAATATACTATCTCGCTTGTTATATCACTTAGGATAACCGTTTTTGTTTTGGTTTATTTCTTTTCACTCATATACCACTTATAAACAGTGAAAAGTTTTCTGCAAACTACTTTACCAAACTGCCACAAATTTATACTTTTTGAAAAGCTCAGACGCTAATCTATCTTTTAGGATCAAAATATTGCAAATCGGTTAGTAAACCTGGCCACAGGAATGCGATAAAGGGAAAAAGTTCCCAAAACCTGCCCCCCAAAAATATACTATCTCGCTTGTTATATCACTTAGGAAAACCGTTTTTTTTTGGTTTATTTCTTTTCACTCATATACCACTTATAAACAGTGAAAAGTTTTCTGCAAACTACTCATGACTTTTTATGCAGACAAGTTTGATTTTTTCACTATATTCCTTTTTTAACCCTCCTGAAAAATAGTGTTCGTACGAAAAGTACTACAAATTTGCATTTGACGGAAAGAACAAACCATTAGCTAAAAAATGACACCAAAACTTTAGTAATCGAATAGAAATTCTGGCCACAGTGAGCAATCAAAGCCAGAGATCTGCCAAGGAAATTGACGTCATTTCAGGGAAATTCATGTCTATGCCTTCCAGACGCCATAAAAATTAGTATTTTCATGCAAGGTACAACATATTTACACTTTACGGAAACTACACAAAGCCAGCTAAAAGATGAGACCAAAATTTTAACGATCAAATAAAAACTGTGGCAACAGTAAGAGATCGAAGCTGGAAATCTGCACAAAAAACGCACGTGGTCTAGAATCTCCTATTTCTATACCTCCTGCACGCTAGATAATTTGCCTAAAATATTTTCCGACCACCAAAATACTAGTTTGGGTTAAGCCTTTAAATTAAAAATTATAAAACCGGAATTCGCACGTTTAAGGGGGAAAAAATCCATTTGAAGTTTTAGGGGGGTGACACGTAAAAATTTGGAAATTTTTTGGCTTTAAACCACTAAAACTGCCCTTAAACTTTACCAAACTGCCACAAATTTATACTTTTTGAAAAGTTGAGACGCTAATCTATCTTTCAGGATCAAAATATTGCAAATCGGTTAGTAAACCTGGCCACAGGAATGCGATAAAGGGAAAAAGTTCCCAAAACCTGCCCCCCAAAAATATTCTATCTCGCTTGTTATATCACTTAGGAAAACCGTTTTTGTTTTGGTTTATTTCTTTTCACTTATATACCACTTATAAACAGTGAAACGTTTTCTGCAAACTACTCATGACTTTTTATGCAGACAAGTTTGATTTTTTCGCTATATTCCTTTTTTAACCCTCCTGAAAAATAGTGTTCGTACGAAAAGTACTACAGATTTGTATTTGACGGAAAGAACAAACCGTTAGCTAAAAAATGACACCAAAATTTTAGTAATCGGATAGAAATTCTGGCCACAGTGAGCAATCAAAGCCAGAGATCTGCCAAGGAAATTGACGTCATTTCAGGGAAATTCATGTCTATGCCTTCCAGACGCCATAAAAATTAGTATTTTCATGCAAGGTACAACATATTTACACTTTGGGGAAACTACATAAAGCCAGCTAAAAGATGAGACCAAAATTTTAACGATCAAATAAAAACTGTGGCAACAGTAAGAGATCGAAGCTGGAAATCTGCACAAAAAACGCACGTGGTCTAGAATCTCCTATTTCTATACCTCCTGCACGCTAGATAATTTGCCTAAAATATTTTCTGACCACCGAAATACTAGTTTGGGTTAAGCCTTTAAATTAAAAATTATAAAACCGGAACTCGCACGTTTAAGGGGAGAAAAATCCATTTGAAGTTTTAGGGGGGTGACACGTAAAAATTTGGAAATTTTTTGGCTTTAAACCACTAAAACTGCCCTTAAACTTTACCAAACTGCCACAAATTTATACTTTTTGAAAAGTTTAGACGCTAATCTATCTTTCAGGATCAAAATATTGCAAATCGGTTAGTAAACCTGGCCACAGGAATGCGATAAAGGGAAAAAGTTCCCAAAACCTGCCCCCCAAAAATATACTATCTCGCTTGTTATATCACTTAGGATAACCGTTTTTGTTTTGGTTTATTTCTTTTCACTCATATACCACTTATAAACAGTGAAAAGTTTTCTGCAAACTACTTTACCAAACTGCCACAAATTTATACTTTTTGAAAAGCTCAGACGCTAATCTATCTTTTAGGATCAAAATATTGCAAATCGGTTAGTAAACCTGGCCACAGGGATGCGATAAAGGGAAAAAGTTCCCAAAACCTGCCCCCCAAAAATATACTATCTCGCTTGTTATATCACTTAGGAAAACCGTTTTTTTTTGGTTTATTTCTTTTCACTCATATACCACTTATAAACAGTGAAAAGTTTTCTGCAAACTACTCATGACTTTTTATGCAGACAAGTTTGATTTTTTCACTATATTCCTTTTTTAACCCTCCTGAAAAATAGTGTTCGTACGAAAAGTACTACAAATTTGCATTTGACGGAAAGAACAAACCATTAGCTAAAAAATGACACCAAAACTTTAGTAATCGAATAGAAATTCTGGCCACAGTGAGCAATCAAAGCCAGAGATCTGCCAAGGAAATTGACGTCATTTCAGGGAAATTCATGTCTATGCCTTCCAGACGCCATAAAAATTAGTATTTTCATGCAAGGTACAACATATTTACACTTTACGGAAACTACACAAAGCCAGCTAAAAGATGAGACCAAAATTTTACCGATCAAATAAAAACTGTGGCAACAGTAAGAAATCGAAGCTGGAAATCTGCACAAAAAACGCACGTGGTCTAGAATCTCCTATTTCTATACCTCCTGCACGCTAGATAATTTGCCTAAAATATTTTCCGACCACCGAAATACAAGCTTGGGTTAAGCCTTTAAATTAAAAATTATAAAGCCGGAACTCGCACGTTTAAGGGGAGAAAAATCCATTTGAAGTTTTAGGGGGGTGACACGTAAAAATTTGGAAATTTTTTGGCTTAAAACCACTAAAACTGCCCTTAAACTTTACCAAACTGCCACAAATTTATACTTTTTGAAAAGTTCAGACGCTAATCTATCTTTAAAGATCAAAATATTGCAAATCGGTTAGTAAACCTGGCCACAGGAATGCGATAAAGGGAAAAAGTTCCCAAAACCTGCCCCCCAAAAATATACTATCTCGCTTGTTATATCACTTAGGAAAACCGTTTATTTTGGTTTATTTCTTTTCACTCATATACCACTTATAAACAGTGAAAAGTTTTCTGCAAACTACTCATGACTTTTTATGCAGACAAGTTTGATTTTTTCACTATATTCCTTTTTTAACCCTCCTGAAAAATAGTGTTCGTACGAAAAGTACTACAAATTTGCATTTGACGGAAAGAACAAACCGTTAGCTAAAAAATGACACCAAAACTTTAGTAATCGAATAGAAATTCTGGCCACAGTGAGCAATCAAAGCCAGAGATCTGCCAAGGAAATTGACGTCATTTCAGGGAAATTCATGTCTATGCCTTCCAGACGCCATAAAAATTAGTATTTTCATGCAAGGTACAACATATTTACACTTTACGGAAACTACACAAAGCCAGCTAAAAGATGAGACCAAAATTTTACCGATCAAATAAAAACTGTGGCAACAGTAAGAAATCGAAGCTGGAAATCTGCACAAAAAACGCACGGAAACTACATAAAGCCAGCTAAAAGATGAGACCAAAATTTAAACGATCAAATAAAAACTGTGGCAACAGTAAGAGATCGAAGCTGGAAATCTGCACAAAAAACGCACGTGGTCTAGAATCTCCTATTTCTATACCTCCTGCACGCTAGATAATTTGCCTAAAATATTTTCTGACCACCGAAATACTAGTTTGGGTTAAGCCTTTAAATTAAAAATTATAAAACCGGAACTCGCACGTTTAAGGGGAGAAAAATCCATTTGAAGTTTAGGGGGGTGACACGTAAAAATTTGGAAATTTGTTGGCTTTAACCCATTAAAACTGCCCTTAAACTTTACCAAATTGCCACAAATTTATACTTTTTGAAAAGTTTAGACGCTAATCTATCTTTCAGGATCAAAATATTGCAAATCGGTTAGTAAACCTGGCCACAGGAATGCGATAAAGGGAAAAAGTTCCCAAAACCTGCCCCCCAAAAATATACTATCTCGCTTGTTATATCACTTAGGATAACCGTTTTTGTTTTGGTTTATTTCTTTTCACTCATATACCACTTATAAACAGTGAAAAGTTTTCTGCAAACTACTTTACCAAACTGCCACAAATTTATACTTTTTGAAAGGCTCAGACGCTAATCTATCTTTCAGGATCAAAATATTGCAAATCGGTTAGTAAACCTGGCCACAGGAATGCGATAAAGGGAAAAAGTTCCCAAAACCTGCCCCCCAAAAATATACTATCTCGCTTGTTATATCACTTAGGAAAACCGTTTGTTTTGGTTTATTTCTTTTCACTCATATACCACTTATAAACAGTGAAAAGTTTTCTGCAAACTACTCATGACTTTTTATGCAGACAAGTTTGATTTTTTCACTATATTCCTTTTTTAACCCTCCTGAAAAATAGTGTTCGTACGAAAAGTACTACAAATTTGTATTTGACGGAAAGAACAAACCGTTAGCTAAAAAATGACACCAAAATTTTAGTAATCGGATAGAAATTCTGGCCACAGTGAGCAATCAAAGCCAGAGATCTGCCAAGGAAATTGACGTCATTTCAGGGAAATTCATGTCTATGCCTTCCAGACGCCATAAAAATTAGTATTTTCATGCAAGGTACATATTTACACTTTACGGAAACTACACAAAGCCAACTAAAAGATGAAACCAAAATTTTAACGATCAAATAAAAACTGTGGCAACAGTAAGAGATCGAAGCTGGAAATCTGCACAAAAAACGCACGTGGTCTAGAATCTCCTATTTCTATACCTCCTGCACGCTAGATAATTTGCCTAAAATGTTTTCCGACCACCAAAATACTAGCTTGGGTTAAGCCTTTAAATTAAAAATTATAAAACCGGAATTCGCACGTTTAAGGGGAGAAAAATCCATTTGAAGTTTTAGGGGGGTGACACGTAAAAATTTGGAAATTTTTTGGCTTTAAACCACTAAAACTGCCCTTAAACTTTACCAAACTGCCACAAATTTATACTTTTTGAAAAGCTCAGACGCTAATCTATCTTTCAAGATCAAAATATTGCAAATCGGTTAGTAAACCTGGCCACAGGAATGCGATAAAGGGAAAAAGTTCCCAAAACCTGCCCCCTAAAATTATACTATCTCGCTTGTTATATCACTTAGGAAAACCGTTTTTATTTTGGTTTATTTCTTTTCACTCATATACTACTTATAAACAGTGAAAAGTTTTCTGCAAACTACTCATGACTTTTTATGCAGACAAGTTTGATTTTTTCACTATATTCCTTTTTTAACCCTCCTGAAAAATAGTGTTCGTACGAAAAGTACTACAAATTTGTATTTGACGGAAAGAACAAACCGTCAGCTAAAAAATGACACCAAAATTTTAGCAATCGGATAGAAATTCTGGCCACAGTGAGCAATTAAAGCCAGAGATCTGCCAAGGAAATTGACGTTATTTCAGGGAAATTCATGTCTATGCCTTCCAGACGCCATAAAAATTAGTATTTTCATGCAAGGTACAACATATTTACACTTTACGGAAACTACACAAAGCCAGCTAAAAGATGAGACCAAAATTTTAACGATCAAATAAAAACTGTGGCAACAGTAAGAGATCGAAGCTGGAAATCTGCACAAAAAACGCACGTGGTCTAGAATCTCCTATTTCTATACCTCCTGCACGCTAGATAATTTGCCTAAAATACTCTCCGACCACCAAAATACTAGTTTGGGTTAAGCCTTTAAATTAAAAATTATAAAACCGGAACTCGCACGTTTAAGGGGAGAAAAATCCATTTGAAGTTTTAGGGGGGTGACACGTAAAAATCTGGAAATTTTTTGGCTTTAAACCACTAAAACTGCCCTTAAACTTTACCAAACTGCCACAAATTTATACTTTTTGAAAAGCTTAGACGCTAATCTATCTTTCAAGATCAAAATATTGCAAATCAGTTAGTAAATCTGGCCACAGGAATGCGATAAAGGGAAAAAGTTCCCAAAACCTGCCCCCCAAAAATATACTATCTCGCTTGTTATATCACTTAGGAAAACCGTTTTTGTTTTGGTTTATTTCTTTTCACTCATATACCACTTATAAGCAGTGAAAAGTTTTCTGCAAACTACTCATGACTTTTTATGCAGACAAGTTTGATTTTTTCACTATATTCCTTTTTTAACCCTCCTGAAAAATAGTGTTCGTACGAAAAGTACGACAAATTTATATTTGACGAAAAGAACAAACCGTTAGCTAAAAAATGACACCAAAATTTTAGTAATCGGATAGAAATTCTGGCCACAGTGAGCAATCAAAGCCAGAGATCTGCCAAGGAAATTGACGTCATTTCAGGGAAATTCATGTCTATGCCTTCCAGACGCCATAAAAATTAGTATTTTCATGCAAGGTACAACATAGTTACATTTTACGGAAACTACACAAAGCCAGCTAAAAGATGAGACAAAATTTAAACGATCAAATAAAAACTGTGGCAACAGTAAGAGATCGAAGCTGGAAATCTGCACAAAAAACGCACGTGGTCTAGAATCTCCTATTTCTATACCCCCTGCACGCTAGATAATTTGCCTAAAATATTTTCCGACCACCGAAATACTAGTTTGGGTTAAGCCTTTAAATTAAAAATTATAAAACCGGAACTCGCACGTTTAAGGGGAGAAAAATCCATTTGAAGTTTTAGGGGGGTGACACGTAAAAATTTGGAAATTTTTTGGCCTTAAACCACTAAAACTGCCCTTAAACTTTACCAAACTGCCACAAATTTATACTTTTTGAAAAGCTCAGACGCTAATCTATCTTTCAGGATCAAAATATTGCAAATCGGTTAGTAAGCCTGGCCACAGGAATGCGATAAAGGGAAAAAGTTCTCAAAACCTGCCCCCCAAAAATATACTATCTCGCTTGTTATATCACTTAGGAAAACCGTTTTTGTTTTGGTTTATTTCTTTTCACTCATATACCACTTATAAACAGTGAAAAGTTTTCTGCAAACTACTCATGACTTTTTATGCAGACAAGTTTGATTTTTTCACTATATTCCTTTTTTAACCCTCCTGAAAAATAGTGTTCGTACGAAAAGTACTACAAATTTGTATTTGACGGAAAGAACAAACCGTTAGCTAAAAAATGACACCAACATTTAAGTAATCGGATAGAAATTCTGGCCACAGTGAGCAATCAAAGCCAGAGATCTGCCAAGGAAATTGACGTCATTTCAGGGAAATTCATGTCTATGCCTTCCAGACGCCATAAAAATTAGTATTTTCATGCAAGGTACAACATATTTACACTTTACGGAAACTACACAAAGCCAGCTAAAAGATGAGACCAAAATTTTAACGATCAAATAAAAACTGTGGCAACAGTAAGAGATCGAAGCTGGAAATCTGCACAAAAAACGCACGTGGTCTAGAATCTCCTATTTCTATACCTCCTGCACGCTAGATAATTTGCCTAAAATATTTTCCGACCACCGAAATACTAGTTCGGGTTAAGCCTTTAAATTAAAAATTATAAAACCGGAACTCGCACGTTTAAGGGGAGAAAAATCCATTTGAAGTTTTAGGGGGGTGACACGTAAAAATTTGGAAATTTTTTGGCTTTAAACCACTAAAACTGCCCTTAAACTTTACCAAACTGCCACAAATTTATACTTTTTGAAAAGTTGAGACGCTAATCTATCAAAATATTGCAAATCGGTTAGTAAACCTGGCCACAGGAATGCGGTAAAGGGAAAAAGTTCCCAAAACCTGCCCCCCAAAAATATACTATCTCGCTTGTTATATCACTTAGGAAAACCGTTTTTGTTTTGGTTTATTTCTTTTCACTCATATACCACTTATAAACAGTGAAAAGTTTTCTGCAAACTACTCATGACTTTTTATGCAGACAAGTTTGATTTTTTTCACTATATTCCTTTTTTAACCCTCCTGAAAAATAGTGTTCGTAGGAAAAGTACTACAAATTTGTATTTGACGGAAAGAACAAACCGTCAGCTAAAAAATGACACCAAAATTTTAGTAATCGGATAGAAATTCTGGCCACAGTGAGCAATCAAAGCCAGAGATCTGCCAAGGAAATTGACGTCATTTCAGGGAAATTCATGTCTATGCCTTCCAGACGCCATAAAAATTAGTATTTTCATGCAAGGTACAACATATTTACACTTTACGGAAACTACACAAAGCCAGCTAAAAGATGAGACCAAAATTTTAACGATCAAATAAAAACTGTGGCAACAGTAAGAGATCGAAGCTGGAAATCTGCACAAAAAACGCACGTGGTCTAGAATCTCCTATTTCTATACCTCCTGCACGCTAGATTATTTGCCTAAAATATTTTCCGACCACCAAAATACTAGTTTGGGTTAAGCCTTTAAATTAAAAATTATAAAACCGGAACTCGCACGTTTAAGGGGAGAAAAATCCATTTGAAGTTTTAGGGGGGTGACACGTAAAAATTTGGAAATTTTTTGGCTTTAAACCACTAAAACTGCCCTTAAACTTTACCAAACTGCCACAAATTTATACTTTTTGAAAAGCTCAGACGCTAATCTATCTTTCAAGATCAAAATATTGCAAATCGGTTAGTAAATCTGGCCACAGGAATGCGATAAAGGGAAAAAGTTCCCAAAACCTGCCCCCCAAAAATATACTATCTCGCTTGTTATATCACTTAGGAAAACCGTTTTTGTTTTGGTTTATTTCTTTTCACTCATATACCACTTATAAACAGTGAAAAGTTTTCTGCAAACTACTCATGACTTTTTATGCAGACAAGTTTGATTTTTTCACTATATTCCTTTTTTAACCCTCCTGAAAAATAGTGTTCGTACGAAAAGTACTACAAATTTGTATTTGACGGAAAGAACAAACCGTTAGCTAAAAAATGACACCAACATTTAAGTAATCGGATAGAAATTCTGGCCACAGTGAGCAATCAAAGCCAGAGATCTGCCAAGGAAATTGACGTCATTTCAGGGAAATTCATGTCTATGCCTTCCAGACGCCATAAAAATTAGTATTTTCATGCAAGGTACAACATATTTACACTTTACGGAAACTACACAAAGCCAGCTAAAAGATGAGACCAAAATTTTAACGATCAAATAAAAACTGTGGCAACAGTAAGAGATCGAAGCTGGAAATCTGCACAAAAAACGCACGTGGTCTAGAATCTCCTATTTCTATACCTCCTGCACGCTAGATAATTTGCCTAAAATATTTTCCGACCACCGAAATACTAGTTCGGGTTAAGCCTTTAAATTAAAAATTATAAAACCGGAACTCGCACGTTTAAGGGGAGAAAAATCCATTTGAAGTTTTAGGGGGGTGACACGTAAAAATTTGGAAATTTTTTGGCTTTAAACCACTAAAACTGCCCTTAAACTTTACCAAACTGCCACAAATTTATACTTTTTGAAAAGTTGAGACGCTAATCTATCAAAATATTGCAAATCGGTTAGTAAACCTGGCCACAGGAATGCGGTAAAGGGAAAAAGTTCCCAAAACCTGCCCCCCAAAAATATACTATCTCGCTTGTTATATCACTTAGGAAAACCGTTTTTGTTTTGGTTTATTTCTTTTCACTCATATACCACTTATAAACAGTGAAAAGTTTTCTGCAAACTACTCATGACTTTTTATGCAGACAAGTTTGATTTTTTTCACTATATTCCTTTTTTAACCCTCCTGAAAAATAGTGTTCGTAGGAAAAGTACTACAAATTTGTATTTGACGGAAAGAACAAACCGTCAGCTAAAAAATGACACCAAAATTTTAGTAATCGGATAGAAATTCTGGCCACAGTGAGCAATCAAAGCCAGAGATCTGCCAAGGAAATTGACGTCATTTCAGGGAAATTCATGTCTATGCCTTCCAGACGCCATAAAAATTAGTATTTTCATGCAAGGTACAACATATTTACACTTTACGGAAACAACACAAAGCCAGCTAAAAGATGAGACCAAAATTTTAACGATCAAATAAAAACTGTGGCAACAGTAAGAGATCGAAGCTGGAAATCTGCACAAAAAACGCACGTGGTCTAGAATCTCCTATTTCTATACCTCCTGCACGCTAGATTATTTGCCTAAAATATTTTCCGACCACCAAAATACTAGTTTGGGTTAAGCCTTTAAATTAAAAATTATAAAACCGGAACTCGCACGTTTAAGGGGAGAAAAATCCATTTGAAGTTTTAGGGGGGTGACACGTAAAAATTTGGAAATTTTTTGGCTTTAAACCACTAAAACTGCCCTTAAACTTTACCAAACTGCCACAAATTTATACTTTTTGAAAAGCTCAGACGCTAATCTATCTTTCAAGATCAAAATATTGCAAATCGGTTAGTAAATCTGGCCACAGGAATGCGATAAAGGGAAAAAGTTCCCAAAACCTGCCCCCCAAAAATATACTATCTCGCTTGTTATATCACTTAGGAAAACCGTTTTTGTTTTGGTTTATTTCTTTTCACTCATATACCACTTATAAACAGTGAAAAGTTTTCTGCAAACTACTCATGACTTTTTATGCAGACAAGTTTGATTTTTTCACTATATTCCTTTTTTAACCCTCCTGAAAAATAGTGTTCGTACGAAAAGTACTACAAATTTGTATTTGACGGAAAGAACAAACCGTCAGCTAAAAAATGACACCAAAATTTTAGTAATCGGATAGAAATTCTGGCCACAGTGAGCAATCAAAGCCAGAGATCTGCCAAGGAAATTGACGTCATTTCAGGGAAATTCATGTCTATGCCTTCCAGACGCCATAAAAATTAGTATTTTCATGCAAGGTACAACATATTTACACTTTACGGAAACTACACAAAGCCAACTAAAAGATGAGACCAAAATTTTAACGATCAAATAAAAACTGTGGCAACAGTAAGAGATCGAAGCTGGAAATCTGCACAAAAAACGCACGTGGTCTAGAATCTCCTATTTCTATACCTCCTGCACGCTAGATAATTTGCCTAAAATATTTTCCGACCACCAAAATACTAGTTTGGGTTAAGCCTTTAAATTAAAAATTATAAAACCGGAACTCGCACGTTTAAGGGGAGAAAAATCCATTTGAAGTTTTAGGGGGGTGACACGTAAAAATTTTGAAATTTTTTGGCTTTAAACCACTAAAACTGCCCTTAAACTTTACCAAACTGCCACAAATTTATACTTTTTGAAAAGTTCAGGCGCTAATCTATCTTTCAGGATCAAAATATCGCAAATCGGCTAGTAAATCTGGCCACAGGAATGCGATAAAGGGAAAAAGTTCCCAAAACCTGCCCCCCAAAAATATAATATCTCGCTTGTTATATCACTTAGGAAAACCGTTTTTGTTTTGGTTTATTTCTTTTCACTCATATACCACTTATAAACAGTGAAAAGTTTTCTGCAAACTACTCATGACTTTTTATGCAGACAAGTTTGATTTTTTCACTATATTCCTTTTTTAACCCTCCTGAAAAATAGTGTTCGTACGAAAAGTACTGCAAATTTGTATTTGACGGAAAGAACAAACCGTCAGCTAAAAAATGACACCAAAGTTTCAGTAATCGGATAGAAATTCTGGCCACAGTGAGCAATCAAAGCCAGAGATCTGCCAAGGAAATTGACGTCATTTCAGGGAAGTTCATGTCTATGCTTTCCAGACGCCATAAAAATTAGTATTTTCATGCAAGGTACATATTTACACTTTACGGAAACTACACAAAGCCAGCTAAAAGATGAGACCAAAATTTTAACGATCAAATAAAAACTGTGGCAACAGTAAGAGATCGAAGCTGGAAATCTGCACAAAAAACGCACGTGGTCTAGAATCTCCTATTTCTATACCTCCTGCACGCTAGATAATTTGCCTAAAATGTTGTCCGACCACCAAAATACTAGTTTGGATTAAGCCTTTAAATTCAAAATTATAAAACCGGAATTCGCACGTTTAAGGGGGAAAAAATCCATTTGAAGTTTTAGGGGGGTGACACGTAAAAATTTGGAAATTTTTTGGCTTTAAACCACTAAAACTGCCCTTAAACTTTACCAAACTGCCACAAATTTATACTTTTTGAAAAGCTCAGACGCTAATCTATCTTTCAGGATCAAAATATTGCAAATCGGTTAGTAAACCTGGCCACAGGAATGCGATAAAGGGAAAAAGTTCCCAAAACCTGCCCCCCAAAAATATACTATCTCGCTTGTTATATCACTTAGGAAAACCGTTTTTGTTTTGGTTTATTTCTTTTCACTCATATACCACTTATAAACAGTGAAAAGTTTTCTGCAAACTACTCATGGCTTTTTATGCAGACAAGTTTGATTTTTTCACTATATTCCTTTTTTAACCCTCCTGAAAAATAGTGTTCGTACGAAAAGTACTACAAATTTGTATTTGACGGAAAGAACAAACCGTCAGCTAAAAAATGACACCAAAATTTTAGTAATCGGATAGAAATTCTGGCCACAGTGAGCAATTAAAGCCAGAGATCTGCCAAGGAAATTGACGTCATTTCAGGGAAATTCATGTCTATGCCTTCCAGACGCCATAAAAATTAGTATTTTCATGCAAGGTACAACATATTTACACTTTACGGAAACTACACAAAGCCAGCTAAAAGATGAGACCAAAATTTTAACGATCAAATAAAAACTGTGGCAACAGTAAGAGATCGAAGTTGGAAATCTGCACGAAAAACGCACGTGGTCTAGAATCTCCTATTTCTATACCTCCTGCACGCTAGATAATTTGCCTAAAATATTTTTCGACCACCGAAATACTAGTTTGGGTTAAGCCTTTAAATTAAAAATTATAAAACCGGAACTCGCACGTTTAAGGGGAGAAAAATCCATTTGAAGTTTTAGGGGGGTGACACGTAAAAATTTGGAAATTTTTTGGCTTTAAACCACTAAAACTGCCCTTAAACTTTACCAAACTGCCACAAATTTATACTTTTTGAAAAGCTCAGACGCTAATCTATCTTTCAAGATCAAAATATTGCAAATCGGTTAGTAAACCTGGCCACAGGAATGCGATAAAGGGAAAAAGTTCCCAAAACCTGCCCCCCAAAAATATACTATCTCGCTTGTTATATCACTTAGGAAAACCGTTTTTGTTTTGGTTTATTTCTTTTCACTCATATACCACTTATAAACAGTGAAAAGTTTTCTGCAAACTACTCATGACTTTTTATGCAGACAAGTTTGATTTTTTCACTATATTCCTTTTTTAACCCTCCTGAAAAATAGTGTTCGTACGAAAAGTACTACAAATTTGTATTTGACGGAAAGAACAAACCGTTAGCTAAAAAATGACACCAAAATTTTAGTAATCGGATAGAAATTCTGGCCACAGTGAGCAATCAAAGCCAGAGATCTGCCAAGGAAATTGACGTCATTTCAGGGAAATTCATGTCTATGCCTTCCAGACGCCATAAAAATTAGTATTTTCATGCAAGGTACAACATATTTACACTTTACGGAAACTACATAAAGCCAGCTAAAAGATGAGACCAAAATTTTAACGATCAAATAAAAACTGTTGCAACAGTAAGAGATCGAAGCTGGAAATCTGCACAAAAAACGCACGTGGTCTAGAATCTCCTATTTCTATACCTCCTGCACGCTAGATAATTTGCCTAAAATATTTTCCGACCACCGAAGTACTAGTTTGGGTTAAGCCTTTAAATTAAAAATTATAAAACCGGAACTCGCACGTTTAAGGGGAGAAAAATCCATTTGAAGTTTTAGGGGGGTGACACGTAAAAATTTGGAAATTTTTTGGCTTTAAACCACTAAAACTGCCCTTAAACTTTACCAAACTGCCACAAATTTATATTTTTTGAAAAGCTCAGACACTAATCTATCTTTCAGGATCAAAATATTGCAAATCGGTTAGTAAACCTGGCCACAGGAATGCGATAAAGGGAAAAAGTTCCCAAAACCTGCCCCCCAAAAATATACTATCTCGCTTGTTATATCACTTAGGAAAACCGTTTTTGTTTTGGTTTATTTCTTTTCACTCATATACCACTCACAAACAGTGAAAAGTTTTCTGCAAACTACTCATGACTTTTTATGCAGACAAGTTTGATTTTTTCACTATATTCCTTTTTTAACCCTCCTGAAAAATAGTGTTCGTACGAAAAGTACTACAAATTTGTATTTGACGGAAAGAACAAACCGTTAGCTAAAAAATGACACCAAAATTTTAGTAATCGGATAGAAATTCTGGCCACAGTGAGCAATCAAAGCCAGAGATCTGCCAAGGAAATTGACGTCATTTCAGGGAAATTCATGTCTATGCCTTCCAGACGCCATAAAAATTAGTATTTTCCTGCAGGGTACAACATATTTACACTTTACGGAAACTACACAAAGCCAGCTAAAAGATGAGACCAAAATTTTAACGATCAAATAAAAACTGTGGCAACAGTAAGAGATCGAAGCTGGAAATCTGCACAAAAACGCACGTGGTCTAGAATCTCCTATTTCTATACCTCCTGCACGCTAGATAATTTGCCTAAAATATTTTTCGACCACCGAAATACTAGTTTGGGTTAAGCCTTTAAATTAAAAATTATAAAACCGGAACTCACACGTTTAAGGGGAGAAAAATCCATTTGAAGTTTTAGGGGGGTGACACGTAAAAATTTGGAAATTTTTTGGCTTTAAACCACTAAAACTGCCCTTAAACTTTACCAAACTGCCACAAATTTATACTTTTTGAAAAGCTCAGACGCTAATCTATCTTTCAGGATCAAAATATTGCAAATCGGTTAGTAAACCTGGCCACAGGAATGCGATAAAGGGAAAAAGTTCCCAAAACCTGCCCCCCAAAAATATACTATCTCGCTTGTTATATCACTTAGGAAAACCGTTTTTGTTTTGGTTTATTTCTTTTCACTCATATACTACTCAGAAACAGTGAAAAGTTTTCTGCAAACTACTCATGACTTTTTATGCAGACAAGTTTGATTTTTTCACTATATTCCTTTTTTAACCCTCCTGAAAAATAGTGTTCGTACGAAAAGTACTTTAAATTTGTATTTGACGGAAAGAACAAACCGTCAGCTAAAAAATGACACCAAAATTTTAGTAATCGGATAGAAATTCTGGCCACAGTGAGCAATCAAAGCCAGAGATCTGCCAAGGAAATTGACGTCATTTCAGGGAAATTCATGTCTATGCCTTCCAGACGCCATAAAACTTAGTATTTTCCTGCAAGGTACACCATATTTACACTTTACGGAAACTACACAAAGCCAGCTAAAAGATGAGACAAAATTTTAACGATCAAATAAAAACTGTGGCAACAGTAAGAGATCGAAGCTGGAAATCTGCACAAAAACGCACGTGGTCTAGAATCTCCTATTTCTATACCTCCTGCACGCTAGATAATTTGCCTAAAATATTTTTCGACCACCGAAATACTAGTTTGGGTTAAGCCTTTAAATTAAAAATTATAAAACCGGAACTCGCACGTTTAAGGGGAGAAAAATCCATTTGAAGTTTTAGGGGGGTGACACGTAAAAATTTGGAAATTTTTTGGCTTTAAACCACTGAAACTGCCCTTAAACTTTACCAAACTGCCACAAATTTATACTTTTTGAAAAGTTGAGACGCTAATCTATCTTTCAGGATCAAAATATTGCAAATCGGTTAGTAAACCTGGCCACAGGAATGCGATAAAGGGAAAAAGTTCCCAAAACCTGCCCCCCAAAAATATACTATCTCGCTTGTTATATCACTTAGGAAAACCGTTTTTGTTTTGGTTTATTTCTTTTTACTCATATATCACTCATAAACAGTGAAAAGTTTTCTGCAAACTACTCATGACTTTTTATGCAGACAAGTTTGATTTTTTCACTATATTCCTTTTTTAACCCTCCTGAAAAATAGTGTTCGTACGAAAAGTACTACAAATTTGTATTTGACGGAAAGAACAAACCGTTAGCTAAAAAATGACACCGAAATTTTAGTAATCGGATAGAAATTCTGGCCACAGTGAGCAATCAAAGCCAGAGATCTGCCAAGGAAATTGACGTCATTTCAGGGAAATTCATGTCTATGCCTTCCAGACGCCATAAAAATTAGTATTTTCATGCAAGGTACAACATATTTACACTTTACGGAAACTACACAAAGCCAGCTAAAAGATGAGACCAAAATTTTAACGATCAAATAAAAACTGTGGCAACAGTAAGAGATCGAAGCTGGAAATCTGCACAAAAAACGCACGTGGTCTAGAATCTCCTATTTCTATACCTCCTGCACGCTAGATAATTTGCCTAAAATATTTTCCGACCACCAAAATACTAGTTTGGGTTAAGCCTCTAAATTAAAAATTATAAAACCGGAACTCGCACGTTTAAGGGGAGAAAAATCCATTTGAAGTTTTAGGGGGGTGACACGTAAAAATTTGGAAATTTTTTGGCTTTAAACCACTAAAACTGCCCTTACACTTTACCAAACTGCCACAAATTTATACTTTTTGAAAAGCTCAGACGCTAACCTATCTTTCAGGATCAAAATATTGCAAATCGGTTAGTAAACCTGGCCACAGGAATGCGATAAAGGGAAAAAGTTCCCAAAACCTGCCCCCCAAAAATATACTATCTCGCTTGTTATATCACTTAGGAACACCGTTTTTGTTTTGGTTTATTTCTTTTCACTCATATACCACTTATAAACAGTGAAAAGTTTTCTGCAAACTACTCATGACTTTTCACTATATTCCTTTTGTAACCCTCCTGAAAAATAGTGTTCGTACGAAAAGTACTACAAATTTGTATTTGACAGAAAGAACAAACCGTTAGCTAAAAAATGACACCAAAATTTTAGTAATCGGATAGAAATTCTGGCCACAGTGAGCAATCAAAGCCAGAGATCTGCCAAGGAAATTGACGTCATTTCAGGGAAATTCATGTCTATGCCTTCCAGACGCCATAAAAATTAGTATTTTCATGCAAGGTACAACATATTTACACTTTACGAAAACTACACAAAGCCAGCTAAAAGATGAGACCAAAATTTTAACGATCAAATAAAAACTGTGGCAACAGTAAGAGATCGAAGCTGGAAATCTGCACAAAAAACGCACGTGGTCTAGAATCTCCTATTTCTATACCTCCTGCACGCTAGATAATTTGCCTAAAATATTTTCCGACCACCAAAATACTAGTTTCGGTTAAGCCTTTCAATTAAAAATTATAAAACCGGAACTCGCACGTTTAAGGGGAGAAAATCCATTTGAAGTTTTAGGGGGGTGACACGTAAAAATTTGGAAATTTTTTGGCTTTAAACCACTAAAACTGCCCTTAAACTTTACCAAACTGCCACAAATTTATATTTTTTGAAAAGCTCAGACGCTAATCTATCTTTCAGGATCAAAATATTGCAAATCGGTTAGTAAACCTGGCCACAGGAATGCGATAAAGGGAAAAAGTTCCCAAAACCTGCCCCCCAAAAATATACTATCTCGCTTGTTGTATCACTTAGGAAAACCGTTTTTGTTTTAGTTTATTTCTTTTCACTCATATACCACTTATAAATAGTGAAAAGTTTTCTGCAAACTACTCATGACTTTTTATGCAGACAAGTTTGATTTTTTCACTATATTCCTTTTTTAACCCTCCTGAAAAATAGTGTTCGTACAAAAAGTACTACAAATTTGTATTTGACGGAAAGAACAAACCGTTAGCTAAAAAATGACACCAAAATTTTAGTAATCGGATAGAAATTCTGGCCACAGTGAGCAATCAAAGCCAGAGATCTGCCAAGGAAATTGACGTCATTTCAGGGAAATTCATGTCTATGCCTTCCAGACGCCATAAAAATTAGTATTTTCATGCAAGGTACAACATATTTACACTTTACGGAAACTACACAAAGCCAGCTAAAAGATGAGACCAAAATTTTAACGATCAAATAAAAACTGTGGCAACAGTAAGAGATCGAAGCTGGAAATCTGCACAAAAAACGCACGTGGTCTAGAATCTCCTATTTCTATACCTCCTGCACGCTAGATAATTTGCCTAAAATATTTTCCGACCACCAAAATACTAGTTTGGGTTAAGCCTCTAAATTAAAAATTATAAAACCGGAACTCGCACGTTTAAGGGGAGAAAAATCCATTTGAAGTTTTAGGGGGGTGACACGTAAAAATTTGGAAATTTTTTGGCTTTAAACCACTAAAACTGCCCTTACACTTTACCAAACTGCCACAAATTTATACTTTTTGAAAAGCTCAGACGCTAACCTATCTTTCAGGATCAAAATATTGCAAATCGGTTAGTAAACCTGGCCACAGGAATGCGATAAAGGGAAAAAGTTCCCAAAACCTGCCCCCCAAAAATATACTATCTCGCTTGTTATATCACTTAGGAACACCGTTTTTGTTTTGGTTTATTTCTTTTCACTCATATACCACTTATAAACAGTGAAAAGTTTTCTGCAAACTACTCATGACTTTTTATGCAGACAAGTTTGATTTTTTCACTATATTCCTTTTTTAACCCTCCTGAAAAATAGTGTTCGTACGAAAAGTACTACAAATTTGTATTTGACGGAAAGAACAAACCGTTAGCTAAAAAATGACACCAAAATTTTAGTAATCGGATAGAAATTCTGGCCACAGTGAGCAATCAAAGCCAGAGATCTGCCAAGGAAATTGACGTCATTTCAGGGAAATTCATGTCTATGCCTTCCAGACGCCATAAAAATTAGTATTTTCATGCAAGGTATAACATATTTACACTTTACGGAAACTACACAAAGCCAGCTAAAAGATGAGACCAAAATTTCAACGATCAAATAAAAACTGTGGCAACAGTAAGAGATCGAAGCTGGAAATCTGCACAAAAAACGCACGTGGTCTAGAATCTCCTATTTCTATACCTCCTGCACGCTAGATAATTTGCCTAAAATATTTTCCGACCACCGAAATACTAGTTCGGGTTAAGCCTTTAAATTAAAAATTATAAAACCGGAACTCGCACGTTTAAGGGGAAAAAAATCCATTTGAAGTTTTAGGGGGGTGACACGTAAAAATTTGGAAATTTTTTGCCTTTAAACCACTAAAACTGCCCTTAAACTTTACCAAACTGCCACAAATTTATCTTTTTTGAAAAGCTCAGACGCTAATCTATCTTTCAGGATCAAAATATTGCAAATCGGTTAGTAAACCTGGCCACAGGAATGCGATAAAGGGAAAAAGTTCCCAAAACCTGCCCCCCAAAAATATACTATCTCGCTTGTTATATCACTTAGGAAAATCGTTTTTGTTTTGGTTTATTTCTTTTCACTCATATACCACTTATAAACAGTGAAAAGTTTTCTGCAAACTACTCATGACTTTTTATGCAGACAAGTTTGATTTTTTCACTATATTCCTTTTTTAACCCTCCTGAAAAATAGTGTTCGTACGAAAAGTACTACAAATTTGTATTTGACGGAAAGAACAAACCGTTAGCTAAAAAATGACACCAAAATTTTAGTAATCGGATAGAAATTCTGGCCACAGTGAGCAATCAAAGCCAGAGATCTGCCAAGGAAATTGACGTCATTTCAGGGAAATTCATGTCTATGCCTTCCAGACGCCATAAAAATTAGTATTTTCATGCAAGGTACAACATGTTTACACTTTACGGAAATGACACAAAGCCAGTTAAAAGATGAGACCAAAACTTCAACGATCAAATAAAAACTGTGGCAACAGTAAGAGATCGAAGCTGGAAATCTGCACAAAAAACGCACGTGGTCTAGAATCTCCTATTTCTATACCTCCTGCACGCTAGATAATTTGCCTAAAATATTTTCCGACCACCAAAATACTAGTTTGGGTTAAGCCTTTAAATTAAAAATTATAAAACCGGAACTCGCACGTTTAAGAGGAGAAAAATCCATTTGAAGTTTTAGGGGGGTGACACGTAAAAATTTGGAAATTTTTTGGCTTTAAACCACAGAAACTGCCCTTAAACTTTACCAAACTGCCACAAATTTATACTTTTTGAAAAGCTCAGACCTTAATCTATCTTTTAAGATCAAAATATTGCAAATCGGTTAGTAAACCTGGCCACAGGAATGCGATAAAGGGAAAAAGTTCCCAAAACCTGCCCCCCAAAAATATACTATCTCGCTTGTTATATCACTTAGGAAAACCGTTTTTGTTTTGGTTTATTTCTTTTTACTCATATACCACTTATAAACAGTGAAAAGTTTTCTGCAAACTACTCATGACTTTTTATGCAGACAAGTTTGATTTTTTCACTATATTCCTTTTTTAACCCTCCTGAAAAATAGTGTTCGTACAAAAAGTACTACAAATTTGTACTTGACGGAAAGAACAAACCGTTAGCTAAAAAATGACACCAAAATTTTAGTAATCGGATAGAAATTCTGGCCACAGTGAGCAATCAAAGCCAGAGATCTGCCAAGGAAATTGACGTCATTTCAGGGAAATTCATGTCTATGCCTTCCAGACGCCATAAAAATTAGTATTTTCATGCAAGGTACAACATATTTACACTTAACGGAAACTACACAAAGCCAGCTAAAAGATGAGACCAAAATTTTAACGATCAAATAAAAACTGTGGCAACAGAAAGAGATCGAAGCTGGAAATCTGCACAAAAAACGCACGTGGTCTAGAATCTCCTATTTCTATACCTCCTGCACGCTAGATAATTTGCCTGAAATATTTTCCGACCACCAAAATACTAGTTTGGGTTAAGCCTTTAAATTAAAAATTATAAAACCGGAATTCGCACGTTTAAGGGGAGAAAAATCCATTTGAAGTTTTAGGGGGTGACACGTAAAAATTTGGAAATTTTTTTGCTTTAAACCACTAAAACTGCCCTTAAACTTTACCAAACTGCCACAAATTTATACTTTTTGAAAAGCTCAGACGCTAATCTATCTTTCAAGATCAAAATATTGCAAATCAGTTAGTAAATCTGGCCACAGGAATGCGATAAAGGGAAAAAGTTCCCAAAACCTGCCCCCCAAAAATATACTATCTCGCTTGTTATATCACTTAGGAAAACCGTTTTTGTTTTGGTTTATTTCTTTTCACTCATATACTACTTATAAACAGTGAAAAGTTTTCTGCAAACTACTCATGACTTTTTATGCAGACAAGTTTGATTTTTTCACTATATTCCTTTTTTAACCCTTCTGAAAAATAGTCTTCGTACGAACAGTACTACAAATTTGTATTTGACGGAAAGAACAAATTGTTAGCTAAAAAATGACACCAAAATTTTAGTAATCGGATAGAAATTCTGGCCACAGTGAGCAATCAAAGCCAGAGATCTGCCAAGGAAATTGACGTCATTTCAGGGAAATTCATGTCTATGCCTTCCAGACGCCATAAAAATTAGTATTTTCATGCAAGGTACAACATATTTACACTTTACGGAAACTACACAAAGCCAGCTAAAAGATGAGACCAAAATTTTAACGATCAAATAAAAACTGTGGCAACAGTAAGAGATCGAAGCTGGAAATCTGCACAAAAAACGCACGTGGTCTAGAATCTCCTATTTCTATACCTCCTGCACGCTAGATAATTTGCCTAAAATATTTTCCGACCACCAAAATACTAGTTTGGGTTAAGCCTTTAAATTAAAAATTATAAAACCGGAACTCGCACGTTTAAGGGGAGAAAAATCCATTTGAAGTTTTAGGGGGGTGACACGTAAAAATTTGGAAAGTTTTTGGCTTTAAACCACTAAGACTTCCCCTAAACTTTAACAAACTGCCACAAATTTATACTTTTTGAAAAGTTTAGACGCTAGTCTATCTTTCAGGATCAAAATATTGCAAATCGGTTAGTAAACCTGGCCACAGGAATGCGATAAAGGGAAAAAGTTCCCAAAACCTGCCCCCCAAAAATATACTATCTCGCTTGTTATATCACTTAGGAAAACCGTTTTTGTTTTGGTTTATTTTTTTTCACTCATATAATACTTATAAACAGTGAAAAGTTTTCTGCAAACTACTCATGACTTTTTATGCAGACAAGTTTGATTTTTTCACTATATTCCTTTTTTAACCCTCCTGAAAAATAGTGTTCGTACGAAAAGTACTACAAATTTGTATTTGACGGAAAGAACAGACCATTAGCTAAAAAACCACACCAAAATTTTAGTAATCGGATAGAAATTCTGGCCACAGTGAGCAATCAAAGCCAGAGATCTGCCAAGGAAATTGACGTCATTTCAGGGAAATTCATGTCTATGCCTTCCAGACGCCATAAAAATTAGTATTTTCATGCAAGGTATAACATATTTACACTTTGCGGAAACAACACAAAGCCAGCTAAAAGATGAGACCAAAACTTAAACGATCAAACAAAAACTGTTGCAACAGTAAGAGATCGAAGCTGGAAATCTGCACAAAAAACGCACGTGGTCTAGAATCTCCTATTTCTATACCTCCTGCACGCTAGATAATTTGCCTAAAATATTTTCCGACCACCAAAATACTAGTTCGGGTTAAGCCTTTAAATTAAAAATTATAAAACGGGAACTCGCACGTTTAAGGGGAGAAAAATCCATTTGAAGTTTTAGGGGGGTGACACGTAAGAATTTGGAAATTTTTTGGCTTTAAACCACTAAAACTGCCCTTAAACTTTACCAAACTGCCACAAGTTTATTTTTTTTGAAAAGCTCAGACGCTAATCTATCTTTCAGGATCAAAATATTGCAAATCGGTTAGTAAACCTGGCCACAGGAATGCGATAAAGGGAAAAAGTTCCCAAAACCTGCCCCCCAAAAATATACTATCTCGCTTGTTATATCACTTAGGAAAACCGTTTTTGTTTTGGTTTATTTCTTTTCACTCATATACCACTTATAAACAGTGAAAAGTTTTCTGCAAACTACTCATGACTTTTTATGCAGACAAGTTTGATTTTTTCACTATATTCCTTTTTTAACCCTCCTGAAAAATAGTGTTCGTACGAAAAGTACTACAAATTTGTATTTGACGGAAAGAACAAACCGTTAGCTAAAAAATGACACCAAAATTTTAGTAATCGGATAGAAATTCTGGCCACAGTGAGCAATCAAAGCCAGAGATCTGCCAAGGAAATTGACGTCATTTCAGGGAAATTCATGTCTATGCCTTCCAGACGCCATAAAAATTAGTATTTTCATGCAAGGTACAACATATTTACACTTTACGGAAACTACACAAAGCCAGCTAAAAGATGAGACCAAAATTTTAACGATCAAATAAAAACTGTGGCAACAGTAAGAGATCGAAGCTGGAAATCTGCACAAAAAACGCACGTGGTCTAGAATCTCCTATTTCTATACCTCCTGCACGCTAGATAATTTGCCTAAAATATTTTCCGACCACCAAAATACTAGTTTGGGTTAAGCCTTTAAATTAAAAATTATAAAACCAGAACTCGCACGTTTAAGGGGAGAAAAATCCATTTGAAGTTTTAGGGGGGTGACACGTAAAAATTTGGAAATTTTTTGGCTTTAAACCACTAAAACTGCCCTTAAACTTTACCAAACTGCCACAAATTTATACTTTTTGAAAAGCTTAGACGCTAATCTATCTTTCAGGATCAAAATATTGCAAATCGGTTAGTAAACCTGGCCACAAGAATGCGATAAAGGGAAAAAGTTCCCAAAACCTGCCCCCCAAAAATATACTATCTCGCTTGTTATATCACTTAGGAAAACCGTTTTTGTTTTGGTTCATTTCTTTTCACTCATATACCACTTATAAACAGTGAAAAGTTTTCTGCAAACTACTCATGACTTTTTATGCAGACAAGTTTGATTTTTTCACTATATTCCTTTTTTAACCCTTCTGAAAAATAGTCTTCGTACGAACAGTACTACAAATTTGTATTTGACGGAAAGAACAAATTGTTAGCTAAAAAATGACACCAAAATTTTAGTAATCGGATAGAAATTCTGGCCACAGTGAGCAATCAAAGCCAGAGATCTGCCAAGGAAATTGACGTCATTTCAGGGAAATTCATGTCTATGCCTTCCAGACGCCATAAAAATTAGTATTTTCATGCAAGGTACAACATATTTACACTTTACGGAAACTACACAAAGCCAGCTAAAAGATGAGACCAAAATTTTAACGATCAAATAAAAACTGTGGCAACAGTAAGAGATCGAAGCTGGAAATCTGCACAAAAAACGCACGTGGTCTAGAATCTCCTATTTCTATACCTCCTGCACGCTAGATAATTTGCCTAAAATATTTTCCGACCACCAAAATACTAGTTTGGGTTAAGCCTTTAAATTAAAAATTATAAAACCGGAACTCGCACGTTTAAGGGGAGAAAAATCCATTTGAAGTTTTAGGGGGGTGACACGTAAAAATTTGGAAAGTTTTTGGCTTTAAACCACTAAGACTTCCCCTAAACTTTAACAAACTGCCACAAATTTATACTTTTTGAAAAGTTTAGACGCTAGTCTATCTTTCAGGATCAAAATATTGCAAATCGGTTAGTAAACCTGGCCACAGGAATGCGGTAAAGGGAAAAAGTTCCCAAAACCTGCCCCCAAAAATATACTATCTCGCTTGTTATATCACTTAGGAAAACCGTTTTTGTTTTGGTTTATTTTTTTTCACTCATATACCACTTATAAACAGTGAAAAGTTTTCTGCAAACTACTCATGACTTTTTATGCAGACAAGTTTGATTTTTTCACTATATTCCTTTTTTAACCCTCCTGAAAAATAGTGTTCGTACGAAAAGTACTACAAATTTGTATTTGACGGAAAGAACAAACCGTCAACTAAAAAATGACACCAAAATTTTAGTAATCGGATAGAAATTCTGGCCACAGTGAGCAATCAAAGCCAGAGATCTGCCAAGGAAATTGACGTCATTTCAGGGAAATTCATGTCTATGCCTTCCAGACGCCATAAAAATTAGTATTTTCATGCAAGGTATAACATATTTACACTTTGCGGAAACAACACAAAGCCAGCTAAAAGATGAGACCAAAACTTAAACGATCAAACAAAAACTGTTGCAACAGTAAGAGATCGAAGCTGGAAATCTGCACAAAAAACGCACGTGGTCTAGAATCTCCTATTTCTATACCTCCTGCACGCTAGATAATTTGCCTAAAATATTTTCCGACCACCAAAATACTAGTTCGGGTTAAGCCTTTAAATTAAAAATTATAAAACGGGAACTCGCACGTTTAAGGGGAGAAAAATCCATTTGAAGTTTTAGGGGGGTGACACGTAAGAATTTGGAAATTTTTTGGCTTTAAACCACTAAAACTGCCCTTAAACTTTACCAAACTGCCACAAGTTTATTTTTTTTGAAAAGCTCAGACGCTAATCTATCTTTCAGGATCAAAATATTGCAAATCGGTTAGTAAACCTGGCCACAGGAATGCGATAAAGGGAAAAAGTTCCCAAAACCTGCCCCCCAAAAATATACTATCTCGCTTGTTATATCACTTAGGAAAACCGTTTTTGTTTTGGTTTATTTCTTTTCACTCATATACCACTTATAAACAGTGAAAAGTTTTCTGCAAACTACTCATGACTTTTTATGCAGACAAGTTTGATTTTTTCACTATATTCCTTTTTTAACCCTCCTGAAAAATAGTGTTCGTACGAAAAGTACTACAAATTTGTATTTGACGGGAAGAACAAACCGTTAGCTAAAAAATGACACCAAAATTTTAGTAATCGGATAGAAATTCTGGCCACAGTGAGCAATCAAAGCCAGAGATCTGCCAAGGAAATTGACGTCATTTCAGGGAAATTCATGTCTATGCCTTCCAGACGCCATAAAAATTAGTATTTTCATGCAAGGTACAACATATTTACACTTTACGGAAACTACACAAAGCCAGCTAAAAGATGAGACCAAAATTTTAACGATCAAATAAAAACTGTGGCAACAGTAAGAGATCGAAGCTGGAAATCTGCACAAAAAACGCACGTGGTCTAGAATCTCCTATTTCTATACCTCCTGCACGCTAGATAATTTGCCTAAAATATTTTCCGACCACCAAAATACTAGTTTGGGTTAAGCCTTTAAATTAAAAATTATAAAACCAGAACTCGCACGTTTAAGGGGAGAAAAATCCATTTGAAGTTTTAGGGGGGTGACACGTAAAAATTTGGAAATTTTTTGGCTTTAAACCACTAAAACTGCCCTTAAACTTTACCAAACTGCCACAAATTTATACTTTTTGAAAAGCTTAGACGCTAATCTATCTTTCAGGATCAAAATATTGCAAATCGGTTAGTAAACCTGGCCACAAGAATGCGATAAAGGGAAAAAGTTCCCAAAACCTGCCCCCCAAAAATATACTATCTCGCTTGTTATATCACTTAGGAAAACCGTTTTTGTTTTGGTTCATTTCTTTTCACTCATATACCACTTATAAACAGTGAAAAGTTTTCTGCAAACTACTCATGACTTTTTATGCAGACAAGTTTGATTTTTTCACTATATTCCTTTTTTAACCCTTCTGAAAAATAGTGTTCGTACGATAAGTACTACAGATTTGTATTTGACGGAAAGAACAAACCGTAAGCTAAAAAATGACACCAAAATTTCAGTAATCGGATAGAAATTCTGGCCACAGTGAGCAATCAAAGCCAGAGATCTGCCAAGGAAATTGACGTCATTTCAGGGAAATTCATGTCTATGCCTTCCAGACGCCATAAAAATTAGTATTTTCATGCAAGGTACAACATGTTTACATTTTACGGAAACTACACAAAGCCAGCTAAAAGATGAGACCAAAATTTCAGCGATCAAATAAAAACTGTGACAACAGTAAGAGATCGAAGCTGGAAATCTGCACAAAAAACGCACGTGGTCTAGAATCTCCTATTTCTATACCTCCTGCACGCTAGATAATTTGCCTAAAATATTTTCCGACCACCAAAATACTAGTTAGGGTTAAGCCTTTAAATTAAAAATTATAAAACCGGAACTCGCACGTTTAAGGGGAGAAAAATCCATTTGAAGTTTTAGGGGGGTGACACGTAAAAATTTGGAAATTTTTTGGCTTTAAACCACTAAAACTGCCCTTAAACTTTACCAAACTGCCACAAATTTATACTTTTTGAAAAGCTCAGACGCTAATCTATCTTTCAGGATCAAAATATTGCAAATCGGTTAGTAAACCTGGCCACAGGAATGCGATAAAGGGAAAAAGTTCCCAAAACCCGCCCCCCAAAACTATACTATCTCGCTTGTCATATCACTTAGGAAAACCGTTTTTGTTTTGGTTTATTTCTTTTCACTCATATATCACTTATAAACAGTGAAACGTTTTCTGCAAACTACTCATGACTTTTTATGCAGACAAGTTTGATTTTTTCACTATATTCCTTTTTTAACCCTCCTGAAAAATAGTATTCGTACGAAAAGTACTACAAATTTGTATTTGACGGAAAAAACAAACCGTTAGCTAAAAATTGACACCAAAATTTCAGTAATCGGATAGAAATTCTGGCCACAGTGAGCAATCAAAGCCAGAGATCTGCCAAGGAAATTGACGTCATTTCAGGGAAATTCATGTCTATGCCTTCCAGACGCCATAAAAATTAGTATTTTCATGCAAGGTACAACATATTTACACTTTACGGAAACTACACAAAGCCAGCTAAAAGATGAGACCAAAATTTTAACGATCAAATAAAAACTGTGGCAACAGTAAGAGATCGAAGCTGGAAATCTGCACAAAAAACGCACGTGGTATAGAATCTCCTATTTCTATACCTCCTGCACGCTAGATAATTTGCCTAAAATATTTTCCGACCACCGAAATACTAGTTTGGGTTAAGCCTTTAAATTAAAAATTATAAAACCGGAACTCGCACGTTTAAGGGGAGAAAAATCCATTTGAAGTTTTAGGGGGGTGACACGTAAAAATTTGGAAATTTTTTGGCTTTAAACCACTAAAACTGCCCTTAAACTTTACCAAACTGCCACAAATTTATACTTTTTGAAAAGCTTAGACGCTAATCTATCTTTCAGGATCAAAATATTGCAAATCGGTTA
Source organism: Odontomyia ornata (assembly GCA_963969285.1). NCBI lineage: Eukaryota > Metazoa > Arthropoda > Insecta > Diptera > Stratiomyidae > Odontomyia > Odontomyia ornata. The sequence continues at coordinate 263,489,812 of OZ017740.1, read as the reverse complement.
GTAAACCTGGCCACAGGAATGCGATAAAGGGAAAAAGTACCCAAAACCTGCCCCCCAAAAATATACTATCTCGCTTGTTATATCACTTAGGAAAACCGTTTTTGTTTTGGTTCATTTCTTTTCACTCATATACCACTTATAAACAGTGAAAAGTTTTCTGCAAACTACTCATGACTTTTTATGCAGACAAGTTTGATTTTTTCACTATATTCCTTTTTTAACCCTCCTGAAAAATAGTGTTCGTACGAAAAGTACTACAAATTTGTATTTGACGGAAAGAACAAACCGTTAGCTAAAAAATGACACCAAAATTTTAGTAATCGGATAGAAATTCTGGCCACAGTGAGCAATCAAAGCCAGAGATCTGCCAAGGAAATTGACGTCATTTCAGGGAAATTCATGTCTATGCCTTCCAGACGCCATAAAAATTAGTATTTTCATGCAAGGTACAACATATTTACACTTTACGGAAACTACACAAAGCCAGCTAAAAGATGAGACCAAAATTTTAACGATCAAATAAAAACTGTGGCAACAGTAAGAGATCGAAGCTGGAAATCTGCACAAAAAACGCACGTGGTCTAGAATCTCCTATTTCTATACCTCCTGCACGCTAGATAATTTGCCTAAAATATTTTCCGACCACCGAAGTACTAGTTTGGGTTAAGCCTTTAAATTAAAAATTATAAAACCGGAACTCGCACGTTTAAGGGGAGAAAAATCCATTTGAAGTTTTAGGGGGGTGAAACGTAAAAATTTGGAAATTTTTTGGCTTTAAACCACTAAAACTGCCCTTAAACTTTACCGAACTGCCACAAATTTATACTTTTTGAAAAGCTCAGACGCTAATCTATCTTTCAGGATCAAAATATTGCAAATCGGTTAGTAAACCTGGCCACAGGAATGCGATAAAGGGAAAAAGTTCCCAAAACCCGCCCCCCAAAAATATACTATCTCGCTTGTCATATCACTTAGGAAAACCGTTTTTGTTTTGGTTTATTTCTTTTCACTCATATATCACTTATAAACAGTGAAACGTTTTCTGCAAACTACTCATGACTTTTTATGCAGACAAGTTTGATTTTTTCACTATATTCCTTTTTTAACCCTCCTGAAAAATAGTATTCGTACGAAAAGTACTACAAATTTGTATTTGACGGAAAAAACAAACCGTTAGCTAAAAAATGACACCAAAATTTCAGTAATCGGATAGAAATTCTGGCCACAGTGAGCAATCAAAGCCAGAGATCTGCCAAGGAAATTGACGTCATTTCAGGGAAATTCATGTCTATGCCTTCCAGACGCCATAAAAATTAGTATTTTCATGCAAGGTACAACATATTTACACTTTGCGGAAACTACACAAAGCCAGCTAAAAGATGAGACCAAAATTTTAACGATCAAATAAAAACTGTGGCAACAGTAAGAGATCGAAGCTGGAAATCTGCACAAAAAACGCACGTGGTCTAGAATCTCCTATTTCTATACCTCCTGCACGCAAGATAATTTGCCTAAAATATTTTCCGACCACCGAAATACTAGTTCGGGTTAAGCCTTTAAATTAAAAATTATGAAGCCGGAACTCGCACGTTTAAGGGGAGAAAAATCCATTTGAAGTTTTAGGGGGGTGACACGTAAAAATTTGGAAATTTTTTGGCTTTAAACCACTAAAACTGCCCTTAAACTTTACCAAACTGCCACAAATTTATACTTTTTGAAAAGCTCAGACGCTAATCTATCTTTCAGGATCAAAATATTGCAAATCGGTTAGTAAACCTGGCCACAGGAATGCGATAAAGGGAAAAAGTTCCCAAAACCTGCCCCCCAAAAATATACTATCTCGCTTGTTATATCACTTAGGAAAACCGTTTTTGTTTTGGTTTATTTCTTTTTACTCATATACCACTTATAAACAGTGAAAAGTTTTCTGCAAACTACTCATGACTTTTTATGCAGACAAGTTTGATTTTTTCACTATATTCCTTTTTTAACCCTCCTGAAAAATAGTGTTCGTACGAAAAGTACTACAAATTTGTATTTGACGGAGAGAACAAACCGTTAGCTAAAAAATGACACCAAAATTTTAGTAATCGGATAGAAATTCTGGCCACAGTGAGCAATCAAAGCCAGAGATCTGCCAAGGAAATTGACGTCATTTCAGGGAAATTCATGTCTATGCCTTCCAGACGCCATAAAAATTAGTATTTTCATGCAAGGTACAACATATTTACACTTTACGGAAACTACACAAAGCCAGCTAAAAGATGAGACCAAAATTTTAACGATCAAATAAAAACGGTGGCAACAGTAAGAGATCGAAGCTGGAAATCTGCACAAAAAACGCACGTGGTCTAGAATCTCCTATTTCTATACCTCCTGCACGCTAGATGATTTTCCTGAAATATTTTCCGACCACCAAAATACTAGTTTAGGTTAAGCCTTTAAATTAAAAATTATAAAACCGGAACTCGCACGTTTAAGGGGAGAAAAATCCATTTGAAGTTTTAGGGGGGTGACACGTAAAAATTTGGAAATTTTTTGGCTTTAAACCACTAAAACTGCCCTTAAACTTTACCAAACTGCCACAAATTTATACTTTTTGAAAAGCTCAGACGCTAATCTATCTTTCAGGATCAAAATATTGCAAATCGGTTAGTAAACCTGGCCACAGGAATGCGATAAAGGGAAAAAGTTCCCAAAACCTGCCCCCCAAAATTTTACTATCTCGCTTGTTATATCACTTAGGAAAACCGTTTTTGTTTTGGTTTATTTCTTTTCACTCATATACCACTTATAAACAGTGAAAAGTTTTCTGCAAACTACTCATGACTTTTTATGCAGACAAGTTTGATTTTTTCACTATATTCCTTTTTTTTAGCCCTCCTGAAAAATAGTGTTCGTACGAAAAGTACTACAAATTTGTATTTGACGGAAAGAACAAACCGTTAGCTAAAAAATGACACCAAAATTTTAGTAATCGGATAGAAATTCTGGCCACAGTGAGCAATCAAAGCCAGAGATCTGCCAAGGAAATTGACGTTATTTCAGGGAAATTCATGTCTATGCCTTCCAGACGCCATAAAAATTAGTATTTTCAAGCAAGGTACAACATATTTACAATTTACGGAAACTACCCAAAGCCAGCTAAAAGATGAGACCAAAATTTTAACGATAAAATAAAAACTGTGGCAACAGTAAGAGATCGAAGCTGGAAATCTGCACAAAAAACGCACGTGGTCTAGAATCTCCTATTTCTATACCTCCTGCACGCTAGATAATTTGCCTAAAATATTTTCCGACCACCAAAATACTAGTTCGGGTTAAGCCTTTAAATTAAAAATTATAAAACCGGAACTCGCACGTTTAAGGGGAGAAAAATCCATTTGAAGTTTTAGGGGGGTGACACGTAAAAATCTGGAAATTTTTTGGCTTTAAACCACTAAAACTGCCCTTAAACTTTACCAAACTGCCACAAATTTATACTTTTTGAAAAGCTCAGACGCTAATCTATCTTTCAGGATCAAAATATTGCAAACCGGTTAGTAAACCTGGCCACAGGAATGCGATAAAGGGAAAAAGTTCCCAAAACCTGCCCCCCAAAAATATACTATCTCGCTTGTTATATCACTTAGGAAAACCGTTTTTGTTTTGGTTTATTTCTTTTCACTCATATACCACTTATAAACAGTGAAAAGTTTTCTGCAAACTACTCATGACTTTTTATGCAGACAAGTTTGATTTTTTCACTATATTCCTTTTTTAACCCTCCTGAAAAATAGTGTTCGTACGAAAAGTACTACAAATTTGTATTTGACGGAAAGAACAAACCGTTAGCTAAAAAATGACACCAAAATTTTAGTAATTGGATAGAAATTCTGGCCACAGTGAGCAATCAAAGCCAGAGATCTGCCAAGGAAATTGACGTCATTTCAGGGAAATTCATGTCTATGCCTTCCAGACGCCATAAAAATTAGTATTTTCATGCAAGGTACAACTTATCTACACTTTACGGAAACTACACAAAGCCAGCTAAAAGATGAGACCAAAATTTTATCGATCAAATAAAAACTGTGGCAACAGTAAGAGATCGAAGCTGGAAATCTGCACAAAAAACGCACGTGGTCTAGAATCTCCTATTTCTATACCTCCTGCACGCTAGATGATTTGCCTAAAATATTTTCCGACCACCAAAATACTAGTTTGGGTTAAGCCTTTAAATTAAAAATTATAAAACCGGAACTCGCACGTTTAAGGGGAGAAAAATCCATTTGAAGTTTTAGGGGGGTGACACGTAAAAATTTGGAAATTTTTTGGCTTTAAACCACTAAAACTGCCCTTAAACTTTACCAAACTGCCACAAATTTACACTTTTTGGAAAGCTCAGACGCTAATCTATCTTTCAGGATCAAAATATTGCAAATCGGTTAGTAAACCTGGCCACAGGAATGCGATAAAGGGAAAAAGTTCCCAAAACCTGCCCCCCAAAAATATACTATCTCGCTTGTTATATCACTTAGGAAAACGGTTTTTGTTTTGGTTTATTTCTTTTCACTCATATACCACTTATAAACAGTGAAAAGTTTTCTGCAAACTACTCATGACTTTTTATGCAGACAAGTTTGATTTTTTCACTATATTCCTTTTTTAACCCTCCTGAAAAATAGTGTTCGTACGAAAAGTACTACAAATTTGTATTTGACGGAAAGAACAAACCGTTAGCTAAAAAATGACACCAAAATTTTAGTAATCGGATAGAAATTCTGGCCACAGTGAGCAATCAAAGCCAGAGATCTGCCAAGGAAATTGACGTCATTTCAGGGAAATTCATGTCTATGCCTTCTAGACGCCATAAAGATTAGTGTTTTCATGCAAGGTACAACATACAACGGCTAAAAGTTGAGGTCAAAATTTTAACGATCAAATAAAAACTGTGGCAACAGTAAGAGATCGAAGCTGGAAATCTGCACAAAAAACGCACGTGGTCTAGAATCTCCTATTTCTATACCTCCTGCACGCTAGATGATTTGCCTAAAATATTTTCCGACCACCAAAATACTAGTTTGGGTTAAGCCTTTAAATTAAAAATTATAAAACCGGAACTCGCACGTTTAGGGGGAGAAAAATCCATTTGAAGTTTTAGGGGGGTGGCACGTAAAAATTTGGAAATTTTTTGGCTTTAAACCACTAAAACTGCCCTTAAACTTTACCAAACTGCCAAAAATTTATTTTTTTGAAAAGCTCAGACGCTAATCTATCTTTCAGGATCAAAATATTGCAAATCGGTTAGTAAACCTGGCCACAGGAATGCGATAAAGGGAAAAAGTTCCCAAAACCTGCCCCCCAAAAATATACTATCTCGCTTGTTATATCACTTAGGAAAACCGTTTTTGTTTTGGTTTATTTCTTTTCACTCATATACCACTTATAAACAGTGAAAAGTTTTCTGCAAACTACTCATGACTTTTTATGCAGACAAGTTTGATTTTTTCACTATATTCCTTTTTTAACCCTCCTGAAAAATAGTGTTCGTACGAAAAGTACTACAAATTTGTATTTGACGGAAAGAACAAACCGTTAGCTAAAAAATGACACCAAAATTTTTGTAATCGGATAGAAATTCTGGCCACAGTGAGCAATCAAAGCCAGAGATCTGCCAAGGAAATTGACGTCATTTCAGGGAAATTCATGTCTATGCCTTCCAGACGCGATAAAAATTAGTATTTTCATGCAAGGTACAACATATTTACACTTTACGGAAACTACACAAAGCCAGCTAAAAGATGAGACCAAAATTTTAACGATCAAATAAAAACTGTGGCAACAGTAAGAGATCGAAGCTGGAAATCTGCACAAAAAACGCACGTGGTCTAGAATCTCCTATTTCTATACCTCCTGCACGCTAGATAATTTGCCTAAAATATTTTCCGACCACCAAAATACTAGTTTGGGTTAAGCCTTTAAATTAAAAATTATAAAACCGGAACTCGCACGTTTAAGGGGAGAAAAATCCATTTGAAGTTTTAGGGGGGTGGCACGTAAAAATTTGGAAATTTTTTGGCTTTAAACCACTAAAACTACCCTTAAACTTTACCAAACTGCCACAAATTTATACTTTTTGAAAAGCTCAGACGCTAATCTATCTTTCAGGATCAAAATATTGCAAATCGGTTAGTTAACCTGGCCACGGGAATGCGATAAAGGGAAAAAGTTCCCAAAACCTGCCCCCCAAAAATATACTATCTCGCTTGTTATATCACTTAGGAAAACCGTTTTTGTTTTGGTTTATTTCTTTTCACTCATATACCACTTATAAACAGTGAAAAGTTTTCTGCAAACTACTCATGACTTTTTATGCAGACAAGTTTGATTTTTTCACTATATTCCTTTTTTAACCCTCCTGAAAAATAGCGTTTGTACGAAAAGTACTACAAATTTGTATTTGACGGTAAGAACAAACCGTTAGCTAAAAAATGACACCAAAATTTTAGTAATCGGATAGAAATTCTGGCCACAGTGAGCAATCAAAGCCAGAGATCTGCCAAGGGAATTGACGTCATTTTAGGGAAATTCATGTCTATGCCTTCCAGACGCCATAAAAATTAGTATTTTCATGCAAGGTACAACATATTTACACTTTACGGAAACTACACAAAGCCAGCTAAAAGATGAGACCAAAACTTTAACGATCAAATAAAAACTGTGGCAACAGTAAGAGATCGAAGCTGGAAATCTGCACAAAAAACGCACGTGGTCTAGAATCTCCTATTTCTATACCTCCTGCACGCTAGATAATTTGCCTAAAATATTTTCCGACCACCAAAATACTAGTTTGGGTTAAGCCTTTAAATTAAAACTTATAAAACCGGAACTCGCACGTTTAAGGGGAGAAAAATCCATTTGAAGTTTTAGGGGGGTGACACGTAAAAATTTTGAAATTTTTTGGCTTTAAACCACTAAAACTGCCCTTAAACTTTACCAAACTGCCACAAATTTATACTTTTTGAAAAGCTCAGACGCTAATCTATCTTTCAGGATCAAAAATATTGCAAATCGGTTAGTAAACCTGGCCACAGGAATGCGATAAAGGGAAAAAGTTCCCAAAACCTGCCCCCCAAAAATATACTATCTCGCTTGTTATATCACTTAGGAAAACCGTTTTTGTTTTGGTTTATTTCTTTTCACTCATATACCACTTATAAACAGTGAAAAGTTTTCTGCAAGCTACTCATGACTTTTTATGCAGACAAGTTTGATTTTTTCACTATATTCCTTTTTTAACCCTCCTGAAAAATAGTGTTCGTACGTAAAGTACTACAAATTTGTATTTGACGGAAAGAACAAACCGTTAGCTAAAAAATGACACCAAAATTTTAGTAATCGGATTGAAATTCTGGCCACAGTGAGCAATCAAAGCCAGAGATCTGCCAAGGAAATTGACGTCATTTCAGGGAAATTCATGTCTATGCCTTCCAGACAACATAAAAATTAGTATTTTCATGCAAGGTACAATATATTTACACTTTACGGAAACTACACAAAGCCAGCTAAAAGATGAGACCAAAATTTTAACGATCAAATAAAAACTGTGGCAACAGTAAGACATCGAAGCTGGAAATCTGCACAAAAAACGCACGTGGTCTAGAATCTCCTATTTCTATACCTCCTGCACGCTAGATAATTTGCCTGAAATATTTTCCGACCACCGAAATACTAGTTTGGGTTAAGCCTTTAAATTAAAAATTATAAAACCGGAACTCGCACGTTTAAGGGGAGAAAACTCCATTTGAAGTTTTAGGGGGGTGACACGTAAAAATTTGGAAATTTTTTGGCTTTAAACCACTAAAACTGCCCTTAAACTTTACCAAACTGCCACAAATTTATACTTTTTGAAAAGCTCAGACGCTAATCTATTTTTCAGGATCAAAATATTGCAAATCGGTTAGTAAACCTGGCCACAGGAATGCGATAAAGGGAAAAAGTTCCCAAAACCTGCCCCCCAAAAATATACTATCTCGCTTGTTATATCACTTAGGAAAACCGTTTTTGTTTTGGTTTATTTGTTTTCACTCATATACCACTTATAATTAGTGAAAAGTTTTCTGCAAACTACTCATGACTTTTTATGCAGACAAGTTTGATTTTTTCACTATATTCCTTTTTTAACCCTCCTGAAAAATAGTGTTCGTACGAAAAGTACTACAAATTTGTATTTGACGAAAAGAACAAACCGTTAGCTAAAAAATGACACCAAAATTTCAGTAATCGGATAGAAATTCTGGCCACAGTGAGCAATCAAAGCCAGAGATCTGCCAAGGAAATTGACGTCATTTCAGGGAAATTCATGTCTATGCCTTCCAGACGCCATAAAAATTAGTATTTTCATGCAAGGTACAACATATTTACATTTTCCGGAAACTGCACAAAGCCACCTAAAAGATAAGACCAAAATTTTAACGATCCAATAGAAACTGTGGTAACAGTAAGAGATCGAAGCTGGAAATCTGCACAAAAAACGCACGTGGTCTAGAATCTCCTATTTCTACGAGGTGTGTTCAAAAAATATCGCCAATTTTGTTTTTTTTCGAAAATTATTTATGTATTCATGAATATCTATTTTGTCCTCTTCAAAGTAATCCCCATTAGATATTATACACTTGTGCTAACGGTTTTTCCAATCTTCGAAGCACTTCAAAAAATCATTTTTTTAATCTTGTTCAGCTCCTCCTTCGATGCCGTCTTTATCTCGTCAAGCGTAGCGTAACGTCGTCCTTTCATGGGCCTCTTCAGTTAAGGAAACAAGAAAAAGTCACAGGGGGCCAGATCTGGGGAATACGGTGGCTGCGGCATCATTAGTGTGTTGTTTTTCCCAAAAAGTCACGCACAAGCAACGATGTGTGAGCAGGGGCGTTATCGTGGTGCAAAAGCCAATTTTTGTTCTCCCACAAATCCGGGCGTTTCTGGCGGATTGCTTCGCGCTAATTGCGCATAACTTGCAGGTAATATTCCTTATCAACCGTTCTTCCCTGTGGCAAGAATTCATGATGCATCACGCCCCTGCAATCGAAGAAAACTGTCAGCAAAACTTTCACATTCGACCGAACTTGGCGCGCTTTTTTCGGTCTTGGTTCATGCGGCAGCTGCCATTGAGATGATTGAGCTTTGATTTCCACGTCATAACCATAAACCCACAATTCGTCACCAGTTATGACCCTCTGGAGCAAATTTGGTTCGTCGCAGACAGAGTTTAACATCTCATTAGCAATGTTCATGCGTTGCTGTTTTTGGTCGCAATTGAGCAATTTTGCTACAAATTTCGCGGCGACCCGTCTCATGCACAAATCGTTGATAAAAATCGAATGGCACGAGCCAATCGATATGTTTAGGTCCTCAGCAACTTCTCTAACGGTGATTCGACGATTGGCCAATACCATTTTCTCCACTTCATTAATTTTTTCGTCTGTTGTTGAAGTGCTCGGGCGTCCGGCACGCTCTTCGTCGTTCACAACTTCTCGGCCTTCTAAAAACATTTTGTACCACCGATAAACGTTGCTACGGTCCAAGGTAGCTTCTCCGTATGCCACAGTCAACATTTGGAATGCATCCGCGCACTTAATTTCGTTTTTCACACAAAATTTGATACACGTTCTTTGATCCATTTTTTTGAATAAGTAAAAATCGAAGACGATTGAAAACACGTGCAAGTAAAGCAGCTATCACCAATCAAGTGAACATTCAAAATGGCCGAGCTTGTCGGCATAAGTGACGGACATGAGTACCAACATAACGCCACAAAAAAATCGAAATTCGAATATACGTAACCCGCGAAAATTCAAAATTCGTGATACTTTTTGAACACACCTCGTATACCTCCTGCACACTAGATAATTTGCCTAAAATATTTTCCGACCACGAAAATACTAGTTCGGGTTAAGCCCTTAAATTAAAAATTATAAAACCGGAACTCGCACGTTTAAGGGGAGAAAAATCCATTTGAAGTTTTAGGGGGGTGACACGTAAAAATTTGGAAATTTTTTGACTTTAAACCACTAAAACTGCCCTTAAACTTTACCAAACTGCCACAAATTTATACTTTTTGAAAAGCTCAGACGCTAATCTATCTTTCAAGATCAAAATATTGCAAATCGGTTAGTAAACCTGGCCACAGGAATGCGATAAAGGGAAAAAGTTCTCAAAACCTGCCCCCCAAAAATATACTATCTCGCTTGTTATATCACTTAGGAAAACCGTTTTTGTTTTGGTTCATTTCTTTTCACTCATATACCACTTATAAACAGTGAAAAGTTTTCTGCAAACTACTCATGACTTTTTATGCAGACAAGTTTGATTTTTTCACTATATTCCTTTTTTAACCCTCCTGAAAAATAGTGTTCGTACGAAAAGTACTACAAATTTGTATTTGACGGAAAGAACAAACCGTCAGCTAAAAAATGACACCAAAATTTTAGTAATCGGATTGAAATTCTGGCCACAGTGAGCAATCAAAGCCAGAGATCTGCCAAGGAAATTGACGTCATTTCAGGGAAATTCATGTCTATGCCTTCCAGACAACATAAAAATTAGTATTTTCATGCAAGGTACAATATATTTACACTTTACGGAAACTACACAAAGCCAGCTAAAAGATGAGACCAAAATTTTAACGATCAAATAAAAACTGTGGCAACAGTAAGACATCGAAGCTGGAAATCTGCACAAAAAACGCACGTGGTCTAGAATCTCCTATTTCTATACCTCCTGCACGCTAGATAATTTGCCTGAAATATTTTCCGACCACCGAAATACTAGTTTGGGTTAAGCCTTTAAATTAAAAATTATAAAACCGGAACTCGCACGTTTAAGGGGAGAAAACTCCATTTGAAGTTTTAGGGGGGTGACACGTAAAAATTTGGAAATTTTTTGGCTTTAAACCACTAAAACTGCCCTTAAACTTTACCAAACTGCCACAAATTTATACTTTTTGAAAAGCTCAGACGCTAATCTATTTTTCAGGATCAAAATATTGCAAATCGGTTAGTAAACCTGGCCACAGGAATGCGATAAAGGGAAAAAGTTCCCAAAACCTGCCCCCCAAAAATATACTATCTCGCTTGTTATATCACTTAGGAAAACCGTTTTTGTTTTGGTTTATTTGTTTTCACTCATATACCACTTATAATTAGTGAAAAGTTTTCTGCAAACTACTCATGACTTTTTATGCAGACAAGTTTGATTTTTTCACTATATTCCTTTTTTAACCCTCCTGAAAAATAGTGTTCGTACGAAAAGTACTACAAATTTGTATTTGACGAAAAGAACAAACCGTTAGCTAAAAAATGACACCAAAATTTCAGTAATCGGATAGAAATTCTGGCCACAGTGAGCAATCAAAGCCAGAGATCTGCCAAGGAAATTGACGTCATTTCAGGGAAATTCATGTCTATGCCTTCCAGACGCCATAAAAATTAGTATTTTCATGCAAGGTACAACATATTTACATTTTCCGGAAACTGCACAAAGCCACCTAAAAGATAAGACCAAAATTTTAACGATCCAATAGAAACTGTGGTAACAGTAAGAGATCGAAGCTGGAAATCTGCACAAAAAACGCACGTGGTCTAGAATCTCCTATTTCTACGAGGTGTGTTCAAAAAATATCGCCAATTTTGTTTTTTTTCGAAAATTATTTATGTATTCATGAATATCTATTTTGTCCTCTTCAAAGTAATCCCCATTAGATATTATACACTTGTGCTAACGGTTTTTCCAATCTTCGAAGCACTTCAAAAAATCATTTTTTTAATCTTGTTCAGCTCCTCCTTCGATGCCGTCTTTATCTCGTCAAGCGTAGCGTAACGTCGTCCTTTCATGGGCCTCTTCAGTTAAGGAAACAAGAAAAAGTCACAGGGGGCCAGATCTGGGGAATACGGTGGCTGCGGCATCATTAGTGTGTTGTTTTTCCCAAAAAGTCACGCACAAGCAACGATGTGTGAGCAGGGGCGTTATCGTGGTGCAAAAGCCAATTTTTGTTCTCCCACAAATCCGGGCGTTTCTGGCGGATTGCTTCGCGCTAATTGCGCATAACTTGCAGGTAATATTCCTTATCAACCGTTCTTCCCTGTGGCAAGAATTCATGATGCATCACGCCCCTGCAATCGAAGAAAACTGTCAGCAAAACTTTCACATTCGACCGAACTTGGCGCGCTTTTTTCGGTCTTGGTTCATGCGGCAGCTGCCATTGAGATGATTGAGCTTTGATTTCCACGTCATAACCATAAACCCACAATTCGTCACCAGTTATGACCCTCTGGAGCAAATTTGGTTCGTCGCAGACAGAGTTTAACATCTCATTAGCAATGTTCATGCGTTGCTGTTTTTGGTCGCAATTGAGCAATTTTGCTACAAATTTCGCGGCGACCCGTCTCATGCACAAATCGTTGATAAAAATCGAATGGCACGAGCCAATCGATATGTTTAGGTCCTCAGCAACTTCTCTAACGGTGATTCGACGATTGGCCAATACCATTTTCTCCACTTCATTAATTTTTTCGTCTGTTGTTGAAGTGCTCGGGCGTCCGGCACGCTCTTCGTCGTTCACAACTTCTCGGCCTTCTAAAAACATTTTGTACCACCGATAAACGTTGCTACGGTCCAAGGTAGCTTCTCCGTATGCCACAGTCAACATTTGGAATGCATCCGCGCACTTAATTTCGTTTTTCACACAAAATTTGATACACGTTCTTTGATCCATTTTTTTGAATAAGTAAAAATCGAAGACGATTGAAAACACGTGCAAGTAAAGCAGCTATCACCAATCAAGTGAACATTCAAAATGGCCGAGCTTGTCGGCATAAGTGACGGACATGAGTACCAACATAACGCCACAAAAAAATCGAAATTCGAATATACGTAACCCGCGAAAATTCAAAATTCGTGATACTTTTTGAACACACCTCGTATACCTCCTGCACACTAGATAATTTGCCTAAAATATTTTCCGACCACGAAAATACTAGTTCGGGTTAAGCCCTTAAATTAAAAATTATAAAACCGGAACTCGCACGTTTAAGGGGAGAAAAATCCATTTGAAGTTTTAGGGGGGTGACACGTAAAAATTTGGAAATTTTTTGACTTTAAACCACTAAAACTGCCCTTAAACTTTACCAAACTGCCACAAATTTATACTTTTTGAAAAGCTCAGACGCTAATCTATCTTTCAAGATCAAAATATTGCAAATCGGTTAGTAAACCTGGCCACAGGAATGCGATAAAGGGAAAAAGTTCTCAAAACCTGCCCCCCAAAAATATACTATCTCGCTTGTTATATCACTTAGGAAAACCGTTTTTGTTTTGGTTCATTTCTTTTCACTCATATACCACTTATAAACAGTGAAAAGTTTTCTGCAAACTACTCATGACTTTTTATGCAGACAAGTTTGATTTTTTCACTATATTCCTTTTTTAACCCTCCTGAAAAATAGTGTTCGTACGAAAAGTACTACAAATTTGTATTTGACGGAAAGAACAAACCGTCAGCTAAAAAATGACACCAAAATTTTAGTAATCGGATAGAAATTCTGGCCACAGTGAGCAATCAAAGCCAGAGATCTGCCAAGGAAATTGACGTCATTTCAGGGAAATTCATGTCTATGCCTTCCAGACGCCATAAAAATTAGTATTTTCATGCAAGGTACAACATATTTACACTTTACGGAAACTACACAATGCCAGCTAAAAGATGAGACCAAAATTTCAACGATCAAATAAAAACTGTGGTAACAGTAAGAGATCGAAGCTGGAAATCTGCACAAAAAACGCACGTGGTCTAGAATCTCCTATTTCTATACCTCCTGCACGCTAGATAATTTGCCTAAAATATTTTCCGACCACCAAAATACTAGTTTGGGTTAAGCCTTCAAATTTAAAATTTTAAAACCGGAACTCGCACGTTTAAGGGGAGAAAACTCCATTTGAAGTTTTAGGGGGGTGACACGTAAAAATTTGGAAATTTTTTGGCTTTAAACCACTAAAACTGCCCTTAAAATTTACCAAACTGCCACAAATTTATACTTTTTGAAAAGCTCAGACGCTAATCTATCTTTCAGGATCAAAATATTGCAAATCGGTTAGTAAACCTGGCCACAGGAATGCGATAAAGGGAAAAAGTTCCCAAAACCTGCCCCCCAAAAATATACTATCTCGCTTGTTATATCACTTAGGAAAACCGTTTTTGTTTTGGTTTATTTCTTTTCACTCATATATCACTTATAAACAGTGAAAAGTTTTCTGCAAACTACTCATGACTTTTTATGCAGACAAGTTTGATTTTTCCACTATATTTCTTTTTTAACCCTCCTGAAAAATAGTGTTCGTACGAAAAGTACTACAAATTTGTATTGGGCGAAAAGAACAAACCGTTAGCTAAAAAATGACACCAAAATTTTAGTAATCGGATAGAAATTCTGGCCACAGTGAGCAATCAAAGCCAGAGATCCGCCAAGGAAATTGACGTCATTTCAGGGAAATTCATGTCTATGCCTTCCAGACGCCATAAAAATTAATATTTTCATGCAAGGTACAACATATTTACACTTTACGGAAACTACACAAAGCCAGCTAAAAGATAAGACCAAAATTTTAACGATCAAATAAAAACTGTGGCAACAGTAAGAGATCGAAGCTGGAAATCTGCACAAAAAACGCACGTGGTCTAGAATCTCCTATTTCTACGAGGTGTGTTCAAAAAATATCGCCAATTTTTTTTTTTTCAAAAATTATTTATTTATTCATGAATATCTATTTTGTCCTCTTCAAAGTAATCCCCATGAGATATTATACACTTGTGCTAACGGTTTTTCCAATCTTCGAAGCACTTCAAAAAATCATTTTTTTAATCTTGTTCAGCTCCTCCTTCGATGCCGTCTTTATCTCGTCAAGCGTAGCGTAACGTCGTCCTTTCATGGGCCTCTTCAGTTAAGGAAACAAGAACAAGTTGGGTAGACAGACCTATGCTCATGTCAGAAGGGTTTTGTACTTAACTTACAAAATGAAGTAACCAGCAACGAATAAAATCATGAAACATGTCAAAGACGATTTTATTGGAGAAAATGTGAAATTCGAGGATCATACTATTATAAACAAAGTTGAACGAATTTTGACTTCTGAGGTATTTGTTATAGTTATACTCATAAATATCTCCTTTGATAATTTTTTCAGACTTTTTAGATCACGGGTGTCCATTCGCGAGGGAGGAAACACATTTTTCATGTATTTCCCCCCTGTTTCCCCACTGAAGCAAAAACTGTCAGTTTAAGAACTGTTTTGAAAAGCACTCATAGAGAACTTTCAATTGATACTCATATCGTCTACCTTTCATGAATTTTTATTTCAGGGGCCACTCTTCTGTACTGTAATCATCGATTCATGGCCTATTTTTTCGAATCCTAGAATGGTTACGAAGCCCTTTAGCTAGGAGCTCTCTCCTACCTCTTTGATTTGTTTCAATTGTATGTACTCATCTTCATGATATCTATCACTCCTGAAATTTTCATGCAAATTCTAGCAAAGCTGTAGTGTCTAAGTCGGTAAAAAGCGCATATGGCTCCATAGCCATATGTTTCCATACAGGGCATATTGCTCCATAGTAATACAGGAAAATTCAACTCGCAATAACTTCGGTAAATACCATTTAATCTTTATGAAACTTTCAGAAAAGATCAATCTTATAAATAGTCATCTGTTTGTTGAATTTTATCGAATTTAAGGGTACCGTTTAGATTTTATTCAAGAAAACATAAAATCGATAAATCATACTATTACTAACAAAGTTGAGTGAATTTCAACTTCTCATGTATTTGTTGTTGTTGTACTCATGAAGGCCTACATTCATGATTTTTTTCAGATTTTTCGGATGGAAGGTGTCCAATCGCGAGGGGGGGGTACGCGAAAAGTTCGTACATTTCCCCTTCCCCTGCTCCCCTCGGTACTTATAAGGCAATTTTAAAACTTGTTTGGAAAAGATCTCATTGAGACCTTTCCAACGACACCCTACTCGACTACCAATGGTGAAAATTTTTTTTTGAGGGGTCACCTCCCTATATGGGGAGACCCCCCTTAAACTCCTTGGAAAAATTTTCCCACCCTTGAACTTTCAAGAGGTCACCACTTCTGACCTTTCTACAAAGTTTCATGGCTATAGCCTCTATAGTTTCGGAGAAAAAGTGCTGTGACATACAGACGGACGGACGGACGGACGGACGGACGGACGGACGGACGGACGGACGGACGGACAGACGGACAGACGGACACAGGTCGTGATTGCAATAGGGTTTTGTATTTTAGTACAAAACCCTAAAAAGTCACAGGGGGCCAGATCTGGGGAATACGGTGGCTGCGGCATCATTAGTGTGTTGTTTTTGGCCAAAAAGTCACGCACAAGCAACGATGTGTGAGCAGGGGCGTTATCGTGGTGCAAAAGCCAATTTTTGTTCTCCCACAAATCCGGGCGTTTCTGGCGGATTGCTTCGCGCTAATTGCGCATAACTTGCAGGTAATATTCCTTATTGACCGTTCTTCCCTGTGGCAAGAATTCATGATGCATCACGCCCCTGCAATCGAAGAAAACTGTCAGCAAAACTTTCACATTCGACCGAACTTGGCGCGCTTTTTTCGGTCTTGGTTCATGCGGCAGCTGCCATTGAGATGATTGAGCTTTGATTTCCACGTCATAACCATAAACCCACGATTCGTCACCAGTTATGACCCTCTGGAGCAAATTTGGTTCGTCGCAGACAGAGTTTAACATCTCATTAGCAATGTTCATGCGTTGCTGTTTTTGGTCGCAATTGAGCAATTTTGCTACAAATTTCGCGGCGACCCGTCTCATGCACAAATCGTTGATAAAAATCGAATGGCACGAGCCAATCGATATGTTTAGGTCCTCAGCAACTTCTCTAACGGTGATTCGACGATTGGCCAATACCATTTTCTCCACTTCATTAATTTTTTCGTCTGTTGTTGAAGTGCTCGGGCGTCCGGCACGCTCTTCGTCGTTCACAACTTCTCGGCCTTCTAAAAACATTTTGTACCACCGATAAACGTTGCTACGGTCCAAGGTAGCTTCTCCGTATGCCACAGTCAACATTTGGAATGCATCCGCGCACTTAATTTCGTTTTTCACACAAAATTTGATACACGTTCTTTGATCCATTTTTTTGAATAAGTAAAAATCGAAGACGATTGAAAACACGTGCAAGTAAAGCAGCTATCACCAATCAAGTGAACATTCAAAATGGCCGAGCTTGTCGGCATAAGTGACGGACATGAGTACCCACATAACGCCACAAAAAAATCGAAATTCGAATATACGTAACCCGCGAAAATTCAAAATTCGTGATACTTTTTGAACACACTTCGTATACCTCCTGCACGCTAGATAATTTGCCTAAAATATTTTCCGACCACGAAAATACTAGTTCGGGTTAAGCCTTTAAATTAAAAATTATAAAACCGGAACTCGCACGTTTAAGGGGAGAAAAATTCTTTTGAAGTTTTAGGGGGGTGACACGTAAAAATTTGGAAATTTTTTGGCTTTAAACCACTAAAACTGCCCTTAAACTTTACCAAACTGCCACAAATTTATACTTTTTGAAAAGCTCAGACGCTAATCTATCTTTCAGGATCAAAATATTGCAAATCGGTTAGTAAACCTGGCCACAGGAATGCGATAAAGGGAAAAAGTTCCCAAAACCTGCCCCCCAAAAATATACTGTCTCGCTTGTTATATCACTTAGGAAAACCGTTTTTGTTTTGGTTTATTTCTTTTCACTCATATACCACTTATAAACAGTGAAAAGTTTTCTGCAAACTACTCATGACTTTTTATGCAGACAAGTTTGATTTTTTCACAATATTCCTTGTTTAACCCTCCTGAAAAATAGTGTTCGTACGAAAAGTACTACAAATTTGTATTTGACGGAAAGAACAAACCGTTAGCTAAAAAATGACAACAAAATTTTAGTAATCGGATAGAAATTCTGGCCACAGTGAGCAATCAAAGCCAGAGATCTGCCAAGGAAATTGACGTCATTTCAGGGAAATTCATGTCTATGCCTTCCAGACGCCATAAAAATTAGTATATTCATGCAATTTAGAACATATTTGCACTTTACGGAAACTACAGAAAGCCAGCTAAAAGATGAGACTAAAATTTAAACGACCAAATAAAAACTGTGGCAACAGTAAGAGATCGAAGCTGGAAATCTGCACAAAAAACGCACGTGGTCTAGAATCTCCTATTTCTATACCTCCTGCACGCTAGATAATTTGCCTAAAATATTTTCCGACCACCGAAATACTAGCTTGGGTTAAGCCTTTAAATTAAAAATTATAAAAGCGGTACTCGCACGTTTAAGGGGAGAAAAATCCATTTGAAGTTTTAGGGGGGTGACACGTAAAAATTTTAAATTTTTTGGCTTTAAACTACTAAAACTGCCCTTAAACTTTACCAAACTGCCACAAATTTATACTTTTTGAAAAGCTCAGACGCTAATCTATCTTTCAGGATCAAAATATTGCAAATCGGTTAGTAAACCTGGCCACAGGAATGCGATAAAGGGAAAAAGTTCCCAAAACCTGCCCCCCAAAAATATACTATCTCGCTTGTTATATCACTTAGGAAAACCGTTTTTGATTTGGTTTATTTCTTTTCACTCATATACCACTTATAAACAGTGCAAAGTTTTCTGCAAACTACTCATGACTTTTTATGCAGACAAGTTTGATTTTTTCACTATATTCCTTGTTTAACCCTCCTGAAAAATAGTGTTCGTACGAAAAGTACTACAAATTTGTATTCGACGGAAAGAACAAACCGTTAGCTAAAAAATGACACCAAAATTTTAGTAATCGGATAGAAATTCTGGCCACAGTGAGCAATCAAAGCCAGAGATCTGCCAAGGAAATTGACGTCATTTCAGGGAAATTCATGTCTATGCCTTCCAGACACCATAAAAATTAGTATTTTCATGCAAGGTACAACATATTTACACTTTACGGAAACTACACAAAGCCAGCTAAAAGATGAGACCAAAATTTTAACGATCAAATAAAAACTGTGGCAACAGTAAGAGATCGAAGCTGGAAATCTGCACAAAAAACGCACGTGGTCTAGAATCTCCTATTTCTATACCTCCTGCACAATAGATAATTTGCCTAAAATATTTTCCGACCACCGAAATACTAGTTTGGGTTAAGCCTTTAAATTAAAAATTATAAAACCGGAACTCGCACGTTTAAGGGGAGAAAACTACATTTGATGTTTTAGGGGGGTGACACGTCAAAATTTGGAAATTTTTTGGCTTTAAACTACTAAAACTGCCCTTAAACTTTACCAAACTGCCACAAATTTATATTTTTTGAAAAGTTCAGACGCTAATCTATCTTTCAGGATCAAAATATTGCAAATCGGTTAGTAAACCTGGCCACAGGAATGCGATAAAGGGAAAAAGTTCCCAAAACCTGCCCCCCAAAAATATACTATCTCGCTTGTTATATCACTTAGGAAAACCGTTTTTGATTTGGTTTATTTCTTTTCACTCATATACCACTTATAAACAGTGAAAAGTTTTCTGCAAACTACTCATGACTTTTTATGCAGACAAGTTTGATTTTTTCACTATATTCCTTTTTTAACCCTCCTGAAAAATAGTGTTCGTACGAAAAGTACTACAAATTTGTATTTGACGGAAAGAACAAACCGTTAGCTAAAAAATGACACCAAAATTTTAGTAATCGGATAGAAATTCTGGCCACAGTGAGCAATCAAAGCCAGAGATCTGCCAAGGAAATTGACGTCATTTCAGGGAAATTCATGTCTATGCCTTCCAGACGCCATAAAAATTAGTATTTTCATGCAAGGTACAACATATTTACATTTTACGGAAACTACACAAAGCCAGCTAAAAGATGAGACCAAAATTTTAACGATCAAATAAAAACTGTGGCAACAGTAAGAGATCGAAGCTGGAAATCTGCACAAAAAACGCACGTAGTCTAGAATATCCTATTTCTATACCTCCTGCACGCTAGATAATTTGCCTAAAATATTTTCCGACCACAAAATACTGGTTTGGGTTAAGCCTTTAAATTAAAAATTAGAAAACCGGAACTCGCACGTTTAAGGGGAGAAAACTCTATTTGAAGTTTTAGGGGGGTGACACGTAAAAATTTGGAAATTTTTTGGCTTTAAACCACTAAAACTGCCCTTAAACTTTACCAAACTGCCACAAATTTATATTTTTTGAAAAGCTCAGACGCTAATCTATCTTTCAGGATCAAAATATTGCAAATCGGTTAGTAAACCTGGCCACAGGAATGCGATAAAGGGAAAAAGTTCCCAAAACCTGCCCCCCAAAAATATACTATCTCGCTTGTTATATCACTTAGGAAAACCGTTTTTGTTTTGGTTTATTTCTTTTCACTCATATACCACTTATAAACAGTGCAAAGTTTTCTGCAAACTACTCATGACTTTTTATGCAGACAAGTTTGATTTTTTCACTATATTCCTTTTTTAACCCTCCTGAAAAATAGTGTTCGTACGAAAAGTACTACAAATTTGTATTTGACGGAAAGAACAAACCGTTAGCTAAAAAATGACACCAAAATTTTAGTAATCGGATAGAAATTCTGGCCACAGTGAGCAATCAAAGCCAGAGATCTGCCAAGGAAATTGACGTCATTTCAGGGAAATTCATGTCTATGCCTTCCAGACGCCATAAAAATTAGTATTTTCATGCAAGGTACAACATTTTTACACTTTACGGAAACTACACAAAGCCAGCTAAAAGATGAGACCAAAATTTTAACGATCAAATAAAAACGATGGCAACAGTAAGAGATCGAAGCTGGAAATCTGCACAAAAAACGCACGTGGTCTAGAATCTCCTATTTCTATACCTCCTGCACGCTAGATAATTTGCCTAAAATATTTTCCGACCACCAAAATACTAGTTCGGGTTAAGCCTTTAAATTAAAAATTATAAAACCGGAACTCGCACGTTTAAGGGGAGAAAAATCCATTTGAAGTTTTAGGGGGGTGACACGTAAAAATTTGGAAATTTGTTGGCTTTAAACCACTAAAACTGCCCTTAAACTTTACCAAACTGCCACAAATTTATACTTTTTGAAAAGCTCAGACGCTAATCTATCTTTCAGGATCAAAATATTGCAAATCGGTTAGTAAACCTGGCCACAGGAATGCGATAAAGGGAAAAAGTTCCCAAAACCTGCCCCCCAAAAATATACTATCTCGCTTGTTATATCACTTAGGAAAACCGTTTTTGTTTTGGTTTATTTCTTTTCACTCATATACCACTTATAAACAGTGCAAAGTTTTCTGCAAACTACTCATGACTTTTTATGCAGACAAGTTTGATTTTTTCACTATATTCCTTTTTTAACCCTCCTGAAAAATAGTGTTCGTACGAAAAGTACTACAAATTTGTATTTGACGGAAAGAACAAACCGTTAGCTAAAAAATGACACCAAAATTTTAGTAATCGGATAGAAATTCTGGCCACAGTGAGCAATCAAAGCCAGAGATCTGCCAAGGAAATTGACGTCATTTCAGGGAAATTCATGTCTATGCCTTCCAGACGCCATAAAAATTAGTATTTTCATGCAAGGTACAACATTTTTACACTTTACGGAAACTACACAAAGCCAGCTAAAAGATGAGACCAAAATTTTAACGATCAAATAAAAACGATGGCAACAGTAAGAGATCGAAGCTGGAAATCTGCACAAAAAACGCACGTGGTCTAGAATCTCCTATTTCTATACCTCCTGCACGCTAGATAATTTGCCTAAAATATTTTCCGACCACCAAAATACTAGTTCGGGTTAAGCCTTTAAATTAAAAATTATAAAACCGGAACTCGCACGTTTAAGGGGAGAAAAATCCATTTGAAGTTTTAGGGGGGTGACACGTAAAAATTTGGAAATTTTTTGGCTTTAAACCACTAAAACTGCCCTTAAACTTTACTAAACTGCCACAAATTTATACTTTTTGAAAAGCTCAGACGCTAATCTATCTTTCAGGATCAAAATATTGCAAATCGGTTAGTAAACCTGGCCACAGGAATGCGATAAAGGGAAAAAGTTCCCAAAACCTGCCCCCCAAAATTATACTATCTCGCTTGTTATATCACTTAGGAAAACCGTTTTTGTTTTGGTTTATTTTTTTTCACTCATATACCACTTATAAACAGTGAAAAGTTTTCTGCAAACTACTCATGACTTTTTATGCAGACAAGTTTGATTTTTCACTATATTCCTTTTTTAACCCTCCTGAAAAATAGTGTTCGTAAGAAAAGTACTACAAATTTGTATTTGACGGAAAGAACAAACCGTTAGCTAAAAAATCACACCAAAATTTTAGTAATCGGATAGAAATTCTGGCCACAGTGAGCAATCAAAGCCAGAGATCTGCCAAGGAAATTGACGTCATTTCAGGGAAATTCATGTCTATGCCTTCCAGACGCCATAAAAATTAGTATTTTCATGCAAGGTACAACATATTTACACTTTACGAAAACTACACAAAGCCAACTAAAAGATGAGACCAAAATTTTAACGATCAAATAAAAACTGTGGCAACAGTAAGAGATCGAAGCTGGAAATCTGCACAAAAAATGCACGTGGTCTAGAATCTCCTATTTCTATACCTCCTGCACGCTAGATAATTTGCCTAAAATATTTTCCGACCACCAAAATACTAGTTCGGGTTAAGCCTTTAAATTAAAAATTATAAAACCGGAACTCGCACGTTTAAGGGGAGAAAAATCCATTTGAAGTTTTAGGGGGGTGACACGTAAAAATTTGGAAATTTTTTGGCTTTAAACCACTAAAACTGCCCTTAAACTTTACCAAACTGCCACAAATTTATACTTTTTGAAAAGTTTAGACGCTAATCTATCTTTCAGGATCAAAATATTGCAAATCGGTTAGTAAACCTGGCCACAGGAATGCGATAAAGGGAAAAAGTTCCCAAAACCTGCCCCCCAAAAATATACTATCTCGCTTGTTATATCACTTAGGAAAACCGTTTTTGTTTTGGTTTATTTCTTTTCACTCATATACTACTCAGAAACAGTGAAAAGTTTTCTGCAAACTACTCATGACTTTTTATGCAGACAAGTTTGATTTTTTCACTATATTCCTTTTTTAACCCTCCTGAAAAATAGTGTTCGTACGAAAAGTACTTTAAATTTGTATTTGACGGAAAGAACAAACCGTCAGCTAAAAAATGACACCAAAATTTTAGTAATCGGATAGAAATTCTGGCCACAGTGAGCAATCAAAGCCAGAGATCTGCCAAGGAAATTGGCGTCATTTCAGGGAAATTCATGTCTATGCCTTCCAGACGCCATAAAAATTAGTATTTTCATGCAAGGTACAACATATTTACACTTTACGAAAACTACACAAAGCCAGCTAAAAGATGAGACCAAAATTTTAACGATCAAATAAAAACTGTGGCAACAGTAAGAGATCGAAGCTGGAAATCTGCACAAAAAATGCACGTGGTCTAGAATCTCCTATTTCTATACCTCCTGCACGCTAGATAATTTGCCTAAAATATTTTCCGACCACCAAAATACTAGTTCGGGTTAAGCCTTTAAATTAAAAATTATAAAACCGGAACTCGCACGTTTAAGGGGAGAAAAATCCATTTGAAGTTTTAGGGGGGTGACACGTAAAAATTTGGAAATTTGTTGGCTTTAAACCACTAAAACTGCCCTTAAACTTTACCAAACTGCCACAAATTTATACTTTTTGAAAAGCTCAGACGCTAATCTATCTTTCAGGATCAAAATATTGCAAATCGGTTAGTAAACCTGGCCACAGGAATGCGATAAAGGGAAAAAGTTCCCAAAACCTGCCCCCCAAAAATATACTATCTCGCTTGTTATATCCCTTAGGAAAACCGTTTTTGTTTTGGTTTATTTCTTTTCACTCATATACCACTTATAAACAGTGAAAAGTTTTCTGCAAACTACTCATGACTTTTTATGCAGACAAGTTTGATTTTTTCACTATATTCCTTTTTTAACCCTCCTGAAAAATAGTGTTCGTACGAAAAGTACTACAAATTTGTATTTGACGGAAAGAACAAACCGTTAGCTAAAAAATGACACCAACATTTTAGTAATCGGATAGAAATTCTGGCCACAGTGAGCAATCAAAGCCAGAGATCTGCCAAGGAAATTGACGTCATTTTAGGGAAATTCATGTCTATGCCTTCCAGACGCCATAAAAATTAGTATTTTCATGCAAGGTACAACATATTTACACTTTACGGAAACTACACAAAGCCAGCTAAAATATGAGACCAAATTTTAACGATCAAATAAAAACTGTGGCAACAGTAAGAGATTGAAGCTGGAAAACTGCACAAAAAACGCACGTGGTCTAGAATCTCCTATTTCTATACCTCCTGCACGCTAGATAATTTGCCTAAAATATTTTCCGACCACCAAAATACTGGTTTGGGTTAAGTCTTTAAATTGAAAATTATAAAACCGGAATTCAAACGTTTAAGGGGAGAAAAATCCATTTGAAGTTTTAGGGGGTGACACGTAAAAATTTGGAAATTTTTTGGCTTTAAACCACTAAAACTGCCCTTAAACTTTACCAAACTGCCACAAATTTATATTTTTTGAAAAGTTCAGACGCTAATCTATCTTTCAGGATCAAAATATTGCAAATCGGTTAGTAAACCTGGCCACAGGAATGCGATAAAGGGAAAAAGTTCCCAAAACCTGCCCCCCAAAAATATACTATCTCGCTTGTTATATCACTTAGGAAAACCGTTTTTGTTTTGGTTTATTTCTTTTCACTCATATACTACTTATAAACAGTGAAAAGTTTTCTGCAAACTACTCATGACTTTTTATGCAGACAAGTTTGATTTTTTCACTATATTCCTATTTTAACCCTCCTGAAAAATAGTGTTCGTACGAAAAGTACTACAAATTTGTATTTGACGGAAAGAACAGACCGTTAGCTAAAAAACGACACCAAAATTTTAGTAATCGGATAGAAACTCTGGCCACAGTGAGCAATCAAAGCCGGAGATCTGCCAAGGAAATTGACGTCATTTCAGGGAAATTCATGTCTATGCCTTCCAGACGCCATAAAAATTAGTATTTTCATGCAAGGTACAACATATTTACACTTTACGAAAACTACACAAAGCCAACTAAAAGATGAGACCAAAATTTTAACGATCAAATAAAAACTGTGGCAACAGTAAGAGATCGAAGCTGGAAATCTGCACAAAAAATGCACGTGGTCTAGAATCTCCTATTTCTATACCTCCTGCACGCTAGATAATTTGCCTAAAATATTTTCCGACCACCAAAATACTAGTTCGGGTTAAGCCTTTAAATTAAAAATTATAAAACCGGAACTCGCACGTTTAAGGGGAGAAAAATCCATTTGAAGTTTTAGGGGGGTGACACGTAAAAATTTGGAAATTTGTTGGCTTTAAACCACTAAAACTGCCCTTAAACTTTACCAAACTGCCACAAATTTATACTTTTTGAAAAGTTTAGACGCTAATCTATCTTTCAGGATCAAAATATTGCAAATCGGTTAGTAAACCTGGCCACAGGAATGCGATAAAGGGAAAAAGTTCCCAAAACCTGCCCCCCAAAAATATACTATCTCGCTTGTTATATCACTTAGGAAAACCGTTTTTGTTTTGGTTTATTTCTTTTCACTCATATACCACTTATAAACAGTGAAAAGTTTTCTGCAAACTACTCATGACTTTTTATGCAGACAAGTTTGATTTTTTCACTATATTCCTTTTTTAACCCTCCTGAAAAATAGTGTTCGTACGAAAAGTACTACAAATTTGTATTTGACGGAAAGAACAAACCGTTAGCTAAAAAATGACACCAAAATTTTAGTAATCGGATAGAAATTCTGGCCACAGTGAGCAATCAAAGCCAGAGATCTGCCAAGGAAATTGACGTCATTTCAGGGAAATTCATGTCTATGCCTTCCAGACGCCATAAAAATTAGTATTTTCATGCAAGGTACAACATATTTACACTTTACGGAAACTACACAAAGCCAGCTAAAAGATGAGACCAAAATTTTAACGATCAAATAAAAACTGTGGCAACAGTAAGAGATCGAAGCTGGAAATCTGCACAAAAAACGCACGTGGTCTAGAATCTCCTATTTCTATACCTCCTGCACGCTAGATAATTTGCCTAAAATATTTTCCGACCACCAACATACTGGTTTGGGTTAAGCCTTTAAATTAAAAATTATAAAACCGGAACTCGCACGTTTAAGGGGAGAAAAATCCGTTTGAAGTTTTAGGGGGGTGACACGTAAAAATTTGGAAAGTTTTTGGCTTTAAACCACTAAAACTGCCCTTAAACTTTACCAAACTGCCACAAATTTATACTTTTTGAAAAGTTCAGACGCTAATCTATCTTTCAGGATCAAAATATTGCAAATCGGTTAGTAAACCTGGCCACAGGAATGCGATAAAGGGAAAAAGTTCCCAAAACCTGCCCCCCAAAAATATACTATCTCGCTTGTTATATCACTTAGGAAAACCGTTTTTGTTTTGGTTTATTTCTTTTCACTCATATACTACTTATAAAAAGTGAAAAGTTTTCTGCAAACTACTCATGACTTTTTATGCAGACAAGTTTGATTTTTTCACTATATTCCTTTTTTAACCCTCCTGAAAAATAGTGTTCGTACGAAAAGTACTACAAATTTGTATTTGACGGAAAGAACAGACCGTTAGCTAAAAAACGACACCAAAATTTTAGTAATCGGATAGAAATTCTGGCCACAGTGAGCAATCAAAGCCAGAGATCTGCCAAGGAAATTGACGTCATTTCAGGGAAATTCATGTCTATGCCTTCCAGACGCCATAAAAATTAGTATTTTCATGCAAGGTACAACATATTTACACTTTACGGAAACTACACAAAGGTAGAGACGAGACCAAAATTTTAATGATCAAATAAAAACAGTGGCAACAGTAAGAGATCGAAGCTGGA
Organism: Odontomyia ornata; assembly: GCA_963969285.1. Taxonomy (NCBI): domain Eukaryota; kingdom Metazoa; phylum Arthropoda; class Insecta; order Diptera; family Stratiomyidae; genus Odontomyia; species Odontomyia ornata. The sequence goes on along the minus strand of OZ017740.1, from coordinate 263,462,717 downwards.
AATCTGCACAAAAAACGCACGTGGTCTAGAATCTCCTATTTCTATACCTCCTGCACGCTAGATAATTTGCCTAAAATATTTTCCGACCACCAAAATACTAGCTTGGGTTAAGCCTTCAAATTAAAAATTATTAAACCGGAACTCGCACGTTTAAGGGGAGAAAAATCCATTTGAAGTTTTAGGGGGGTGACACGTAAAAATTTGGAAATTTTTTGGCTTTAAACCACTAAAACTGCCCTTAAACTTTACCAAACTGCCACAAATTTATACTTTTTGAAAAGCTCAGACGCTAATCTATCTTTCAGGATCAAAATATTGCAAATCGGTTAGTAAACCTGGCCACAGGAATGCGATAAAGGGAAAAAGTTCCCAAAACCTGCCCCCCAAAAATATACTATCTCGCTTGTTATATCACTTAGGAAAACCGTTTTTGTTTTGGTTTATTTTTTTTCACTCATATAATACTTATAAACAGTGAAAAGTTTTCTGCAAACTACTCATGACTTTTTATGCAGACAAGTTTGATTTTTTCACTATATTCCTTTTTTAACCCTCCTGAAAAATAGTGTTCGTACGAAAAGTACTACAAATTTGTATTTGACGGAAAGAACAGACCATTAGCTAAAAAACCACACCAAAATTTTAGTAATCGGATAGAAATTCTGGCCACAGTGAGCAATCAAAGCCAGAGATCTGCCAAGGAAATTGACGTCATTTCAGGGAAATTCATGTCTATGCCTTCCAGACGCCATAAAAATTAGTATTTTCATGCAAGGTACAACATATTAACACTTTACGAAAACTACACAAAGCCAACTAAAAGATGAGACCAAAATTTTAACGATCAAATAAAAACTGTGGCAACAGTAAGAGATCGAAGCTGGAAATCTGCACAAAAAATGCACGTGGTCTAGAATCTCCTATTTCTATACCTCCTGCACGCTAGATAATTTGCCTAAAATATTTTCCGACCACCAAAATACTAGTTCGGGTTAAGCCTTTAAATTAAAAATTATAAAACCGGAACTCGCACGTTTAAGGGGAGAAAAATCCATTTGAAGTTTTAGGGGGGTGACACGTAAAAATTTGGAAATTTGTTGGCTTTAAACCACTAAAACTGCCCTTACACTTTACCAAACTGCCACAAATTTATACTTTTTGAAAAGCTCAGACGCTAATCTATCTTTCAGGATCAAAATATTGTAAATCGGTTAGTAAACCTGGCCACAGGAATGCGATAAAGGGAAAAAGTTCCCAAAACCTGCCCCCCAAAAATATACTATCTCGCTTGTTATATCACTTAGGAAAACCGTTTTTATTTTGGTTTATTTCTTTTCACTCATATACCACTTATAAACAGTGAAAAGTTTTCTGCAAACTACTCATGACTTTTTATGCAGACAAGTTTGATTTTTTCACTATATTCCTTTTTTAACCCTCCTGAAAAATAGTGTTCGTACGAAAAGTACTACAAATTTGTATTTGACAGAAAGACCAAACCGTTAGCTAAAAAATGACACCAAAATTTTAGTAATCGGATAGAAATTCTGGCCACAGTGAGCAATCAAAGCCAGAGATCTGCCAAGGAAATTGACGTCATTTCAGGGAAATTCATGTCTATGCCTTCCAGACGCCATAAAAATTAGTATTTTCATGCAAGGTACAACATATTTACATTTTACGGAAACTACACAAAGCCAGCTAAAAGATGAGACCAAAATTTTAACGATCAAATAAAAACTGTGGCAACAGTAAGAGATCGAAGCTGGAAATCTGCACAAAAAACGCACGTGGTCTAGAATCTCCTATTTCTATACCTCCTGCACGCTAGATAATTTGCCTAAAATATTTTCCGACCACCAAAATACTGGTTTGGGTTAAGCCTTTAAATTAAAAATTATAAAACCGGAACTCGCACGTTTAAGGGGAGAAAAATCCGTTTGAAGTTTTAGGGGGGTGACACGTAAAAATTTGGAAAGTTTTTGGCTTTAAACCACTAAAACTGCCCTTAAACTTTACCAAACTGCCACAAATTTATACTTTTTGAAAAGTTCAGACGCTAATCTATCTTTCAGGATCAAAATATTGCAAATCGGTTAGTAAACCTGGCCACAGGAATGCGATAAAGGGAAAAAGTTCCCAAAACCTGCCCCCCAAAAATATACTATCTCGCTTGTTATATCACTTAGGAAAACCGTTTTTGTTTTGGTTTATTTCTTTTCACTCATATACTACTTATAAACAGTGAAAAGTTTTCTGCAAACTACTCATGACTTTTTATGCAGACAAGTTTGATTTTTTCACTATATTCCTTTTTTAACCCTCCTGAAAAATAGTGTTCGTACGAAAAGTACTACAAATTTGTATTTGACGGAAAGAACAGACCGTTAGCTAAAAAACGACACCAAAATTTTAGTAATCGGATAGAAATTCTGGCCACAGTGAGCAATCAAAGCCAGAGATCTGCCAAGGAAATTGACGTCATTTCAGGGAAATTCATGTCTATGCCTTCCAGACGCCATAAAAATTAGTATTTTCATGCAAGGTACAACATATTTACACTTTACGGAAACTACACAAAGGTAGAGACGAGACCAAAATTTTAATGATCAAATAAAAACAGTGGCAACAGTAAGAGATCGAAGCTGGAAATCTGCACAAAAAACGCACGTGGTCTAGAATCTCCTATTTCTATACCTCCTGCACGCTAGATAATTTGCCTAAAATATTTTCCGACCACCAAAATACTAGCTTGGGTTAAGCCTTCAAATTAAAAATTATTAAACCGGAACTCGCACGTTTAAGGGGAGAAAAATCCATTTGAAGTTTTAGGGGGGTGACACGTAAAAATTTGGAAATTTTTTGGCTTTAAACCACTAAAACTGCCCTTAAACTTTACCAAACTGCCACAAATTTATACTTTTTGAAAAGCTCAGACGCTAATCTATCTTTCAGGATCAAAATATTGCAAATCGGTTAGTAAACCTGGCCACAGGAATGCGATAAAGGGAAAAAGTTCCCAAAACCTGCCCCCCAAAAATATACTATCTCGCTTGTTATATCACTTAGGAAAACCGTTTTTGTTTTTTATTTCTTTTCACTCATATACCACTTATAAACAGTGAAAAGTTTTCTGCAAACTACTCATGACTTTTTATGCAGACAAGTTTGATTTTTTCACTATATTCCTTTTTTAACCCTCCTGAAAAATAGTGTTCGTACGAAAAGTACTACAAATTTGTATTTGACGGAAAGAACAAACCGTTAGCTAAAAAATGACACCAAAATTTTAGTAATCGGATAGAAATTCTGGCCACAGTGAGCAATCAAAGCCAGAGATCTGCCAAGGAAATTGACGTCATTTCAGGGAAATTCATGTCTATGCCTTCCAGACGCCATAAAAATTAGTATTTTCATGCAAGGTACAACATATTTATACTTTACGGAAACTACACAAAGCCAGCTAAAAGATGAGGCCAAAATTTTAACGATCAAATAAAAACTGTGGCAACAGTAAGAGATCGAAGCTGGAAATCTGCACAAAAAACGCACGTGGTCTAGAATCTCCTATTTCTATACCTCCTGCACGCTAGATAATTTGCCTAAAATATTTTCCGACCACCAAAATACTGGTTTGGGTTAAGTCTTTAAATTGAAAATTATCAAACCGGAATTCAAACGTTTAAGGGGAGAAAAATCCATTTGAAGTTTTAGGGGGTGACACGTAAAAATTTGGAAATTTTTTGGCTTTAAACCACTAAAACTGCCCTTAAACTTTACCAAACTGCCACAAATTTATATTTTTTGAAAAGTTCAGACGCTAATCTATCTTTCAGGATCAAAATATTGCAAATCGGTTAGTAAACCTGGCCACAGGAATGCGATAAAGGGAAAAAGTTCCCAAAACCTGCCCCCCCAAAAATATACTATCTCGCTTGTTATATCACTTAGGAAAACCGTTTTTGTTTTGGTTTATTTCTTTTCACTCATTTACCACTTATAAACAGTGAAAAGTTTTCTGCAAACTACTCATGACTTTTTATGCAGACAAGTTTGATTTTTTCACTATATTCCTTTTTTAACCCTCCTGAAAAATAGTGTTCGTACGAAAAGTACTACAAATTTGTATTTGACGGAAAGAACAAACCGTTAGCTAAAAAATGACACCAAAATTTTAGTAATCGGATAGAAATTCTGGCCACAGTGAGCAATCAAAGCCAGAGATCTGCCAAGGAAATTGACGTCATTTCAGGGAAATTCATGTCTATGCCTTCCAGACGCCATAAAAATTAGTATTTTCATGCAAGGTACAACATATTTACACTTTACGGAAACTACACAAAACCAGAGACGAGACCAGCATTTTAACGATCAAATAAAAACTGTGGCAACAGTAAGAGATCGAAGCTGGAAATCTGCACAAAAAACGCACGTGGTCTAGAATCTCCTATTTCTATACCTCCTGCACGCTAGATAATTTGCCTAAAATATTTTCCGACCACCAAAATACTAGTTTGGGTTAAGCCTTTAAATTAAAAATTATAAAACCGGAACTCGCACGTTTAAGGGGAGAAAAATCCATTTGAAGTTTTAGGGGGGTGACACGTAAAAATTTGGAAATTTTTTGGCTTTAAAACACTAAAACTGCCCTTAAACTTTACCAAACTGCCACAAATTTATATTTTTTGAAAAGCTCAGACGCTAATCTATCTTTCAGGATCAAAATATTGCAAATCGGTTAGTAAACCTGGCCACAGGAATGCGATAAAGGGAAAAAGTTCCCAAAACCTGCCCCCCAAAAATATACTATCTGGCTTGTTATATCATTTAGGAAAACCATTTTTGTTTTGGTTTATTTCTTTTCACTCATATACCACTTATAAACAGTGAAAAGTTTTCTGCAAACTACTCATGACTTTTTATGCAGACAAGTTTGATTTTTCCACTACATTCCTTTTTTAACCCTCCTGAAAAATAGTGTTCGTACGAAAAGTACTACAAATTTGTATTTGACGGAAAGAACAAACCGTTAGCTAAAAAATGACACCAAAATTTCAGTAATCGGATAGAAATTCTGGCCACAGTGAGCAATCAAAGCCAGAGATCTGCCAAGGAAATTGACGTCATTTCAGGGAAATTCATGTCTATGCCTTCCAGACGCCATAAAAATTAGTATTTTCATGCAAGGTACAACATATTTACACTTTACGGAAACTACACAAAACCAGAGACGAGACCAACATTTTAACGATCAAATAAAAACTGTGGCAACAGTAAGAGATCGAAGCTGGAAATCTGCACAAAAAACGCACGTGGTCTAGAATCTCCTATTTCTATACCTCCTGCACGCTAGATAATTTGCCTAAAATATTTTCCGACCACCGAAATACTAGTTTGGGTTAAGCCTTTAAATTAAAAATTATAAAACCGGAACTCGCACGTTTAAGGGGAGAAAAATCCATTTGAAGTTTTAGGGGGGTGACACGTAAAAATTTGGAAATTTTTTGGCTTTAAACCACTAAAACTGCCCTTAAACTTTACCAAACTGCCACAAATTTATATTTTTTGAAAAGTTCAGACGCTAATCTATCTTTCACGATCAAAATACTGCAAATCGGTTAGTAAACCTGGCCACAGGAATGCGATAAAGGGAAAAAGTTCCCAAAACCTGCCCCCCAAAAATATACTATCTCGCTTGTTATATCACTTAGGAAAACCGTTTTTGTTTTGGTTTATTTCTTTTCACTCATATACCACTTATAAACAGTGAAAAGTTTTCTGCAAACTACTCATGACTTTTTATGCAGACAAGTTTGATTTTTTCACTATATTCCTTTTTTAACCCTCCTGAAAAATAGTGTTCGTACGAAAAGTACTACAAATTTGTATTTGACGGAAAGAACAAACCGTTAGCTAAAAAATGACACCAAAATTTTAGTAATCGGATAGAAATTCTGGCCACAGTGAGCAATCAAAGCCAGAGATCTGCCAAGGAAATTGACGTCATTTCAGGGAAATTCATGCCTATGCCTTCCAGACGCCATAAAAATTAGTATTTTCATGCAAGGTACAACATATTTACACTTTACGGAAACTACACAAAGCCAGCTAAAAGATGAGACCAAAATTTTAACGATCAAATAAAAACTGTGGCAACAGTAAGAGATCGAAGCTGGAAATCTGCACAAAAAACGCACGTGGTCTAGAATCTCCTATTTCTATACCTCCTGCACGCTAGATAATTTGCCTAAAATATTTTCCGACCACCGAAATACTAGTCTGGGTTAAGCCTTTAAATTAAAAACTATAAAACCGGAATGTTTAAGTGGAGGAAAATCCATTTGAAGTTTTAGGGGGGTGACACGTAAAGCTTGGAATTTTTTTGGCTTTAAACCACTAAAACTGCCCTTAAACTTTACCAAACTGCCACAAATTTATACTTTTTGAAAAGTTCAGACGCTAACCTATCTTTCAGGATCAAAATATTGCAAATCGGTTTGTAAACCTGGCCACAGGAATGCGATAAAGGGAAAAAGTTCCCAAAACCTGCCCCCCAAAAATATACTTTCTCGCTTGTTATATCACTTAGGAAAACCGTTTTTGTTTTGGTTTATTTCTTTTTACTCATATATCACTTATAAACAGTGAAAATTTTTCTGCAAACTACTCATGACTTTTTATGCAGACAAGTTTGATTTTATCACTATATTCCTATTTTAATCCTCCTTAAAAAATAGTGTTCGTATGCAAAGTACTACAAATTTATATTTGGCGGAAGGAACAAACCATAAGCTAAAAAATGGCACCAAAATTTCATTAATCAGATAGAAATTGTGGCCACAGTGAGCAATCAAAGCCAAAGATCTGCCAAGGAAGTTGACGTCATTTCAGGTAAATTCATGTCTATGCCTTCCAGACGCCATAAAAATTAGTGTTTTCATGCAAGGTACAACATACAACGGCTAAAAGTTGAGGTCAAAATTTTAACGATCAAATAAAAACTGTGGCCACAGTGAGAGATCGAAGCTGGAAATCTGCACAAAAAACGCACGTGGTCTAAAACCACCTATTTCTATACCTCCTGCACGCTAGATAATTTGCCTAAAATATTTTCCGACCACCGAAAAACTAGTTTGGGTTAAGCCTTTAAATTAAAGCTTATAAAACCGGGATTCGCACGTTTAAGGGGAGAAAAATCGATTTCAAGTTTTAGGGGGGTGACACGTAAAAAATTGGAATTTCTTCGGCTTTAAGCCACTAAAACTGCCCTTAAGCTTTACCAAACTACCACAAATTTTTTTTTTTTTTGGAAAGTTCAGACGCTAATCTATCTTTCAATATCAAAATATTGCAAATCGGTTAGTACGCGTGGGTGCTATTTTACTTTTGATACAATGGTCTTGGGGGTATGTTTCAGCATATATGTTTGTTATTATGTTTGAATGGTTGTTTTATAGTATATTTTACTTATAATTAGATTCGTTTTTCCATACAGTATTAATATATATTAATATTATATATTATTATATTAATATATTAATATTAATATATCAATATATTATATTAATATATTAGTATTATTAATATATATTAATATTAATATTAATATATTACTATATATGAATATATTAATATTAATATATTAATATACAATATTAATATATATTAATACTGTATGGAAAAACGAATCTAATTATAAAAAAAATATACTATAAAACAACCATTCAAACATAACAACAAACGTATATGCTGAAACATACCCCCAAGACCATTGTATCAAAGGTAGCCGATATGTGTATCAAATTAAAGGTCTTCGTGAGAACTCGTCTTAATTTGATACTTTTTGATTCGAGGGACGTGCAGGGAGGGGAAATACACGAAAAATGTGTGTACCCCCCGCGATTGGACACATGTGATCCGAAAAATCTGAAAAAATTATGGTGGTAGGTGTTTATGAGTACAACAACAACAAATACCTTAGAAGTTGAAATTCGCTCAACTTTGTTAATAATAGTATGATACTCGAATTTCACATTTTTCCCAATAAAATCCATTGGTAACCTTAAACTGAACGAAATTCGGCATTTTAGTAGTTTTACTAAGGGTTCTTAAGCTTTGTTAGTTTAATGAAAATCCAGTGATATACACGGAACTAATAGCCATTTGAAATTTCTCCAATTACAACAACAATAACACATGATTTTAGTATTTTATGGACTTTCCATCGAATCAGTCTCTGCAGTTTTGACTTGACCTTCTTGAAATTATCCAATAAGGTCAATAAAATTAATATTCTTGAGAATTCATGATTTGAGTGATTTTTGTCGGTTTACAACAAAATGGCGACCGTTGAAAGTAGAAAAACAATGGATTTTCCTTTGAATTTGCACATCTTTTTGACATATTTCGTGACGTTATTCAATGCTGGTGACTGCGTTTCTGAGAAATTGGGTACAAAACCCTTCTGACATGAGCGTAGGTCTGTTTTCCCAACTTGTTGCAAACTACCAAAAATCAATCAAATCATGAATTCCTAATAATACTAATATTATTGACCTCATTTGAAAACTTCAAGAACATCAAATCAAAACTGCGATGGAAATTCCATAAAATACCAAAGTCATGTTTTCTTGTTGCTGTAATTGAAGAAATTTCAAATGGCTATAACTTCCGTGCATATCATTCAATTTTCATCAAACTCACACAGTTGAAGGACCTTTTGTAGGACTACTTGAATAGTGAATTAGTGTTTAGTTTAAGGATACCTATATTATTTTTTTGGGGAAAATGTGAAATTCGACTATTGTACTATTATTAACAAAGTTGTGCGAATTTTAACTTCTAAGGTATTTGTTGTTGTTGTACTCATAAACACCTACCTCCATAATTTTTTTTAGATTTGTCGGATGACAGGTGTCTAATCACGAGGGGGGGGGACACCAATTTTTCGAGTATTTCCCCTTCCTGCGCGCCCCTCGAAGCAAAAAGTGTCAAATTAAGACCTGTTTTGTAAAGTTCTCATCAAGTCCTTTCATTTGACACCCATATTGGCTACCTTTGATGGTTTTTTTTTAGGGGTCACTATCCTAGACTCTCCTTAAATGCCTTATAAATTTTTTTTGTAGTTGAACTTTCAAGAGAGCACCACTTTACACCTGCATACAAAATTTGATGTATCTAGCTGTGGTTGTTTGCGAGAAAAAGTGCTGTGACACACGGACGGACGGACAGACAGGACTCAATTTTAGTAGGGTTTTGTAAAATTATTTTGCAAAACCAATCACCAACAGTAAAAATATTGTATACATTTAAAAGATAATTTAACCTCATGTGATGCTATTCGCTCAAAGAATTTGTGCTGGGTTCAAGCTGATACATGAAAATGCCCGCCGCTATGCAGTCAAATCTGCAAGAGCAGCCCTAGAAGCCCTCGAGCAGTCCTACCATAGCTCATGATTAGCCTGGACCTAAATTCAATTGAAAACATTTGGTATTTGCTAAAAAAGGATACAGAATAAAAACTAATCCATGTTTAATGTGAGGCAGCTCAAACATAGTCAATTTCATCTGAGAGGAAGCTCCACAGTAGACGGTAAGATGTTCGGTGGAGGCTGATCTCTTCAGCGATCAAAAGAGAGCCAGAAAAGGGAAGTACAAACTAGACATAAAAAAATATGAAAAAGAGCTACAAAATCTACAGATTTTGAGTTTAATTTTATTTTTCTTATGGTAAAAATACTGTTCGCAAAATTTAATGAAATAGATAGTTTTTCGCAATGTTATTTTTAGCATGGCCGACTTTTGTGCTTAAGATGTAAAGACTAATCGCTGATAAAGGATAAAAAGTATCTCTAAAATAAACATATCTTCACAGCTGATGATTTTTAACTTTTGAGCTTCTAGAAAGTTGTCATTACAATCGTTTGGATATCATTCACATTTTTTCGGAAAAGTAACTTTCTTGTCGCTTACTAGGACAATGTTGTTTCACTTTCATTGCATTCGGGTTATAGCCATCGCAAATCAATTCATTTCTTCTTAATTTTTTTCAGCTCTGTCTTTTTAAGCGAACAATATGCAAACCTCACCCAATAAAACTTTTCTCTCTCTTATGCAGCAAGAAAAACTTCTCATGAAAATTATAGGTTAATAGGTATAATTGAGCCAAAGCACTAATTACAAGAGGGTGTTTACCTTTTAATTTATCGTTAAACTTTTATAGTTAAGGTCCCAACATAATTTAACTCTATCACAGCTAGTTTGCCAAGTCCTGAGCTAGCAACCAAGAATGCGACTAAGGGATTAATGCATGCCAGGACATAGTACCTTTGCCGAAAAAAGGTACTTAAAAATTTTTACGATATTCCTTCTTGGAAAATATTTACTTGGGCGCTTGGCAAGAATTAACCATGCAGTGAGGCGAGAAAAATAAGTTTGAGGAAAGATAGTAAAGTAAATTGTGTAATGTGGAGCAGCCGGGTCCAGGGGATATTTGGAGAAATAAAAGGAAATGTGTGATTGCTGCATTAAGAGCACTTTTGCCAGGGAGTCTCATAAATTCTTTATGTTGGGAGTGTAATACAATTAACGCTAATTGCCGGAATAGTGAATAACTGTATAGGCTGTGATCTATCCTGATTGTCCGTTGTGGGGTAATGATGGATGTTTAGGCAGAGTACTAATTAGCGATGAGTAGACAATGAGAGTGTTTGGTTTGTGTAATATAGACAGACTCTTACGGAATGCTGAATAGAGGAAGAAAAATAGCTAGATAAGTACTTTGTTGGAGGCAGACTAATGATATTCGCTTGTCGTGAATTTAATGAATTCAATTTATGAGATGTAAAATTATAACCTAGTTAGATTCAGAACGCAAAGAAAATGGATTATGATTTTTCTTTGGATCTGAAACGCCTTATTGGGAATACAATTTGTTTCTAAACTGGTTTGATGCTACTAGAAGAAATGCGTGTAAAATTTTTCACAAAAAAAATTTTTCATGCATTTATCCCAGTAAAATAAAAATTTATAAAAGTTTTTCCATCTGAAGTTTGATGTCATTTTCTTTCGTTTAATTTGTTTCTTTTCCAACTAAGTCCTTAATTTCTATAATGCATCATTGAATAAAAATAATGAATTATATCCGGTGTTACGAGCGAACAAATACCATCTATATACACACATACAAGCAAGCACATACGCTCATTGTTATCAAAGCATATACTTGTCGTCCAATGGGCAAACGAAAAGATCAATCCGCAATTCACTCTCTCTCTTCGGCTTCACTTTGCTGGAAGCACAACCCAATGCTTATGTGCTTGATCGTAGTGAAGCTTATCATGTACGTATGCAATGAATTGAGGATTGATCTTTGCATATGCCCATTGGACGACAAGTATATGCTTTGATAACAATGGGCGTATGTGCATGCTTGTATGTGGGTATATAGGTGGCATTTGTTCCCTTGCAACACCACTTTCCTGGCATTTACAAGGGTGTCCTTCTTGAAAAGCCTTTAAGCATTCTGACGAAAAGATCTAAATGCAAGTCGGTTAATTTTTCATGAGAACCGACAGCCATACTACAATCAACCGCTTTAAGCCGATCAATGGTGAGCTGTGATATTAAAGACAATGGTCTTAGATACCACAGTAATCATTTTTTATTTATATTTAGTTGATAACTGAAGCGATAGATACTCGACGAGGCATTAAGAGAATTGTGATTAACAGCAATTAGGGTCAGTAAATATCATATTGTAAGTTAGTCTTTGTGTGTTTTGATAATTGCTGCAGTGTTACAAAGAAGATGCTTTTTTTGTTTTTTTTTTTTGGGTGGGGTGGTGAATGTCATTCGCGCACTAAGTGTTGGGCTCCCATGCTCATGAGTGACTGGTCTACCCACCAAACACCTCACCTGTCAATCCGAGAACACAGCCTTAAACCGTTTGACACATTACCTCAGGCCAGGTCTCGTTTTATTACGCCATGAGGCACCTTCAAGTTGGGGAATCTTTCCTCTAATGGTAGGAGAGGTAGAGGAATTTCAAGACAAGTGATCCCCAGACCCGACGTCCCTGGCTGCTGTGTCCCTTTTATCTTTCAGGACTACCCGAACATAATGTACCAGATAGATCCATGTTTCAAATGATCCACGGATCACCACGACTACACTATCCAGGGTGAGCTCTCCTGTCTCCACGTAGAGGTCCTGTGACAGTCTGTTCCATTTTTGCATGCAAAATAAAGGGTGGTCCAGCCATAATGTACGATGTTAATTGTGAGTCACACCTTAACTTCAAGTTTCTCGCTCTACTTAATTTGACATTTCTTTGTTTCAGTGTTTGACAAATTTAACCATGGAGAAGTACACAATTAAGCGGCGCGTTAAAGTTGTTGAAGCCTTTTACGAAAATGGGCGTTCAAATCAAAATGCATTTCGTGCACTTCGTGATTTTTTTGGTCAGCATAATCGACCAAATGTGTTCACAATCGAGAGAATTGTGCACAAATATCAGCAAACCGGTTCTGTAGAAAATGTGAAATCACCTGTGCATGCTCGCACAGTTCGTTTTGCGGAAAAGATTGCTGATGCTCGCAATAGTGTGGCAGAAGAGTCGTCAAGCTCGACACGTCATCGTGCCCAACAATTGAACTTCAGATTTGAATTTAAACGCTTACAAGGCTCAATCAACTCAAGAACTGAAGCCTACTGACCATTCCAAGCGTCGACAATACGCCAAATGGTTGGTTGAACAGACAGAAGAGAATGGTGACTTTACAAGGAAAATCATCTTCAACGACGAGGCACACTTTCACCTCAGTGGATTCATTAACAAGCAGAATTGCCACATTTGGGCAAATGCGAATCTACGAGTGATTGTTGAAAAGCCTATGCATCCACAATGAGTGATTAATTAGTGCGGTTTATGGGCTGGCGGCATCATTGGGTCGTACTTCTTCGAAAATGAGGATGGCCAAGCAGTTACCGTGAATGGTGTACGCTATTGCGAGATGATAACGGACTTCTTGTGGCCAGAAATTGAGGCTATGGACCTGGAAAAGATGTGGTTCCAACAGGATGGTGCCACTTGCCACACAGTCAACGAAAGAATGGCTCTTTTGCGGAGAAGTTCAATGGTCGTGCTATTTCACGTTCTAGTGATGTTACTTGGCCGTCACGATCATGCAATTTATCACCATTGGATGTCTTTCTCTGATGAAATTTAAAAGAAAAATTGAACGTCAATAAGCCAAGAATAATTCAAGAGCTAAAGGATGAGAAAATTCAGCACGTTAATGACATTGAACCTCAATTGTGTCTCAGAGTAATTGAATATATGGACCATCGGATAGAGGTATGCCGCCATAGCCGTGGCAAGTATTTGTGCGATATTTGGTTTTGCACATAATTGTCATAGATCCTTATATAAGAATAAATATTCTCTGAAATCTTTGTGTTTTATTTACAATCATCACCGTTCGTTTTGGTTGGACCACCTTTTACATGTGGCAGGCAACAACTTTCTCTCCTTGGCACAATCAATAGTCGGGGAACTGTGGGTTACCAACCTGGTGAAAGTAGTGCCCACTCAAAATTAGGGTCGGATAACAGAGTGTTTTACCATGCCTTTGAAGCAGCCACGTTCTCAAATTTGGTATAAGCAACGCAGTCCACCTTCCTTTCGTGCAATTTACCCAAGCCTGATGCCAATCGTTAAGTGAGCGCTGTCTCTCCTCACGGACAACTGCCTTCCTTGCCTCATCGGCTTGAGGCAGGTCAATATCAGGGCACCTTCTAGCACGGAAGGCAACAGGTATCACGCCTAAAATCACTCTTTTCGCTGATTCAGAGACTATCGGATGCGAAGATGCAATTTTCAGCGCTCCTATTCTCTGTACCTATGCCAAGCATTTTGTAGTAATCGAGGAGTAGGGCTCTAAAAGCCAGCGCTGCCACAGGCACACAGCACAAACTCAATTTAACGATGAGTAACCATTCAGTCACCTTCCCCATCGCAACACTCGTTTTTTTTCCTTCGCATGAAAAATAAGTCAAGAAAATGTCTTTTGTACTTAACTCCCGGGAAACAAAATTCTAAAACTGTTTAATATTTTTAATGTGTAGTGATTTTATTACAATATCTTTTGAATATAATTTAACGAATTGCGGCGTAACGCGGTATACAACTGCTTAGAATGAAACGGTTAACCCCTTAAATTATATGAACGATAAAGTCATTGTATCATTTAAACCTCTTAAAATTTGTCAAATTTTACCGGTTCCAACCATAATATTGATTAAAAATTGTTTTGTTTGTCGGTAATCAACGTGTGCCTGTCTAATTCTTCCGATTTTTTTTCCATCTAATTACGCCTAATCATTATAAACGAAAATTGCTTTCAATTGATAACTTAATCGAATCTACAAAAGACGACGTAAATTTTTAAAAAACAACCGAAACGAGTGTACATTATCACCATCGCGGAACCACCCTAGTACGTATCATCGATCGAAAATCGTCGAAGTGCATAGTCTAGCTCAGATCTATTACATTTCGTGTATGGATCTAGTCCAAGAAAGAGTACTGTCATTGGAGCCAACTGATGACGAAGCGCCTAATGTGCGAGCGATTTCGCTACTCGAGTGGGGAATCTGAAGCGTTTGCTGGGCCGGGGAGTCGATCATCGGTTGAGTGATGGTGAAAACATTAAATATAGCGCCAAGACTTATTTGCGCTCATTAAGATCACCTCGGAGGTGATCCCAGTTGGTCAGTCGGGAAGTGAACGATCGTGGACATCAGTGATAAAAGTGATCGATGCAAATTGTGCAAATAACGGGCAAAGAGTTTGGCAGAATGAGGCGGTTGCAGTAAAAACTTGTTGAAGAACCGTTTTGATTTCCCGCTACTCAAATTTTGGCTCTTTCTACCTACAACTCAACCGCAAAACTGAAACCCCAATTTAAACTGCTCAGATTGTCTCATGTCGTTGCGAATGTGTGTCACTATTTGCATTCATTCAATACCCTCCATTGCAAATTATTTGGCTCGTATGCACTCCACTAGACCTGATCGTCTATCATGCTCTTTGTTGATTGTCTTGTACGCAAGTCCGCGACGTCAATTAGCGATGCAACTATGTTTGGCGGGAAACAAAGTAACTGAGGCCGATCTGGCTCATTGGTGAATGAAAAATTGCATACTCACCAGCCAAAATCGAACAGGAAAACAGTTTGGGGGAATTTGACAAGGATCATAAATACATTGGGGAGTTCGTAGTCAAGATAGGCTGAAACAGGAGCTCGTACTATGAGCCGATGTGCTTTTGATGGAGAAGTGCTGTACTGTGGTTGCTGCGATTAAGACAGGAATATCGAAGTTGAAGCGATCGAGGAGGCGTCACTTCAAGCTCTTCAAATTTGGGGTGCCTTGACGTAAATGGAGACACGAAGGAATGCATCGTAGTCACAGTCGCGCTTTCAACGATGAGTGGTATGTGATCGCTGTTGATTCGATTTTGCTGTGCCATAGGATATCCTTGGAAAGTGGTTAAGTTACTATTACTTGTAGAATCTTAATTGCATGTCTCTATCAGTGCTCCTAAGACTTTGTTTTGCATTCGTGATTGGATTACCTTCTGCTTACTGATTACAGTTGATACCTTCGCGAATCTATTTGAACTCGCGACAAAGAACAGTCAAATAAATTTTAATTTTTTTTGCGTCTTGTAGATGTCAGTCGATTTTGATTTTCCGTAGCAATTTGAAGTGAATCGAGGACCTTTGACGAATTTGCGCGACTGGTTTTCTTTTGCTCGACACAAATTACAAGCCAGAGAATTTCCACCACAAAAAAACACGTACTCAGAGTTTAGTTCCGCGGAAGTTTTTCGCCAGCCATTATTTCCAATTCATATTTCACAAGTGTCGAACCTCCTGGTTAGTGCTTGAATCCCAGGCCGTGATTTAATCGAAGTTTTGTGAATTTAATGGTGGAAAATATTTTCCCACGCATCCACAAGAAAACGGTGTCCCGTCTCGTCTTGAAATGTGTATCGCACCCAAAAGCGCCCAGTGACATTAAAAGTTAAAATTTCAAGAAAAGATTATTGGCAAGAGCCCCCTTTCCGAACTTGAACTAAATGGTGAAATACGTACGAGACCCTTTTTTAGGAGGAACCAATATTATTTCCTAATAACTCCTTTCCCGTATTTCGATTTGCTAATGACTACTGTGGTAAATTCTTTTTGATGATTTCGGGGTTTAACTCAGAAACCTCCGGCAAATAATAGAATATACATTAACCCCTGTCATTGATGAATGTCAAATTTTTTGCGATAGATCCTTTTAAATTAGAACGCGTATAATACAACATTCTACTTCTTATCTTTTCGCTGGTGGTGGTGTTAGTTTTACGTATAGGGATGTAGGGAAATCACTAAATAAGGTATAAAATGTGCATTAGGGTGAAATTTGGTCTTTCGGATGATAGTCCGCGAAGTCCAAAGACTAATGATTTTCTTTCTTTTTTTTTTGAACAATCAAAAAAAAAAAAATTTAAAAGTATAAAAAAAAAATAAAATTTAGAGTGAATGCTGCCGATCATTCCTACTCTAGTAACGATAAAATCGATGGGCGAAATATGCAGTCTTGAACAATATTTGATGCGCTTTCACCGAAATCGACTTAATATGGTACCATATTTTTGCTGAGATGATATAAACTTCTCGATGAATGAAAACATAAAAATAGGTATATGCGTTAATTTCCTTTTAATTTTATTCAAAATTATCATTGGTAAATTTAATAGAATATGAGAAATTTTATTTAAAGCCAGAAATCGTGGTTGATCACAAAACCGCACACTTACTCTCTAGTATTTTTTTCTACTGTATTCCTAACACGAGTCATCGAGTATAACTCACATGATGAATGTACTTGTAATTGAACCTCTCGATCAATTAAGTACAAGTTGCAAAATAATTATTAACTTGTAAAATATTTATTACCCAAAGCAACTGACATAACCCAAAGTTAAATTTTGCCTCGAAATCGTGCGTACAATAATGATAAACAAACATAATCTTAGCATCAAAATAGTGAGGTCAAAAATAAATTTTTTCGACACGTTCTTTTTTAAAAAAAACATTTGTAGGCTAAAACGCTAAAATGGTAAATTTTGTTCATCTTTTGAAAGGATCGTTTTCTGATATTTTCGGCTATTTGATTTATTTTTTTTATCAAACGATTTTATTATGTGTAGTACTAATGTTATTTTTTTCACAATCCTTTCATTATCATAGTATTAAGAAACGTACAAATGAAATATGTTTGAATCTCTTTGCAACTTACACACCTTTTTTTTTTGGTGTAAGTGTGTATAGTATTTAAAGAAATTTCAATAGAATTCAAGAGATAACCCAGTAAAAGAAATTATAAAGGTAATTCGAAAAGAAATAAAAATGAATTGTTAGATTGTAAACTGGTCTTTCCTTTCCTCCGACTCTGACCAGGTATAGGACTCGGTACGGTGGCAGGCTTCCACCCCAAAACATGAGCCAGCCACCGGGTACAAGCTAATTCCTTTTTCTGTTTCAGGTGACGTTTTGGGTTGAGTGGCTTTTTATGGCATAGATTTATGCAATCCGGTTGTATAATTCTATGACATAAATTGGTCACCGGGTTACTCCCCTTCTGATGGGAAGGTTCATACACTTCAAGTTGTATGAGTTTTCCACTCAGAAGCGGAATACCTGGCCACTTCAACAAGCTATCAATGGATTTATTCCGGTTGGGTGGGTATGAAGGGGCTCCACCACCACCCGGTTGCCCCTCTTTCATTTGTGGGCCATGAACTTCGTTGGGTAATGACGAGGTCAACCCCAAGTTCGCCTTTCTTTTCAGGTGCAACTTGTTCTCGTAACAAGCTACATCTCCCTCGGTGAGGTTATCTACAATTCTTGCGACTTCAGTCGCCTCTTGAGCTATCGACAAATTCGTGAATGCGAAATTGTTTTGTAGTGAGTCCTCGTGCTGGGGAAACGAACCCGCCCCACGACACCGCAATGCTAGCCTGCCAGCGCATTCACGCGTCTCCAGACGAGGGCATTCTCGGCAGATACCTCCATCTTCTTCTGCCGGGGCAGCAGACCATCGCTGCAGTCCTTCACGGACATTATTGAAACTCCTTTTATTCACTACAATTTTCAATACACCTCGTTACTGATAGCGTTGCCCCATATTTCTGCTCTGTAGCACTGACCCTAAAGCACCTACCAAAGAGGCGTCCTCTTGATATGCTGGGTCCTATTACGTTGGTTTGAGTCGATCAGTAGCCCCAGATACTTCACCGCTGGCTTCGATTCGATTAGTATGTCCCTAATACTGATCATCCTTGCTCTAGGGATTCCCTTTTCTCTCTCGAGTGGTAGACTAAGCCCACGAGCAGTCATCTAGTCTCCCCTGATGGCACATAGCCGTAACATTATCCGCCTAGTCGATCAAGCGTGACTCTTCTGGTATATCCAGTCACAGTGGCCCGACGTAAGACACGTTTCACAGGCCTGAATGATGGATGAATGTAACTTCCAACTTCTGTTGGCCCTGTGTTGTGTCATAAAGCAGACCTCGGTCTTTCAGGTAATCTCCCAGAAGCCACATTTGATATTCTGAAACTTGAAAAGGGCTTTACAACGTATCCACACATCTAGTGGAATTGAAGGCATTCCTTACGTCAACTGTCACCAACAGGACGATCTGTCACTTATCGTGCCTATATTTCTCTGCCTTTTGGATCGCGTTGACCACCTCTGTGATCACATCAATGGTGGAACGTCCTGCTCAACAGCCGTACTGCCATACGAATCACGTCAGTGAGGCTTCCCTTGATGAGTTTCTCTAACACTTTCTCAGCAGTGGCTAGCATGCATAATGGGTGGTATGCAGATGGTGAAATAGGATTCACCTTCCCATTGCTGATCAGCGCAAGCCTCGCTACCTTCCATCGTACCAGGAAAACTCGTCCCATAGGCGAGTGTCGAATGCTCTGAGCAGCAAGTCAGGACAATGATGAAGAACACGTTGCAACACCTCATCTGGAACATCCTCTGGAACTGGAACCTTCTTCATTTTCAATGAAAGGACTGCGTCTTCCAGTTCCAGTTATAGGAAGAGTGGGGACTTGATTGCTGTTTCAGCATGGAGAGCGTCAACATGGGGGCGGAGAAGAGTGCCGCACTATCTCACCCATTTCTTCTCCATCGTGTATACAAGGTGTCCGTAGAGCGCCAAGCTTTCACATAACTAGCTTGTAGCCAAGAACCACGGATCCTCGTTCACATTGTATATTAGATCTTGCCAGCAGTGAGCCTTGCTATTGCTTATCAATTCGCGAAGGCATTTTTTGGCCGAACCTCATCGCGGTTCTATGCGCCTTGAGCCTTGCGCCAAAGCTTGTAACATTCCCTTCGCTTTTCAGCAATTTCAGTCGACCACCAGTACACTGCGGACTTGCCGTGCCGGGATATTCGACGGGACATGGAAGCTTTGCAAGCGTATCATTATGATGATCAAAGTTGAGTTCACACGTCTTGAGCTGCCAGTTGTTCTGTCTCTTACGAATCACCCTGCAGTGTGGCACCTGCTGCGAGGACAGCGATGAACCTCTCAACCTCCATCCTTCTAATGTTCCACCCAATTGTATTAGGTCGAGAACATGAACGTTGGGAGACTATATCATGGATCTTTAGCAGAATGCACTGATGATCACAGGCTGAGCAGTCCTCTAATACTCTCCAATCATGTATTCTCCATACTAAGGACTACAAGGTAAATATCACGTCCGGTATGATTCCTTTACAGCAAATACAACGAAAGTTAGCTGATTCCTAGTGTTTAGCATGACAAGCGCCAACTAGGCCACCATTTCTATGACTCTTTTTCACCATCAATCAGTTTGAGGTATGCTCCATTCTAACGCTTTAACGTTGAAGTCTCCCCCAATGAGCACGTTACCACATGCGTTCATGACAATGCCCTCCAAAGCATTGAGCGTTAGATACACCCCAAAGAAGGTGATCCCTGAGCACCGAATGCACACAAAACCATCCCCCTGTTAACATCTCTGCACATGAAAATCACTGTTACGAGCTCAGATGGCGGCAGTAGTAGGTTCATCAGGATACCATCATGCAGAACTTTTATCATGGGGTCGCTCACTCAGCAGCATAAGGCTGGCTTTCATCTCCCTCGCAAATGCTCGACCAGGTTTTGGACAGTTGGGCTGTGGTATAGGTTTAGTCATAGGGTGCGGGTCATCGAGATTCTGATTTTGCCTTGACTAG
The DNA here is from genome assembly GCA_963969285.1 of Odontomyia ornata. Lineage (NCBI taxonomy): Eukaryota > Metazoa > Arthropoda > Insecta > Diptera > Stratiomyidae > Odontomyia > Odontomyia ornata. Next base: position 263,442,372 of record OZ017740.1, on the reverse strand, counting down.
GGCTTCTTGGAAAACCCAACACTTTCCGGATCCAAGATGGCCTTGGATCAACATCCTTGCAAAGGGCACAGTATGCTTTCTTTGTACACTCTTTTCTTTCATGTCCTTTTTCACCACATTTGCAACATAGGGAACTCCTATCGGGTCCAAGTCATTTGAAACATTAGAGAGGCACTACTCTTTGCCATATCCTGCAGATGACCCACCCTATTCTTATTTTTGACTTATTCCAAAATTGTTCAGCACCCTTTTTTTTAAACCAATGATGGCCATGCGATATTCCCTTTGTTTTTCCGGTGCCAGCCTCACTATGACCCTGCCCATGCTAGGGGACTCCCTTTTGATGGCCTGTTCTATCTTGGCCAGGTCCATGAAGCTGTTAATGTCAATCATTGCTAGCAGCTCAAGTGAGGCTACAGTTGCGCTGTTACCGAAGAATTTCTTTACTGCGTTGCAGAATGCTTCTTGATTGTCGCTAGCGCCTTCGAGCCTTGCATTTTCCATCATATCTGGCACCACTCCTGTGTAAGGTCAGCTACTTTGGGATTTTATGAGCAATGCCTGCGAGGGGTTCTTTGTCGGGGCTTTTTTTCTCCTCTTTTGCATCAGGTCTTTTTTGTTAGCATATTTTGAAGAAGTTTCTTTGCAAGTTTCTTTGTTCTTTTTATCAGCGCTGTCTGAAACCCCTCCTCTAGCATTCCACGTCCATTAAAAGCCTTTTTGTCCCTTCTTTAATTCTGATCTCCTTCAATTGGGTTAGACGCCATTCTCTTATTGAAGTTTGATGGTGGAGCTAACTGCCCGTGCCTTTGAGGCTTAGTCTTTAGTGCTTGTTTAGCCTTCTGCTCTTCTTTAGCCTTCTGCTGTTATTTGGCTTTTAATCAGCTCCTCCAATAATTCCCAATGCAAACAAGGAGCACCTGTAGTTTAAAGAGCCCATTTTTAAGAGTTTCGATAATTTTTGCGAGTCACATGCAGATTTTATTTTATTTAAAACATTTCCCACTCTTTAGATTAGCTGTTCATGATATCACTGGATGGCAATTGAACTTCGCCACTTCCTGTCTTTTAGGAGGTTGTTTGCTTCCGTTTCCAAGTATACTGCTTCAGCCACATCTTTGACAAAGACGGTGAAATGGTCACACCTTTCTATTTTTGCCATGACTACTTTGTGGACTTCAGAGTTATTTGATATTGTTTCGGTATGTAAGACCCTTCCTTCGGTTGCTTCAGGAGCGATCGCAGCAGTAACCATCAAGCTCTCGATGTTCTTTATATTTTCCCGACCACTTGAACATCTGTTTTGCCCCACAGAGTTTCCTGCTCTCAGCCCCAATGCATCACATATCTCAGCCAGAAAAAGAGTGTCTGTTAATCTCCATTTATCTTGCGACGTTACTGTTATTCTAATCATCGTCATTTTTGTCATCGTTGGTATCGCTCCCGATGTGCTGTAAACATTGTTGCTGCAGCCGCTGATTGCGTCGTCATTGTTATTGTTGCTCATTTCTTTTTAATTTTTTTGATTTGTTTTTAAGGGTTTTTAGTTTCAGTTGCTATAGTTTCATTGGGTCCCCCCTCGGAGCCACTTTCTCCGTTTGTATGTGTAGTCACTTTTTTTATCTCGTGTTTATCTTTGCAGAGAAGCATGCCATAGAGGGTTGGAACAAGCCCTTATGGAGACAAGTGCTCAGAATCAGACCAGCGTTAATCGGGAGTCCACCTCAACCGATCCAACATCACCAACCAAATGGTGTAAACTTTGCACGTGCTCCGAGGCCTGTTAAGGTTTTACCGAAGCGGAGGTGGTATGATAGTTAAATTGGAGCCGTTCAGGTTTGAGTGTCATCTCGGCACTATCCTCCAAAGTAACTAGTTCAAAACCAGTACATCTGCCAGCACAAAGCCCAATCTCCAGCTCTTTGTCAAAATTGTTGTCCCAGCAGGAACCTTAAGTCAACGTCTGCCCGACGAAGTTGGCCCCTTCGGTTTGATGGGCTTCCATTCTAGGCTCCTACCTTGGTCTGAATCTCTACCATCCTGAACAATAGCTCCACTTTCTTTGCTTCTTGCAGTCTCTTTGCAGGCGCCCCTTCTCACCGCAATTCCAGCATCTAGGCAGACCATTTACCTGTGGCTCTCGATCATTTTCCACGTGCTCACACCTGCACTCATCTGCCACTACCTTGCGAGCCCGAGCAGTGGTACGAGTCACATTTTTTGCTGCCTCGAAGTTCAACCTATAGGCCAATGCGTCCTTAACTGTTTGCTTTTGAGCTTAACGCACGGCTTGTTACAATTTTTAGTCCATCAATGCGCTGATGAATGCTTCTGTCGCTGCGTCGTCTCGATGTACTGGGTCGTAAGCTGGGTAAGCCAATAGTGCCAGTCGCTCAATGTCTTGGGCTAGCTGCTGTAAGGTTTCACTAGACGTCTGCATCCGATGCCGTAGCTGTACCCGATAAATCTGCTTCAGATGATCGCCTCCATAATGCATGTCAACCGCATTCATTATAGCAGCCGGGTTTGAGTGCAACTCAACGGCGATCATCTGCAAAAACTCGGCAGCTGGGCCTCTTAGAGCAAGAATCAACATAGTTGCTCGTTCCTGCTCATTCCAATGATTTGTCCTAGCGGCGGCTTCAAACTGGATTTTATAAATACTACAGACCGTTTGCCCGTCAAATATTGGTGCTTTCACATTTCTGGATATGCTTTGCGCTACGGTCATAAGCGGGGCTGGTGGGGTGGTTACTACTGCTTTCGCTGCTTCCAATTCCTTTTTCATTTTTTTCAATCTCATGGTTGATTCTTTCCTCGACCTGGCTGATATCATGGTTGATTCTCTTCTCAAATTGGTAAACCTTTTCGTCGATACATTCAATTTGGTTGATCAGACTACCAAGCTTCGCTTTTATTTCGGTTGACGGTTTTTGCAAATCTACCTTCAAAGCAGTTGACTGTTTCTCTAGCTTTTGTGTGATGTCTGCCTTGATTTCGAGTGCTTTTTTGTCGAGGTTCTGGTCAAGCTTTGATGATTGTTCATTAAGCTTCGCTGATTCTTCATTTATCTTTGCAGTTAAACTGGATGATTGTTATTGCTGCTCTTGTTGCATCAGCATCAACATTTGCATCAGCGCATCTTCTGGTTTCTTTAATTTTAGCATTTTTGCTTCTCCCTTAGGCTCCAACATGGTAAATTCATTAATTTTCAAAAGTTAGTTTCGTAGTATTCTTATTATTTCGTCTTTAATTTATTTTTTTTCAGTTTTCATGTTACATTTCGTTTTTGTGAATTTTTACGAATATTTAAAAGTTTTCACTTTCAAAATTTTCTTCCTCATTTCTTACACCGTTGTCGTGAAAACGCACTGTCTTTTAAATTAAGTTAAAAGATTTTATTTACTCAAGATGCACAATCATTAATTTAACTATTTCACCAATTTTACTTTTCACTTGTCCATAAATTTTTCATTCCAACTGTCTGGGTCACGAAAATCACTTCACAATCAATCAATATCGCCTTTAATTCACGCTGCACACTTATCGCAGCTTTACTATCGCGTCTTTACTATCCCCTCCATTCATTCAGCTCGCCTTAATATAGAGTCTCTGGTCATTTAATCCACTTCTCGTACATTGACGAATTACCTGGAATATTTGAGCAATTTTGAATGGCGCAGTGACGTCACTTTTAGATGTTGATCATGCTTGGGGGATTCTTGTGATTTCGAGTAGATTCGTTTGTTGATCATGATGTTGTATAGAATTATTTGCACATGTAACAATATTGTGTGCATATATAAATATATATAGATATATTTATATGCATATATATATATATATATATATATATATATATATATATATATATATATATATATATATATATATATATATATATATATATATATATATATATATATATATATATATATATATATATATATCGGTTGCGATTTTGCTTCAATTCTCACCAAATTTTTGGGAAAAGTGTACTGAGTAAATATCTCGGTAAAGTTCGAGAACTGGCAGTAATGGTCGGGGGACAACAAAATGGCGGCCATTTTAAACGAAAAATCGTGATTTCTTTTCTGACCAAAGTATAGCTGCAATTTGGATGACATTTCGTACAAAGGTTCACTGTTGCATGTGATGAATCTCGCAATAAAAAATCCAAACTTGGCTCGTCTGAAACAAAATGGCGGCCGCTCAAAGGTCGAAAAACGTTTGTTTTTGTAGTTGTGACCAAATCTGTCGATCGATATTAATGAAATTCGGTAGCTTGATAAAAACTATAAGTACCTAAAGAATTATGTAAAAAGAACTAAAGGTCAGGTCCCAAAAAACAAAATGCCGCCCAGGTGAAGCTCAAAACTTCAAAGTCTTCTAAAAGTCACACTTTTGACATTTTGGTGATCATGCTTGTGCAAATTTTGAAATGGCGGCGGTTTAAAAATGCATTTTTTTCATATTTTAGTGGCCTTCAAGCGGTCACATTTTTTTTTACGGATTTTGATGAAAGTTGAGATTATGGATCTTTGTATTAAATAAATTAAAATCCAATGAAAGATAAAAAAATTAATAACGTAATATTTTCAGCTGCCATTTTCACTAAAAATTGAATACTTTTGCCCTGTCTAGAGTGAAACTTCGATTTAAATGAGATTTGGCATATTGATTGATGAGGTCCTAGCATGTAAAGATTTAAAATAATCCAAAATCAAATGCATGCATTCAAAATGGCAGCCCCCAAAGGTCTGAAGGCAAGCACCATTCGCTATGTTAGTAGCAACTGAAATAATGAATATTTTTCATGAAAACGTTTTAAATGACTTTACTTGGAAGTCTTTACATAGCAGACCATTTTTAAGATATTGTAAAATATTTTTAACGATACTCTAGGAAATTATAAAATCGCAACTTGTCTACCTGTCCGTCCGTCTGTTTGTTCTTGCGTCACAACCAGTTTTCTCGCAAACCACATTAGCTAGAAGGTCGAAAATGGTGCCTCTCAAAATTTGCAGTGCCAGAAAATATTTTAAGGTGTTAAAGGGGGGTCTCCCCGTACAGGGAGGTGACTTAAAAGTTTTTTATTTCTATAGCCCTCTAGCAGCCAAGTTTCTCAACAGATTTTCGATGAAACTTGAAATTATGAGTTATTAAGGCAGGTTAATTTAACTTGCAAAAAATTATGCAAATCAGATGACAAATAAAAAAGTCAAAAATTTACAGCTTAATATTTTTAGCAGCCGTTTTCAATAAAAACTGAAAATGACACCCCCTGATGGCTCAAAAAAGAATAGCAACGCAAGTGCTGATTAGACTTTTATGGAAATCTTTTGAAATTAACTATTTGAGCTATTTAACCCTTGTGTAGACACCTGCATACCCGGGTATGTTATACAAATTTGAAGTTATATCATGAATAACGTTGAAATCCAAACTTTATGGAATTCTCGGTAGCTTAACAAAATATTGTTTTCTTACTATTTTCATTAAATATTTATATAAAAAAACGATACTTTGCCTCTGGGAGTGAATTTGTTTGTTTGGACACCCACCTACCCAGGTATGCGAATTTCGGCATTAATAAAAATTATATTTGAATGGAGATAAATCAAATTTTTTTTAAATGTTTTCGAAAATGATAGTATAATACATAAGTACAAGATTTGAAATCTATTTGAAGCTCAGCAAATGCAGCTTTTACAAATTGTTTTATCGACAGAGTGTTGAGCACATACTGGCTTGTCGCAGGCGGTACAAGCTTTCCGGGTTGATCGACGCTTTTTGCACAAGTAGCAATTACCTTTATGACAAATTCTCCCAGTACTATCTCGTCCTTCTGAAGTTGCATCCTCTTTCTGACGGGGAACAAGTTTTGATCTCAAGATACTTTCAATCCCGTTCTGTGTAGAAAAATTTCTTATAATCTGAGAGTTTTCAGACCGCAGTAAAACAGCCGGCATGATGAGCTCCCTGCAAGGCGTCTTTGATCCGTTCTTTTTATTACTTCTTTATTGTTTTCCCGATTTATGATATATGAAGCAAGAGCGGATATATCCAAAGCATTGAAAAACAATGCTAAAGGCCAACGTTTTGTACGGCGTTTGCAGGTATATTCGCACAACATTTTGTCCATATTATCAACACCACCTTTAGTTTGGTTATAATCACATATCATGACTGGCTTACTTCTTATCGTAGATATTTCTCGAGGATAATGGCTCGTTGATAGAAGTATAACACACTTGTTGCTTTTGGCTACATAAGAACACAATGTGACATTATCTGCAAAGCCAAATTCACGTGAAAAAACTGCGCGAGGCTGCCCTTTCATAATTAGAAATTCTGAGGGAATAAACCTTCTTTTTTTATTGACAGTTCCCAATATCGATAATTTATATTCTAACATCAGTGTTTTTGCTAAACTTAACAAAGTAAAAAATTGTCACATACGACATTTCGATCTGTTCCTTTGAAATCCGCAACAAGTTCCTTCACAACCCGTCCACCTTGGTTAATCTCACGTTGACCAGCTGTAGCCGCACCGGTATTTATCTGACCTTTCAGAGGATATGATGTGTGAGCGTCACACACCCACCAAATTTTGATTCCATATTTTGCAGGCTTTGATGGGATATATTGGGTAAATCGCGTTCGACCTCTAAACGGAAATAATTGCTCATCAACTGATCGGTCAATACCAGGTGAATAGCACGATTTCAAATTGCTATTTAGCATCAACCATATATCTGAAATCGGGGCGATTTTGTCACTAAGCAATTGTCAAACCGAATGAACCTTGATATTGACAGAAATCGCCTTAGACCCATAGCAGCTCGGTAAAATGGGTGTGAATCTACTTTCCATAAATCTGTGATGTGTTCATGATATGAACGACTCACTCCTGCGAATAGGAGAATACCAAGATATGCATTCAATTCTACTTCATCAACTGGCTTCCAAATGCGCTGTGGGATTGTTGGGTGGGTGTGGTTCCAATTTTTGTAAAATTCTTTTGCTCTCCTGTTTGTTTCCCGTAAGATAATATCTTTGATTTCTGTCGTGATAAGCAACGCAAATGTGTCAACGATTGTCAAGTTTTTTGTTTTTGCAGTCGGGCCAGATTGTAAGTTGGCAATATTATGTTCAAAAAATCGCCTAGATGGTGGACAGTTCTTATTCCATTTGTTGCCATCGCGAGCATAATAATATTCTTCTAGTTGCTCATGTCGCTCCATTTGGGATAGCTCGTTCACTATTTCTTCCATTGCTATTTCTTCTTCACTCTCCTCAGCATCCTCGTCTACATTTACCTCCACCGCTGTTGTTTCTTGCTCAATATCCGAACAGTTATCTGCTCCGTTGAGTAATTGACTTTCAAATTCACATACTTCTTCAGGTTCGAGGTCAGGTAAGGGGTCGTTATCATTATCTGAATCCTAGAACTATGAAAAAGCACAATTCCAGTTTACATAGGGATAAATTGGATACTTTAGAATATTCTTACCTCTGACCCTGATGATAAAGTAGTACGCAACAACCATTCGAAGTATCTATTTTTGTCTTCATATGACAATCTAGCTAATGCATAAGATGAAAGAACCCGATTAAAATCCATTTTTAAAATAATAAAAACAGCGTAGAATAAATTTTCACGCAACACAACACAAAACTCTAGAATAAATGTTCACGCAAATACAAACAGCACAGACTGAATGACAAAAGAAAATGCTTTCCAAAATAGTGCAAAGCTTAGCTGAACGCTACAGTTTCACAGACACAATCACACAAATTTATGACCATAAAGTTCTGATCTTAAGGCGGCCCATTCACGTTCAATAACATTACGCAATATTTTTATTGTGCGATATTATTGAACACGTTCAATAATATTGCACAATAAAATTGACATGGCAAGGGTCGCAGCCAAAAGAACTATGAAAAATACTGCGCAATCTCGCACATACACGGGGCAATAAAAGAATATTGTGCAATTAAATTTAAGCTTGCTCAATCTTTTGTTCAATCATTGCGCAACCGTCAACACTATCCCTAAACGGTCAATAATATTGCGCAATCATAAATATTGCGCAATATTATTGAATGTGAATGGACGGCCTAATAGTGAAGCAAAATGTGCATCGTTTGACACTGAGCTCATACAAAACGCATTGCATACCTGGGTATGTCGGGTGTCAACGATAGGGTTGCTTACGTGGGTGTCTACACAAGGGTTAAGCCGACAAGTCATCACCTTTGTGTGGTAACCACTGTAAAATGTGTAAACAGCAAATGTAAGAAGGACGAAACCTGTATTTATATGTTTGTAACAATTTATTATCCGCCGATTTTAAATATGTGATCCATACGTGTGCAACTCAATTTAATTAGCAAAATATTTGCGCCTCTTTAAAGGGTCTTTAAATACGAACGTCGGCAGATTCTTTTTATGTTAATAAATACCCATTTGAAGCTATGAAAATTGCAGTAAGAAGTCTAGTAGTAGGCAAGCCAAATTCTTTTTCGAAATCTGACGCTATGTGCGAGAAATTTACCTTTTCGGCTGGTGCTGCCAACGAGGATTTGATGAGGACTAACTAGCCAGCAGTAGTTTCGTTCGAAATGAAATTGTTTTGCATTCATTTCATTATGGGAATTTTTCGGATAAAATTGAATTAAATTGAGTATTTATTGGCTATTTTCAAACAAAAATTCTGTCAGTTTGTTCACAATAGGCAAATTTTTCTCGAAAATATTACCTGATAAATAACAAAAAATAAGTAAAACTCTTTATAAAAGTTCCACAGATTTCAAATAGTTTAGTGTATTCTCATCTACTACTAACTCGGATGTACAGACACGATGCGAAATTCACTGTATCCATATAATTCTTTCAAGCATTTTCATTACACATTTTCCCATCCGCGAGGATGAAACTTAAGAAATTCTTCCTGTTCCGCATCGTTCCTACGACACACGTATGACTTCCGTGCAAATTTAAACTAAAATTTCTCGAATAATTAATTTGCGTGCAAAGTTACCCAAGGCAAAGCAAACAGACAGAAGCGTAGCAAGTAAGAAAACTTTTCCATCAACCCATACCTTCGAGGCGAAGGTTCTCCAGCACACTCTTTTTGAAAGCCGTTCATCTTATCACCCACTCGTTTATCTATGTGACTTACAACATTCTCAAGAATTGGAAGAAGACAAAGGAGAGGAAAAGATAAAACGCCAAATTGTGTGGGAATTCTATCTTATTTGGGTAGGAGAGCATTTGCTGTTGGAATTTTCACTCATGTTTACTACCAAGCAATGGCTCTAGTCTCGGCAGCAAATGCCTGCATGACGAACCGGAAGAGAATAAGATTCTGCCACTGCTGTACTACTTATTCTTCTCATACAGGACATTTGCAGTTTTGAGTTGGTATGTAGGAAATGCGGTGTGGGCATGTTGACAAAAGTTTGGAATGACGGGGGTATAGGTGTTTGTATTTGAGGAACAAGAAACCATAAATCACAGCACACACCGCTTTTGGAATTTCGGGAGCAAGTGACAAGAAAATTAATTGTAAAAGTAAATTGCATTTTAATTGGTTGAATTATTTCTACGGTAGAAAATTTATCTTTTGTTTCAAATTGTAGGAATTCTATTGTTGTGGCGTAGTTGAATTGGAGAAACAATAAATCAACTTATGAAACTTAATTAAATAGCTAATAGAGATAAAAGAACTCAACTCAATTTTAGTTCCTTTTATATATATAACTACAATGGAGGGCAAAACAAATAAAATACAAAAATGTTTGTTCTTCTGAAAGTTAAAAATAAAAAAAATAAAAATAAAATTAAATTTAATACAAATAAATTTACATAATTATTTCTATTATAAATTGTTCTACTCGCCATCAATATTAAAGCACTAATCCACATACTTAATAAAATTAAACCGTAAGATAAAAAACTACAAACTACAATGGAGGGTTGCTTTAAAGTTAAAAATAAGAAAATTTTAATATCTAAAATTTTGGATTTTTCGTTAAATTTATGGTATCTATCTCTACATAAATTGTTGCTTTGGTTAAAACTTTTCATGGACTACTCAAAATTTGCTTATCAAATATTTAAAAACAACTTCTTGAAATTCTGCTGTTACATTTGGTTTCCTTGAATTTTTCAAAATGATTCTCTGTTGATCAAATCAGTATTTTCTTTCTAAAAAACCAAATGTTAAAGTTATTATTATTTTTAACCCCTATTATAGGCTTTCATACTGAGATAATTTATGCATGGCCAGACTCCTGTGCAGTAGAATTTGAGAAAAAATAGTAATTATAACTGAGGTATTTTTAATAAAATTAATAACAAGTCGTCAAGATAATAAAACCGATAATGGCCGCAAAAGCAACAAAGAAAAAATGTGGTAACTGTAAGAAACTGATCAATGCAAACCCAGTCGTTGTAAATTAAAACGCCTAAGTATTTTAATTAAAACACTTTTAGTGTCCAAATTCAATAAAAAACTTTATGTGTTTTTTTTTCTTTGAAACACTTTCTGTTTTATTTTGAAACACTTAGCATTTTAATTATAACCCCTCAAACGTTATATTGGAAAAAAACGTAAAGCATTTTAGTTAAAACACCTAAGCGTTTTAATTTTGGTGTTTTAACTCAATAAAGCACATTTAAAGTTTTATTTAAAACAGTTACCGTTTTATTTTAACACGGCAAGCATTTAAATTAAAACGCCAGAAACTTTTTATCGAAGAAAAAATCCTTAGTGTTTTATTTGACGTAATATCAAGAAAAACGTTTTAATTAAAACGTCAGGCGTTTTAATCTCTTAATGTGTGTACTACAGTAATTCTTTGTGAAGGTTGTTCAAAAAGTAATGAAGTTTTATTTAAAGTAGACTTGTTGTGAAAATGGTTTAGCTGAATTCAACGCCTGATGTTTTATAGCTTTCGCACCTGATACCACCAGAGGTTTTAAATAGCGTAATAAGCCACTGCAAAACTGCTAATTCCTCATGCAAGCTGATATATTACTGGGGCACGATAAGGATCCCCAATATCTAATAAACTACCGTTACTCTGGACCAAATAATAACGGGTGTAGTGTAAATTCATCTCGCCAACACTGATTTCGATTGACTTAAAACTACCGCACTGTGAATATTTATAGGTTTCTCTAGCGTCATCTGAAGTAAAGCTTAATATAGTATTGTAATTTCAAGTTTAACGCAGGAAATAAATTAGACAAAATTGAAAGACAACGATTTATGCTTATACTAAAAGAAATGCTCGCTTTTATGGAGTTCTATTTTATTGAATATTGATCGCTTGAATGTTCTGATTGGACTAACTGTGCTACTGCTTGAATGTGTGTATGAGAGTGACATTTAGGTTTTGACGGTGAATTTCACAATAACAGTGCTGCCACACTTTGTGACAATGTTAATATTTCAACACTTCCACTCATTGTTACAAAAACTCTACGCTAATTAGTATTTGATTCAAAGGTTAAATCCATTAATTTGCACAAATATTTATGACGATTTTTGTTCAATGCTTTGGTCAGTACATCCGCAACTTGCTTTGTTGTGCCAATATGAATCAATTCGAAATATCCCTCTTCGTGTTTCTCTCGGATATAATGATATTGAACATCGATATGCTTCGTACGCTTGTGGAATACTGGATTCTTTACCAATTTGATCGCGCCCAAGTTATCGACGTAGAATTTTGCTTTTAAATCATCAATCATCGTGAGCTCAGACAAGACTCCCCTCAGCCAAACGAGTTCCTTGATTGCTTGACATGCAGCCATGTATTCAGATTCCGTTGAAGACAATGCTGTTGCGTCTTGTCTCATTGATGCCTAACTGATGACGCCCGAACCAATGTGAAAAACGTAGCCACTGGTTGACTTTCTCGTTTCACTGTCTCCGGCATAATCCGCATCACTATAGCTAACGAAATCAAAAGTAACATTACTTTTATAAAGGATACCTGTATTTAGTGTGCCCTTTATGTATTTCATGATGCGCTTTACTGCCTCAACATGTGCCGCACTCGGTCGATCTAAATAACGACTTACGGCACTAACAGCGTAGCTTATGTCCGGTCTCGTTCCGACATTCAGATACATTAAACTTCCGACGGCCTGTCGATATGGATATGTGTCGCAGTGCTCATCGTTTACAAAATCGCCAAGGTTTTGATTAGAGTCCATTGGTGCTGACATGGGATTGCAATCCATCATGTTGAAACGATTCAATACTTTCTTTGCATATGCCTCTTGATGTATACAAATTGACCCGTCAGGTGATCGTTCAATTTGAAGACCGAGAAAATAATTTGCCTCAGAAACTTTTATTTCGAAATGGTTTTGCAAGTATGATGTGATTTTATCGATTTCATTCGCATCATTTGTCGCTATTAATCCACCGTCAACGTAAATCGCAATAACTGTCATCGTGTTTTCACTTCGACGAATGAAAACGCATGGATCGTATGTACTTTGTTTGAAATCAAACGTACGCATGAATGATGTGAACTTCTGGTTCCAACATCGCGATGCCTGCTTGAGACCGTACAAACTTTTCTTCAATTTGCACACGCGTTCAGTACCGTCTTCATATCCAATTGGTTGCTTCATGTAAACATTTTCCTTCAGCTCACCATGTAAAAAAGCTGTTTTTACGTCAAACTGTTTCAATTTTATTCCGTTCATCGCTACCAATGACAAAAGTAGACGAATCGATGTGTATCTGGCCACTGGACTAAACATTTCTTCATAATCCACACCATATTGTTGTGTAAATCCACGAACTACTAAACGCGCCCTGTATCGCTCGATTGCGCCATTTGGGTTTTGCTTTACCCTAAATACCCAACGATTATCAATTACCTTCTGATTGATCGGTGCCTCAACCAATTCCCATGTTTCATTTTTGATGAGTGCATCGTATTCATCGTTCATTGCTTGCTTCCACTGTTGTTTTTGCTCTGAACGAATTGCCTCTTCATATGTTGTTGGTTCATACATTACTGCTGAATGACCATAATACATTAAACGATCTGGTGCATTGACTTTTTCTCGCAAACCGTATCGATTATTTTGTCGTTTATCTGGTGTTTGATTTGACGCATCTTCAAACGACGAATCACTTTCATTTTCATTCCCTACTGTTTCTTCAACCACCTGCTTGACGGCTTTGTCATTTGGTTGCTCTATCAAAGTACGTTCTCTGCTTTCATCACTTGTTTTGCTGCTTTCATCATCGTCTGAATGCTCAATTATTTCCTCACCATCCGATTCATCTCGAATCACATATTTATCCGGTTGTTCATTGAATTTAACATCGCAGCTCATGAAAACTTTACCCTTTTCTGGATCATACAGACGAAAATTCTTTGTTGTGGGCTTGAATCCAACCAAATGTACTTTCCTTGCTTTTGGATCCCACTTCTTTCGACCAGTTTGCTTTGGGATTTGAACGAAACATTCCGTTCCAAAAATTTTGATGTGTCCCAAATACGGCTTTTTATCGAACCATAACTCATACGGCGTAGCGCCAACGCATTTACTGTTTGTTGTGCGATTCAATAAGTACGTCGCAGTACGTACCGCTTCTGGCCATAGTGACTTCGGTAAAACACTCGCTATGAGCATAGTTCTCGCACTCTCCTAAACAGTACGGTTGTCACGCTCGATTCGACCATTTTGCTCAGGTGTATATGGTGAAATACCCTCAAATTGTATGCCCTCGTTTTGCAGTACATCAATTAACACCCGTTGGTTAAAAAATTCTCGTCCGTTGTCAAACCTAAAATATTTGATTTGAGCGCCATTCCTGTTTTTGACCAGTGGAATCAATGCCTTCAAGTGTGCGTACGCTCCATCTTTTGACTTTAATAAATACGTGAAACGAAAGCTGGTTGCTTCATCTTTAACTAGCATAAAATAACGCATACCACTGATTCAATTGATTTCGCTTGGACCGCATAAATCTACATGCATGAATTTTCCTCTTGATGATTCTCGCTTATTGGATCGCTTGTGTGTTGCTCTGGTCATTTTTCCGTATTGACAATCTTCACAAAAAAACTTTTCGCTGCCAGCCAATTCGACGCCCGCGACCAGATCATTCTTGCACATTTTCTTGATAGAATCGACATTGACGTGTCCAAGCCTCCGATGCCAATATTGTAGAGAAACAACAGCCATTGCGTATTCACCAATGCGCAAACGAAAATCCAATTTGAGTCGATTCTTTGAGTCACGCTTTTTAACTCCAACAACTTTATTTGCTTCATCGATGAATTTGCAGCCTCCCTTTCCGATCAAAACTTTGATGCCTTTATCCGTTAATACACCCGTGTAAAACAAATTTTCGCTGATTTCAGGAACATACAACACATTTTCCAAACGGATTGGCTTCCACTGATTGTCAACTCTTGCTTCAATAAGAATTGTGCCAATTCCCTCGATTGGTAAAAGACATTTGTTTGCCACTTCAACTTTACATGGGCCAGTGTATTTATGTAGCTCTGTAAACCATTCTCGATGAAATGTCATGTGTTTTGTTGCGGCTGAATCGGCATACCAGCTTTCCGATTCTTCACACTTTGGCTCAGCTGTCACGACGGAACACCATGCCATTTCATTTTTGTTGCTTTTACTTTTATCGCTTTTGATTGACGATTCGTTGTGCTTTGGACAAACTTTATCTTTTGCCCAATGGCCTTTCTGACCACATGCATTGCACTTCGTTTTCCTCTTTAAATCATCGATTTTCGACTTTGGCTTTGAGGCTTTGGCTTTCGAATTTTTCTTTGTTTTCGCTGAAAACGCAGCACTAGAATTGGAGACTTCTTCTTTATTCAATCGTTCAAGATTGTCTTCCTCCAATTGTAATGACGACATCAATTCGGTGAGCGTACGATTCGATGTAGTATTGTACCATACCGTTTTGTAATTGTTGAATCTCGATGTCAACCCAGAAATGATGCGTGCCATTTTCAAATTTTCGGGTAACTTTTCCTTCTCTTTTTGCTGTTCAATTTCAGATGACAATTGATTCACACGAGAAATATACGCTGCTACCCCCTCATCGTCACGCATTTTTGCTGTGAAATACTCTTCATACAAAATCATTATGCGAATTTCGGTATTCTTTTCATAAACGCAGCCAAGTTGATCCATCATTTCTTTCGCTGATTTACAATCCAAAACAAGATTTGCGTTTGTGGCATCAACTGATTGAATAATTGCATTCATGGCCCTTCCCTCATTTCGATTGAATTTCGACTTATATTCTTCTTTCGCTGTATCGTCGGGTTTCTTACCCTCAATATTATCGGTCAAATCACGAGATTTCATGTATGCAGTGATTCGAAATTTCAATAATTTGTAACTCGATTGATCTTTCAATTTGTGGCCGATAAAATTGTGATCGTCTTTGTCGTTCATGGTGAAATACTTTCAGCCGAAATCGCACAAAAAAAACTGTATGTAAACACCGACGAAGAGTAGCGACTGCTTATTTAATCTATTCTTTTGAATTCAATGACGACGTTCAACTGCTGTGCACGCGCACTTTACTGTAAACACAAAACGGCAACGCTTGCACACTATTGTGAAATTCAAATATTTCATGCGACGATGAAGTCAATTGATTTGGCTTTGCACTACAAACATTGGGCGATGCTTGTCTATTTTAACTATGAATATTTATGGGATTTGTCCAACTTTTTATTCACTTTTATAGAGTCCAGAAACCGTTTTTAATATTTTCCATTACGCTATGACAAGACGACTGTTGGAATAAAACACTTTACACATTCGACGATGTGACTCACTATTTTTCAATTGTCTAACTATTTTGGCTCACTGGGCCCATAACCTATTGTAATTTCAAGTTTAACGCACGAAATAAATTAGACAAAATTGAAAGAAAACGATTTATGCTTATACTAAAAGAAATGCTCGCTTTTATGGAGTTCTATTTTATTGAATATTGATCGCTTGAATGTTCTGATTGGACTAACTGTGCTACTGCTTGAATGTGTGTATGAGAGTGACATTTAGGTTTTGACGGTGAATTTCGCAATAACAGTGCTGCCACACTTTGTGACAATGTTAATATTTCAACATATAGGTTGATGTAAAGCTCGATTCAAAGTTAATCAATTCGCTATGATAGTTTGTCACTTTAATGGAAGTACTTACAATGAAGGTTTGCACAAAAGGTCGGTATTTTACATGTTTCAACCTGAAAACACTACCACAGACAAAAACAGGTATTATTCGTAAATTTCTTATCAACTTTTCGCCTATAACTCGTGCATTAATAATGTCTGTATCAACGTGCATTAGGCTCGCTACTTTGCAATACTCTGTACTGGTATCGGCGGAGCTGGTTAAGAGCTAAAGACGAACAGAAGGCTAAAGAGGCTCTTACGACAAAATCTAAAGGTGACATGAAGATAGCTCCACCATTAAAAGTCAATAAAAGATTGGCGCCTAGCCCAATCGAAGGAGATCGGGATAAAAGAAGGAAGGAAGAGGCGCTTGATGAGCATGGAGCACTAGATCATGGGTTCCAGACAGTGCTTACAAAAGGAGCGAAGAAAGTCATAAAGAAACTCCTTTAAAAAAAGCCTGGAAGTAAAGTGCGCACGGACGCCCAATTAGAAAAAGGACCTGATGCAAAACAGGAGAGGCAGGAGCCCCAACGAAGACCCCGGCAGCAGGAACTGCTCGTCAAGCCCCAATTTGGCCGATCCTACGCGGATGTACTGCGGGACATCAGAAGAACGTATGGCCCGAAGACACCAATACTACCATTAAAGTAGTACGACAAACGCGGTCGGGCCACATACAAGTCGAATTTGGAGCAGAGGCCGGCAATAAAGAAGCATTCTGTGACGCAGTAAAGAAAGTCCTCGGCAAAAGCGCAACTATAGCCGAGCTCGAGTCGATGGCAACGATCGTGACGGATCTGGCCGAGGTAGAAGAGGCCATCAAAAAGGAGTTCCCTAGCGTGGGAATGATCGAAGCGAGACTGACACCAGTAAACAACAGGGGACAACGCATGGCCATAGTTGACATGACCAAAAACGACGCCGAACAATGCCTGAACAAGGGCAAAGTACGAATAGGGTGGGTTGTCTGTAGGATACGGCGAAGAACAACGCCTCTTCAATGTTTTAAATGCCTTGGTTATGGTCACACCACACAAGTATGCAAAGGACCCGATAGGAGTTCCCTATGTTACAAACGCGGTGAAATGGGACATAAAAGAAATGAGTGTACGAAGGGGGCAAACTGTATTCTTTGCAAGGATGCTGATCCAAAACCTGATTTTGGACACGTCTTGGGATCAGGAAAATGCTGGGTGTTCGAGGAAGCCCTAGCCAAGGCAAAATCAGAACTCCGATGACCCGCATCCTGCAGCTAAGCCCACACCGCAGTTCAACTGCCCAAAATCTGCTTGAGAAGTTCGCGAGGGACAGGAAAGCCGGTTTCTTGCTGCTGAGTGAGCAACACCATAATAAAAGTCCTGTATTGTGGTATTCTGATGAAACTGGTACTGCCGCTATCTGGGTTCGGGACAGTGACTTTCAAGCGGAGAGTTGTGGACGGGGAGATGGTTTCGTGTGGGTTTGGTGCACAGGGACCACCCTCTTTATTGTGTACCTAACGCCTAACGAATCGATATCATCATTCCAAGCCAAGCTTAATACTGTGGAGGGCGCTGTCTCGAACGCAGAGGGCAAAGTGCTCGTTGGGGGCGATTTCAACGCTAAAACTTTCGAATTGGGCAAGCCTCAGACGGATTCGCGGGGAAAACGAATCCTGAAAATGGCAGCCAGGACGGCCTTCGTCGTACTAAACTCCAGAAATATGCCGACTTTCCACCGTATTGGCTGTGAGGGAACCATACCGGACGGGAAATTCGCCTCGGAATCCTTAGTACGGAAGATACACAACTGGAAAGTATTAGAGGACTTCTCAGCCAGTGATCATCAGTGCATTCTGCTTAGATAACTGATGCTGTCTCCCGACGGCTGTGCTCTCGGCCTTCCACAACTGGATGGAACATCGGAAAGATGGACGTCGAGAAGTTCGTCAAGGTTCTCACAGCAGGTGAGCCGCTGCGGGGAGCTTCGGAGGGGACGGAAGAACTGGCAGCTCAGGCCGTGGTGAACTCTACTATGAGCATCATTACGGCTGCTTGCTGCGCTTCTATGCCCCGTCGAGGACCCCGGCACGGAAAGCCCCCGTGTACTGGTGATCAACTAAAATCGCTGAAAAGCGAAGGAAGTGTCACAAGCTTCGACGTGAGGCTCAATGGGCGCGGAATGGGGACGAGGCAACAGTAGCAAGGCCCGCTGCTGGCAAGACCTAGTGGACAATGTGAACAAGGATCCGTCGGGTCTCGGCTACAAGCTGGTCATGCGGAAGCTTGGTGCCCTACGGAAGCCTTGTATACATGACGCGGAAAAGATGGACGCGATAGTGCGGGGACTCTCCCCTGCCCATCCTGTCCATGTTGACGCTGTCCATGGTGAAACAGCAGTCGACTGCCCACTCTTTACACAGCTGGAACTGGAGGAGGCAGCCCTCTCATTGAAAACGAGGAAGGCTTTAGGTCTAGATGATGTTACGGCTGAGGTGTTGCGGCTTGTGTATCACCATTGTCCTGACTTGTTGCTCAGCACACTCAACGCTTGCCTACGGGACGGGGTTTTCCCGGTACGATGGAAGGTGGCGAGGCTCGTGCTGATCAGCAAGGGGAAGGGGAATCCCGAATCACCATCTGCATACCGCCCGTTGTACACGCTAGACACGGCTGGGGAAGTGCTAGAGAAACTCATCAAGGGAAGACTCACTCACGCGATTCGTGCTGCTGGGGACCTAGCTCCTCGGCAGTACGGCTTTAGAGCAGGACGTTCTACCATTGATGCGATTGCAGACGTGGTGAACGCGGTCCAAAGGGCAGAGGCACATAGTCGCACCAAGCGGCGGATCGTCCTGTTGGTGACACTCGATGTCAGGAGTGCCTTCAACTATTCTGGATACGCTGGAAAACTCTTTTCAAGTTCCAGAATATCTAATGCAGCTTTTGAAGAACTACCTAAAGGACGGAAGCCTGCTCTACAACACGACACAGGGCCAGCGAAGGATGAAAATTAGATCGGGTGTTGCCCAGGGATCTATCCTTGGTCCGGACCTGTGGAACGTGTTTTACGACGGGCTACTGAGACTTGAGATGCCAGATGAGTCGCGCTTGGTCGGCTATGCGGATGATGTTGCAGTTCTGGTCGCTGGACGCACCGTTGAACAAGCGCTACTTAGGCTAGGTATGCTAATGCGCCAAGCGAGGCACTGGATGACTGCTGGCGGGCTCAGTTTAGCACTGGAGAAAACCGAAGTGGTCATTTTGACAAAAGAGAGAATCCCTAGAATAAGGATGATCAGTATTGGCGACTTACGAATCGAATCGAAGCCAGCGGTGAAGTACCTGAGGCTACTGATCGACTCGAAGATGAGTTTCTCTGAGCAAATCAGGATAACGGCTGAGAAGGTTTCTTCGGGAAAATCAGCTCTGAGTCGACTTATGGCCAACGTAGGGGGACCCAGCCCATCAAGAAGACGGCTCTTGATGAGTGCTGTAGGGTCAGTGCTACTTTACGGAACAGAGGAGCTCTCAGCAAGGAGGTATACCAAAAACGTTTGGCACAGGTACAGAGAAGAGGAGCACCGAGAATTGCATCTTCGTATTTAACAGTCTCTGACTCGGCGGTGAGAGTTATTGCAGGCGTGACACCTGTTGCCCTCCTTGCTAGAGAGTGCCACACTATTTACCTGCGCCGAAATGAGGATGCGAGGGAGATAATTGTCCGCGAGGAGAGACAGCACTCGCTCAATGATTGGCAGCAGTTTTGGGTCAATTGCACGAAGGGAAGGTGGACTGTGCGCCTCATCCCGGATGTGAGACCATGGTTAAATCGAAAGCATGGTGAGACTGACTTCTATCTGACCCAGCTTTTGAGCGGGCATGGGTGTTTTCAGTCTTACCTGCACAAGATCGGTAAGTCACGGTCCCCGGATTGTCGGTTTTGCCCAGAAGGAGGGACAATGCCTGTCACACATTTTTCGCGTGTACCAAATGGGTCAGGCTGCGAAGGAAACTCTACAGGGAGACGAGAGAGCTCACCCCGGATAATATAGTTGCGGCGATGCTCGAATCGGTTGACAAATGGAACCAGGTGGGACAATATGCTCGGGAAGTCCTAAAATATAAAAGGGTTTCACAGTAGCCGGGGGCACTGGGGCTGGGGGATCGCTCTTCTGACATTTCCTCTTCCCTTCTCCCCTCCCGCTAGGAAAGGGACTGCCCAGCTTGAAGGCGCCCCACGGCGTAACAAAACGAGACCTGGCCCGAAGTAATATGTCTAACGGTTCCAGGCTGGGTTCTCAGGTTGACAGGGAAGGTGTTTAGCGGGTAGCCCAGTCGCGCATGGGAGTCCCACACTCTGTGCATAAATAGCATTCACCTCCCTGCCACAAAAAAAAATACTCTGTATTCGCGGATACTTCTCGCCGGCTCCTCTTTTCAAGCTCTTCAACACTTTTTTCTAACCACCTAATACGACTGAAAACCTTTGCTTTATTGCACGATTTCTTCAGGGTGGTATCAATCAGTTTTGGATCATGTTTATCAGCAGGTGTTTTTAAAAATGCGTCGATGAAAAAATCGACTATATTTTTAATTTTGTCCTCTTCTATTGGAAGAGGAGGTATATCCTTTATGGCATTTTCAAAATGTTGGGAACTCGACATAGACGTGCACACAATTATCGTTGACTTTACGCAAGCATACGATAATATTGCTCATAACGTAATGTACCAAATTGGAAACTTGTCCGTGAAGGACTGCAGTTATGGTCTGCTGCCTCAGCGAAAGATGTGCGAATGCGCTGGCAGGCTAGCGTTGAGGTGTCATGGGGCGGGTTCTTTTCCTCAGCACAAGGACCCACTGCAAAAGAATTTCGTATCCACGAATTCCGGGGTCAAAGAATCGTCGACCGAAATCGAAAAGGAGGAAACTAACAGGGGGTCAAAGGAAGTTGATGACTCAAAGGGCAAACGGGCCTTGGGGAAGACAGACGAACTTAAGAGCACTTCGTCGTTACCGACGATTCTTATGGCCCACAAATAAGAGTGGAGCATCCAGATGGAGGTGGTGCCCCCTTACACCCTCCCAACCGGATCAAGATCCAAACATAAACGATGCCATGTATTTCCCATTTGAGTGAAAAACTAGCACAAAAGTTCTTTGTATGACTCTTTCCCTCAAATGAAAAATACAAACGTAATCAATTTATGCTATAGATTTAAGCAATGAAGTCACACAACCATATATCATAAAAGGGCACGCGAGCGGAAGGCCACTGTACCCGGCAAGAGCCCCTGTTAACGACAAAAACGAAGGAGCGCGTCCGATGGCTAGTCCATGCTAGCGGAAGAACCTGCCATCGATGCGGGTCTTATACCCGGTCAGATCGAGAGACATGGAAAGACCGTCGGGTAAGGTTTAACAATTTATTTCTTTATCTTTTTTTTTTCAAAAACAAAATTATACAAAGAATCAAATGCTTTTGTCTTTATTTATCAATTAGCCTCAAAAAGTTATGCAATAAAGACTACTGAGACTATAAAAGGGTATAACTGGCCTGCCGACACTATAATTTCCAATTTCCAATAATATGAGCTTATAACAATATATATAATATCGCCATAATTGGACCGTTTTTTTATCGTTTCAACCAATGCATAGAATTGCATAAAGACACTATTATCACTCATCTCTGCAGCACAATAATATTTTTTATACCGTGTTTGATCACATTAAAGTTAATCAAAATAACGAAAATGCCAATATTCTAGAATTTGAATTCAGTTCGTATTGAGTAAATATTCGTATATCGAGAACATTGTTTTTGTTCTTTCATTTTATTTTCCTTATTTTGGGCAAGCTAAATATCTAACAAAAACATATATATATTTAGAGTGCAAAATGAATTTCTACAGAACACATAATGAATCAAATGTGTACGACCAATTTATATTCATTCCAACTTTGTTCCACCATAAAAACTACTTTAAAACGATGCAAAATCAAATGAACCTACACATGCAAAAACCTACATGCACATTTATATAATTCCAAAATTGATTTTATTTGTGAGAAAACAACGAATCACCTTTGTGACGGATTGGTTTGAATGAGAAAAAATAACAATATACATGTAATCAATATAAGGAATTAAAGAATCAACTAAATTATAAAATTTAAATGTAGCTTTATTCTCAATTCTCGATTTTAATTTTACTTAAAAAAACAAATAATTTAAGAGTAGTTTGATGATATGACTCTATATAGTTCCACTAATACTCTCTTCGTAAAATTGTTTGATAGTATGTAAATAAAGTGTATTGTTTAGAAGAGTTCTACTCTACTTCGATGCGCATTCCTGATTTAAAACCCATTTTTCTAGAATTGGAAAGCTTCGAAAATATGCAGATCGATTCGTTAGGATTTCACTGTGCGGTGCTACTTCTAGATCGATATTGGTGACACGTTAGTCCAAGAGACGTTGAATTTCTTGGCTGAGTACGCAAGGCTCATAACTCGTTTCATACCTTCCCCTCCGTGGCGTTTTCATTCTTGAAATGATAACCGTATTTCATAAGTTACTGCCGAGATACAATCACTTTCGTTTGAAGTATTTCCAGTTTGTGATCAGACTGATTGCTAATTCTACGCAGGAGTTGAATAGCACTGGATACGCAACATTTCAGTTATACTTCAATTTGATAAACAGCACTGATTATGTCTTGGCTTAATCCAAACTGGCTTCTAAATTTCAATTGACGATTATCTTGAATTGATTTCGACGAATAGTCTGCCAAGTCACAAGTGAGCCTCCTTGGCTGATATTGCGTGATGCGTTGTCCGTCAAATAAAGGCGATTAGGAGATACTGATGTGACGTTAATGTTGATGATGGCGATGGTTATGATGATGAAGATCGTTAGCCGCGCTGTCGACGAGAGTGTTTACTGTTTGTCGCTGTTCCATTGATTGCTGGATCTTAGAGGCTGCCGTTCAATTCACGTCGAGCTAAAGGTGACGATCGACAACGGCCAGACTATGCAATCACCAGTACAACTTCAAAACCAACTTCTTTATTTCTTCGCGTGCCCAACACTTCGCGTTGTTTATTAAATTACTAATTGCATTCTAAGGTCAACTTGCGGTTTATGATGTATTGTCTTGTGACTTCCATCTCAGTTGTAAATTATCTTCCTGCAACCTGGCTGGCACGATCTTTATCAAGAATTGCAACACCTTGGGATTCTGCGAAAACGCTACAAGCCAATCAAATTTTTCGGTTCTTCTCGACGGCATGAACTACTCTAGTTTGCACTTCTGTTAGAATCCAAATCATTTTCAAATATTCCCAATTGTCACCAATGTAAAATTTCATGGCACTTAGCAACAATCCAATTGGAACCCAAACGAGGCTCGCACTTACATACTGCAATTGCACTAACGCCGTATTCTTATTTACCGTGAACTTTCGTCCGTTTGGAGAATATCACGTACGGTAGGAAAAATATCTATGGGAGACATCCGTAAGCAGAACAGATAAAGATAATGATGAGAAAATAACTTTGCTTTGTTTTGTTAATTTAACTGCCCGTGTTCATAGAACAAATTCTATAATTCCAATCAATACTGACGGCACGACAGTCAATCTATAGACACACTCGTATACACGGCGGTCGAGAAACGTTTGTAGTTGGTTGTGTCTTGAAATCGTACGATTTACTGCACTGCAATTGCCTTTATGGCATCTCAACCTTCAATTAATTCGCAAAAACATGCCAACAAGTATTAACTAAAACGCGATGTTAATATTGCACACGGCTTGTTCTCTACAACATGATCTTAGCTTTTCTTTCCTTTTCTTCTTATTTTTTTAACCAAACAACGATTCAAAATTTGCGACTGACTCTCAGCAATCTCACTTCTCTTTCCTTACATCCAAATACAAATTTCCGGGCACTTTTTCTGGGCAACGACAATGACCACCGCCAACCACGTCCTGTTTTCACTCCGTCAACTTTTCGATTTGATCGCATATGCATTTGAATTGGCAATCATTAACGCGTATTTCATAAGCTTCGATATTAAAACCGTTGGAGTTGTAGAATGAGGTAGTGAAATAGCAAAATAAACTCGTACAAAATAGAAGATTAAACAATGAAAAATTTATAATCACTTTGAACATCCTACGACATGATAACGCTGAAACAAGATCTTCCGTAGACTCCCTGATCCGTCCAAATCTTTTTTTCTCTTTTCCGTGTCGCAACGGTACTCAAATTAGCTGCTTGTCCAGCCAAGTTTGATTGCATTCGGTAATGTAATATATAGATGTGATGCACTAAATCAGTATTCCCATGTTCGAAATTTTAATTTGCAGATTTAAAGTTTTTCAAAAATTTACATAAATAAAGAAAAACGAAAAAGATTTTAAAGAATAATAAAAGTTAAATATCATGAAGAATATAATTAAAGGGAAACGTTTAAATTTAATATATAAAGAAAAATGACATAAAATTACATTTAACAATAACAATAAGAGAAAGAAATATTTTATGAATTACAACTATGAAATTGAAATTTTGGATATGGGTTAAGAAGATATTCGAGCAGTTGACTTGTGTGATTGCTCGATTACTACCTAATGCACTGGACTAAAACAGGGAGATGGGCTGGCCTCATTGCTATTACATTTGGCTCTGAAGTACGTCATAAGGAAAGTACCTGCCGATACACGAGGTACATTACAATACAAGTCGAGCCAAGTAGTAGCCTATGCAGATAACATCAACATTTTATCACGGTCATTAACAACCGCCAAAGAACTCTTCCTGATATTCGACAGCGAAGCAAAATTAGTAGGGCTTAAAATCAATGGAAATTAAACAAAGCTCGTGACACAGACGAGGAAAATACCCTAAATACACAATAAATCACACTTGGCGAATACAGTATCGACAATGTGAGTAAATTCGTGTGTTTAGGCGCCAAAATAAGGAAAACCGGTTATGAAAGAGATGAAATGTGCCGAAGAAGTTTTAACGATCTTGAAGAGCGGCTGCATACGAGGGTCATTCAACAAGTACTTAGCCTCACCGCGCTGCAATTACAAAAAAGTTTTACCATTGTGCACTATATTCTTTTAGTAGCCTACTGTCAAAGTTTCAGTCGATTTCCTTCATTGGTTTTATTTTGATAGCCTTTGCAAGCGATCGTGTCGGTTTGTTGTACGAAAATGGAAAAAGAACAATATCGTTTAGTGATTAGATTCTTGTTTTTGGAAGGGAAAACGCGCAGCGAAATCAAAGATCGCTTGAATGCTGTGTACGGTGACTCTTCTCCTTTGATGGCGACCGTCAAGAATTGGTTCAACGAGTTTGCTCGTGGCCGCACGTCGGTTTTTTATCAGCCACGCCCAGGTGCCCTAAAAACGGCTGCTACGGAGGAAAACGTTAAAAAAAATCCACGATCTCGTGCTGGCAGACCGTCGATTGAAGGTTCGCGAGAAAGCTGAGACTGTGGACATCACAGAAGGAATGGTGCATCATATTCCACACGAAGAACTGGGCATGAGAAAGCTGTCAGCGCGATGGGTGCCGCGTTTGCTCACACCGGAAAACAAGCGCAACCGTGAGACCACATCGGCGACGTGTTTGGCGCTGTTTCAGCGCAATCCAGTGGAGTTCTTGCATCGTTTTGTCGACAAAACATGGATTCACTGGTATACACCAGAGACCAAGGAACAGTCAAAACAGTGGACTTCACCCGGTGAACGTGCTCTGAAGAAGGCGAAGACTGTTCGATCGGCCGGAAAGGTGATGGCTACCGTTTTCTGGGATTCACAAGGTGTGATCCACATCGATTACCTCAAGAAGGGTAAAACAATTGCGAAACGCTACTATACAGACTTATTGAGCCAATTTGACGTCGGATTGAAGAAAAAACGGCCCCGCTTGGCGAAGTTAAAAGTGCTGTTCTACCACGAAAACGCGCCGGCTCACACCTTGGCCGTCGCCATGGCCAAATTGGTCAAATTGTGCTACGAATTGCTGCCTCATCCACCGTACTCTCTAGATTTGGCCCCCTGTGACTACTTTTTGTTTCGAAACCTGAAAAAATCAATCGCCGGAAATAGATTTGGGTCAGATGAGGAGGTCATTGCCGCGACGGAAGCCTATTTTGCAGCCCTCGAGAAAATGTATATTTTGGACGGGTTGAAAAAGTCAAAGCATCGCTGAGCTCATGTGTTGAGCTTGAAGGAGATTATGTGGAAAAATAAATTGCCACCTTTCCAAAATTTTAGTTTTTCTTCTGTAGGCTAAGTACTTGTTGAATGACCCTCGTGGACAGGAAAACAAAGCTCTAAGTATACAAATCTGTGATAAGAGCCAAGCATTCGCAAACATATTGAACACCTTTGAGTGACGGGTCCTGAGGCGGATAGTAGGAGCAAAGTTAGACGAGGACTAATGGCAAATACAATAATGGACTATATGCAATTTTTGACGAGTTTGAGATCTCAGCGATTGTTAGGCTGCGGAAGCTGCAATGGGCTGATCACGTGAATTTTATGGTTAAACAACCGATACACAAAAATAGTTTCGTTGGGAAAAGTGAATGGCGGAGACCAGTGGCGAAACCGAGGAAACGCTGGTCTGACTTGGTCGACAGAGGCAGTTCATCGCTGCTCGGGTTTCAAAATTGGAGGACGTGGTCAATGAACCGAGACAGATGGAAGCACTTGTTCCTGTATTGAAAAAAAAATCCCCGTTGGCAGCACCAGCCGCAAAGGTAAATTTCTCGTATTTAGCGTAAGGTTTCGAAAAAGAATTTCGCTTGCCTACTACTGGACTTCTTACTGCAATTTTGGTAGCACTACATGGGTATTTATTGAGAAAACAGAATCTGCCGCCATTTGTATTTGGAGACCCTTTATATACGCGCAAATATTTTGCTCATTCAATTGAGTTGCACACGTATGGATCACAAATTGAAAATCGGCGGCTAATAAATTGTTATAAACATATTTAGAATGGGTTCACCCTTCTCACATTTGCTGTTTATACATTTCACAGTGGTAACCACACAAAGGTGATAGCTTTTTGGCTTAAATAGCTCAAATAGTTAATTTCAAAAATTTCCATAAAAATTTAATCACCACTTGCATTGCCATTAATATATACATTTTCGATTCTTTTTTGAACTATCAGGGGCCGTCATTTTGAATTTTTATTGAAAACGGCTGCTAAAATATTAAGCTTTAAATTTCCGAATTTTTCATTTAACATCCGATTTGCATAATTATATTAAATTAGCTTGCGTTAATAACTTATAATTTCTAGTTTTATCGGAATCTGGTGAGAAACTTGGCTGCTAGAGGGCTACAGAAATAAAAAAACGATGTTCATGTCACCCCCCTACATGGGGAGACCCCCTTAAACACTTTTAAATATTTTTTTACGCTGCGAATTTCAAGAGGCACCACTTTTGACATTCGTAGAAAATTTCCTCGTTCTAGCTTATGTAGTTTGCGAGAAAACTTGTGATGCACGAACAAACGGACGGACGGAAAGACAGACAAGTCGCGATTTTATAATTTTTAAGGAAATTGTTAAAAATATTTTACAATATTTAAAAAATAGTCTGATTTATAAATACTTTCAAGATAAGTCCTTTAAAACGTTTCCATGAAAAAAATTCATTATTTCAGTTGCTACTAAAATAGCGAATAGCGCTTGCCTTCTGACCTTTGGGGGCCGCCATTTTGAATGCATGCATTTGATTTTGGACTATTTTAAATCTTGGTGGGCTAGGACCTCATCAATCAATGTGCCAAATCTCGTTCAAATCGGAGTTTCAATCTAGACAGGGCAAAATAATTCAATTTTTAGTGAAAATGGCAGCTAAAAATATTGGGTTTTAAATGTTCGACTGTTCTATTTTTCATTCAATTTTAATAATTTTCTGCATAATATAAGAACATAGTACAGAGATCCATAATTTTAAGTTTCATCAAAATCCGCTGGAAAATGTGACCACTATAGGGCCACAAAAACCTGAAAAAACGCATATTCACACTGCCGCCATTTTGAAATTTGCACATTTATAATCACAAAAATATCAAAGTCTGTGAATCTAAGTAATATCAATCTTGAAACCAAGTTTCATATATGTCGGATCAAAATTTTAGAAGCCTTTGAAGTTTTGAGTTTCAACTGGCCGCCATTTTGTTTTTTGTGACCTGACCTCCAGTTTTTTCACGTAATTCTTTAGATACTAATAGTTTCTATCTAACTGCCGAATTTCATGAAAATCTGTTGAAAGCTTTGACCACTATTACAACAACAAAATTTTGCACGTTTTTCAACCGCCATTTTGTTTCTGCCGTACTGACTTTTTAATTGTTAGATTCATCACATACATTAGTGAACCTTTGTACCAAATTTCATCAAATCGGAGCTATATTTTGGTCAGAACAGAAATCATGATTTTTCGTCTAAAATAGCCGCCATTTTGTTTTTGCCCTGCCGATATAGCTGGTTCACGAACTTAACCGAGATATTTACTCAATACTAGAGAAATTTACCTAAAAGAAGTGCCAGAATCTATTTTTGCCCATTCATTGGGCAATATTACAGTTTCCGATTCTCTAGCTGCTTGAGCTATGGACTCTCGAACATACCAACACTTCAACCTAAAATTATCTGCTTAGCAACAAAACGATGAAATCTTCAATATTAATTGGTGTCGATATTGGTAAGTCTATGTTAATCTTTGTATGCCATTCCTTTAGATAAAAAGTGCGGGTAGTCAGTTAAGCACCCTTCTAAACTACACTGCGCAACAAAAAAAAAAGTTGAACACAGCTTTCAAACTAAGCTTGGAGGAGTCTATGAAAAGTCTCCATTCAGTTGGATCATGCTTCATATTCAAACTTTTCATCAAGCCATTAATATTAAAACAAAGAACAAGGTTATTTTTCTTTTCAAGAAAAGAAATCAAATCCCTATGGTGTTGTCTGTATTTGGTGACCCTGACATCATTCTGCAGCAGATTTCATTACCGTAGCCTTGATCCTAGAA
Organism: Odontomyia ornata; assembly: GCA_963969285.1. Taxonomy (NCBI): domain Eukaryota; kingdom Metazoa; phylum Arthropoda; class Insecta; order Diptera; family Stratiomyidae; genus Odontomyia; species Odontomyia ornata. Next base: position 263,413,098 of record OZ017740.1, on the reverse strand, counting down.
GTTCTGCCTTCTTTTTTAACAAATCAAGATCTCTAATAACATCACTCAACTTCGATTCACTCAATTTATGCGCTTGATCATCTTTTTCTTCTTTAAAATCAGGGTCTTAAGATGTTAAGGCTCGTTGAGCTTTCCTTCTACACTGTCTTCATTTTCTGCTTCCAACTCATGAGTCTTACCGTTACCGCAATAGTATCACACTTAGTAATCTTCTGGCAGTCAAATTATAATTTGACAAATAAAATTTATGTGTATTTTGACAAATAACTATGTTGCCAATTTTGAAAAACAAATTCTCCGCAGAGTGAAAAAGAAGAATTTATAAAATATAAAAATTAGCTTCTATCTCTAAAACTAGAGCTAATTGGTTCTTTTATATCTATATTTATATCACTGAAGAATTGCGATGATGTGGTCCCCTAATAAATAGTTCGCGTGTCTGCCTTGAAAACGCATTCAGCATTATATCATCCAGAAAAATGAGTGTGGCTCGTTGGTATAATTCTTCGGGTATTGTTTTTAAACTTTCAATACTATCAAATACAGGCTCCTTCGGTGTTGCCTAATTTACAGCATTACACCAGATAACAGATATTTGCAGATGGATCATGTGGTTATTGTTCAAAGGGGTTTTTATAAAACTCCTCTAATTAGAACTAGGTGGTTCGGCTACTATCATTGTGAAGGAGTGCATAAAACGCATCATTTTTACAAATCTTCACAGACTTTAACATAAACACAAGTTCACTACTCGTATTTATGGATTTATTCATCATAAGTAGAAAGCTAATTTTTAACGAGCTACACAGACCGGCATGTAGAAATTTTAAATGATGTCGTGTTACTTTTAGAGGTATCGATAACCTCTGGCAAGCAGTTCGGGTTGATATGACAGCATACTCGAGTTATTCAACAAAATATTTCGCCAACACATGGAAGGATATAAAATTAACCATTACTCAACCCATTACTCAACTTTTAGCCCCTTAAAAGCATCAATTGTAGAGCACTTCAACCAAACTCTTAAAGGGATTATGTGGCAGGAAATCAGCATGAATGGGAACTATAATTGGAACATCCTGGTATCGAAAATAGTTGATCAGTATAATAGAACTAAATATCGTGTTATTAAGATGCGGCCTATTGGCGTTAAGCTTCTAATGAAGTCCAAATACTTTCAGATATTCACAGGAAGATCAAGGTTGTACGTATTACTTATACGCAAGTAAGTAACCATAAACATGTCTTTGAAAGAAGCTACACACCAAACTGGTCACTGAAATTTTTCGAATAAAGAAATAAGTAAGCCACGAACAAACTTACTGGAAGACTATCAAAGTAAGTTGATACGATTGGCTTCTATGAACCAGAGTTAACTCCAATAAAACAACCTGACGCATGCCTAGTTAAGAAAATTATTAAAAGAAGAGTAAATCATGTTTTTGTCAAATGGCTTGGTTTCCTTCTTATTATAATTCCTGGATGGAAATAAAAGACGCGCTCTAAAGCTGGAGACATTCATTCAAGATGTTTTGTTCAAGGCGAGAATATAACCAAGTCAAAACGTTCACCAATCTAAATATTGAAGAATGAAAAGTACTGAAGCTTGCTCGCAGTGGATCCTTTCACACAAACATAACAGACCAGGTCCGGTGCTACTTCTGCTCAGTCACCATAGATGCATCCAACACACCAGTTGATGTCAAGAGTCAACACTTGCTTTTATCACCAAAATGTTTCTACGCACAGGGAGTAGACAAATGTGGAATGTTCAAAATAAGTGTTAAGTCAGAGGTAGTTAAGCAAAATCCAAAAATTTGACCTGCCTGCGGTGTAATTCTTGCCACACTAGGGCTTATACTTACATTCTGTGAAGTTTACAATATCTATAAAAAAATGGTGTTATAAATAAAATCAAAAAAAAACCCATATACAAGGAGATTCCCAAATTAACGAGACTAAGCTAAAAAAGAAACAACAGGAGCTTGGTTCTGATAAATTCGAGTTTATTTATTCAAAATAGTCTCCTCGGGCCTCGATACACTTTTTTGCGCGATCCAAAAGCTTTTCAAAAGAGCATTTCCGGTCATTGACCGAAATGTCCTTTAGGAAGTCGGTACAAGCCTTTTAGATGCCCTCTAGGGACGAAAAACGTTTTCCTTTCATGGCCAAATGCAATTACCAGAATAGGTAGAAGTGACAGGGAGCCATATCAGGCGAATACGGTGAGTGACTGATGGTTAAAATGCGATTTCTAGTCAAAAAATCAGTCACAAGAGTGGATCGATGAGATGGTGCATTATCACGCAATAAGCGCCAGCTTCCTCCTTTGCGGTATTAAGGCTGAATTCGACAAATGCGATGCAACAAACGCTTAAAAATGCCAAGATAGGAAATTACATGGACGGTTTGGCCTCCTGGCATAAACTCCTTGTGGACGATTCCCTTGGAATCGTAAAAACAAATGAGCATCTACTTGATATTTGACTTCTCCAAACGCGATTTTTTGGGTGGTGGCTCATCTGGGGCCTTCCATTCGGCACTTTGACGCTTGGTTTCGGATTTGTATTGGAAACACTAGGTTTCAGCACCAGTTATAATGTCGTAAAGGAAGTTCGCGTCTTTTCTCGCCTCTTTAATGATGTATTTCGAATGTTGAATTCTAAGCAATTTTTGGTCATCAGTTAACTTGTTCGGAACAAAACGTGCACAGACCTTTCGTAAGCCCAAATGGTCGGTTAAAATGCAATAAATCGATGTTCTGGAGATATTCAACTCTGATTCCATGAATTTCAGCGATGATTTCGGCTCATTTTTGATGAATTCACGCATTCCTGTAATGAAGCAATGAAAATTTCATTTAATCTAATTTGCAGTCGTAACACCAGCAACTTGCTTTTTTCTTTCATCTCATCTTTCGCAAGATAAAAACCAACACGGCATAAACCTCAGGGCGACCATCAATGTGATCAATTAATCAATCTACAAAAAGATATATTTAACCTCAATCCAACTCACGAAACGCATGCCAAAATGTCGACCACGACGATGACCTTCCGATTTAACTAAATAATGTTACTTACTGCTTGCTTCGCAAACCATTTGTGCCGACGCGGGTCAAAGTTGCTGCCGACTATTCATTCATTTCGTAACTGACCACCAGGCGGGATTGCCGAGAAGTTGTTGAGAGGATGATGCTTCTATTCTAATGCCAGCAGTCATCGTGTTCGAACGTGTATTTACCAAGTTGTATAGTTGGTCGAACAAATAAATACGTGTTGTTATTATTGCATGTAGCCGTTAGTCATTTCAATTTTCCGCTCGCCAAATTGATGACCTCGACGCGAGTTAGAATGCCAAACGAGTTTTTCGATGCCGATGATGGCGGCAGAGCCTCCACTGCCACTACCACCACAGGCGTTGAAGCGAACGCCATCATGTGCAAATTGCTGCCTTTCTGGCATAGCAAACCGGGACTGTGGTTCACGCGTGTTGAGGCACAGTTCCGCACCGGAAGGATTACCTCAGACTCAGCACGTTTCGACAAAATTGTGGCCGAATTGGACATGCCAATCCTGTCCCATGTCGCTGACATTGTGGAGGAGCCGTCCGAGTCGGGAAAGTATGATGCCCTGAAGCAAAGGCTGATGGCTGTGTTTGGCGTCACGGAGGAGGAAAGAACACGCCACGTGCTGTTCGAACTTGAAATGGAGGATCTGCGCCCGTACCAGTTTTTGCGCCACCTGCCATGCTCGGCTGGAAAATCCATACCGGATAACCTAATAAAGTCATTGTGGCTCCAACGGCTCCCCTCTAACATCCGCGCAATCCTGGCCGTCAGGGATCATTGTAGCCTCGAGGAGTTAGCGTCCGCCGCAGATCGTATAGCCAGTGTCGGCGCGCCCGACGCGGTACCTTGCGTCCAGAAAGACCCGGCCTCGCACCCGGCGGATGACAGCGAATTAATCCTTAAAGGCGTCGACGAGTTGAGAACGGAGATTAGCCGCATTCAAGCATCGTCACGACAATGCAGCTCTTCTGGTTGCAGCTCTTGTCATTCCTCATTTTGATCGGCTGCCCCACGTAGGAACATCGGCCGAATGTGTTATTACCATCGCCTTTTCGGCGCCGCGGCAAAGCAATGTCGGCCGCCATGTTCTTTTGTCTCCAAGCAAGCGGAAAACTCGTCGAGCCGCTAGTCCAGCAGGCAACAGCTGGTGGCTCCTCGAAAAGTCGCCTCGAAATTTTCGACCCAAACACAAGATTCAGGTTCCTCGTTGACACAGGGGCTGACATCTCCGTCATCCCAGTTTCGCACCTGCGTCCAATGCAAAGCGCTTCGCCGTACAAGCTGTTTGCCGTGAATGGAACCGTAATCAGCACATATTGTGACAGAATTCTTTCGATTTCACTTGGTTTTCCACGCTCGTTCCGTTGGCGTTTCTGTGTCACCAAGGTGTCGCGCCCAATATTAGGCGCCAATTTCCTCAGGCATTTTGGCCTGCTCATTGACCTCAAGAACCATAAGCTCGCGGACCCCGTAAATTGCACCAGTGTTTCTGGCAAGATCGGTTGTCATCAACAGATGTCCACTTCGACCGTCGCGGGAAATTCAACGTATTCGTCATTACTCAGGGAATTCCCGAGCCTTACCAACCCTGCAGCCGCCGCAACCACACCCGTGCATCATACTAAGCATTTTATTACAACCGTTGGCCCCCTGGTGGTGGACCGCCCACGTCGACTAAATCAGAGCAAGGTGCGAATTGCACGAGACGAATTCCAGTTCCTGCTTGATAGAGGATTTTGCCGGCCTTCCAAGAGTCCTTGGGCAAGTCCCCTGCATCTCGTCCCGAAGAAGAATGGTACTTGGCGTCCTTGCGGGGACTATCGTCGCCTCAACGCCGCTACGGTCCCGGATGAATATCCTATGAGGCACATCGAGGATACATCCATGAACTTGGATGGTATGCGCTATTTCTCAAAAGCGCGACCGACATACTGGTCGCGTCGAGATCGGAGAAGGAGCACTTGCAGCATCTGCGACTGATATTCGAGCGGCTGTCAAAGTTTGGGATTGTGGTGAATGTTTCGAAGTGCGTGTTCGGAGTTAGAGAAGTGGAGTACCTGGGGCACATTGTAAGCGAAAAGGGTGTGCACCCCCCAGCATCTCGATCAAATGCGATGCGGAATTTTAAAAAACCCATCACTGTAAAGGATCTTCGGTGGTTTCTGGGAGAACTGAATTTTTATCGGCGGTTTGTCCGCGACGCCGCGGTACTTCAGGCCCCACTTAACAAACTGTGCGCAGGAAATAAAAAAGGAGGCAAAACTATGATCGAATGGACCCGGATACTGAGGAAGCGTTTGCTAAATGCAAGAACAGCTTAGCTGACTGCGTCCTGCTCGTCCATTTTCAGGCCAGTGCACCTCTCAGACTAACGACCGACGCTTCTGATTTGGCTGTAGGCGCAGTTTTGGAGCAGAAACAACATGGTCGGTGACTCCCGTTGGCGTTCTTTCAGAGAAAGCTGTCGACGCCCGAGTCCAAATATAGCGTTTATGACCGTGAGTTGCTCGCTATATATGCCAGCGTTCGCCATTTTCGGCACTATCTAGAGGGCTCTGTGTTTTTCGTCCTAACGGATCACAAACCGCTCATTCACGCGTTCGCCCAATCTGCAAGCAAGGCCTCGCCGCGGCAACTCAGGCATCTCAATTACATATCGCAGTTCACCACGGACTTTCGCTTCATATCCGGCGCCAGTAACAAAGTCGCAGATGCTCTATCTCGGGTGGACACTATCGAGATGCCAACGCTCATCAGCGAGGACGAATTAGCTCAAGAGCAGGACCGGGATTTTGAGCTTCAGGAGCTACTCCGGAACAACAGCACCTTCCTAAAACTGGTGCATAGCCCCACGAGCTCTCTTCAGCGGTTGATTTGTGACGAATCTCTGGGTCGCCTAAGGCCCTTCGTTCCGCTGTCGCTGCGCAGAAAGGTTTTCGACATCTTCCACCAACTGGCGCATCCCAGTGCTCGCTCTACTCACAAAGCCATTGCGGAGAAGTTTGTCTGGCCGCACATTCGAAGAGACGTCCGCGTCTGGGCTCGCTCGTGTATACCGTGCCAGCGTTCGAAGATTACTCGCCATCAGAAAAATTCAGTTCAGTCGTTTCCGGTGCCTGACCGTCGCTTCCAGCACATTCATGTGGACATTGTGGGACCACTCATCCCATCGCAGGGCTTCAAATACTGTCTTACGGTGATCGACCGTTTTTCTAGATGGCCGGAAGCTTTCCCCATCGCTGACCAGACGGCTTATACCATGGCAAAGGCGTTATTCAACAACTGGATTACTCGCTTCGGTACACCTCGCCTCATCACGACAGATCAAGGCACTCAGTTTGAATCATCGCTATTCAAATCTCTTGCCGCTTTCATCGGAACCTCCAGGATTAGAACGTCACCGTACCACCCTGCGTCGAACGGAATCATCGAGCGATGGCACCGTACATTGAAAGCCACCATTATGTGTCACGGCGGTGGCCCATCCTAGCCGGACGTTCTTCCCACGGTCTTACTGGGACTGCGCACTAGCTACAAGGAGGATATAGACGCATCCTGTGCGGAGCTGCTCTACGGTACCACGCTGTCAATTCCAGGGGAATTCATCAGCCCCCACACTGCAGCAGTAAGCCCGCACGAATTTCTCATTCATCTGCAGAAGTGTATGTCTGAGCTACGACCGGTTCAGGCGGCCCACCGCAACGATCGAGCGGTTTTTGTTAATAAAAAGCTCAGTTCCTGCTTGCATGTTTTCCTGCGCGTAGATGCAGTTCGTAAGCCACGGTCGCCACCTTATTCAGGCCCCCACCGAGTTCTCCAGCGACTTTCAGATGTAATTTATAAAATCGACGTTAACAGGCGCCAAGTGAACGTGTCAACGGAGCGGTTGAAGCCAGCCTTCATGGAAATCGATCAAGACCAGGTTCCGACCACTAATTCACCTGTATTTGATGACACTCTGAGAACAATTCATCCGCCGAGGGTCACCGCACCAGCTAGAGCACCTGTTTCGGGTTCATTTCAAGCATTTCTTCCGAGCCCGCCGCCACAGCAGCATTCTATTCCTGACGTGTTTCGCCCGTCAGTAAATCAGCGGCCTACACCAATCAATCCTCCACCCGCCGGGACAAGGACTTATCCACCGAGCAAGAACCGCGTCCGTAGATTTGTTTGACGTATCAGTCTCATTTGAATGACACTTGAGGGGGAGTACTGTGCCGACGCGGGTCAAAGTTGCTGCCGACTATTCATTCATTTCGTAACTGACCACCAGGCGGGATTGCCGAGAAGTTGTTGAGAGGATGATGCTTTTATTCTAATGCCACAGAAGTCATCGTGTTCGAACGTGTATTTACCAAGTTGTATAGTTGGTCAAACAAATAAATACGTGTTGTTATTATTGCATGTAGCCGTTAGTCATTTCAATTTTCCGCTCGCCAAACATTCAACCTAGATCGTTATCTTATCATATCATTTCGCATATTTTGCACACAAATGCCTTGTGAATTTCGCGCCAATTTGTACACATAATAAAACCACATTTTACGTTACAGATTCAGCCATACACTATCATGGTTGTTTGCTTATCCCACATGAAAAAATTTATATACAATTTGGTGAAACATGTGCAGTTTCAGAAAAAAACATGTGCTCGAAAGTAAACAGAGAAAAATCAAGTTTATCAAGACAGATAGGGAAGGTCAAGGCGTCCCAACCACGACACGCTGAACAGGCGGCCCCCGGCCAACGAGGCAACATCCAAAATAAAGCAGGATAACAACAGAAACCTACAACATCGCAGACCATATCTTTAACTGAAGTGCAAAGAAGAGTCCAAGTAGAGAATTGATAAAGATAAGTGTGTTGGCTTTATGGCTCAAATAATAAGGCCATAAAAATAAGAACACAACATTGGCACAGCCGTTAATTTCAGTTTTTAAGTTTAAGCATTCAAAGCTGTTCGAAACTCATGACGAAAGAAAACCCTTTTCAGCCTTACTCCTCACACTTGCGGAACCCTTTTCCAACTTGGACACTTTACTCCAGTTAAAATAAGAACAAAACAATTAAAAAGAAAAATAATCATAATAATAATTTAAATAAATCTTTTCACATTGGACGTTATGAACAGTTAAAAGTGAAAAAAAAGTGTCAGTGGAAACGAAATAGGAAAAACAAAAACTAGGTAAAATCAAACTATTTGAAATACAAAGTGAACCATATGTCTGATAGGCCCTTTAAAAACGGCGTGTTTTACCAATTGACTCCCAGCAAAAACACTACCGGTTTAACATTAAGGAGTGGTCGCATACTACAACCAAATAGAAGTAAGTTGGAACCATCATTATTAGAAACCAAATTTGGGATCACACGAGCCCTCGCGTGGCAAGAATTAACATCTGTTATCAAATTAACAGATACTTTAAACAAAATACACGACAAACGTCTCGAAAAGGTGGAACATTTTCGTAGAACCACAAAAGAGTTCAAAGAAAAAATTCAAAGGTTTTGTAAAATCTCATTAAACCAGGAAACCAGTCCTCAAGACCTATCGCAATCGTTCAAACCAAGCGTTACGTTTCAAGACTTTAAATTATCTTTTGAAACTCAAAGCATCCTCCAAACACCACCTTTTCTGCGACACAACCCCATGGTAAACGATAAAACCTCAGAAAAATCCATACTAAAAACCAGCAAATGGCCGACTACTCGAAAGTCGTGAAGTTAATGGGACAAATGATCCCTTTGTTTTTGGGGACCCTAAGTCCAATACTCGTTCTTGAGCTTCAGACTTTTATCGGTTGTGCTAAACAATTGTGGAATTGCTTGAATACCCAGCAACGCGAAGCATTCATGCAGATTTTTCCTACACCCTTACGAGATGAGGCATATCAGCTAATTTCCTCGAGTGCCCCTCGTACCCTCAAAGAAGCAGAAGCAAAATTATTAAATCGGTTTTACCTTTCTAAGGAAACATATCAAGAGCTGGCTAATGAATTGATTACATGTAGGTAAGCTCCTGCAGAAACCCTATCAAACTTTATATCTCGTTTACGAAGAACACTTAAAAGTTGTAAAGAAGCCACTGCAATTAAATACGGCAAAGAGGCTATCACAATCGCTACTCTGTAATTAGAGGACTTTGCGAAAGATGCGTTGAAACTTGGAGTTGCTGACCTTATTCTCCGTCAGTACCTACTTTATCCCGAAAAAACAAGTTTCGAAGAATTAGTCCCGAAAGCGTTAGACAAGGAGAGATTGGAACAAGGTGTACTCTATTTCCAACCAAATTCCATACAGACGTATACCCCATTCACACCAATTCAACCCTCATATTCTTTCAATCCAAACTCAATTTCATTTCAACCAGCACTCTATACATTCAACCCCTTTCGTTACGCCTTTTCAACCTCAAACTCCAAACAGAGCCAATACGAGCTCACAAAAACACAAATTCAATAAAAATACCAAAATAATTTGCAGTTTCTCTAATAAATGGATACACACGAATTCTGATTGTTACAGTCAAAAAAAAATATTTTGTCCAGATTGTAAGGAGTACGGGCATGATCCAAGAGACTGCAAACCAAAATCTTCGAAAAGAAACTCTAATGAAACTGCCAAAGTGAACAATGTGCGAATAAAATGTGACTTCTGTGGTCGCAGAAATCATACAGTAACCACATGTGTTCAAAAAAAGAAATGGGAAGAAAAAACTAAGGTAAACGAATGGTAGTCGAGCTGACAATCCCCGACTTGACTATAATTAACACCACGGGTGATCATCGAAAAATACCACCATTTAAAAATACTAAAAATGAAAAGAAAACAAAATTAATGACAGCTGCACTACCTTTCGATGTACGAAAACAGCCAAAAACAAATTAAACTATCGACACGGGTGCTAAAATTAGTATCATCAAAAGGACATCAATAAAAGAGACATGTCCAATAAATACAGAACACAAAATTACTCTACAAACTCCTTCTGGAGAGGGCAAAACCCTTTGAACCACGCAAGGCAATTTTTTTCTCACCTCAAAACTATTATGCACTTTTGAAGTGGTAGGAAAAGTACCAGGAGTACCAAACGATGGATTATTAGGGAACGACTTCCTATTAAGAAACTGTGACATACGGGGTCCAAGTCAGTTACTTAGATTTCCTCGCCCTTAGAAATTTTCCATTCCTTTGGTGCCTGCAGCAGGTAGAGCACAGCCAAACCAGGCTCTAGTTATTACGTTGAATGGCGCTGAAGCAAGTTCCAGTAAGACGACGCTAAGTGTGATGGCCCTAGAAGGCCAGCATAAGGATGTGAGCTGCAACTATGACCAGAAAGGGATACTTACTGAGGTTATTACAAATGGGGTGTATAGGGTGACTTTAGAGAAGGCCATTACTATACGCTTTCGAATCCAAAATATATTAAATATCCCACTACGATTGACTCAGGAAATGCTTTGTTTGGCACAGGAGATTGATGAAGGAGTTTTCCTTGCTAACTTCCTCATAAGCCCATCTAAGATATTTGTCGGTATTCTCAATTCAAACAATGCTCCAATAACACTAACAGATATTGAGCTGAAACTTGAAACAATTAATGATTACCATATTGGCCAATTAAACGAAACAAATAATAAAGATGGGCAGCTACCAAATATCGCTTAAAAATGCAAAATTTGAACACGTGAATTGTATTACGTTATAAAATAATAAAACCCGCAACCAAAAAAGCTATATAAATAAAAATGAGTCAGGAAAAATAATACGGAATGCAAACTTTAAACAAGCACTTTCATTATACGAGCACATAAACTCTGAAGAAAATACTGCCATGACAAACTTTGTCAAGACTATAATGTCATTTTTGATTAACCGGGCGAAAAACTGACTTATACAAAAGCTTCATCCCATGAGATTTCCCTATCAACCGACCAAGCTTCAATCAATCAGAAGATGTATCGGCTGAGTCAGCTACAAAAGCAGGTAATTAACGAGCAACTTAAAGAAATGTTGGACAGTGTCATTGTCCAACCTAGCAAGAGTCCCTGAAACACCCCGCTTCTAGTGGCACCCAAAACGGCAGGACCCGATGGGGAGAAAAAATGGCGAATATTGGTAGACTTCAGGAAATTGGACGAAAAAACTATTGGAGATGCTTTTCCTTTACCCCGAATAGAAGATATTCTGGACTAACTTGGGCATTCTCGTTCTTTTAGTACATTGGACCTAGCCAGTGGTTACCATCAAGAACTTGTTCAACCAAAAGACCGGTGCGAAACGGCGTTCAGCACTAATAATGGAAACTATGAGTTCAAGCGAATGTCATTTGGCTTGAAGGGAGCTCCCGCAACATTCCTAAGACCAATGAACTATATTTTAACAAGTCTTCAAGGATTTAACTGCTTCGTTTATCTAGATGATATTGTGGTATAAGGGAAAAACTTAGTCTTGCGTCAGCAAATTACGAAAAATATTTGACAGGGGAAATAACCAGAAACGTGCCAATTTTTACGACCCAAAGTTTGGTACTTAGGGCACATTTGTACACAAGCAGAAGCCCCCGCAGACCCGCTAAAATAAGTTGTGTTTGCGATTTCCCCATACCTACAACAGTTAAAAGGCTTCAATCGTTATTGGGTTTAGCAAACTATCACCGCAAATTTATCCCCGATTTTTCTAAAATATCAAAACAACGTACTAATTCACTCCGAAAAGATGTACGGTTCACGTGGATGGAGAAATATATGGAGGCTTTCCAACGATTAAAAAATTCTTTGATTGAACCATACCTTTTGGCATACCCCAACTTTAGCAAACCATTTAATCTCACAACTGACAAAAGTAATGAGGCGTTGCGTGGTGTTCTATTGCAAGGAGAAATAGGGAAGAATCAACCCAGAGCATATGCTAGCAGAACTCTCAGCAAGGCGGAACTCTGTTATTCTACCATCGAAGAAGAGCTCCTGGCAATAGAATGGGCTACCAGAAACTTCCGATGCTAAATAGCAAACTTTGTCAAGACTTTCATGCAAGGCCGACGTTTCAAAGTCTCTACTGACCATAAACCTCTTAAAGGAATTTTCTATGTAAAGAACCCCACAACCCGTTTAGTCAAATTTCATCACAAACTATCAGAATTTGACTATGAGATAGAGTACAAACCTGGTAAATACAATACCAATGCCGATGCTCGAAGTAGAATACCAAAATCCAATCCCAACAACTGTAGCGGAGTGCAACAAGTTCTGGCGCCTGGTCAGCAAGCTGTGGCAGGAGCACCGGCGTCAAAAGGAGATTCAACGACAGACCAGCAAGGACAAGGCGTCCCAAGGAAGTAACAAATGAAGCAGGACGACAGCAGAAACCTACAACCTCGCAGTCTAATAGTAATTAAGTTGAAATGTAGTAAAATTAAATTGTGAACATGCGAAAAAATTTTCTAAGATATTTAAGGGGGGTCTCCCCATATAGGGAAGTCACCCCCGAAAAAAAAATTCATCAAAGGTAGCCGATATGGATATCAAATGAAAGATTTTAATGGGAACTTTTCAAAACATGACTTCATTTGACACTTTTTGCTTCGAGGGGCGCACAGGGAAGAGAAATACATGAAAAGTTTGTGATTTGAGTGATTTTCGTTGGTTTACAACAAAATGGCGACCGCCGAAAACAGAAAAACAATGGATTTCAAACGTGCACATCTCTTTGACATGTTTCTTGACTTTACTCGTTGCTGGTGACTGCATTTCTGAGTAGTTGATACAAATATAGCAGAGGTTTTGCAAGGACGGTTTATGGGTTTTAGCTTTGAAAGGAGAGTGAAAAATTTGGCAAAACTGAAAGAAAATTTTCCAAAATCTGCAGAAGATGCTTGAAATAAAGCAAAAATGTTGACAAGCATTCCCTGCCAATCTTTGTGCATGTTTCCTGTGACCACTTACACTACCGAGCGGTCTTTCTCCACCTTACGCCAACTTAAAACCTATCTTTGCATCAGCATGATAGAAGATCCCTTCAAGGACCTTTTGTAATGATCACCAACATCTCAAATAACAAAACAATAAAAAAACATGAAATTTTAATCGTAAATCATCTCTAATAATTCACTTATCAAAGCATTTGCAATGTTGCTCAATAAATACTTAACTGCAATGCAATGCTTATCTCATTAACCTACACTCAATACTTAACTTTCACTTTCTTCCGCATTCGGAAAAATAAACAAAAATATTTCCATGTGCATTCTTATGAGAAATACACATGCACTTGAAACCGTAAGAATTTACGGCCTAGAGAAAAGGTTACATAATGAGTTTATGCATTTGTACATTCCATTGATTGATGGATTGAATGAAAAGTGCATATGAAAGGAAGCAAATGTGTTAATCGATTTCTGGGTCACTATACCACACAAATTGAGTGTTGGCTAATGAAGGTATGAGAAATAAATTATGGGATGTATGGGATGAAAATATCAATTCTGGATCAGAGTGTTCTGACCCGTCACTAAATAAAGTTTCAGGCATTGGCGAAACTTAGGCAGGATATTTAAAGACAAAGAAGGACATTTCTGTTCAGCACTAAATTTGGATTCATTATCCGGACTGACTTAGTTAGCTGTGCTGAATCGGAGTTTTCGTTTCAGTGCTCGTCACATTTTGGCCAGAATTGAACTCAGGCTAGATGACAAAAAGACTATAATTAAAATATGAACAAAGAACTAGCACGACACTAGCATCAATGCATATGCATCAAGACATTATATCAAAAGTGAGCCATAATGATGTTTTAAACATTTTCAGTGCGAAAAACAAAAGAAAACTATCATTAACCAACATGTAATTTTTAACCAGACATTATAATAATGTCGCGTGTTATGGCTCGCAGCCAATAATTTTAATGTTCCGGGAGAGTGAAAACGCAATTACTTTTAAATTAAATTAAAAGAGATTATTTAATTACTTGAAAATGCATCATCGCAATTGTCTTCAAAAATCACTTCACAATCAACGAAAATCACTTTTCTATTACTTGATCAATATCGCTTTTCTATTCCCTCCACACTTTCGCAGTTTTTACTTTCGCGGTTCTAATGAATGATCACCCATTCATTCAGCACGCTTTTATACAGGGTCTCTAGTTAGTCAATCCATTTCTCGTACATTGCCGAACTAGCGGGAACGTTCGAGCAGCGTAATGAATGGAGCAGTACGTTCGAGTACGTTCGTTTTGTTGATCATGATTAATGGGTTTACGAGCACGTTCGTTTTGTTGATCATGATCTTCTTAACGATTGTGAAAATAATTGCGACAGTAACACACAAAATTATTCGTGCATGTAACAATAATATAACAAGTGTATGTTTTATCAAAGCTATCGTGTTTTTTGTCAGTATCAGAAATGAAAGCACTTCTTCCTTGTGCCCCTTCCAAAAAAAATCCTGCCCTTGTGTCTGCATATCGTAGATTAAGTACAAAACCCTTCTGACATGATTGTTGTTCTGGCTATCCAACTTGTTGAAACGAAGTGTGCAGACGAGAAATTTGTCTTTTGGGCTCCTGGTAAGAAACGGGATGTTTTTATCGACGATGCTTCATATGAAAGTAGTTAAGGATAACAAATCGTTAAAGACATTAATATATAAGTTGCGATATTTCTCATTAAAACTCTGAGTAAATCGGATAGTTTAAAAAGTGGGGTTTTAAGAACATGAATTATTTTTGCATAAAGAACAAAACCAATTCAATTATTGCTCGCTTGAAAACCTTTCGTTGAATCACTTAAAATCAAACAAGTGGTGTTATTTCTATGAACGAGTTCTTGAAATGAAAACGCAATTTTCCATAGAAAAAATAACTGAAAATTCTTTCCATCATAAACGACAACAAAAGTCATAAAGGATTACATCTTTTTCCATCAAGTATTCTCTTACTTATTACCGTTAAATTGAATTGCAAACATTCTAATAGCCTTTTCAAAAGTCTCCGGTTCCCAATTATCCTTGCCACGTTCAATATTTTCTCTTTTTCATGTTCGACATTCCTTTTAGCACAACTATGCTTACTCTCTTCATCTTGCATGTAGAATTTGTCCTGAAACAATTGCAATGGGGAAAGTTAGAAGATACTGAGATAAAAAGCTTAATATACGAGTAGATGAAGATCAACAGTAGCGAGAAAAACACAACCAGGCAAGTATGAAAAAACTTAATGGACATTAAAACAGGCGAGCTGAACAAGATAAACATGGAATACAAGTGAGAGAGCACGTGTTGAGCTCAAAATTGATGGACTCTTTAGATAAGTTCAGACATCACATAACGAAGAACACGTAAACGCACTTGAAACTTCAATTGGCCGGA
The DNA here is from genome assembly GCA_963969285.1 of Odontomyia ornata. Classification (NCBI taxonomy): domain Eukaryota; kingdom Metazoa; phylum Arthropoda; class Insecta; order Diptera; family Stratiomyidae; genus Odontomyia; species Odontomyia ornata. The sequence goes on along the minus strand of OZ017740.1, from coordinate 263,397,663 downwards.
AAATGAAAGAAATAGTGGGAAAGTGGAGCAAAAAAAATATACATTTCTTATTTCCTTCGATGGTTTAGAAGATGCTGGCTTAATGATAAATGCAGCGAATAGATAAATGTGAATGGCTGTAGTTGTAGAGGTAATAAATTGTTGTGATCATAATTCATTGCAGAGAAACCAAAGTGGATGGTTACTTAGCTCTTCAACTCAAGTAGGCGTTTAAATTTTTCGTTTTGAACTTTTAATTTTCCTATCTAGCATCCGATTTTAGGATTTTGTACTAAAATACAAAACCCTATTACAATCAAGACCTGTGTCTATCTGTCCATCCGTCTGTATATTTCAGCAGTTTTTCTCGGAAATCGAAAGTTATGGGATGAAAAGAGAAATTGCAAACAGTTTTAAGAGGGGTCGAGTTAGCTGTTATATGAAAGATACCAATTGAATCATTTCAAAACAGGTCTTTAAATGACTAAATCTGTGTAGGGGGGTAATAAACAAGTTTTTGGCACACCCCCCTCGAGATTAGACACTTTTGGTCTGCAAAATCATGGAATTTGGCGTTTATGAATACAACGACCATAAATACGTTAAAGGACAAAATTCACTCAATATTGTTAAGAATATTATGATTTATAAATTTCATATACAAATTACGAATTGTAAGGAGAATCCATTCTGAAAATTCCGGAAGGATTTTAGTTATAGTGGTTTGAATTTTCTTAATTACAGCAACAATAATACATGGCCATGCGATAATATACCCTTCCAAATAACTCAAACAATACGGGTTTGTTAGAATTTGCATGAAAGACCACAAATGATATGTAACGGGTGGTCCAACCATTATGCACGATGTTAATAGTGAGTCACATTTTAACGTCAAGTTTCTCACCGTACTTAATTTGACATTTCTTTGTTTCAGTATTTGACAAATTCGACCATGGAAAGGTACACAATTGAGCAGCACATTAAGGTTGTTGAAGGCTTTTACGAAAATGGGCGTTCAAATCAAAATGCATTTCGTGCACTTTATAAATTTTTTGGTCAGCATTGACCAAATGCGTCCACAATCAGGAGAATTGTGCGCAAATTTCAGCAAACCAGGTCTGTAGGATATGTGAAATCACCTGTGCATGCTCGCCAAGTTCAAGTTCATTGCAGTTGTTCACGATAGTGTGGCAGAAGAGCCGTCAACCTCGACTCAATGCGGTGCCCAAAAATCGAACTTCTCAAGGACATCACTGATGTGAATTTTGAATAAAGGGTTGAATTTACACTTTTACAAGCTTTAATTGACTCAAGAGCTGAAGCCTACTGACCATTTCAAGCTTCGGCAGTATGCCGAATGGTTGGTTGAACAGACAGAAGGAAGTGACTTTACAAAGAAAATCCTCTTCAGCGACGAGGCACACTTAACCTCAGTGGATTCATTAACAAGCAGAATCGCCACTTTTGGCAAATGAAAATCTATGAGTGGTTGTTGAAAAGCCGATGCATCTACAAAGAGTTGCTGTTTGGTGCGGTTTATGAGCTGGCAGCGTCATCGGGCCGTACTTCTTCGAAAATGAGGATGGCCAAGAGTTGCCGGAAATGGTGTTCGCTTGTGCGAGATGATAACGGAGTTCTTGTGGCCAGAAATTGAGGTTATGGACCTGGACGATATGTGGTTCCAACAGGATGGTGCCACTTGCCTCACAGCCAACAAAACAATGGCTCCTTTGCACGAGCAATTCAGTGGCTGTGTTATCTCACGTTGTGGCGATGTTAATTGGCCGCCACGATCATGTGATTAGACACCATTGGCCTTCTTTCTCTGGCGATATTTAAAAGAAAAAGTATACATCAATAAGCCAAAAACAATTCAAGAGCTAAAAGATGAGGAAATTCAGCACATTAACAAAATTGAACCTCAATTATGTCTCAGAGCCATTGAAAATATGGGCCATCGGATAGAAGTTTGCCACCGTAGCCGTAGTGAGCACTTGGGAAATATTTTGTTTTAAACATAATTGTCATAGGTCTTTCTATTATAATAAAAAATATTAACATGATTCTCTGAAAACTTTTTGTTTTATTTACAATTAACATCGTGCGTTTTGGTGGGGACACTCTTTATAATGAATATCTTTGATAAGTTGTCGTTCAGCAAAGTCGTGGGCATTTCAAGTGTAAAAATTAAATAAATTTGTGTTATTTTGTCTCAACATTTAAGGTACAGACAATTAATATTTGATTAGATTTATTAATGAAATGCTGGAGATGAACAAATACAATTTATAGGTGAAAATTTAATGGGAGTAGATCAAATAACAACCGCTTGAGATGTTGAAATTCATTGAACTTTGCTATTTCATAAATTTAAAGTTTTTGACAGTAATCTCACATTGATATAATTGAATTAAATGAAATTAGACATTTAAATAGTAAAATAAAAGATTCTTAGATTCTATAAGTCTCATTAAAATTGAATAGTATTTACATAAGTAACAGCAATTTGAAATGTTTCCGATCACCACAATCCTACACAATTTACAATAAATAAATCTCAATAAATCGATTGTGAGGCGTGCTGTGTCGCTAATGGCCCCGTCTTGTTGGAAACACTTATCTTTGATATCAAGTTTATCCAATTCTGGTCACAAATAATCTACCAATATAACACGATAGCGCTCTTCATTAGCGGTGATGTGACGTTTGTTTTCATCCACGAAAAAAAAGTACAGTAAATCTATAGGTTGAGGTCGGAAATGATTGCCTAGGGGTTGAATCTTTTTTTATTCGATGTAAAATGATGTCAATAAAGCTACCTTGAGGGTGGGCACGTGCAACTCTTCCGGCTTTTTTGAAAAACTCAAAAAAACATCCAAAAAATTTTTGAAATGCGTTTATCTCGTTTGCTATGCATTTCACAGAAAAATCGATTGATGATAAAATGTAGAGGACGTTAAAATCTACAATTTATGTCATTGGAGCAATGCTGTACGACAAAAAATGCACACGGTAGGTGGCGCCAAAGTCTCCAAAAAAGTGTTTTTCCACTTTTTCACCCTGAAAATGTTATTTTATCGCAAAGACGTAAGTGCAAAAGTTGTTCCTTTCTTTATTATCAACAACTTTTATTTAAATAATTTTTTCATATTACTTACCGTTTTGAAACACTTTCGCCACAAACGAAACAAACAGGCACATTATCACTCATTTTCGGAGAGCTAAGTTTTGCTGTCTCTGCTCTCCGAAATTCACATAGCAACTGAAAAATGTACGGTCCTTAGTCATCAATAGGGCAGGTGGCCGAATAATCCCTTTTGTTAAAAGCATGCCATCGCCGCTGGAGAAAGTTACAGTAGGATCGACAAAATTACCATTAACAGCACGGTGCTGTATACGCAGCGCTATATTGCACTGTAACTTCAAAACGGCAAGTAATATGAAAAAATTGTTTAAATAAAAGTTGTTGATAATAAAGTAAGGAACAACTTTTGCATTTACGTCTTTGCGATAAAATAACATTTTCAGGGTGAAAAAGTGGAAAAACACTTTTTTGGAGACTTTGGCGCCACCTACCGTGTGCATTTTTTGTCGTACAGCATTGCTCCAATGACATAAATTGTAGATTTTAACGTCCTCTACATTTTATCATCAATCGATTTTTCTGTGAAATGCATAGCAAACGAGGTAAACGCATTTCAAAAATTTTTTGGGTGTTTTTTTGAGTTTTTCAAAAAAGCCGGAAGAGTTGCACGTGCCCACCCTCAAGGTAGCTTTATTGACAACATTTTACATCGAATAAAAAAAGATTCAACCCCTAGGCAATCATTTCTGTAAAACGATTTATTTTTCGATAGATTTACTGTACTATCACTACTCCGGCATGAGAACCGCACCAAGCAGGAATTTTTGCAGATGCAACAGTGTCTTAAGAAACAATGTGGGTTTTTGCTTACCAATAACGCATATTTGCTTATTAGCAAAGCTTTGGAAGTTAAAATTCTTGTCTTTAGCTTTTAATCTTTATTTATAGTTACTCTTTGGAAACGACAGAATTTATTAGGGTAGGCGGCTATGACGATGAAGATGATGAATGATGATGTCGTTATTATTGATGATGAATGATAATGATGTCGTTGTTGATGATGATGTTGTTGGTGATGATTTCAATGATGATGTTGATGACATTGCTGCTGATGATGTTATGGATAATGTGGCTACGAGCCAGCAGTGGCGTTTGCCTAGGTTCTTTCATGTTTGTTAATTCATGAGAAGCGAGAAGAGCAGCTCAAGAAAATTTCCATTTTCTCGAGGAAATTGCTTGCGCCGCTGATATGTGGAATCGGCTGGCAGGCGAAGATTTCTCGTGAGACGAGGGTCTGTTTGTGCCGTGAAGCGTGCGCTGACGTTGGGATGCTCTGAGTCGCCACGGTCACTATCTCCCCAATGAACTTCGTATGCATCGAAGAGAGTGAAAACGTGACTCTCTTCTTGGAGGGCTGGAGTGCTTGTTCCGGCTGCTGTGTCGCTGGATGTGCATCGGCTTGCGGAGTATGGCTGATCGAGCGGTTTCTTTACAGCATCTATGTGGCAAAACACGTACTCAAAGCTGGCTAGATCTTTGAAAACGAAAGGGACAGGACGAATCATTTTGAAGAGGCGGCGTAATTCGGTGACAAAATCTTGTCTGAAGTGATGTGCTGCAAACCATTTTTGCAGGAGGCGCTTGCATGTCCTCCTTGAATGTGGTTCGTAGACCCAGCAAGATCGGTGGAATCGCCTGTAACCATACTGTCCGAAACGCGGGTGAGGGTGCGGTGCATCTGTTTGACCATGGCATTGATTTGAGGATGGTATGAAGTGGTGTGGACGTGGTTGGTGCCCAAAATGCGCCCGAGCTGATTCAGGAGGTCAGCTTCAAACTTGCGTCCTTGGTCCGATGTGATCTCTAGTGGCGGCCAAATATTAATATCTAGTGTTGATACTGCTTGAGAACGCCATGTATAGCAGTCGATGATGGTGAGACAGTTCTCGTAGCCTTCACACAGTGGCAGCTTAATCAAGTCAACATGGGTGTGGTCGAAGCACCCATCCATCGTCTCAGAATTTCCTAACTCAGCGGGGCTGTAGCGGTGGACCTTCGACAGTTGACAAGGTACGCATTGCTTGGCCCATCGGGAGACGTCTTTCCGTAGACGTGCTTCGAGGTGGCACATCCACTTGGATGTGACATTTGATGGAGAATGTCGAAAGGCTGACAGTATAGCGCAACTGGCAGGTAAGGTTTAATGCTGCCGTTAAACTCCACATAGTACGCTGAGTAGCCCTCCAAGACCAGCTGATGCAGTTTGAGATGGGGCTCGCTAGGAGATGGGGCAACAGGTCTTTTGTATTTTGTGCTTCACTGATGACTTGAGCTGTGATTGTGGCGGGCATCGTGACCGTTTCTATACGTGAAAGTGCATCAGTGACGATATTATCATCCCCTGGTGTGTATTCCACTCGCGAATCGAATAGGGCAATGAAGTCCAGTTGTCTGCTTTGGCGAGGTGAGGCTTTGTCTGAGCGTTGCGTGAGAGCAACTATAAGTGGCCGGTGGTCAGTATAGATGATAAAATGCCTTCCTTCCAAGAAGCACTGAAAGAACTTGGTGGCAGCAAAGATCCCAAGGAGCTTGCGTTCGTAGGTTGAGTAGCGTTGCTCGGTGTCAGAGAGCTTCTTCGAGAAGAAACCCAGCACTCCCCAAGTGCCATGGCCCCTTTGTTGGTCCAAGACCGCACCAATGATAGTGCTGGATGCATCAGTGTGGAGTGCTCATGGGTGCGAAGGCGAAAGGAAAGCTGACGGCTGCCTCGACGATGCCTTGCTTGCAGCATTCAAAAGCCGGTTCAACATCGTGTGAGTAGTGCTGTTTTGGAAACTAGCGGGCAAAATTCAGTGTCACAGATATGGAATCCGGCAAAGACGACCTCAGGGTAAAACTTGGCATTTATCCCAGTAAACGTGGAGATTCGCCACCTGCAGCATGGGGAGAAAATGCTTGAGGTGGCGCTGGTGATGGTCGTGGCTGGCCGAGAAAACTAGGTTATCATCCTTATAGACCCGGACAAAGTCCAACTTCCCCAGCAGATTGTTTAAAGTCCGCTGCTTCGTTTATGCTGCATTGCGTAGACCCAAAAGCATCCCCAGGAATTCATACAGTACAAAGGGCGTAGTGATTGCTGTCTTACATACGTCTTCAAAAGCAACCGGAATTTGGTAAAAAGCACGCTGCATGTCGATTACTGAGAAAACAGTGCCGCTTGCCTTCTGAATCAAGTCCTCGATGATGGGCAGTTGGTAACGGTCCACTCAAGTTTGAGCGTTGAGTTGACGGTAATCCCTTGTAGCTCGCCAATGGCCACCGTCCTTGGGCATCGTGTGAAGAGGACAGGCCCACTGGCTCGATGAGGGTCGAATTATGCCTCTTTCAAGCAAGAAATCGAACTCAACTTTGGCTGCAGTGGAGCGTTCTCCCGTGAGGCAAAGTAGTCTCCTGAAAACCAGTGGGCCATTGGTGGTGGACGAGCAGGTCAGCAACTGAGGCTAATTTCCCGGGTTGTACGAGTGCATCTGCATATTTGGTGATTATCCATTTGTACCGGTTAACAATGGTGTTCTTCACTTTCGTGACGGCGTTGATACTGTGTATAGCTGGAGCTGGACCAAGGACGCAGGCTGTGGAGAGGTTGGTGAGATCATCCAAGAGGCAGTGGTTGCACGAATTGATGAGAAAACCATGGAGCTTTAGTGCATTGGCTCCAAAAATGGCTGTCTGGACATCTGCTATGACAAATGACCAGTGGAGTGGCTGGCATAGCCCAAAATCTAGAGTGAGCTGCTGAGATCCAAAGGTTGTGAATGGGCATGTCATTGGCCACCTAGAGCATGAGACTCTGCTTACGAAGAGGTATGGCCATGGAATACCTCAAGATGATGGAGAGGGTGGAGCCGGAGCCTACCAAGAACCTGGTTTTTGTGGTGCGGTTGAAGACATAAAGGCGTCTCTCCAAGGTATTGGCGGTGGTGTCCGCTAAGGCCACCTAGTTTTCCGAGCTCCTAGTGGTGTGATCTGAAGCTAGGAATGAACAAGACTGCTTGAATCGCATCGCTAGTGCGCCGTGCTTGGTGGAATACCAGCAGTGACCTGTGCGACTGTCTGGTCCAGGAGTGGCGGAGTGGCCTTGTCGTTGGCTTGCGTGTCTTGACAAGGACCGCTCCCGCAGTGGATTGGTGAATGTATGTGGTTGCTGAAGCACCTCTCGAGTCAAGTTTGTTAACTGCGTAATCGCCAGACGCAAGGCAGCTAGCTCGATAGCGACTTGATCCGAAGAAGAGCGTGGTGAGGAGATAACAGATGAGGATGTGATTGGGCGCGTGGATGATTGCACTGATGGGACCACCACTCCCGGACCCATGTCTTGTGCCTCATCTGTAACAGTGCCAAGCTCCTCCAGCGTCGGGTTTTTTTATATTAAGAAGCATACGGCGCATATATTGAGGCAGGAGGACACCCATCTGACACGTAGGACATCATCGCTAACCCGTGTGCCAGCAAGGGAACGCATTTGTAGTAGAAGCAGCGAAGGTCTCCCATCTCCGAGCTGTTGACGCCTGTAAGCAGCTTATGTAGCTGCGCATCGCGTGAGTCTGTAAGGCGGGTGACGATAGCTGCTTTGAGCGCTCCGTATCGGTCATGCTCCGGCGGCACACGGATGATGTCCGCTACATCCCTGATGGTTTCATGGTCCAGGGATGATACCGTGAGATGGTGCTTGGCTGCGTCCCTTGACATCTTGTGCACCTCGAATTGTGATTCCACCTGGAGGAACCACAATTCAGGATTAGCCCGCCAGAAGGATGGCAGCCTGCGCTGGCTGACTACGTTTACCTCCTGAGTCGGTGGTAAGCTCCCGGCTTGTTCTGCCTCGTGAGAGAGACAGTGCTCGCTATCCTCGTCGCTTCGTACGACGTCGCTGATAGGAGAAGATTTCTCATGGGACGTTTGCGCCGCGAAGCGTACCCTGACGTTGAGACGTTCTGAGTCGTTACATAGCCATTGAGCTAGAAATGAGCTTCATTGCGGAAGATGATTTTTTGATAACAGTCATCAATAGTAATTTTTAATAATTCGAAAAAGTTGCTGGTCGTGAACTTTACCACGATGGAAATGTTGACTTTAACTAATATTTCAACATGATCAGTTTTCAAAAGTTAAACGAATCTTTATCCTTTGATTTCCACCAAAAATTTATTTAAACTTGTATGCAACATTGTTTCGTCCACTACTTGAGGACTTTTTCAGTACTAAACTAAAACAAACAACCTCACCCTTATTTAAACTCACAAGTTTTATGATTAAGTTTCCTTAATAAACCCTTAATTACTTTTTGTTCATGAACCAAACCATTTAGTCTTATTGAAAATTTATTCATGACCTGAAGATTTACAAGGTATTTCAGACAATGTTGACATTTATTGCTTGGTTTTCTTAAAAAGCCAGATATTTCCGTTACCATGGTTGCCAGTCCAAATGTCCTGCCTGCTGCGTTTGACTATCTCGATGCTCTCGGCTACATCCAATTCCCACGCATTTTTAATCATTCTAAGAATGCTCACATTATCCACTGTAATGTTATGATTGGTTGAGACCATGTATTCAACTACTTTTGATCTGCAATTTGCCGCTTCTTTCCTCTTCGTTTTATTCACCGCGTCCTTTATGTATTCCTCGACTCTACGCGAAGTTAGATAGGATCACCAGAGACGCGTTCATGTTATATCTGAGTTTGGACAAGCAGTACCCATTAAGGTTTCCCCTATTTCTAACAAAAGTGAAAGTAGCGGAGGAGTCCGAGCGCAAGCAAAAAAAGGGAATATTGGAGAAGAAGTTAAATCAATTCCGCCAGGAACAATTCCCGAAGCCTATAAAAAACAAGGTACATATCATCGATCATTTAGTGGTGAGTCAATCTTTTCAAGAATTTACTCAACGTCAATTGAATCTTCTGAACATGGGATTTAAATACTCTATTAACGCAAACATTAAAACAGAAGACATTGTCATCGAACTCGAAGCCGGTAGCATGCACAAACTGACAGCGGAGAAAAAATAAATCATACGAAGCAACACGGCTGATGCACTGAATAAACAAACAAAAATGGTCGCAAACTACGAGTATGGTGTAATTAAAAACGTGAGTGGACTCAAAAATTTACTGGTCTACTTCATGAAAGCGGATAAAGGGAATGCCGTGGTAATAATGAACAAGACGGATTATGACAAGCAAATACGTGAAAAAATAAACACGGGTCCATATTTTAAATTTCAAAACAATCTTCTGCCTGATTCGATTAAAAGAGTCCGAAAAATATTGAAGGAACGTGAACCTTGGATTTGTGACCAAAGAAGGGCCCCGAAAATAGTCAACGCGTCTTTACCAAGGATCATATGTCACCCGAAGATTCACAAACCTGGCCAGGAAGCGCTGGAGATAATACCAACAGAAAACACCCCAACTCAGAAAATTGCAAAGTGGTTAGTCAACGAATTCAGTAACATGAGCAAGAAGTTCATCACTCGATCTGTGGGAAATACAGCTGAGTTTATATTTTTAATCAGGTCCTGGGAGCCTTTCAAACTCGACGACCAGATGGTGTTGTTCAACGTCAAGGCGCTAATTCTAAGTATTCCTTTGATAGAAGCGCTTCGACTATTGGAGGAGTAGCTTCTAATACAAGGATCTGGTGAATAATGGAAAACAAAAGCAAAAGTATGCATGATACTTGCCAGATTCTGTATGAGCGAAAGCTACTTCACGTTTAGGGGAGAAGTTTTTAAACAAACTCGGGGTGCTCCAATGGGAAATCCTCGATCGCCTTTTTGAGCGAAATTTTTGTGCCGAACTTGGAAGAACAATTAAACAACGAAGCAAAACTTTCACACTGATAGGTACGCTACGTTGACGATGTATTTTCACTAACCAAAGAAGATCAGATCCAACCATCATTTACGGCCATCAACTCAGCGCACCAGAACATCAGTTTTACTTTCAAAAGGGAGTTGGAGGAGAAACTACCTTTTCTGGACGCCTTAGTATGTAAAACCGGAAAGGTATTGGAATTCAAAATGTACCGAAAACTGACGGACACGACGCGCATAATATTCTTCTCTTCAAATCATTGCCGGCAGCAAAAATGAGCTGGTGAATCGTATGCTTACGCTCCCGTTGAGTAAACAAGGCCAGGTGAACGAGACGGCATACATCTACCAACCAACGTAGTTGAACGGATACCCCATGAACGAGGTCACAAAATTGTTGTCCAAACGAAGAAAGCAGATCAACAGCAAAAGGGCTTCAACGTTGACGGCAGGAAGCAATTAGCCGATCAGATTAGTTTTATCTCACGATTCAATGATGAGCAAAATGACGAAGGGAATGAAAACCCTAGAAATTGATCTAGTCTTCACTAGCCGTGCCACCAAACTTCAAAAACTCTTAGCATCCACAAAGAACTCCAAACGTAAAATGGAGAAAAGCGGTATCTGCAAAGTAATATGCGTAGAATGCAACGGATGTTACATTGGGCAAGCTAGAAGGTCACTAGGTGTTAGAATCAAGGAACATATAAGGGAAGCGGTAAATAAAACAAAGAAAAAAGAAGCAGCATATTTTAGATCCAAAGTAGATGAACACATGGTCTCAACGAATCATAACATCACAGCGGATAATGAGAGCATGCTAAGAATGATCAACAATGCGTGGAAAGTGGATGTAGCCAAGAGCATCGAGATAGTCAAACACAGCAGGCAGGACATTAGGACTGGCGACCCTGGTAATGGAAATACTTGCCTTTTTAAGAAAACCCTAGTGGTTAGAGCACTAAGCCCGTAAGCCGAAAGTCTCTGGTTCGAGTTTCGTTGGCATCAACGGAATTTAATTCGAGTGATTCTTCGTTCGGAGTATAAGCCTGTTCAGTTATGATACGTGCTGGTTTAGAATCAGAACGTATTGCAACTGGGTGGATGGACACACGGCCAGAGCGTGATAATGATCATATCACCTTATGGAGTGCCAATACATTCGATCATGACAATGAGATACTCTAACTATCTCTAAGCGCAGACCTGAAAGGGGCTATATTGCTACGAAAAAAAACAGTACATGTCAACATTGTTTTAAATACCTTGTAAATCTTCAGGTCATTAATGAATTTCCAATAAGAATAAATGGTTTGGTTCATGAACGAAATGTAATTAATGGTTCATTAAGGAAACTAAATCATTAAACTTGTAGGTTTAAATTAGGGTGAGGTTGTTTGTTTTAGTTGAGTACTAAAGAAGTCCTCAAGTAGTGAACGAAACAATATTGTATACAAGCTTAAAAACATTTTTGGTGGAAATCAAAAGATTTAAATTCTTTTAGTTTTTTCCACTTGAAGCGAAATATCTTTAAGATTAGTTTATTAAAAAAGTTTAAGGATGCGCTCATATAAAGATACTCTAATGCAAGCCCCTATACTTGGGATTTCTATCGAACCAGACACTATGTTTTTCATTGGATCCTCTACAAAGTTTCAGATGGAATGAATAGTAAATATATATTCAAGACTATAATTAGTCAATACTTTTATTAATATTGCAATGAAATGGTTGCCGGTCAAAATAGCAACATTCATAAAATATACTATTATCAACAAAGTTGATCGAATTTTAACTTCTGAGGTATTTGATCGCCTTTTACTTGTACAGATGTACCTTTGTCGTTTTTTTACAGATTTTCAGACCAAACATGTCCAATCCCGAGGGGTCAGGGCACATATTTTTCGTACATCCTCCCACGCTCTGCACCTTTTCTTGCAAAGGCCGCTTGTTTAAGACCTGTTTTGAAAAATTCTCACTTTCTCTATTGTATGTATAAATACTTTTGAGTTAAGTTATTAAAAACGTTTACATGGAAAGTATTCATTCTTTCAGTTGCTACTGAGATAGCGAATTGCGCTTGCTTTCTGACCTATGGAAGCCACCTTTTGAGTGCATGCATTTAATTTTGGATTTTTAAAAATGTTGGTGTCTTAGGGTCTCATCAATCAATGTACCAAATCTCGTTCAAATCGGAATTTCGCTCTAGACAAGGCAAAAGTGCCAATTAATTATATTTTCGACTTTAACATTTTTCATCTGATATAGATAAGCTTTTGCACTATGAAAAACTAGTACAGTTATCGATAGTTTCAAGTTTCATCAAAATCAGTCAAAAAATGTGGCCACTAGAGGGCCAAAAAATTTAAACAAATCGCATATTTTAACTGCCGCCATTTTTAAACGGGTATATGGAGATCTAATTATTTTCTATCTAGAAATTAAGTTCAATACACATCAATTAAAAATTGTGACTTTTGGAAACCTTGGAAATTTCGAGCATAAACTAGCCGCTATTTTTTTCTTTTTTGGGACCTGAACTCTTTTTAGGGTTTTGTAAAATGATTTTACAAAACCCTTCTAAAATCGCGTCCTGTCTGTCCGTCTGTCCGTCTGTCTGTCTGTCCGTCCGTCCGTCCGTCCGTCCGTGTGTCACAGCAGTTTTTCTCGGAAACTACTTAAGCTAGAAGCATCAAATTTTGTATGTCTCCCCATGTAGGGGAGTGACCCCCCGAAAAAAAATTTCATTGAAGGTAGCCGATATGGGTATCAAATGAAAGGTCTTGATGAGGACTTTTCAAAACAGGTCTTCATTTGGCAAAGTTTGCTTTGTGGGGCGCACAGGGAGGGGAAATCCACGAAAAATTTGTGTCCCCCCCCCCCTCGCGATTGGACACCTGTGATCCGAAAAATCTGAAAAAAATCAGGAATGTAGGCCTTGGTAAGTACAACAACAACAAATACGTGAGAAGTCGCAATTCACTCAACTTTGCTAGTAATAGTATGATTTATCGATTTTATGTTTTCTTGAATAAAATCTTAACGGTACCCTTAAATTCGATGAAATTCAATACACAGATGACTATTTATAAGATTGATTAACCCTGCAAGTTTCATAAAGATTGAATCATATTTAGCGAAGTTATAGCGGTTTGAATTTTCCTGTATTACTATGGAACAACATGCGCTGCATGTATTACTATGGCAACACATGGCTATGGAACAACATGCGCTTTTTACCGACTCAGACACTACAGTTTTGCAAGGATTTGCAAGAAAATTTCAGGAATGATAGGTGTCATGAATACCTTTGAGAATCGGTTCAGCTAGTGGTATCAGTAATCAAGTCAAGGAGGCGGGAGAGAGCTCCTAGCAAAAGGGCTTTGTAACAACTTTAGGATTCGAAAAAATTGGCTATTAATCGATGATAACAGTACAGGAGAGTAGCCCCTGAAAAAAAATACATCAAACGTAGCCGATATGAGTATGAAATGAAAGTTTCCATGGGAGCTTTTCAAAACAGCTCTTAAACTGTCAGTTTTTGCTTCAGTGAGGCACAGGGGGAAATACATGAAAAATGTGTTTCCTCCCTCGTGAATGGACATCTGAAATAATTATCAAGGGAGATATTTATGAGTAAAAAAAAATCTCAGAAGTCGAAATTCGTTCAACTTTGTTAATGATAGTATGATCTTCGAATTTCACAGTTTCTCCAATAAAATCGTCATTGACATGCTTATGTGACTTTATTCAATCTGGTGACTGCATTTTGAAAATTGAATACAAAACCCTTCTGACATGAGCGTAGGTCTGTTTATCCAACTTGTTTTTTCCAAGATTCTGTAGATACCTACAGTCTACACTAAACTGCAGAATTTCATTGACATTGGTTTAAAGACTTGGTCGCAACTTTGACGACATATTATTCCACGTTTTGGACCTTTGTGAAGCCCCCATTTTGTTTCAGACGGTTCGGCTGTGGATTTTTAGGGTTTTGTAAAATAATTTTACAAAACCCTACTAGTTTCGCGACCAGTCTGTCCGTCTGTCTGTCCGTCCGTCCGTGTGTCACAGCAGTTTTTCTCGGAAACTACTTAAGCTAGAAACATCAAATTTTGTGTGTAGGTGTAAAGTGGTGATTTCTTCAAAGTTCAACTACAAAAAAAATTTTATAAGGCATTTAAGGGGGGTCTCACCTCATAGGAGAGTGACCCCCCGAAAAAAAATTTCATTGAAAGTAGCCGATATGGGTATCAAATGAAAGGTCTTGACGAGAACTTTTAAAACTAGGTCTTAATTTGGCAAAATTTGCTTCGAGGGGCACACAGGGAGGGAGGGGAAATACACGAAAAATTTTTGTCCCCCCCCCCTCGCGATTGGACACCTGTGATCCGAGAAATCTGAAAAAAATCAGGATTGTAGGCTTGGTGAGTACAACAACAACAAATACGTGAGAAGTCGCAATTCACTCAACTTTGTTAGTAATAGTATGATTTATCGATTTTATGTTTTCTTGAATAAAATCTTAACGGTACTCTTAAATTCAATGAAATCTAGTAGGTAGATGTATAATTATAAGATTGATTTATCCTGTAAGTTTCATAAAGATGGGATCATATTTAGCGAAGTTATAGTCGTTTGAATTTGCCTGTATTACTATGCAACAATATGCGCTGCATTTATTACTATGGCAACATATGGCTATGGAACAACATGCGCTTTTTACCGACTCAGACACTACGGTCTTGCTAGGATTTGCATGAAAATTTCAGGAATGATAGGTGTCATGTATATCTTTGAGAATCGGTTCAGCTAGTGGTATCAGTAATCGTAAAACAAAATAGTGGCTGTTTTTAATGCGAAGATTGAATAATTTTGAGTTATTTTTTCCCAACTTCAACGTTTAAGGTGCATGCTTTGAACACTTGATTCAATTTAATGAATGACTGAAGATGAGTACCTACAATTAATGCTCATAAGTGAAACAAGTCAAGGAGGTGGGAGAGAGCTCCTAGCAAAAGGGTTTTTTAACCATTCTAGGATTCGAAAAGATTGGCCATTAATCGATGATAACAGTACAGGAGAGTGGCCCCCGAAAAAAAAAATTCATCAAACGTAGCCGATATGAGTATGAAATAAAAGTTTTCGCGAAAGCTCTTCAAAACAGTTGTTAAACTGTCAGTTTTTGCTTCAGTGGAGGCACAGGGGGGAAATACATGAAAAATGTGCTTCCTCCGTCGCGGATGGACATCTGAAATAATTATCAAGGGAGATATTTATGACAAAAAACCTCAGAAGTTGAAATTCGTTCAACTTTGTTAATAATAGTATGATCTTCGTATTTCATGTTTTCTTCAATAAGATCATCTTTGACATGTTTCTTGATTTGATTCGATCTGGTGACTGCATTTTGTAAATTGAATACAAAATCTGTTTACCCAACTTGTTTACTATAAGATTCATCACACAGTTTGTACTCTACATCGGGCATAAGTCAAATAAAAGCTAATATGCCCGAAGTACTCTTATCAGCTAAAAGCTTTATGTGCTTAGGCAAAAACAGCTGCAGGTATGCCAGTAACCCCAGATACTTCACTGCTAGTTTCAACTAAACAAGCATTTTCCCATTCATTTACATCCTTATCCTATGGATTTGTTTCTGTATTTCTTCAACAAGGATAGGTTTAATCTGCGAATTATCACCTAGTCTCTATGTATACTGCATACATTCTTTGAATTACGTTTGTTGAACAGTGAGCAGTGTGATCGGGTGCGACTAATCCAGGAACTCAAGTCTCAGTAACCCATTGTGAAAAATGACTGAGCAACAGCCAATGTAACAACCATCATTTACCAGCCATATTTTGCTTTTTTTGATAGGAACTCCAAAAGGGCTTCCAATTTTTCTGGTCACTACCCATGTAGCGGAATTTATAGTATTCCGAATAGCAAGTGTTACCAATAGAACCACCCTTTGTGTGGTTTGGCTGTTTTACCCTCCATTGAACTTCACTGGAACGTCTTGCATTGAACTTTGAATGCGTTTGTAAGTTTCTAAAGCACTTTCTTAGCCTTCTCCTGCATATCCCTGATTGATCTGGACAAGTCCGGCTAACTTCCAACGCCTCCGGAAGACCACTCCACGCAGGTAAACGTTGAACGTTCTGAGCAAGAAGTCAGGGCAAACGTCGAAAATCAACTGCAATACTTTGACAGAGACACTATATGGTCCCAGCACCTTCCTTTTCTCATTCACAGGACTACTTTCTTGTATAATTTTTTCTTCTAGCTTTGCTTCACTACATATAGACATAGAGAGCTATTGCCGGTATCCTCACAATCCTGTTGATTATGAACTTATCTATGTGAAGAGGTGCTGCTCTTTGCCTTGCTCTTAGAAGGTACTCATCATCCCTTTCAGTCAGGTTGGCGATAACCATGCTTTGGTCCCTGTGGTTTTCTAGTTTTAGCCTCACTTTAACCCCACCTAAACTAGAAAACATACTTTTGATGGCCTCATGAACAGCAGCCAAGTCAATGACACGGTCTAATGTCTATACTTTTGTGTGATACCATGGGCTCGAGAAAGACTAATGTTACTTGACCGCATCATAGAATGTGTCTTTATACATGGCCTGTGATTCCATTCGATCAGCATGTGGGCAACAGTGCTTACCTTAGAATATATGCTGTAGTGTTGTTTCCCTCTCTTCTCCATATTGGACATTTCTTTTTGCAGAACGCCTTAGGGAGATTTTAGTGGCTGCTTTTGCTTTTTTTGTTAGCACTGGCTGAAATCCCTAATATTGCGTATACTTTAAGTACCCATCCTTCTATTACTCGATCTCCTTTGATTAAACTAGGGGCCAGCGTTTGGATGGTGTTCCACATTGGCACTGTCTGCGGTTTACCGCTAAATTAAGCAGATAGCTCTTCCTTAGCCTTGAATTAATGACCAGTGTGCTCAAGCAGCTCCTCTAGCTCCAGGAGTCCTTAAATTTTTACCTTTGAATCACTGAGAGTTAAAGTGCTATTCGAATTAATAGTGTGATATCTTAAGTAGCTAATTTGATTCCTTTTATTTTTGTTTTTTACATGTAGGAGAATATTGTAGTGTTAATTAGAGTTTGATTTTAAAATGATTGAGCAAGGTGTTTATTGTTTCAATATTGTCTAGAGAAGTTTTTGATAGGAGAGAGAGTATATCGCAGTGAATATTGTGTTATATTTTACATGCTCTTACAGGTTGACAATTAGTAAGCAGATGTTGTAAGGTGATATTCGGGTGGCTGTATAAAGGACGTAAATCTGGCTGCTTTTTCTTTAGAATGTGTTCGTGAGTGAATTTTGTGTGATCTAGCCTTAGTCGGATAAAATTTCTGACTTGCTGTGTAGTGGTGTTTCTTGGTAGGATTATTGGCTCCCGAAAAGGGTTGACTGATCTGTCCATTCTGTTGTAATGGTGCTTTTAATGTGCTCGTCTATTGCCCTGCAAATATCTTTTTTCCTCCAAGTAGAGATAGTAAAAATATGAGCTTTATGAACGTATTTTGCCGCGTTATTAGCATATTCGTTGCCTGCTATTTGCGAATGGCTTGGTGTCCACTTAATTTTTTAGTTTATTTGATTTGCTGCAGACTTTATTCCTTATTTTGCAAACGTTATGATTTGGGTTGTTGATATTGAAAATATCATCAATACGGGATTTACTATCAGTGCAGATTACGTATTTCCCCGGTGATGTAGCGGCGAATTGGGTTGCAGCGCAAAGAATTTCTAGCTCAGCGGTGAAAATGGAGTTGTACAGGATCTTTATAATAAGTAACCGGACTGAGCCTGCTCCGCGCCGTCAAAGCGTCTGCTAACCGATATCTGGTGCTGTAGTGGTGGTGGGGGTCTAGGTGAAGGGAACCGGGCTGCAGCAGTTGCCTCCAAGGGCTTGGAGAGATAGCATCGAGCGAGAGGGGCGTGCGTGTTCAGTTACGTCGTCGGAGTGAAAATGGAGCGTATGATCGAGCAACCGAACCAGAGTTTTTTAACCACGTTATTACAGGAGACGAGACGTGGGTTTTCGAATACAATCCTGAGACGAAGCGGCAGAGTTCGGAGTGGCACACACCGGCGTCACCACGACCGAAAAAAGCGCGCATGAGCGAATCGAAGGTGTAGTCGATGCTCATTGCTTTCTTTGACGTGAAAGGCATTGTTCACAAAGAGTTTGTGCCACCTGACCAAACTGTAAACGGCTAGTACTACAGAGAGGTGCTCCGTCGACTAACCACCCGGGTTCGCCGAGTCCATTCAGAGATTGCCGATTCGTGGATCCTCCATCACGACAATGCTCCGTCACACACCTGCCTGCTTGTCACCGAGCAGTTGGCCAAACAGTCGAGGGCAACGTTGCCACAGCCTCCTTACAGCCCGAATATGGCGCCAGCGGACTTCTTTCTGTTCCCAAGATCAAGAGACACCTTAAGGAGACGCGGTTTGGGACACTGGAAAAAGTTCAACGTGCTACGACGAGGGCTCTAGACAGCATCGAGGTTGCCGACTTCCAGGGAGCGTTCGGGGATTGGAAAATCCGGTATCAGCGTGTTGTCGACTCCAACTACTTTGAAGATTTCTAAAGAAAAATTGTACATATTTTGCCAATAAAAAATTTCCTGAGGTCAGTCCGGTTACTTATTATTCAGACCCTGGTTGTTGCGAGCAGACCTAATTTAAATATTTTTCCATCTTCAGTTGTAACTGCGAACGTTGTGCTTTGCTCAGTTTTTGAACCATCCGTAAAGATAATCTTCCATTCATTAGCTTTGAGAGGTTGAATAGTTTCATGGTACACTTGATGAAGAAATAAATGATTTGCTTTCTGCTTAGAAAAAACTTGTAGGTCCTTAAGAATACAATGAGTCGGGAAACTCCATGGCGGTGTGTGGATCATCGTATGTGCTGGGAGGCTAGTAAGAATCTCTAGCTCCTTCATTATGTTCAAAGATCCTTGAGTAGTATTTTAGTTGTGTCTTCCTTCGTACTATGGAAACGATATTTTTTCCAAAATGGGGTTTCTTGATGCAAATAGTCTTGGTATGAGTCTACCTGAGAGTTGTAAGCGTCGGTTTTCGATCGATGGCAACACGGTTTCTGCTAAGATGAAACTAATAGGTGTAGTCCGGAAAGCACCAATAGACAATCTTGGTACTGTACGGTATGCAGTTTTTATTATTTGAAGTTGAGTTTTGCTTGCATACCCATAAATTGGGAGTGCGTAACCAATTCCTGAAAATATTTTGGAATTTACTGCCTGGATAATACAGTTGGGATAAGCTGTGATTTCCGCAATTTAACTACGTGCTCTGTCTAAAAATATTTGTTCGTAATTTTTAAACCTAGTATCTTAAGACTACATGTGTTTTTGATTGGACTATTTTTGTAGGTGAGTTAGAAGGGAGAGCAAAGGTGTTTTTAGCAAATATGAATGTGTTGTGATTTGGCAGATGGTATTTCTGCACCTGATAAAACACACCATTCTGAGATTTTTAGGTTAGAGTATTAAATTTATCTTGAAATAGTTTTGTGTCTATTAATTTTGCAAAAATATAAAAATCATCTGTTTAAGTGCAGTGTTGGAAATGTTTTTGTTTTTGGATTATAAGATTGCCTTCTTCAAAGGCAATTAAAAAGAGTACAATAGAAAGGGGGAACTTTGTGGAATACCATTTTTGAGCGGTAGAGTTTCTGATAGAGAATTGTTTAGTCTAACTTGAATTTTTCTATTAGTGAGAAAGTTTTTTACGTAATTATAAATTTTTGGGCCAGATTTCCTTTGAACAAGTTTATTCAAAAAAATGTGCGCACCAATGCGATCGAATGTTTTTACAAAATCAAAGCTGGAGATGGAGGTATGGTTATGAGTTGAGAGGATATTTGTAATATAGTGATCTGAGTGTAATTGAGTGTCAACTGTACTTTGAAGTTTTTTGAAAGTAACTTGATTTTTGGTAAGATAGCGATTTATAGAGAGGAACCAAAAAGGGGCGTTGTGAAATTATTTTTTCTAGGGTCTTCGAAATGCATGGGAGAAGAAAGATCGGTCTATACCCTGCAGATGGTTGACTGGTTTTCTCGGTTTATGAAGCGGAAAAATTAAAGTCGTTTTCCATTGTTGTGGAATGATTGAGTTTGGAAAAATATTGTTGTATGGATTGAGTAACTTCGATTTGAATTGATTCGGGGTTCTTTTGAGCTTAATATACGTTATTTTGTCAATTCCTGGTGTGTCACCTGTTAATTGTGATAAACATGCATTTAGCTCGAATAATGTAATGGGACATTCTATCACTTTAACAAAAGGAGTAAGTGATGACAGATTATACAGTTTATTAAGGATTTCCTGTTTAAGTTGGTGAAAACGGGGATCGAAGCTTGAGCCATTGGTGTAGTTTGACCATGTAAAGGCTAGTAGACTCGCCATTTCTTTCGCGTTTTCTAATTCTTTACGGGTGGCATCGTTCAGAAATCTTATGTGGAACTGAGTCGGTTGACCTTGGAATTTTTTAAGACTCTGCCAGATAAGTGGACTTGGTGTGTTTGGGTGAATTGCTTTGGTGAAGTATTGGAAGTGTGTTCTCTTAGCTTGCTTACAACACCATTTAAGTTTGCTGTTTAATTTCTTGTATGCCATCAAGTTAGTGTTAGATAGTTGTTTTTAAATGTATTAAAAGCTTTTTGTTTGTTGTTCCGGAGGGTTGCTGGTTCTTTAGTCCATTATGAAGAGTATTTATGGCAACAAATCGGGGAAAGAAATGGCATTGATAAATTTGCGCTGCGTTTAATAGCTAAAACTAAAGTTGTAGCCTCTTTGTTATTATTACTGCTTGTGGGAAAAGAATTTAGATCTGATATTAAACTATTTTGAATTTTTTTAAATTTGGATCTAAATTTATTAGTGTAAGCAATATAAGGGAGTGACCACTACCGTGTAGGCCATTGATTCACTGCCAAGTTAGCTTTGTCAGCAGGATTGGAGAACATAGGGAGACGTCAACATGAGTTAAAGTATTGTGTGTGGAGTTGATTTGGTAAGCCGTCGTTTAAAATACAAGGGTTTCAACTTAGTAACACATATTCCATTTGCTTTCCTCTGGAATTTGCCGGGGTTGAGCCCCAAAACGGGCTCCAACCATTGAAGTCTCCTAATATTAGTGTCGGTGCATGGAGTGTGTTGAGGTGAGATGCAAGAACATCTTGGTTTAGTGTGTTATTTAGTTGAATGCACATCGAGCAAACTATAAATTTAATTGATGCTTCGATTTCTGCAGCTATAAATTGAAAAATATTTTTATTCCAGAGTTTAAAATTTTATGTTGTCAGGAAAATTTTATGAGGAGAACAACATCGTGTTTACCATGATCGTTTTGAGGTGAATTATAGAAATTAGCGTGATATTGAGTAGGCGGGAAAATTATTTCGTTGAGTTCAATGCGTGTTTCTTGAAGTGCAATTGCATCAGGGGAAAATTCTTTGATTATTAACTGAAGGGCATATAAATCGTTCAATAAACCGTTAATATTCCATTGAAGAATCTTGAGGACCATTAAAAAGGGGGCAGACTCACTTGATCAAGACGATATTTATTTTGTGGTAAATACGTTAAACAAATTATGCCCTTCAAGGGGAGTGGAGTGTAACGGTTTCCTAATCCGTCTCGTTCGATCGCAATCAGAACCGACCTCTCATCGATTCGAGACGTGCAGTCTTGGAAATGACAACGGACTGTACCCTTCAGGTCAACAAGTCCGGTCACACTTAGTCTACTCCGTGGTGGCTGCTTGTAGGCTAGCTAGTTCGGAGAGGAGTTTCGGTCGCGGGTCTTACGCGAGCAGACTAAGTCCGAGTTACTTAACTCAGCCACTGGTTCACATGCCCGATTTCCAAACGCGTCAACAAATACTCATCCAGAACGGGAAACCTACGTTACGTTAATTCTGGATGTGATCTCTCCACAGATCTCAAATCAAAAACGCTACAAAATTCCATAGGCGCGCTACCGAATCACCGACGCGGTACCAGAAAATAAGCTAACCTACCTCAAGTCCAAAATAACCTACTCTAAGAAAAAACGAGCGCAAACAAGGGTACCGCGGACCGTAACCGAATAGAAATCAATCATCCGCAGATTATTAAAACCTAACCCTCTTCAAGACATACTTACCCTCGGTCATCACTTCCGCTGCAAAAGAAAGAGCATGCGGAACGGAAAGGCTTATGGCTTCCTTAGTAATTCATGTTTAATATTCAGATAATTCATTTACACTAATTATTAAAAATTAATAGTTTTAGAATTATTAGCAAACTATACGCTCCTCTCCTTTTTATTGTTCCATATGAAAAAATATAGACTAGCCTAGTATATAAAACGCAACAAAATACGTAGAAAACTAATAATAATAATTAAAAAAAACATTTCGTACTTTAACTTTGAGTGGAATATTTGATTGGAGACATTAAATAAACAACTTTTACGTCACCAGCAAAATCACACGTTATAATAGTATTGTTTGGAATTTTTTTTTGTTGCTATCAGATTTTCTTTCTCCATTCGTTTTACTTGCATCAAGATTTAAGTTTCAAGTAAAAATATGAATATTAATTATTCAACAATTACATCTTACAATTGAATAATGATCTTCATTATTTCTATTTACATATCGCTTCATTTAATGAATTTTCATTCACATTTTCCGTATGCATCTTTTTCATTACTATTCCAAGATATCAAATGCCAAATGTACTTTTAAATCGTATACATAGTTTTACGAATAATTATTTTTATTTATTCATATTTTTTTTTTTTATTCTAAAATTGAACAAAACTAAATTATTTAATTCTCTCTGATACTCTAATTGAATTATTGTAAACGTATCTACTCTATAAAGTTTTTAGAAATTGTTGCGCGTATAATTTCATCACAAAATTAAGGTAAAAGTGAAATCAAATTACATTTCACTCGATGCTCAAAAAAAAAATTTGGGAGAACGCTGAATAAATTTTTGTGTTTAATGTTGGAATAATAGCTGAAATCACTTATTAATATAAACATCAAAATTTGGCTAAAATGTGTTTAACATTCGTCTTGTTGTGCTTTACTTTCTGCAGCTGCTAATATATGGTATTTAGTATGATATGACAACTTGGCAAACATATTAATTTACGATGCTCTTTGACACTAATTGCACATTTATGTAAGATATTTTTTTTTTTTTTCGATCCTCAAGTCACGTTACTTTTTTTTCCAGTCAGGTATGAGCTTGTTTTTTTTTTTTTATTTTTTTACACACTAGCATGGCAGCATATAAAATAAATAACTGCCTTTTATATTGGGGGCAGAAATTTCTCTTAAAATCTATTTAAAATAAAATTATCAAAAAGGCCTTTTTGATTCTTTTTACATGCGCATTCCATAATGTTATTAAGCGATAGTTAATAATCTGTGTTCGCTACGCAGATGTAAATAAGATCGTCTTATTTTGTGCAAGGATCCAACAAGTCTCTCAAAAGGTTCAATATTTTTTTTTTTCTTATCTCTTTAACGTAATTGTTGGTTTCAAATACTCAGTGATGGTAGTTTTAATTTGGGTTTTATTTCTGTTGCAAATAATAATCTATTCACCTTTTTTGAAGGAATCAGAATGCTGTTAGATAGCACATTACTCGATGTGCCCCTTTTTTTTTTTTAAAGCTCATTGCTTAATTAACTTAATGATGCACAAAGCTCTCGCGGAATGTGAAATCATTTTTGATACATCAATTGCTAGTTACTTAATTGTAAGTGATTCGAAACTTTTCAACAACAATTGCAAATAGTTGTTCAGCCCCATCAAGACTTGCTTAAGATTCAACTGGAAAGTAGTCATCTACTTCGCCATTCTTACTGCTAGCTAGGGAACCAACTCCTTTAGACGATAAAACGGGAATCGGTGAGATTTGCGATATATGGTTTTGGGGCTGCGATGATAATGCAGTGAACTGATTCGTTGCGATGGATATATTGGGAATGGTTACATCCGGACTTACACTCGGGTTAATTCATCTTTCGTAGCAAATTAAAAGCAGTTGATGACCAACTGATGCAAATTGGTTGCCGATGGATCCCAGCCAAACAGCTGATTGAAACAGTAGTTCGAATTCTGGTTGAAACCGGGCAGGGATTGATGGCGAAAGATTCTGAATCGTAGAAAAGAATTTCTATCGTAAAATCTTTCTGATATCCTCATCAAATTGTATGGCATCACTGTTTACACGTGCTACATCATTAATTTTTACTATATCTAATCTAACCTGGAATTAAGTCGCCTGCCTCTTTCACTCTGCTGTATCCGTTATTTACACTAAGCGTGTTGTTTCGCTGCTGTTGCTGGAATTTCTCTTGTTGCGCTGATCGTTTACGGCAAGTGCTGGACGACGCTGCTCGTTCTTGGAGTCCAGTTCGGAAGATTGAGCAAAACGAATTCGCCTATTTTGCAAGCCACAGCGCCAAAGAAAATCGTAAAGGCAGCAAACAACTGGGAGTGCCCGCAAGGTACGATGAAAATGGAATTCCAAATAGTTGCGAGTTCTAACTTTAGTGTTTAATTGCACGCGTATATCCGTGTTGACGCTGAGTGCACTTTATGTATGTCACTAGAATGGGAGGACTGTGGAAGTTAATCAAGTGAGAGTAGCAGTGTCACACTTACCGACTTTAGTTTACTACGAGCATTAGCTAATATTTGCAAAAATCTTTTAATGAGCAACTTAAGTATCTTAGAAGTTTGGACACACACTCCCGTAGCTAGCAAAAGAATTTCCCAACACACGTCGCCATGTGGCTGTCAAGTTCCACCGGTTTTATCCTCGGACAAAACAGATGTGTGTGGAATGGAACGCCACATGGCGGCAATGTGCATCTCCATTTGTCGCCAGTGGCATAGTTTTTCGATGGCCACGGTGGAGGAGGCAATCCCAAATGGATATGTCTCGAAATGCGTCGGGGTTTTGTTTAATATTCTGTTTCAAATATTTAAATCCACAGATCTAAATATTTGGAGATAAAAAATATTTTCTGCGCAACGATATCCGCACGAAAGATGAAGTCCGCTTGCATTTCGAGGTCATACCCATCTGGCCGAGTGCAAGGGTTCGGGATCGGAATCACTTCGATTCCCGGGCGTAGGCGTCACATTACAGGAGATTCTGTTTGGGTGTAGTTTGTTGGATGCTATTTCGTTTGATAAGTTTGTTATTGTTGTTAATTGTTGTACATATTCATTAATATGGGTTGAATTTATTTGTGTATTTGAGTAGTTTTCTATTACGGAGCTCTGAGTATTCTTTTTATGAAGGGGGCTTTTAATAATACTACTTTCGGTATCAGGGAATGCGTAGGAATTTTTTTTCCGCTTCTCTCCAGGCTCGGAGGCCATGATGATACACAACCAGAAACGCACTAAATCAATCACTCACTGAAGGGCACACATAGGTAGAAAATTACACCCTAATTTTCGACTTGAGGTTTAAACTCGAAGACCATGGGGAAACTTTTCACCACGAGTGCTAAAACACAGACTGAGTGCGTAAACAGCAAATGTGAGAAGGACGAAATCTGTTTTTATATATTTATAACAATTTATTATCCGCAGACTTTTAATTAGTAATCCATAAGTGTGCAACTGAATTTTAATAGCAAAATATTACCGACTCAACAAATGATCTCTAAATACGAACGTTGACAGATTCCCTTTATTTTAATATATACCCATGTGGTGTTATGAAAATTGCAGTAAGAGTAGTAGGCAAGCCAAATTCTTTTTCAAAATCTCACGCTACATACGAGAAATTTACTTTTCCGGCTGGTGCTGCCGACAGGGATATTTTCTTTTGATTTACTCGTCAATCTTGGTCCATACTGAGTAAATCTTTTAATTTCAACACCACGTACAAGATATAAGTTAATCTTCTTCAACCATTCATCAAATTTATTTCCTGAAAGTTTCAAATAAAAATTTGAGATACGAGTACGTAGAATTGTCTACTGTCGGCCGAAGATATGCCAATGGTGATACTTTTGAAAAGGTAAAATATCTCGTCCGATACTTTATATAGCCGCTCCAATCTTTCCTACTCAGTTCCCTCAAATTCTCCACAACTATCCAAAATTCCCCACGATCCTCAACAAACAACATTTATTTTCTTTTTATACAATAATGTGACAAGAATTATGTATATTTTTTTTATCTATTGGAAAATATTAATCCTCACATCACAACCTCTACATATCACTCACAGCAAAATCTGAATTTTTTTTATATTTTTCCTTTCTTTTTTTAAGACTACTCTTTACATAACTTAGTGTGTTTGTGTGGTAATTTTATAACAAGTAGTATTATGTTTATATGTGTGTCAATGTTTTTAAGCAATATATTATAATATGATATTATGTATTACATAAATTTAATCGTGAAAAATATAAATTTGTATCGATTGGCAATAAAATTTACTTTATTTTTTATCCAGGTTTAAAAAACAAAATTTTTAGTGGTCCTCCCAATTTCGAAAAGACCTCCTCTGAAAGTCTCTGCAAATTTTCTTCATCCCAAAACTTTCAGAAAGTCATTATTTCTGACTTTTCCACAAAATTTCATGACTGTAACTTCTATAGTTTTGAACTATCACCAAGTAACGGCCTCATCCATCGAATCCATAGTTTTAGAGAGACTGATGTGACATACAGATGGACGAACGCTCAAACAAACAGACACAGGTTACGATTTCAATAGGGTTTTGTATTTGGTACATAACCCAAAAAAGGAGCGTACATTGCACAACTTTGACCTGGAAAATTCGGTTGTAGTGGGAAGGGAGCAAAGCAAGAAGACAAATCATGTGACATTTGCGCGATGTTGCTCTCATCAACAGTAAATTACCTAATGCACCAAATTTGCAAGATAAAAATGAAATTAGTACTTGAAATTCATATCTAATAAGCCTAAGGCCTTTGTTGCTAGCGCTTTAGTTTGCTTTTCAGTTGCACTGTAATTTAAATTACTCTGTAATTTTTATTGATAATGATAATAATCAAAAGTGTTTGGTACAAAGGTGCCGGTCTCCTAAGTGAAAGAACCACCTTTTCTTCACCCGGGGCCATCTTGGCTATCAACATGATAGCACATTTTCTTGGTCCGATGGAAACCAGCGCTTCCAGCATGAGAGGGCTGGTGCCAGCAAAACTGCGGTTTTGTCATGGATGATGGACACTGTTACACCCTCTTTTATCCCACGGGAGCCGCTATGGCCCCCAGGGAAATTAAGGTGCTCCAGCGGGACTTACGGACCCGGTTTAGCTCGTCCGGAGACGGGCGCGGGGCGCCACTCGCTTGTCCCTCAAGGCCCAAATAAGCCGCCAAGCAAGAATGCGGCTTGCCGGAACAACCAACGTCACTCTTCACCCGAACCCTACCTATCCAGCACACACTGGCTACCACATTAACTTTACACTTCGACACTTTTGCCACCCTTATGCGACCCTTCTACACTCCCCTCGAACTCTAACCCTATCCGTCTGACCAGCTATCGGAATCACACACCACCCCCGAGCACTTTTATACAGTACCGATTTCACTTTTTCTTATTATTATTACACCCCGACTTGCCACTCAAGCCGCACCCGTCACAACCAGTAACAAAGAAAATTTACCTTCTTCTTTTTTACTTTTTCCCTAAAGACGTAAATTTCATCAATCAGATACGTTTTAAGTATAGAATTTTAAACCATATACAAACAAACATCCGATCTAAGTTAATTTTAAAAGGAACTTACTTCTAATCGTACTTACAAGGGGCCTCTTCAATTCAGACGTCTGAAATCTGCTTATCGCTTCTCGCCTCAACGCACTTGATGTCTCGAAACGAAATTCGAAATTTCTTCCTTACGCTCGTCGCTTTGCACTTGATGCTTAGTTTCGAGATTTTCTGCTTCACGCTTGCCGCTTCGCCACTTGATGCTTTGTACCTGCTTCACGCTTGCCGCTTCCCAGCACATCCGCTCCGCCACACCCGAGAAGAAAGAAAAGAGGAGGCGCGTCATTCTTCGCTCGTTTTCATCATCTCCTCCTAACGGACAATGTTCCGCTCTTCGACCGAATATCATTGTCTCCAGTCATCCACCTCTTTAGCGTGGGAGTTTCTCTCTTCCGCCACTTGGTTTCCGCTCCGCTCTGGTGGTGATCACTCCAAGTGCAGCTGAATTGGCTGAACATGATTCACTGACAGTTTGGCACGTCAGTGGTGTTTGTTTACATTTGTTTTGAGGAGGAACTTTTATTTCGGGAAAATCGTGTCGCGGTTGTGATATACAGGTATAATACTTCCTGAAACCCACCTTAAAGTAGTGCTTTTCGAGTGTCACGATGGTTTCTCGGTTTTCTGCAATTTTTCCGCTGAAGTGCTTGTGTTCCGAGTTGAGAGATATAGTCTTCAGGTGTGTATGCATATATTTAAGGTGCTGTGAAATTTTTTTATTTCCTTTTTGCAACGTCGGTGCTCGACGGTTTGGGAATTCATTTAAGGTGGATTTCGTGAATTTATCTACGTAAATTAGAAAAACAGGATTGTAAATGATTAATGTCGCTCCCACCATTGATTATTTGCCTGGACTAATTAAAGATGTTTCGCCTATGTATAAAGAAACAGTCTTGGATATAGCAACGAAAATGATGGCTCATCCCGCGTATGGGAAACCGTTTGAAAGGTCGGCAGCAGACTTTGAACTCGGAGCACCACTAGGACGTGGAAAAATTTGGACGTGTTTACATTGCGCGCGAAGTTAACACTCGCTTCTTGGTTGCAATGAAAATTATGTTCAAATCGGAACTCAGCAAAGGACGAGTAGAGCGGCAGCTTCTCCGTGAAATTGAAATTCAGTCCCAATTAAAGCATCCAAATATTCGGCGCTTGTATACATGGTTCCATGATGAAAAAAGAATTTATCTAGCTCTTGAACTAACTACTAAGGTTGAATTGTATAAGCATCTGAGGAATGCTCCAATGCATCGTTTCGGTGAACATCGGGCCGCCAAATACACATATCAAGTGGCAGATGCTTTAAACTATTGTCACATGAACAATATTATCTATCGTGATTTAAAGCCAGAGAACATTTTATTGACTTCTGATGATAATGTTAAATTGCCAGATTTTCACTTGTTTCACCTTCCCATCGTCTGACCAATTGTTTAAGAAATTATTGATTCCGTTTCGGGCTGTAATTTTCTTGTTGTAATGACGTATTTCGTTCTGTTTTTGGGATAAATTTAAAAAGCTTACTCGGCGAATTTGTCATTTCGGTTAATTCACTATCAGTTAAACGTTCTGATTTAATAGTGTTATTCCTTTTGAGTTCGTTATTGAAACGAACAGTCGGTATGCCTGAAGTGGCTTTGACCACAGTTGATTTGCCGTACGCTACATGCCCGATAGTGCCAATATTGATGGTTGCCTGGCGGGAAATTACCTCGGCGAAAGTGGCGTCGACGTGGTGATATCCAGTTGTCATAGGTCCTGCTTTTGCAGATTCGAATTACCGATAGTCTGCCCTTCGCCTGATGACAATTCTGGTTGTTCAAAATTACAAGTATTCGTACTTAACCTAGTCGAGTTCGGCTAAGCTTACTGAATTTACCGAGTCACGCGAATGCTACGATAGTGTTCCGGATGAGGTAATGATGATGCCCTTCTGTTTTATCCGTAACAACACTCATCATCCACAGGGCAGCTGCCCTGTGGATGATGGCATGTGGCAGCTCCTGGTGAGTTTCCGTCATCCATGACGAAACCTCAATACCAATAATGTTTACGCATTACTCACGGGTTACCACACAAAGATGATCACTTGTCGGCTTGAATAGCTCAAATAGTTAATTATAAAATATTTCTATAAAAGTTTAGTCAACATTTGCGTTGCCATTAATATAAAATTTTTGATTTCTTTTCTAAACCATCAGGGGCCGCCATGTTGAATTTGAGCGTTTACTTTTCGATTATATTTTCGCAGATACTCGTATCAGTCGTTTAGTCTCAACTGCTGTGCTGAATCTTCTTCGAATTGGAGTTTGACTCGAACTGCACAAAGATTTACGACTTTTATTGAAAACAACCACTCAAATATTAAGCTCTAAATTTTCGACTTTTTTATGTGTCATCCGATTTGCATAATTTTTGCAAGTTAAATTAACGTGCCTTTATAACTTATAACTGGAATCTGTTGAGAAAAATGGCTGCTGGAGGGCCACGAAAATGAAAGAATTTTTTTCAACTCAAACCTTCTCAAATATTTCCTTGCACTTTCAAATATTATCTTGCACTGCTAATTTCGAGAGGCGCCAGTTTCGACTTACGTAGAAAATTTCATCATTCTAGCTCATATGTTTTGCGAGAAAACTTGCTGGGACGCACGGACGGACAGACAGATCGTGATTTTGTAATTTTTTAAGGGTATTGTATTGTTACAATATCCTAAAAATGGTCCGCATTATAAATATTTCCAAGTTAAGCCATTTAAAACATTTCCATGAAGAATATTCATTATTTCAGTTGCTACTAAAATATCGAATTGCACTTACCTTCTGAGCTTTGAGGCCGCCATTTTAAATGCATGCATTGGATTCTGGATAGTTTTAAATCTTTGTGTGTTAGAACCTCATCAATCAATGTGGCATTTCTCGTTTAAATCGGAGTTTTACCCTAGACAGAGCAAAAGTATTCAATTTTTAGTGAAAATGGCAGCAAAAAATACAAGGTTTACAATTTCCGACATTTTATTTTTCAACAGATTTTGACAATTTTCGGCACAATGCAAGAACTTTGTACACATATTCATGATCAAAAGTTTCATCAAAACCCATTGGAAAAAGTGGTCCACAAAAATCTGAAAAAACCCATATTTAAACCGCTGCCATTTTGAAACATGCACATGCATGATCACCAAAATAACAATAATAATTTTGATCTTAGAACCAAGTTTCATATACATCGGATCCACTCTTGCCACTCTTAGAAGCCTTTGAAATTTTGAGTTTCAACTAACCGCTATTATGTTTTTTGAGAACTAGCCTCCAGTTTTTTTACATAGGTTTTTAGATACTTACAGTCTTTATCAAACTTTGGAACTGCTCTCGAGAAATTTACCTAAAAAGAAAGAAATTTATCATTAGTCAACTGTTAGAAAATGTGAAAAAGTATGTACAAGCAACATAAATAAAAGCACTCTTTATTACTAAAATTGACTGTATTTGTTTATTTATTCATTTTTTCTTGATAAACCATCAGGCCTTGCTTTGTTGTGTGTGTGAGAAGATGCGTTTTGACTGAATGATGACGATGAAATTAACTGTACTTAGTTAAATTGAAAAATTTACACATATCAGAAGAAATATAATTTTATCAACAAATTAATTTTAGTATATAAGTATAATGATATCTCCTTATATGTATTTTAAAATTCATGAGTAATATTAGATATACACCCAATAATAGACAATTTTTAAATAAAAACAAAGAAAAGAGCTATTAATTATTTATATTTTTTTTTTTTTGTATCATTTTCCGAATTATAATTTTGGGGACTGATCATAATTTAAATTCAACAAAATCAAACATTTTTATTATATCAATGAACAAAAGAAAATCAGTTTACTCTATTACGACGTAAAGAATTACGTCATTGTAGAGTGGTTGGGAGATGAATGTCATTTACGCACAGAGATTGGGAGTTCCATGCTCGCAAACGACTGGACTACCCACTAAACTCCTGCTATGTCAACCCGAGAACCCATCCTGGAACCTTTTGCCACATTACTTCGGGCCAGGCCTCGTTTTGTTATGCCGTGTGGCACCTTTTAGCTGGGGGATCCCTCTTCTAGCAAGAGGGGAAGCGGAATTACCAGAAAAGCGATCTCCCAGTCCCAACGCCTTCGGCTGCTGTAAGTCCTTTTTAAGGAGTAGATAATTTGAATACCTCTATATTGCTATTTCTAATTGATAAAGGTAAAATTTTTTAATAAGGCTAAGAAGATGCGGACCTTCTTGACTATATAGAATACATTGAACTGACTGACTATATAGAATACTTTAATCTTGATCGGTGTTGCAAGAGAGTTCTATTGCTTTTGAAATACTGAACAAATTTTCATTTCATCATATTCTTTTTTTAGATTGCAATTTCTAAATTCTAAATTTTCTTTATAGTGACAACAAAATATCTGCTTCACCAATACAGGTAGTACTATTAACCCGCCCTGAGACCCCTTTTAAATTGTCACGCTATATGGTACTGGTGAAGCTTCCTCTATAGAGCATGACGATATGTGTTTTAGACCTGAATAGCATCATAAAAACGTTTCAATGAGATCTTTTCAAATACAGGTCTTAAAATTATCTAATAACTGCCAGGGCGGGGGTGGGGCAGCAGAAAATGTTTGTACCAAGGTGTATTCCACTAGGCTATTTAGCATTTTCTAAGACGTACCATGACGAAGCAGTCTAGGTTACACTTTCATGAATGTCATCTTCCTCTATGGAGCATGACGATATGTGTTTTAGACCTAAATAGCATCATAAAAACGTTTCAATGAGAGCTTTTCAAATACAGGTCTTAAAATTATCTAATAACTGCCAGGGTGGGGGTGGAGCAGCAGAAAATGTTTGTGCCAAGGTGTATTGCACTAGGCTATTTAGCATTTTCTAAGATGTACCGTGACAAAGCAGTCTAGGTTACACTTTCATGAATGTCATCTTCAATCGTACATCAAATTCAGAATATGAGATTTCTATACTTAAATACCTACGCAAATATGAGGAATCAGTTCAAATATTGCAAAAATTATTTCCAATTCATCATTATTATTTATTTAATCATATATATAGGTATACAAAAAGTTGTTAATTATATCAACCCTTAATATTAACTGGTCCTTTGCTTTGTTGGGCTTGCATTGCGTATGGATAGTACATTTGCTCAGGACAAATGGGGCAAATACCTGGTGATCCAGGTGGACCTCTTGGTCCAGGGATACCTGGGGATCCTGTATCACCCTTGTCACCAGGCCTTCCCGGTTCCCCATCCACACCTCGTCCTTGTTCTCCAGGAGCGCCAGGTGGTCCTGGTGGTCCTTCTCTACCTACACCTTCTTCACCTCTATCACCTTTTTCACCAGGCTCGCCAGGTACTCCAGGGCTACCAGGTGATCCATTAGATCCTGGTATTCCAGGCATTCCGGGCGGTCCTTGAACACCTCGGGCACCATTTTCACCTGTCCAAATAGGAATTAAGATCAAAGATAATACTTTACTATATACTTAATTACCTGGAGATCCTTGTGGTCCTGGAGGTCCAGGTCTTCCTGGCCTTGAAGGTCCAGGTGGTCCTGGTGGTCCGGACATTGTTGAAACAAACTCTGCTAAATTATCTAGAAGGCAAAATGGCTACAAATAAAACAGAATACAGTAAAAGACACCCACTTTTTATGATAGATAAGCAAATTTCTCGAACATCTCCTTCAGTCAATCCTGTGTATTCAGTGCCTGGAACACCCGGCAAACCTGGCATTCCTGGGGGACCTGGAGGACCTTCTACTCCTGGATGACCATCTTGACCGGGTGGACCAGGGTATCCAACAGGTCCTTGTGGTCCTCTATCCCCACTGGCCCCTCTCTCACCTGGCATTCCTGTGGATCCATAATGCACACGATTCGATCCAGAATCGGTAAGAAATGACAAACGTTGTTCAATATACTCGCCAGGTGGGCCTGGAGGTCCAGGAGGACCAGGTACACCCGGTGGTCCTTGCTGACCGGGTGAACCAGTTAAACCAGGAATCCCCTGATTTCCGGGTAATCCTTGCTCTCCAGTGAATCCTCGAGGTCCAGTAGGACCTGTAGAACCTCGTTCACCTTGTTCACCCTTAATTCCTCGCATTCCCATTATTCCAGGCAATCCATCGTTCCCTGGCAATCCTGGTGGGCCTTGAGGTCCAATCTTTCCATCGATACCTGGTGCTCCGGGAGATCCCTACCCGCGACACAAAATTAAAACCTGAAATCATGATTTCAAAAAACCAAATTGCTTACCGGAATTCCGTCATATCCTTGTATACCGGGAGAACCTTGTTCACCAGGAGGCCCAGGAGGTCCAGGTGGACCAGTTACTACTCGTTGGGCAATCAAGCTTTCAGAATCAATATTTGTCACTCCAGGTGGACCAGGTGGTCCTGGCATACCAGAAGGTCCCCGTGGTCCTGGAGGTCCTTGTGGACCCTGCTCACCCATATACCCTCTTTCTCCAGTATCGCCTTTTTCCCCCTTCGATCCATTGAACCCAGGTAAGCCTCGTGGTCCCGGTAAATAAACTGGGGCTGTTGACTCCGCGTTGACTCCCGGCGGACCTGGAGCTCCACGGGGTCCAACATCACCTTTTTCACCTTGAAAACCTCGGGGTCCTTGAATACCTATACCTGGTGGCCCAGCTGTTCCTGGTAAACCTGATCGGCCTGGTGGACCTGGAACTCCTGCCGTACCCTTTTCACCTTAAAATATTTTCGTTATATGAAAATAAGCATAAGTCGTAACCTTTTACCTTTGACTCCGGCACGCCCAGTAAATCCAGCTGGCCCTGGTGGCCCAGTTCGACCATTAAGTCCAGGTATGCCAGGTGGCCCTGGAGGTCCTGGCCTTCCCTTTAATATCAAAATAAATTCAATATTTATTTACAAATATTAGTCACCAATTAAGGCAATTTAACATTTTGGGCCAACCCTATGTACTTACATCGGTTCCATTGAGACCTGGAGGTCCTCTTGGGCATTGTTCAGGACATGGTATTGGCCCCACTCCTTCGATAATAGATGGAGTGACGGGAGCAACGTGATACTCCTAAAAAAAGATTTTTCTGTGAAGACTTACATTTAAAAAAATTTATATTTTCCTACCGGAATTTCCTCACAGTTTTCTCTCATTAGACGTGTAGCGTCACAACTGAATACCATCCACTGTAAATCCATCTAGGAAGAATCAGAACAAAATCCTCTAGCTATCAACTCAAGAATATGATTCAAAATTTCTTACTGGAACTGTTTCTCGACTGTAAACATCCTGAGCAATGGTAAAGAGTCCTCCGGTGTGATCAAGTGGACCTCTTGGCTGTATAAGGGCATATGTTTTACCATCTGGGCCATAAATAAGTTCACAGTCTATCCACAACCGAACTGTGTCCTGAGTTACTCCCAACATAATTTTATGCCATCTTTCGTCAAAAAGCTACAAGACACAAAGTCACTAGTTTTCTTTCAGACTCATGATATCAATGATAAACTTACCGAGCTATCGTGGAACGTAACTGTTTGCAAATTGCCATCAACATTGGGTAACGTCAACTCAAGTGAATGTGTTGGAGGATTCAATATCACACTCATTTGAGCCTCACGGGAGTAGTCGGACAAATGGAAAAGATACCAAGGGTCATCTGGTGGTTCCTCAGTTCGAAATGTGCATTCAAAGGAAAATTCTGGAGGCACTCCTTGAGGAAAAGCTTGTGACGCTTGAATTGTTAAATTTGATGCACGTTCCACATGATAAGCGGTTTGCAGATAATTTGTCCCTGGAACTCTCGATACTCCTTCATATTCATAACCGTATTGATCCCACTGGTATTGACGAATTAAATCAAAATTGTGAAGATCTGGGTCCCCGGGGCGCCAATGACCACATGGACTGGGATCGTCTATTTCATAGGTTTCTGGTAAAAGAGTGTGTGAGTCATATCAATTGCCAGGAGAAAGTTTTGCAGTACTTACGAGGGAGTGCATGGCAGCATGAAAAACCAAGTAAAAATAATAAAGAATACCTTGAATGAAAGTGAGATCAATTTATAAATGGAGGGTGAAATTTGAGCTAATTTCAACTTAATTTTCGTAAGATTATCGTAATATGTAATTTAATGAATATTACTATTGAAAATTCAAAAAATAACTTTTGCATTTGTACAGAACCAATGCATTGAAACTCCACCGTAGTCGGTCTCAAGCCCGTTTAAGAAAGGAGGAGGAGTTTCCCCAACCCACAACTAAATCAATTAGTGCAAAACTGATTGATTGCATGCGCTGAATCTGCCCTCGTTGAATTCGATGAAAGTCACAGAATTGCTGTGGCTGATAATGAATTAGTGCAGCACCTATTGAATGACGCGATGAGAACTGATTGGTAAAGGGTTGTCCATATTACGCTTGGGAAAATACACCTAAAGAAAACACATAAATTATTCAAATGGAAACAAAATTTTTTATTCAATATAAAGATTGAACCTTGCAACATCATTCAAATGTCTTCCACGGGACCTCTTACAGGCCTCAATCCTTTTGAGGTAATTTTCAATGACTTTTCGGCACATTTTCGGCAATATCTCGGCCATAACTTCACGAATATTGGTTTTCAATTGCTCAAAATTTTGAGGATTGTTCACATAAACATGATCTTTCGCATAGCCTCATAAAAAGAAACCCAAAGGTGTTAGGTCGATGAATCTTGCGGGCCAATTGACATCACTCAATCTCGAAATTACGCGTCCTGGAAATTTCTCTTGCAAAAATGCTCGATTAGCCTGTGTTGTGGTGCTTGTGGCTCCATCCTGTTGGAACCACATGTTCTCCAAATCATAATCTTCAATTTCTCTCCAGAAATAATCGGTTAACATCCGTCCATAGCGGTCAGAATTGACTGTAATGGCTCTTCCTTGATCTTTTTCAAGAAGATACGGGCTAATACAACCACCAGACCATAATACACACCAAACGGTCACTTTTTCTGGATGCAAAGGCCTTTCTGCAATCACTTGTGGATTTTAAGAGCCCCATATCTGGCAATTCTGTTTATTTACGTAACCACTGAGCAAAAAATGAGCTTCATCACTAACGAAAATGTTATTCGAAAAATCGTTATCAATGGCTTGTTGTTCAATCACCCAATTCGCATACATTCTGCGTTGTGTATGGTCTTGAGGCTTAAGTTCTTGAGTGAGTTGGATTTTGTACGGATGGAGATGCAAATCCAAATGCGAAATCCGCCACAATGAGCCGTAAAACAAGCCCAAATGTTGAGCACATCGAGGAATCGACAAATTCGGGTCTTCCTCCACACTTTGAGCAACGACAGCGATATTTTTAGCAGAACGAATGTTGCAATGATGCACAGGCCTTGCAATATCAATAACCTATCCAGTCCCGTCAAATTTTCTCGCTATGCTCGAAATTGTTTGCTGTGTAGCTCGATTATGTCGACCGTAATCGGCTCGTAAAGCTCTAAACGTTGATACAGCAGAATCACAATTTTTATAATAAAATTTAATAATTTTAACGCGTTTTTCGACTGTTAAACGATCCATATTTCTAAACGGCAAACCTTCAACTAAAAAAAACACGCTTTGGATGACATTTAATTTTGACAGCTGTCAAATGGCAGGGTTATACTTTCCTACCACGAAATGGATAACCCTGTACTTTATCCAATTATTTTTGCGTGAATAATATGTTTTTGTCCAAAGACAGCTATATTGCACTAGAACATTCAGTACACACGGTAGTATCTTGAGTTAATCCCATGCACTTGAACGTGTGCACCTCAACAAAATTCGCAGTACAAAAATACAAAAAAACTCGCTTGATTCCGAATGACAAGTGACTGTCTTTCATCCTTCCCTAACATTAAATACATAAAAAGTGCATAGCACGCAAATTCCACTTGCACGTTAGTGTATTCAAAGTTGGGAATATGATCACACGTCAGAGCAGACGATTGTTGAAAAAAATGCGGACGGTATGTCTACATATGGAACTTGTGCACGTTGTAAGAAATAATTAAAGTACATTGTATGATGGAATGTATTATGAGAAATGATGATGGAATTGAATCCACATACATTGAAATCATGTGATGTATTTGTACATTTGCTGCCCCTGTTGAGGGACTCCACAGCTAATTGTTGACACGGTTATGGTGAAGTCTGCATCCACAGGGTTTCTTGGTACTGGTGTTCGTTTTAAATTTTTGGAATAACTGCGTCCTTGCCACTGAAATCGCCACTTCCAGCCGATGATTACGGTGAGTATAATGAGTAGAGTGAAAGTCGTATAGCTAATTGCTAAGGATGGTGAAGTGGTTGCTGAATTTCGTTGGGTAGCGCAGAATTTTGCTGGTTTACTAACATGTTGACTGTTTGAATTTTAACAAAAGTGGACTGAGTTTTCCATGGTGGGTGTCAATAAAAACGAATATTAGTAGGGCTTGCACCCTTTAAAAACTGGAAGCTCTCAATGTCAGCTGAATCGGCAAAGTGGTTACCAACTGTGAAATTGCTGTTGATATTCTTGAACATCATGCTACCACATCCTGTGTGCCATCTCTAATTTATTTTCCCAAGTCACCAAAGGTTTTATTGATTTGTGCCTGATCCTTTTTAATGATGTTGATGGTGGCAACGAGAAATTATTTATGGTTCTTGAAAAGATTAAGGAGGTGATCTTCATTTGCCTTAACACGATCAATGGTGTTGGCCATTTGTTGTGCATATTTCGTGTCCAAAATACCAAAAAATGAGTACGCAATGCTGCCGATCAGGTCCATGGCACCTCATTTAACATTTTCCTGGTTAACATGACCCCTCTGTAGCTCATTAATGTCATGATCGAATTGTTTGAACAAAGCGTGACAGGAGGAGTTCCAATAAATTGAGCCACATAAATCTTGTAAGGCTTTTCTCCCTGTAAGTATAACTAGTACACCCTTCCAAATGGGTTTAATGTCGTAGAATATTATTAAATTCCATTCAGCTATCAGGGGTTGAATTGTTGAAATCTGTTCAAAATTAAAACCTCTGGCATTTTTGAATTTTGTTATACAAACTGGTGAGGCCAAAACTAGCGGTAGAAGCAGCACGCCAACTATGGTAGTGAGAATCACTGAATAGGCTGTCTATTTTTGTCACTTTTTAGGCAATTCCCAAGTGGCCGATATCTTCTTGCAGTCAGGTTGATTTTTTCATCCATCCCCTGACGTTGTGAAGGCCCTGGGATGTTCCTCGTATCAAGAGACTCATAATGTGTTGGTGGTTCCTGTAGCTTGAGGTAATCTCCCACAGTTAGTGGAACCAACTTGTGAATTGGCCCTGTTCTAGCGCCACATGCAGTTTTAACCTCTGCAAAGCACACCATTTCGTCATTTCCCTTGAACGTCTTAATTATGCGTCCAAGGGGCCAATTTTGATCAGGATGGTCATCATGCCCGGGTCGATATTCGTCGCTTAGTCATTCCATTTTAGTTTTTTATAATTGATTTAAATATTCTGTGGACCGTTGTTTCCAAAACTCCAGTTCACAAATTAGGAAGTGACCTGGTGTTAGGCCCGTTAAGTCATTAGGGTCAGATGACATTGGGCAGAATGGTGCAGAGTTTAGAACTACCTTAACACAAATTATGACTGTTTCTAATCCCTCATGGATTAGGGAAGCGGTTGAAATGCTACACAAAAGCAGATGTTTTGCGTATTTAACTGCGGCTTTCCACAAACCTCTAAAATGAGGTGCTCTTGGAGGAATGAATTTAAACTAGATTCCTCTTATGCTGCATGCCTACATGAAGTTCTGTTTTGCGACTGGCGAATATATGGATGGTTCGAGCTCAGTTAATTTGTTCATTGTTTCGACAAAGTTTGTTGTGTTATCACAGCAGAGTTTCTCACAGTGTCATCTTCGTTGCAGAAAACAATGAAGTAAAACTATGAATACATCGATTGATAAAGTAGTGACAAGCTCCAGGTAAACAGCTTTTATGGCAAAACAGCAGAAGACTACCAAGTATGTTTGTAGAAAGCGAAGGCCCGAACGGGGTTGTAGTGCTAAGAAGAAGATGAGCTGTATGAAATTTTTGACGAGCGTGAGGTCTCAACGGTTTTAAAACTGTGGAAACGTCAAGAGGCCAGCCACTTGAATCGTATGGACGAATAATGGATACCCAAAAAGATATTCGTTTGGAGAACTGAAGGTCAGAGACCAGTGAGGAAACCGAGGAAACCCTGGTCCAACCCAGTCGATGAAGACAGTTTACCGGTGCTTGGATTTTAAAATTGGAAGACGCCGTCGATGGACCTAGACAGTTTGAGGCGCTATTTGCAGGAAGCGAAGGCCCGAGAGACGTTGTAGTGCTACAAAGAAGAATAAGAAGAATGCATTTCCTAACTGACAATTTAAGGGATAATTATTGCCTTGGTTGCTTTGTGGTACTTAGAAGAAGAGGCGTGACTTAATTCATGCCTTTGCAGTGGAAACATTTTTTTTTTTTTATTTTTTTTTTTGTGGTAGTGAGGTGAATGCTATTTATGCACAGAGTGTGGGACTCCCATGCTTAAAAGAAGGTGACTGGACTACCCACTAAACACCTAAACACCTACGTAAACAAAAAATGCTGAATTTTACCCGGCCTTATTTGATCGCATTGCAATTATGTAGTGATTTATTTCGGAGAAATGCTTATAAAATTGTGGTTAAAGATTTCAGCTGTTCTGGTCTTGCCAGTTCTTGTGTGAATACAGAGGTCAAACAGTGTTAGCCGTGGATAGCACAGCGCGTACTATTGACATGTGTCAGTATATGTGCATATTGGTGTGTTTATTCCATCTCTTTTTCTGCTCTTCCTTCCCGGCAGCACAATAAAGCATGAAGGTAACGTGCATAAGACTTCATTTAATGTAATTTATGATCTTTGAAAATGTAAGCCACCAAACGAGCTGAAATGCTGTGTTAATTTTTAGAGATTTTTATCAGTATATAAAAATGAATCGCTAATCAACAGAACTATCATACATTTGACTTCAAGATTTTTTATACCACACGTAATCATCCCACAGAGCAAGCGATTTATTTCCGTGGAACTGTGCATTCATTGAAATTTCGCAATAGCACACAAATACGTGCACTCTAAGGAATATTTTTTATGCAGAAGATAAACAATGATATGTTATGTTGAAAGAAGTATAAAAAGAATTTTGTTCCAGTGTACAAGCAGTTTGCATTTTTCATAAGCAGGTTTCGTAATTATGACCTACATGAACTTAACAATTGCCTAAGATCCAAAGACCATTTTATTGAGTAATGAAAATGGTTACCAACAGCAAACCGATATTGGATTAAATATTCAGGAGCATTTTTAAACTCCTGACAGTGGATCCTACATATTTTTTTGGAGTCGCCATACTTTTTAACAACTCACATTGGGTGTAATATTGGTTCTTCCCGAATTATGCTGAATGGCCTAGTGAAATACGACCGTGGTTCGATATTTAAACTATGGTTTGACAGATGAATTTGAATTACTGTTTTTGGCTAGCCGATTTGATATTATTTATTTGGTTACTCATCCCAGTTCCATCGATGTGAAACACGAGTGTAAATGGTTCCAATCTAAGCCTTACACCATTTCCATTCCAGTAAAACTTTGGAAAGCTTAGATAACTTTTGGAGATGGCATCATTGAGTTTATCGTAAAGGTTTAGAGCAATCGAATTCATTTGCAGAGCTTCTCTGCTTTACATAAATATGTAACTATGCGAGCAATAAAATTACTTCACAGTCTCTGCTAATGATCCGAAAAATTGAGGTATCTGTATTTAAGCAGAAATAGCATACTCGAAGAGTGCAAGCTTAGAAGATAGTCAAGCGGTCAACCCACTGGTATGCTGGTAGTAATGATGTTGTGTTTTCTGTAGACAAACAATACCAAGGCAATCCATTTAGAAGCACCAAAAATTGCAGTTAATGGCTGCTTTCTCTCGAAGCAGCTGAAAATGAAGGTAAAAAGGTTGAAACACGGTAGTAATGTGCTAAGAGATTCATTAAAATCTGTCCCATGCACATGGCATATAGAGACCTACTACGATACACTAACCAAATGAATAATGATTTTAAAGCAATGTGTCACAAAAACTCAAACAGAAAATTGATTTTTCTACGAAGTAGAGGTCTCACAGGGTAAAGTACCTAGTGGAAGAAACGTGATGTCTGTGGTTTTTGTTAGGGCTAGAGAATAGTTTTTGAGCACATAATAGCCCTGCTGCATAGGTGTGAAGCATTGCTTGGTATATTGTATCGACTATACCTTTTTGGGCAATCGTTACTCGTCCATACGATTTATATGTTCAGTCCATTGCAACTTCTTCAGTCTTGCATTCATTGAGACCTCCGGTTTGTCAAAAATTTCATACAGCTCATGATTGTATCGAATTCGCCGTTGGTGTCTAGCTTTGCTCCAATCGCTTGCCTCAGGACCGTCGCTCAAAAGCATTCAACATACTATATTTGTGAATGCTTGGGTTAGGGGCCATGTTTCACACCCATAGCATAACACAGATCTAATCACAGATTTGTATATCGGGCGCATCGTTTTTCTGTGCATTTAGCTGATCTTCAAGATTGTCAAAACTGAATAAAATATCTTATTTGCAAGCTGTATTCTTCGGAGTATTTCGTCTATTTCATTATTGGTTCTCGTTATGTTGGCGCACAAATACAAAAATTTCCTCACATATTCGATACTGTATTCGCCAAGTGGGATATATTGTGTACTTAAGATTTTTTCCATTGCATCATGAGCTTTGTTTTATTCTAATTTGTAGCTCTACTAGTTTTCCTTCGCTGTGGAGTTACAGGATGAGTTTTTTGGCGGTTGTTAATGAGCGTGACAAAATTTGGATGTCGCCCGCATAGGCTACTACTTGGCTCATGTTGTATAGTAATGTATGACGTACTCCAGAGCTAAATTGAATAGCAGTTAGGCCAGCCCATCTTCGTGCTTTTTCCGATATTTGTGACAAAGGCATCGGTGAGTTGGTTACTGATGCGGACTTGGGAAGTCGTTGACGTCATAGTCATTTTGGTAAGATGGATTCATTTGGCTGGGATGCCAAAGCAAAGTACGTTATGATCAATACTGTCGTGTACTAACTCAAGTCAACAAATATTTATTTTACATCTATGTTGAACTCCCAGCATTTTTCAAGAAACTGTTTGAAAGTAAACAATTAGTCCATTGTCAACCAATCTGTTCTAAAACCACCTTGATACTCCTTCATAATAGTGTTGGCATAAGATTTGATTTTATTTTCTAATATATCAATCCTACAGTCATCACACCACCAGAGTGATGAAAAATCCTCCCTTGAAGGTTATGTCGTATATTTCAATTGCCCTACATCGCTCCTAAAAATAACTGATCCAAAAGGTGTCTCTGGAATAAACAAAAGTCACCATTGACAACCAACAGATATGAACAAAGCGGTAGAAATGAAGTTCTAAGGCTGAAGATTGCATTATTATACAGGGTGCGGCAGCATAACTTCCTTTTTTGAAATGCCCGCCCTTAAAGTGCTAACTGTTATAGCGCGGCGCTAGTAGTCTCATTCGAGAGAGATGATTTTAAAGTTTTGCTCATCCCTTGGTTAGTCGCTATCATGCGTTGGAACAGTGCGGAGCGTGCATAAAAAACAAGTACCGCTGAAAATTTGTTTTGTTGAATTTTGAAAAAAGGAAGTTATGCTGCCGCACCCTGTATTGAACAGTGCTTAAATCTTCATGCTAAAGAGCACCGTTAATTTATTTGCGCAGACATAAAGGTGATTGAGAGCATGTAGCCTTAAGGAAAAGGCAGTACTCACTCAGCAACTGGCAAGAATTCTGGTTGAACGAAACAAAAGGAAGGTTCACCACATGACTTATTTTTGATCTGAAGCAGTGGTTCAATGAAAGTCTAAGAGAGACTGACTTCTATCTGACAGTGCTCTTGAGCAGGCATGAATGATTTCAGTCTTATCCATACAAGATTGGTCACGATCTTCCATTTGCTTATTCTGTACTTGAAAGATCGATGACAATTGCCAAAATATTGTGTGTGGGGGATGAGACAGGCGGCAAAGTGGCTTTACCAAGGAAATAGGAAAGCTTTCTCCAGAAAGTTTAATTGGAATCATACTCAGATCAGTTGCAAAGTGGAAACATGAGGCATATTGCGCTGCAGCATTGCAAAAAAAGGAGTGTCTAGAAGTAGAGAGGGTT
The DNA here is from genome assembly GCA_963969285.1 of Odontomyia ornata. Taxonomy (NCBI): domain Eukaryota; kingdom Metazoa; phylum Arthropoda; class Insecta; order Diptera; family Stratiomyidae; genus Odontomyia; species Odontomyia ornata. Next base: position 263,353,541 of record OZ017740.1, on the reverse strand, counting down.
AAGATGTCTCTTTTCTAGTATTCCCTTCACTTTCTCTCCGTAGTTACAGAAGGAGCTCTAGCAACCCATTCGCATCTCAAAGTATACAAAAATCAAGTGTAACTCCAAGCAGTATATGAAATAGTTTCCGAGCAGGTTCTCAGGCCGATAGGGAGGATGTTTAGAAAGTAGTCCGAACAAGCAGTCTGGCAGTTTCACACTCAACGTGTAAGTGGCATATATCTGCCAAAAAAGCTGGAAAAGCTCACAAAGTGAAATTATCACTACAAATGCAATTTGCTTATGGTAGGAGAAGAGCATAAGGCTTAGTTTGTTGCCAAAGTACCAAAAGCGCAAAGTCTTGTGCCGGAAAAATGCTTGCAGGGGACTGTGAAGCTAGAAGTGGTGATATCTAATGGTCTAAATAAGGAACCAAGAAACTCCTACTTCAAAGCTTGGTAATAACCTTTACCAAAAATGTAAAAACTTTCATTGGTAACAGTAAATTTCTCGAAGGTTCCATTATACTTTTATTGCAAATACACTTGTCAGCGTCATCAGCGTTGTTTTATTTTTATTGAATTGTAGCCCTACTAGTTTTGCTTTGCTGTCAAGTTCAGGAAGAGTTTTTTGGCAGTTATTAATGACCGTAACAAACTGTTGATGTCGCCTGCATATGCTACTACTTGGCTCGACTTTTATGGTAATGTACCTCGTGTATCGAGAGGTAGCTTTCTTATGACGAACTCCAGAGCCAAATTGAATAGCCATGTGGCCAGCCCATTTTCCTGCTTTAGTCCAATATTTGTGTCAAAGGCATCGGTGAGTTGGTTATTGATGTGGACTTGGGAGGTCGTCGATGTAATTTTCATTTTGATAAAACGGATACAGAAAATTTAGTGCACGCTTATGTTGAACTCCCAACATTTTTTAAGTACTTGCTTGACAGTATGCAATTGGTCTATTTTCGACCTACCTGCTCTAGAACCACCTTGATACTCCCCAATAATACTGTTGGCGTATGATCCGATTTTGTTTTCTAAGATTTCAGAATATATTTTGTACGCCGTACAAAGTGGTGATATGCCTCTATAATTTTCGCACTGTAGTTTGTCACCTTTTTTGTGGATAGGAAATATAATTCATTGGCTCGAGTCTTTCGGCATATGTTCTTGTTCCCAATAGTGCTGGGTGACTTTTTGAATGGCTTTATAAACACTGCTGCAACCATATTCGATGAATCTCATCGATGCCCGGCGCTTTATTATTCTTTTGGGTTTTGATGATAGACAAAACTTCAACCAGAGCTGGTGGAGCTCAGGAAATAGATACATATAAAAGGAAAGCTATCAGCAAAAACAAACTCCCGAAACAGCGTGGTCTTGAACGAAAACTTATTTTGGGCAAAAGCTTTAAAAGCAATTTGGTACGTGAAACAGCATGGCGGTCTTAAGTGATATTCTAAACCTTCCTTTAATAGAAGCCACTTCATCCCTTAGTTCTTCAGCACTTCGGTAGATTAGGTACTTTTGTTGTTCGATTCATAGAATCTTCTTCTTCTTCGTAGCGCTATAGCCCCTCTCAGACTTTTGCTTCCTGCAAATAGCGCCTCCAACTGTATCGGCCTGTCGACCACGCCCTTCAATTCGGGAATCCAAGCAGCGATGAACCATCTTCGTTAACTGAGTCAGACCAGCATTTCCTCGGTTCCCCCACTGGTGTCCGGCCTTCAGTTCTTCCAACAAATACCTTTTTGGGTATCCGTTATTCATTCATACGATTCATGTGCCCAGTACATTGCAGTCTCCGCAGTCTTCAATCGTTGAGACCTCCGGCTCAACAAAAATTTCATATAGCCTCAGCACCCGGCGTTCAATATATTTGCGGATGCTTGAGTTTAGCGTCCATGTTTTACATTCATAGTATAACACCGGTCTTATGACAGAATTGTATCCTTGGAGCTTTGTTTGCCCGAGTATACAGTTGGTTTTCAAGGTCGTCAAAACTGAATAAAATATTTTATATGCAAGCGTTTTCCGTCTCTTTCATTACCCTTTTTCGTCATTTTGGCGCTTAAATACACAAGTTCGCTCATATTTCCGATACTGTATTTGCCAAGTGTAGTATTTTGTGTATTTGAGGTATTCACCCCCCAATTGCGTCATGTGCTTTGTTTAATTTTCATTGAGTTGTAGCTCTACTAGTGTTGCTTTGCTGTCGAGTTTCAGGACGAGTTCTTTTGCAGTTGTTAATGACGGTGACAAAATGTTGATGTCGTATGCCTAGGCAACTACTTGGCTCAACTTGTATAGTAATGTACCTCATTTATCGACAGGTAGCTTCCGTATGACATATTCCAGAGCCAATTTGAATAGCAATGGGGCCAGCCCATCTCCCTGCTTTAGTCTGATATTTGTAAAAAGGCATCGGAGAGGTGGTTTTTAACGCGGACTTGGGAGGTCGTCAACGTCATTGTCATTTTAGTAAGACGGTTTAATTTGGGTGGGACGCTAAAGCAAAGAATTATTTGGTACAGCACGTTACAATCAATACTGTAGTATGCTTGCTTGAAGTCAACGAAAATTCGATGCACCTCTATAGTGAACTCCCAACATTTTTCAAGTACCTGCTTTACAGTATGCAATTGGTCTATTGTCGATCTACCTGCTCTGAGACTACCTTGATATTTCCCAATAATACTGTTGGCGTATGATCTGATTTTATTTTCTAAGATTTTTGAAAATATTTTCTACACCCTACAATGTAGTGATATGCCTCTACGATTTTCGCATTCTAGCTTGTCATCTTTCTGTGGACTTTCTATTCAGCATGCCCAATATGAAGCGAGGGTTGTGTTGAGTAGCTTAAAAAAGGGAAATCTGGAGTAACCATCTGCATATTCACATCAGTGCAGCTACATATCTATGAGATTGTGGGGTAAATGAGCAAAGTTTGACTGGCAACAGCATGCAGGTTTGTTCGGAAGACTGTTTCGCTGGCGAGATATCATATTCGAAACCCCTTCAACTCTGCTAAATTTTCAAGTTTCAGAACGACAGGTTAAAGCACTTGATCTTTGCTCTACAATATGGTGAAATGTTGCAAAAGGATTGAAATTTTATCAGGCAAAAGTTAGAGCATCTATTCTCAATCCTTACTTGAGGAATATCTCATGCAACAAAATGCTGAGACGTGAGTTGGCAGATTTTCTGCACTTAACCGCATGATAATTCTGCTACTCTGGCTGGATGCACTAATGCCTCAAGTAAGGGATTGCATAACTAATTATGGGCTATTTCTAATCGATTAGATAAGCCACGTGGTGACTTCTTTAAGGAAGCAGGAAAACTCTCTCTCTCTCTCTCTCTGATTGAAGAGACACGTCGCCCGGCTGAAAAATAAAGCTATGTGATACACTGCAATCAATGTTGGACGGCCAATTTTTTAGCTATCTCTCTCCCTCCCTCTCTTCTCACTACGAAGGGATCTTCGAAACTCAATTGTGCCAGAAGAGAAAGGTAAGCTAAATTTGCTTCTTAGGTTATAGGGAAGATGTTCAGTAGGTTGTATGCCAGTGGGTCCCACACTTAAAGTGTAAGAGACCTACTGCCAAAAAAAGCTTGCGTTATGAGGGAGGACCCTTTAGATGCTTCAAAAAATCGAGTTTTTTCCAAATTTTGTTAATCAATAGGTGTATCACCTTACAATATTGTGTCAAAGTTTCGAAGGCCGATTCTCAAAATTGTGAAAGATATAGCACTTGGTTGCAGCCCGCACCGTGACTGATACCATCTCTGCTGCGCAGATAATAGGACTTCACGGTTTTTTCCACTTTCCTCGAGTTAAGGATAATATATACGACTCCCGGAAAAAGGGTTCGTGTCAATCCTTCACTCTGAATATCAATTTTTCACGGATCTCTCCTCTTCCTCGCCTTTCTATCTCCTGCATCTTTTTCATAGTTTCCATGGCTAGTTTTAGTATTTTCTCAAATATTGGTAAGAGAATATGTATCCGACGAACAAAAAAGATTCGTGGGCGTGAAGTTCGAGGCAGAAAAAACGTAAATTTAACGGTAATTAGCATTCAAGAAATATCGAAAAAGATCTGAATGCAAGTACTGCTCGAAAAAAAATTGGAAGTTCGCGTGTAGAAAATGTGATTGTGAATGTTCTCCACGCGTACCGAATAATTGAGTTTTTGGATGTTTTCGGCACTCTCTCGGACATTCTTATCTGTGGAACTTGCCAGAAAGCAGTTATATTCGCGGGAAGTAGACAACAGCTCTTGAGTTTCAAGATGGTAGTTTTGTGTTCGTATGGTCGAAGGGAAATTAATTGGACGCCATACATCAATATCAATAGAAGAATCGTGTTCGTTATGCGATTGCTTGGCATAGGGTGAGAAGGGTTGAACATTTTTTGCAGTCTTATTGATTTTTGCAAGAGATTATCGAAAAGTACGTCCAAAAAAGTGGTGGATTCCATTCATAGCGCAGCGGAAGCCGCTTTTGAGAGTATCGCCAAGGAAGCAGTTCAACTGGATAGAGAGAAGAATGTGGAAAATGGAATTTCTGAAACACATTTGAAAGTGTCTGGCGATATATCATGGGAAAAGCGGGGGTTCTCGTCGTTGTATGGTGTTACAACGCTTATCGGGCATTATAGCGGGAAAGTTCTGGACATGGTGGTAAAAAGTGCCTATTACCAAGCATGTACATCATGGGAGTTGATGAAGGGCACCGAGGAATATGGCAACTGGTATGAAGGTCACGAAGAATCATGTATGAAAAATCATGAAGGTTCGGCGGGGAAAATGGAGTTAGATTCTATAAATGACATGTTCGGAATGTCAGAAGAAAAGTACGGTGTAAAGTTCTAGGAATATATTGGCGATGATGACCCGAAAACTTTTGCGAATATTGTGAAGAACAATCCCTACAGTGATAAAAAGTGAGTGTGTTGGTCATGCCCGAAAGGGAATGGGCACGTGACTGCAGAACATGAAAAAGAAAGAAAAACTTGGTGGCAAGGGCTGACTGACTGACGAGGTCATCAAGAAATTGACGATTTATTACGGCTTGGCGATAAGGGGAAATTTGAATTTAGTGCAGGACATGAGAAACGCTATAATGTCGACACTAAACCACTACTGCTGCACAGATAAAAAGCCAAGACAGAAAATTGCCCCACTGGTGCTGACTCCTGGTGCAAGTGGCGTAAGGCTGAGGCCACTAATACCTTAAAATCTTTCAAGCACCCACCACGTCTCATTTCATGCGATGTCAACTCCAGAATTCTTCCCGTTTACAAAGATCTCTCTAGAGACGATCTAATACCTGAAATACCTAAAACGCCAATGAATCCTTTTACGCCACTGTATGGCGCATGGCCCCAAAGCATTTGAATTCTGGGAAGAGAATCATTGATATAGACTATTTAATGGATGCTACGGAACAATGTTGATGCTGATGGGATCTATGAAATTAATCATTGGACATCAGTGCAAGGCGTTTGCTGATCACATGGACGACATCCGGTAAGAGCACGCGAACCGACGTCACAGTGATTGTACGAAGGAGGCTTGTTGTGCTTGGAGAGCGGCACAACCCATACAAAATGAGTATTTTGAAGAATACTCAGAGTTTGCTTTATGAACCTGGGGGAGCTGATTAACGTTACATTTCAGTAAGTTTCTTTTGTCTTGACCGTAAACTTTAGACGGCATTTTCTCGACACCATTTTTTTCAAATTGGCGTGCAAAAGACTCCTCTGTTATTTCGCTATTCCATTTTTTGTGAGACCTTAGAAAGTGTTTCAAGTTTTAAAGATCTGGGCGTAGTGTTCGATGTTAAACTGAAATTCGAACAACACGTTATGATGGTAGTCTCAAAAGCCTCCCGCCTCGCTGGATTTATTCTAAGATCATCTAAATCCTTTCACCATGTTTCGACCTCGGTCAAACTCTTTGTTTCCCTACTTCGAAGTATACTTGAATACTGCTCCCAAGTATGGAATCCACATAACAAATATTTGATTGATGCTGTTGAATCTGTCCAACGAAGATTCACCCGAATATTATACTACAAATTCTCTATGGTCTATAGCCCATACAGTGAACGCCTTAGAATCCTAAATCTTCCATCTTTAGAGAAACGTAGGTCCTTTCTTGATGAGTGTCTTCTTTTTAAGCTCCACAACAAACTTCTTCCTGCAATCTCATATCTCTGCAATCTCATATCTCCCATTAATGCGTTTCGGACAAATCGTCTCCAACTTGTTTTTAATGTTCCCTTCGCACGTACGAATGCTTACTATTTCTCACCGCTTGTACGCCTACTACGTGTTCATAATGAATTGCATATTGGTCCTTTGCCACAGTCATTTTTTGTTTTTAAAAAATCCATATTAAGAGATATACTTGAATTACCTAATAATTAGTTTATCTTGATTAGCGACTTAACTTGAATTTTGAATTTATTGTGAATTACAGAATTTAACTTACTTCTAATTATATAATAATACTATTTTTTATTTGCTTTCCTTCTTTTTCTGTCGCATCTTATCAGTAACTGGATGTCTATGTACTCTGTTGATATTGATGTAAATAAATAAATAAATAAATAAAATTACTAAAAAAAGTAGTTAACCGATTTGCTTCATCGAGCATTAAATTTAAAGAACATAAAATACTACTCTATATGAACCAGGATCTTTCAAAACTAACCATTTTAAGACTATATGTAACGCACAAATAATCAAAAATTTGTCGTAAAAATTCAAATTTTTTTTAGCAGCCCGATTTTTATAGTTGATTTTCGAATTTTGCGGAGATCCTGGTTCATCGACGACGAAAAATCCGCTCAATCAAGAAAATATTTGGTTTTATGATTTCAGTTAAAAATTGCGACCGAGATCGTGCACGCCAATTGGGACGTCCACGACGTTATGCACGTACATTAGCTTCAATATCTGTTTCAGTTTTTAATTTTCAATGTTGTGAATTTTTTTTCAAACATTGCCCTAAATATATATTAAAATGTTTTGCTGCTCCGTCTTCATTTTCTTGAAAATAAATGTCAAAAGCACAACTTTCCCGGGCTCTAAAGGAATCTTCCCCCTTAGGCTTAGTGAAGTAGGAAATAGATTACAGATGACACAAACACTTTTAGGGCTGATTACTTTGTAACCGAAACTAGCGTTAATTACTGGGAATGTCTATTCTTCATAATTGAAACTATCGTTATCGCCAATCGGTGCTATGTACAAAGTAATCATTTAATTTATTTCGTGAAAAGTCATTGGGTCTTTCTTGCAAAGCAAAAAAAGTAAAGCCCAACGGTTTTTCATCAAAAAAAAGAAATTGGCCTGCGGGTATCAAACAAGCAAAATAATTTACTACAAATAATTATTTAAGTGTTCCATATATGACATAAGTATGCAATTACTCCGGTATATGATGCCTCCTAGCGATGGTTGTCAAAAATGCTAGTTGTGGGAAGTATTGGCGATCCCGGTTATTGAAGTACTGAAATACGATTTTGTCGATATTCTTGTCAATCTCAACGTCATCACATGTTTAAAGCTTTATAACTGTTTAGTGGTGAGAAATGTGAAAGAGAACGGTTTACTTGGACAATTGTTGAAAATATGAGTACAACAGAAGCATTTCGTGGCAAATGTAACAAGTTAAGATAACAAGAGTACGCTCATACCATACTATAACTTCATGATATATATTACAGAAAAATACCATTTAAGATAATTAATAAACTCAAAAACACTGTAGAGGCATATGTATTAAATTTTGATTTAAAGACAATACATTTTTATTTCATTTAAAGCGGCTGCAGTTTCGTAGCTGTTTTGATGATTTCATTGAGTGTATTCAGTCTTTAACACATTTATGTTTTAAAACTTATCTGAAGTTACCAAGAAGATTGGATCTAAAATTTAGCATCTAATTTAATGAAAGTCAAAATAGAACAACCACTACCACTATTTGTGCAATTTTATTGGGGATAAAAACATTTTTGCAAATCATACTTTTAAAAAAGCGGGGACACTGAGGAAACAATAGTCTGACTCGGATTTTGAAATTATAGGACACGGTCAACGGACCGGGATAGTTGGGGGCACTTGTTGCAGGAAGCGAAAGCCCAAAAGGAGCTGTAGTGCTACGAAGAAGAAGTTTTATAAAAAGTAGAAGAATTTCTAAGGTCTTAGTTTGGGTAGGAAAAAACTACCATAATGGTGTTTTTTTTTAGATTTTTCAAATGATAGAACATTCTTTATCTCCTCCTACAGTCCTGCGACTATTAAAGCAATTCAAAGACCTCTAATCAACACATGCTATATGATACTGCAAATACCTATACTTGCAGCATAAACAATTAAAGTTTCACCTCTCTTTGAGAAAGTCTCTTCTTGAAATCTTTGAAAAAACTCAACATCGGTACCCTCAGAAGGCCATCTAGTATTTTTAATTTCTAAAGAATCGCAGAAAAGCTGTGGTGATTAGACATTAGACAAATTTTTAATCGAATCAATTGAAGGTTCTAGCGATCATCATCAGTTATGGAATATATTTCTGCCCATAATACACTAATTCATATGAATCCTTTATAAAAAATGAACTCGATGAAATTGTGGAGACAATAATTCTTATGCCACATATCTACTAATAGTAAGCACTCCAACTTTTTTTCACGCTTTCGTTTATTTTTACCAATTTGAGAATTTAGTATCCATTTTTGAAAAATTATTTTATATATCTCCAACTGCTAGCACTGAGGTCACATTTTAAAAAAAAATATATTACTGCGAATTTAATCAATACTTCTGCACAATTCAAAACCACTCCACAATATGCCTTAGATCTTTCTCCAACTAAACTTTGAGATACTTTTGAAGCGAACTTTGTCATTCAACTTTTGTAGACTGTCTGAAATCATGAAGTTGTATTAAATGCTTAGACTATTTCAAACGTTTAGCTTGAAAATATAATTTATCATTTCAATGTTCTAACATCCCAGCAAAAAGATACTTTTGCCATATGATATCAATGATTCTGAACAAAATACTTATGCAGACGCATATTTCTTCTTTTCCTATTTGATGAAGAAATCAGAAGGATTGCGTTTTGCTCACCATATGTAGGTTTTATTACTTAATTGAAATACGATGCTGCGATACGTTGAAAGCACATATCTTGTTAACACATGGAGTTGGTATAGTAAAACTCTTCTGGTTTTCTGTTTGTAAATGTAATATTAATTGGACGAGAAATATCGATCAATCGTGGACAACATATTGAAAAGAAGACTATAAATGTTTAATTGAGAATAGTCTAAAATGCTTCCATTTGCGCAACAAAGTTGACTTGTAGAGAAGTCTTCTTGTTGCTTCATGTGTTGCGTTGATTTCAGCAGTTATAAAAGAGATTTAATATTATTTAATTGCAAACCTGCCGCCTATTTGATAAACATTCTTAACGTTGTAACTCATATTATCTAACAAAGTTGTTTCAAAAATTCGAGGGCAGGCTGTTACCATTTCTTTCAATGAAAACCAAGCTAATCAAATTTAATGATGCCAAGGTTATTTTGTATGACAAACTGACCATACGCTGGTCTCAATTGATATCAAAATAATTACATTATATACGCGTAAGGTTTCTATATTTTTTTATCTTTTTCAGAGACGGCGTTATTTCAATTAAGGAACCCAGGAATTCATCAGGATGATCACTAAAAGAAAAAGAAGCCATTCTCTTGAGCTAAACTAATAGTTTGATCAAATTTTAGGATGTAGGTATAAGTAAAATTCATGTTGGACCATAATTCAAAAATTGCCTGTACCCTGCGTTACCCGTGAATTTTTCTCGCTCGATCAAATGAATTATAGTTTGCAGTAAAACAATCTAGTGCGGAGCGCAATCTGGTTTCCACTTTTTTCTCTAATTGAGTAAATTAGTGAGTACGACTTAATCAAAAACGAATTTACTGTACCTTTCAACTATAGTCTTCGATTCTGGAGCGTAGCGGAAATAATACTCTTTATCAATTCTGGATCATGACAACACCATGTAGTGAATTTCAATGGATAAATTTCCGTAAAGGACCGCTGCGTTAAATATTGGTGCTCTCTGGAAACGACCTAATGTAAGGACACGTCACAAGATAGCGTCTGCGGTATCCTGGGGTTTTCCTCTAGCATTAAAACATGCTAAAAATTATTTCACATACCTGAGTTTGGGGAGTGACTTTAAAAGCCCAAAAGACCTAGGCCCAAAAAAAGGTAATACTCATATTGTCCTTCTACATTTTAGTCATGGGCCATGATATTTGACGGAAAAAATTATGATTTACGATAAAAGATAGGTCATTCTGATGGGGCACCCCTCTTAGCCAGATCTAGGGTCCCGGTAGCTACGACCGCATGCTAAGACTCCGCATCCTGGCGAGTCCCCCTACAACAAAGAGGGCTCCATGGCCCAAGGCTAAGTGAGATTCCTTGCCACCGGTGCGGGTCTGATACTCGGAACTTTCCAATAGTGAACGGAGTAGACCGGTTTTCTAATTAACGACTTATTTTATTAATTTTGATTTTTTATACAATTCTTACATATCACATATTTTTCATATATCCTGAGCAATCTATGGTGGATAGTAATAATGAGAGGGTGGCATAAGAGGTGATCAAACCCGAATTATGATATTGTTACATGTACAAATAATTCTGCGAGCAACTGTTGCAATTGTTTTCACAACCGTTAAGAACCTCATGATCAACAAAATGAATTTACTCGAAACTACGAGAACCCACCAAGCATGATCAACATCTGAAAGTGACGTCACTGCTCCATTCATTAAGCTGCTCGAATATACCAAGTGCCTCTCGGCAGAACATTCGCCAATGTACGAGAAATGGATTGAATGGCTAGAGACCTTATATAAAGGCGAGCTGAATGAATGGGGGGATTATTCATTACAACCGCGATAGTAGAAACTGCGATAAAGGTGAGTGCGAACTAGAAGCGATAGTAAACTGCGATATAGTGGAGCGCGAAGTAAAGGCGATATTGATTGATTGGTTGATTATTAAGTGGACAGTTGTAATAGAAATTTATTGACAAGTGGAAGTTAGATTTTAATTAACTTTTGTGAAATAGTTAAATTTATTATTGTGCATTTTTAATAAATAAACTCTTGAAACTTAATTTCAAAAGCCAGTGCGTTTTCACTTTCCCGGAACATTAAAATTATCGGCCGCGAACGATAACACGCGAGAGTGGTGTCAGAAGTGGGATGGAAAATTTTGGAAGCGAAAACGTTTAAGTATTTTTTGAGTGTACAATAGTGAAAATTAACGTGGAAACTGGTGGAAAAATAACCTTAAAAATAAAAATCCCAGGAAACTTACATCTAAAAATTGATCAATTGACCATATCGGAGGAGTTGGAACAGCGAAATCTGGCTACACAAGGTACAAAGGCCATGCTGATTGCACGCTTGCGTGACGTGATCGAGTCGGTAGGTGTGAATCTGGATTCCGGTGAGCCCTCAGATGCGGAAAATGGCGCAGAAGAAGGAGCAGTAGAAACATAAAAATCAAAGGAGCCAGAAAATGAGCTAATGCAACTGATAATCCTGATGCAGCAAGAGCAGCGACAACAGTCTTCTAGTTTAGCTGCGAAGCTAAATGAACAATCAGCGAAGCTAAATGAAAAATCAGCGACGGTAAATGAATAATCAGCGAAGCTAAATGAACAGTCACTTAGTCTTACTGCAAAGCTAGATGAACAATCAGCGAAGCTAAATGAACAATCAGCGAAGCTGGACCAACAACGTCACACAGAAGCTGGAAAACAGTCAACCGAAATAAAAGCGGAGCTTGGTAGTCTGAAGAAACAAATTAAAGACGTCAAGGAAAAGGTTAGCCAGGTCGAGGAAAAGGTTTACCAGGTCAAGGAAAAGGTCAGCCAGGTCAAGGAGAGAATCAACCATGAGATGGAAAACATGAGAAAGGAATTGGAAGCAGCGAAGGCAGTAGTAACCACCTCAACAGCCCCGCCTACAACCGCAGTGAAAAGCTCATCCAGAAATCTGAAAGCACCAATATTCGGCGATCAAATGGTCTGAAGCATTTACGAAACCCAGTTTGAAGCCGCCGCTAGGGCAAATCACTGGAATGAGCAGGAACGAGCAACTGCATTAATTTTCGCTCTAAGAGGCCCAGCTGCCGAGCTAATGTAGACTATCCCCGTCGAGTTGCACTCAAGCCCGGCTATATTATGAATGCGCTCGACATACGTTATGGAGACGATCATCTGAAGCAGATTCATCGGTCACAGCTAAGGCATCGGATGCAGCAGTCTGGCGAAACTTTACAACAGCCAGCGCAAGACATTGAGCGACTGGCACCTTTGTCTTACCCAGCTTACAACCCAGAACATCGAGACGACGCAGCAACAGAAGCATTCATCAGCGCATTAAAGGACCAAGAACTGCAACAAGCTGTGCGTCTAGCTCAAAAGCAAACGGTTAAGGATACATTTCCTTAAAGTCTGAACTTTGACGCTGTGAAAAATGTGACTCGTACTACTGCCCAGGTTTGCGGGGTAGTGGCAGATGAGTGCAGGTGTGAGCGCGTTAAAATTGAGCGAGACCCGCATATAAATGGCACGTCTAGATGCTGGGATTGCGGAGAAAAGCGGCACCTACAAAGAGACTGCAAGAAGCGAAGAAAACCGAGCTATTGTCCAGGGTGTGCAGCTAGGAGGAGATCCAGACCGAGTTAGGAGCCCAGAATGGAAGCCCTTCAAACAAAGGGGTCGGAAAACATGCAAGAGCCAACTTTGCGGGGCAAAGGTTGGCTAGGAGGATCGACGTCCCCAGCACCACCATCACCGTGTCAAGACTACATCGTGGAGAAGCGGACTTATGCCTTCCGAGTCAAGTTGGTGGAGAACATTGCACCATAACAATCGACACTGGTGCAACCCGATCGATTATCCGACCAGACCATGTGAAGTAACAACTTCTTCAAAAGGGTAGGATTTTCTCACTACGGGCAGCTATGGGAGAAACTGCACCTATCCATGGAGAGGTCAACCTCCAGATACAGCTGGGAGACCTTGCGTTCCGACAATATTTTCTGGTCGCGAACATTATGGATGACTGCATTCTCGGAATGGATTTTCTGCGACCACATGGAATCACGTTGGATTTGGTCAAACGGGTATTGAAATGGCAGAATGTCGAAGTATTGATGGAGGATCCCAGCGTCCAAATTCGCCAGATGGATGTAGTAGTATGTATCGACACTGATGCACCGAATTTCTCCAAAAGCATTGTATGGGCCACGCTTGATAGTGATTCTGGAGACCGTCGATCTTATCTGATAGAGCCAACGAAAATGTCCGCATTGTGCAGTTTGATTGTAGGACGAAGCCTTGTAAGATCTATAAGGAACGGATACGTGCCGGTTAGAGTCCTTAACACCGCAGACTCAACCACGAGCATCAAAGCGGGAGAAGTCATCGGCAGCTGCTAGCCTGTCTCCAAATATAAGGACATCTTCTCAACAAGCCCAAATGACCAAAGCCGAACGAGTATGGTAACTCACGTCATAGATACTCAGGAAGCCAAGCCGATTCGACAAGCACCAAGACGTCTTCCTATAGTCAAACAAAAAGAAGTGAGCGCGCTGATCTCGGACATGAAAACAAGGCGTTATCGAGCCTTCTGTCACTCCATGGGCTGCGCCAGTAGTTCTAGTAAAGAAAAAGGATGGTAGCACTTGCTTCTGTGTCAACTATAGGCAGCTTAACGACGTTACAAAGAAAGATAGTTACCCGCTTCCACGCACCGATGACATCATGGATACTTTAGAGAATACCAAGCAGTTCCACAAGTACCTATATGGCCAGAAATTTGTTCTTCGAACGGACCATGCATCGCTGAGATGGCTGCTCAACTTCAAAAACCCCGAGGGACAAGTTGCGAGATGGATCGCAAGATTGCAGTCATACGACTACGAAATTATTCATCGCAAGGGCAGAGTTCATGGAAATGCTGACGCCCTATCTCGTCGCCCATGTCCAGCAAACTGCAAGAATTGCCGACGGATTGAAGAAAAGGTGCCGCCCGTTGATCTACGATTGATAACGGCCGAATTCGATGAAGGTTGATCATTGGAGGAGATTCGAAATGCTCTGTTAGCCGATGAAGACATTGAACCATTGCTCGTATGGAAGGAGACAGCTGGACGACCTGAGTGGAAGGACGTTTCAATGCATGGCGCAACCCTGAAAAGCTTTTAGGCACAATGGAACTCCCTTCAAGTGGAGGGTGGCAAACTCAAGCGGAAATGGGAAACGGCGGATGGCAGCTCCTATAGGATGAAAACTATACTTCCCAGAAGCCGAATCCACGATGTGGCTAAGGAAATGCATGAAGGATCCTCGGGAGGCCACCTTGGTGTTAACGAGACCTTAGCAAAATTGCGGGAACGGTTCTACTGGCTCCACGCTCGAGAAGACGTAGAGGACTGGTGTCGCAGGTGCACAATTTGCGCTTCCGTCAAAGATCCAAAGTGACAACTGAGAGGACAAATGCAAACCTATAACGTGGGGGTATCGTTTGGAAGGATTGCTGTTGACATCGCTGGACCCTTTCCTGAATCCGAATGGAGAAATCCATACAAACTGGTTGTGGCCGATTATTTCAGCAAGTGGCCCGAAGTCTACCCCATCCCCAACCAGGAAGCAACTACTGTAGCCGAACAGCTAGTGCTAAATTGGATCAGTAGGTACGGCGTACCTTGTGAACTACATTCAGATCAAGGCCGAAAATGTGAGTCACTAGTTTTTAGCGAAATTTGTGAGCTGCTGGGAATACAGAAAACGAGGACAACACCGCTGTATCCCCAATCCAATGGAATGGTCGAACGTTTCAACGGCACGCTCAATAAACACCTGGCCAAGATGGTTGATGAGAATCAAAGGGGCTGGGATCGACACATCCCACTATTTTTGATGGCGTACAGAGCTACCGAACATGCATCGACGGGTCAAGCCCCAGCCAAAGTCATTTTTGGAAAGACTATTCGTCTGCCGGCTGATATAAAGTTCGGAACACCCCCCGAGAAACCCCAAACCATCTCGGAGTACGCAAGTGAGCTAAGGCAACGGTTGAACCAGATACATCGGACAGTGCGAAAACACCTCGAATAGGCTACTGACCGCATGAAGACCAGGTATGATCTAAAGGCAAATTCTACCGGCTTCCAGCAAGATGACTTGGTGTGGGTATATAATCCACAATGGCGAAAGGGCAGGTCTCCTAAGTTGTAGCATAATTGGGAGCAACCATCCCGAGTTACAAAGCGAATCAACGACGTCATATATCGCATATAAGAACACCGTAAGCCGAGAGCCAAAATGGAAATCGTGCACCTGGGCCGTCTTGCCCCATAATACATCCAGGGAGAATTGACTACAACTGGCGATACACCTTTTCCGGGCGAAAAGAACTGAGGCGGGGCAGTGTTACATGTATAAATAGTTCTGCGAGCTACTGTCGCAATCGTTTTCACAACCGTTAAGAACCTCATGATCAACAAAATGAATTTACTCGAAACTACGAGAACCCACCAAGCATGATCAACATCTGAAAGTGACGTCACTGTTCCATTCATTAAGCTGCTCGAATATACCAAGTGCCTCTCGGCAGAACATTCGCCAATGTACGAGAAATGGATTGAATGGCTAGAGACCTTATATAAAGGCGAGCTGAATGAATGGGGGGATTATTCATTACAACCGCGATAGTAGAAACTGCGATAAAGGCGAGTGCAAATTAGAAGCGATAGTAAAACCGCGATAGTAAACTGCGATATAGTGGAGCGCGAAGTAAAGGCGATATTGATTGATTGATTATTAAGTGGACAGTTGTAATAGAAATTTATTGACAAGTGGAAGTTAGCTTTTAATTAACTTTTGTGAAATAGTTAAATTTGTGATTGTGCATTTTTAGTGAATAAACTCTTTAAACTTAATTTTAAAAGGCAGTGCGTTTTCACTTTCCCGGAACATTAAATTTAGCGGCTGCGAACCATAACACGCGACAATATTTATCCCTAAATCAAATATTATTATATTTTTAAGTTTATTTCAAAATATAATTACAATATGTAGACACGTGTACTTTGAAAAAATATCTGTAGTAATCGAGCAGCCCACTTAGGTAAACTGCTATAGAGATCTTTTCGAAAAAGACGATTTCATAATAATAGCAACGCAATAAGTGTGGAACAATTTGATATTCAATTAATTAATATTATTATCACTAACCCCAAATAAACCCCGCCACTATCACCGCTACCATTATCGAATAAAAAATAAAAAAATTAAATCAATTTTGGAAACCTCATTGCGACACAATCAAGCAAAGCAATTGCTAGATTATGTAGACGAGAATCAGCCGTTATCACCACGAAGAGACTCGTCGAGGTGAGCGGAATTCCTACGAAGCGGGACTCGCAGTTGAAACAGCGAGCGGGAAGGTCGTCACGTTTTGTTGGCTGGACTTGTATGTAATTCACACCGCTGCTAGTTCTTTAAAAATTTCTCATAACATATGTTTAATAATTGATTGTATTTAATAAATATCGAAAGCAATAAATTTGATTTTTGGGCAATGTGTTTAAGGTGCAATTCAAAATAAATGGATTGTTGATGTGAATACGCAACTCATGGGTCTCGGATAACTTGTTGTTTTTAATGAATTTTCAAGAATGTTCTGATGATTTCAATTAACGTATGGATCCCAAATTAAATTTTCAAAGTTAAAACAGTGTTTGATGGAATAAACGATTCAAGTGTGAACAAATTTATTTTGTACAATGCTAAAGACCTTCAAAAGTTTAAAGAAAAATTAAAATGTTCCGTGAAAAAGCTAAGATGACAGAGAATACTTCGCCAAAAATTAACAATAATTATAGTGTATTGAATAAAAGAGAAATAAAAATGCTTCATTCGCGGTACTAATAAAGGTAGAAAGGGCTTTAATTGCAACAATTTTGGGCGTCTTGCTAAAGGGTGTGCATTGAAAATATTAAATTTGATACAACCAACACATTTAAACTAACAAACAAGCTGGGACCAACGCTCATGGCAGAAGGGTTTTGTACTCAACCTACAAAATGCACCAACTGGCAACGAATAAAATCAAGATAGATGTCAAAGACGATTTTATCGGATAAAATGTGAAATTCGAGGGTCATGCTATTATTATCAAAGTTGAACGAATTTTGACTTCTGAGGCATTTGTTATTGTTATACCCATAAATATCTCCCTTGATAATTTTTTTCAGATTTTTTAGATCTCAGGTGTCCGTTCGCGAGGGAGGAAACACAATTTTTCCTTTGCCCCCATTGAAGCAAAAACTGCCAGTTCAAAAACTGCTTTGAAAAGCTTTCATAAAGAATTTTCATTTGATACTCATATCGGCTACCTTTGATGAAATTTTTTTTTCAGGGGCCACTTCCCTGTACTGACATCATCGATTCATGGCCTATTTTTTCGAATCCTAGAATGGTTACAAAGTCCTTTTGCTAGGAGCTCTCTCTTGCCTCTTCGACTTGTTTCATCTATGAGCATTAATTGAAGGTACCTACTCATCTTCAGTAATTCATTAAATTGAATCAAGGGTTCAAAGCATGCACCTTAAACGCTGAAGTTGGGGCAAAATAACTCAAAATTATTCATTCCTCACGTTTAAAAAAGCCATTTTTTTTGTTTTACGATTACTGATACCGCTAACTGAAACGATTCTCAAAGATATTCATGATACCTATCATTCCTGAAATTTTCATGCAAATCCTAGCAAAGCTGTAGTGTCTCAGTCGGTTAAAAGCACATATGGTTCCATAGCCATATGTTTCCATAGTAATACAGCGCATATTGTTCCATAGTAGTACAGGAAAATTCAAATCGCTATAACTTCGTTAAATGCCATTTCATCTTTAGGAAAATTTCAAACAAGTTGGGTAGACAGACCTATGCTCATGTCAGAAGGGTTTTGTACTCAACTTACAAAATGCAGTAACCAGCAACGAATAAAATCAAGAAACATGTCAAAGACGATTTAATTGGAGAAAATGTGAAATTCGAGGATCATACTATTATTAACAAAGTTGAACGAATATTGACTTCTGAGGTATTTGTTATAGTTATACCCATAAATATCTCCTTTGATATTTTTTTCAGATTTTTTAGATCACTGGTGTCCATTCGCGAGGGAGGAAACACATTTTTCATGTATTTCTCCCCTGTGCCCCCACTGAAGCAAAAACTGTCAGGTTAAAACTGTTTTGAAAAGCTCTCATAGAGAACTTTCAGTTGATACTCATATCGGCTACCTTTCATGAAATTTTTTTTCAGGGGCCACTCCTCTGTACTGTAATCATCAATTCATGGCCTATTTTTCGAATCCTAGAATGGTTACAAAGCCCTTTTGCTAGGAGCTCTCTCCTGCCTCTTCAACTTGTTTCAATTGTATGTACTCATCTTCATGATACCTATCACTCCTGAAATTTTCATGCAAATTCTAGCAAAGCTGTAGTGTCTAAGTCGGTAAAAAGCGCATATGGCTCCATACCAATATGTTTCCATAGTAATACAGGGCATATTGCCCCATAGTAATACACGAAAATTCAAATCGCTATAAACTCAAAGACAGTTAATTGAATTGCTGAGCTTGGCCGGTTTCAGCCTTCGCAAATGGTGTGCCAGCCACAAGTGACTCTTGGATTGCATTTTACCGGAACACCGAGAAGCCAGCTTGGATTTGGAGGGAATGCAAGCCAATTCCATAAAGACATTAGGCATGATCTGGTGATGACCAATTCCTGATAAGGGTAAACCAGCAGACGTTTGACAAGATAACCAAACGCACCGTCACGTCAGAGTTGGCCAGAATCTTTGACCCATTAGGAATACTGGCTCCAGTTGTGGTGACTGCCAAAATGTTCATCCAGAAGCTGTGGCAACTAAACATTTCCTGGGATGATCCATTGCCCCCAGATCACGAGAAGACTTGGAGATCATTTCGCAGTGATCTTAACAGCTTGCAGAACATACCAGTTCCACGACATATTTTTAAACAGCAGACTCCAAAATCGGTGCAAGTTCATGTTTTTGCCGATGCCTCTGAGAAGGCTTATGGAGCAGCAATCTACGTGCGGTCCATCCTTCAGGATGGAAAATTGATCGTCAGGCTCTTGTGCGCCAAATCTAGAATTGCCCCTCTCAAAACTCAGACTCTACCTCGATTGGAGTTGTGTGCAGCGTTATTGGGTGTCCAGTTGGCCTCTAGAGTTAAAAAGGATTTAAAGTTTGACAATCACCCAACATTTTTCTGGACTGACTCAGAGATCGTCCTTGCTTGGATCAGCTCATCCTCGTCAACCTTCCAAACATTTGTTGCAAACAGAGTGTCGAGAATTCAGGAGGCTTCACTCATTTCCCAGTGGCATCATGTTCCATCTGCAGATAATCCTGCTGACATATTATCACGTGGTCTACCGGCTCAATCATTTGCGTCGTCAGACCTTTGGTTTTATGGACCTTGGTTTCTGCATGGGAAGGAGAGTTTGTGGCCAACACCCTTCAAGGGGAACATTGATCAGATATCCTGTGGACACTCTTCAGAGCTAAAGAAAAAACAGCCAGAGGCAACGGTTGCTACCACGTGTGGATCAGATGATGTACTGTACAAAATCAACCACAGAAACTCATTTGTGACCTTGTAACGGATAATTGCATATATGCTCCGATTCACTCGACACTCAGCAGAGCCGAAAGCTGCTAGACCGACGCACATTTCTTTGACACCAGCGGAATTAGAGAATGCATTGTTTGTAATTATACGTACAATCCAGCAAGGTGACTTCAAGGATGACCTGACCCACTTAAAAAAGCATAAGACAGTAAGGAAAGGAAGCACTTTGATTTGTCTATCACCATTTGTAGACAAGGACGGAATCATCAGGGTTGATGGCCGCCTGGAAGCCTCATAAATATCATACGATGCTAAACACCCCATGTTAATCCCATATAATGACCCAATAGTCAAACTGCTGATGCATGGCATACACGAACGAAACCTTCATTGTGGTCCACAGGCATTGCTCGCACACACCAGACAAAGGTTTTGGCCAATCAAGGGAAAAACAATGGCCAGAGCAATCGTACATCATTGCGTGACCTGCTGTAAGGCAAGGCCAATGCTGATCAACCAAGTAATGGGCAATCTCCCTGACACCAGAATTCAGCCAGCGCGACCGTTTATAAACACTAGCGTGGACCTTTGTGGTCCATTTTGGGTCCATTTCAAAACACGAGGCAAAAGGCCACAGAAGGTATACTTGGTGGTTTTCTGCTGTTTTGCCACAAAGGCTGTTCATTTGGAGCTCGTCACCAATTTATCAACAAATGCATTCATTGGATCGCTTCACCGTTTTCTGGGACGAAAAGGACACTGTGAAAAACTCTACTGCGACAACGCAACAAGTTTTGTCGGCGCAAAGAACAAACTAGCTGAGCTCGAGCCATCCATATACTCGCCAGTCGCACAAGAAAGCATCATCAAGGCGTGCAGCACAAGGGGAATCCAATTTAAGTTCATTCCTCCAAGAGCACCTCATTTTGGAGGTTTGTGGGAAACTGCAGTTAAATCCGCAAAACATCTGCTTCTGCGTAGCCTTCCAACCGCTTCCCTCACCTATGAGGAACTAGAAACAGTCATAATTGGTGTCGAGGCAGTTCTAAATTCTAGACCAATTTGCCCAATGTCATCTGACCCGAATGACTTAACGGCTCTAACCCCAGGCCACTTTCTAATTGGTGTACCATTGACGGCACAGATTGATGTTAATGCCAGGCCCAATCCTTCAGGGCTGCTGCGTCGATGAGAGTTGGTGAAGAACTTGAAACTGGAGTTTTGGAAACGATGGTCCACAGAATATTTAAATCAATTGCAACAAAAACAAAAATGGACTGATCAAGCGACCAACATCGAACCGGGCATGATGGTGGTGATAAAGGAAGATGACCGTCCTGTTCAAAATTGGCCCCTTGGACGCATAATCAAGACGTTTAAGGGAAATGAGGGAATGGTGCGCGTTGCAGAGGTTAAAACTGCATCTGGCGCTAGAACAAGGCCAATTCACAGATTGGCTCCGCTACCCGTGGGAGATTACCTCAAGCCAGAGGAAGAGCCAACACATAATTTGTCACCTGATTGGAGAAACATCCCAGGGCCATCATGACGTCAGCAGACAGATGAAGAGGATCAACCTGAATGCGAAAGGATGTCGGCCACCCAGGAAGTACCTAAAAAGCGACAAAAATTGACAGCATGTCCAGGGATGCTCACCATGATAGTTGCTTTGCTTTTTCTACCGCTAATGTTAGCATCACCAGTTCATATAACGAAATTCAAAAATGCACCAGGCATTCATTTTGAGCAGATCTCAACCATTCAACCCATAGCAGCCGAGTGAAATTTAATAATCTACTACGACATCAAACCCATTTGGAAGGGCATACTAGCTATGCACACCGGGAGAGAAGCCTTACAACATTTATGTGGATCAATTCATCGAAACTCGTCCCGTCAAGCCTTGATCAAACAATTCGATCATGTTATTAATGAGCTACAGCTTAATGAGGTCTTGCTAACCAGGAAACGCGCTAAACGAGGCGCTATTGACCTGGTCGGCAGCATCGCGCACTCACTGTTTGGTATTTTGGACACGGAATATGCACAACAAATGGCCAGCACCATTGATAATGTTAAGGCAAATGAAGATCACCTCCTTAATCTTCTCAAGAACCAGACATCAATTCTTGACGCCACCATCAACATCATTAAAAGAGATCAGGCACAGATCAATGAAACCATTGGTGACTTGGAAAAACAAATTAATGACATGGCACACAAGATCCAGGAGCATGATGTTCAAGAATATCAGCTAAAGCTCTCACAGTTGGTAGCCACTTTGTCTACTCAGCTCACCTTAAGAGCCTCCAGCTTGCAAAGGGTGCAAACCCTGCTAATAGACGTTCTCATTAACACCCACCATGGAAAACTCAGCCCAATGTTGTTACCAGTCGACCAAATTCAACAGGAGGTCCGCAAAATAAAGGCTCATTTAGCACCACCTCTCCAACTACCAATCCAGGACAACGATCCAACCACGTTTTACAAACTAATGTCGATAAAAGGTTCCGCCACCAAGGATTATTTTATCTTCAACATAAAATTGCCATTGACAAGAGCGATTTCATGTATTCCGTCTCACGCCGATTCCAATGATAGTCAACAACACCATGGTTGCCATCAAACCAAGGATCTCGTTGTTGGCTATAAACAATCTTAGAGACAAATATCTACCAGTAACATCCGAGATGCTCCAAAATTGCATTGAGAATCCACCAGATTACTTCCTGTGTCCCGGCATACAAACCATTCATACATCCGTGTCCAGCTTCTTGGCATGTGAAATGAACCTGCTCAACAAAAACAGCAATGCTGTATGTCCCTTAACAAAACTTATTGACGAATACATGTGCGTGAAACTACAAAAGGTCAATCATTGGATATTCGCAGTTAAGGAACCAACCAATCTCAATGCAGTCTGCGGTGCCAATAACTTTCAAGTTATATTAGAATATGCTGGACTCTTAGAACTTCAATCTGAGTGCTCATTAAGGAACAACCAACTGCAGCTGAGCAGCTATAGCGTTTACAACACCACCAGTCAATTATCCTATATATCATTTACAAACTTAAATATCTCTTCAGATTTACCAGTTGTAGGAGCCTTCAGAGTTCACAATGCTACTCCGTATGCTGCCGATCTCAATGATCTTGCAACACTACAGCAATTATTAGCAAGCCAGCAAAATTCTGCACTACCTAATGAAATTCAGCAGCCGCTTCACCATCCTTTAGCAATTGGCTATACGACCTTCACTTTACTCATCATACTCATCATAATCATCTGCTGGAAGTGGCGAGTTCACTGGCAAGGTCACAGTGATTCCAACAATTCAAAACCGACACCATCTCCAAGAAACCACGTGGATGCAAACTTCACTGTTAACGTCTAATCAACTAGTTGAGGAATCCTTTAACGGGGAGCAGGAAATGTATAAATACATCACCATTCTAGTTGGTTAACTGTGAATAAATCATATAGATTCATAAATTTCCTAAATTTCAAGTCATTCCTAAATTTCAATTATTCCTAAAGTTCAATGTTTCTTAAATTTCAATCATACACAAGCGAAATACATTGTATCAAAATTAAAATCATAAAATTCCAATACAATGTATCTCGCTTTATGAAAAATGCTTACGTAAAAGAATGTAATGTATCTTGCTTCACTTTTGCTTACGTGAAAAAATACAATGTATAGTAAACCATCCTTTCAATGAACAAATGAGTTCCACATGCAGACATATCGTCAGCATTTTAATCGTATTTTAATCTAAACACATTGTCCATCTACCTAAAGTAAGCATACATGTGCACAATAAGCATAATTGATATTTGATATATATATTTTGAGCTCGAGTGCAGACATTGTCACGCGTGGATTCCACTTGAATCTCGTCAGCATTTTTTGTCAACAAAGTTGTTATGTATTTAAGAGTTGGAAGGAGGAAAATAAAGTTACTAGTCATTTGAAATTCAAGGTGTTTTGTATTTAGTTTTGTGGTGTTCGAGACTGTTTTTTGAGGTGCACACGTTCGAGTGCGTGGGTCATGCTCAGCTGCAGATAGCCAATCAATAAAGAATTGATTGGCTCAAGGTGCTCCCGTGTTTTGGTACAAACCAGCCGTCATTAAAAACAAAATTGTTATTCGCGTAAGGCTAATTGGTTAAAGTGCCAATTAGTTTTCATCGCTTTAATCAATTGGTTTTGCACCAATTGATAATAGCCACAGCACTGCTGTGACTTGCGTCGAATCCAACAAGGATCAATTTAGCGCGTGCAGTCAATTGGTGTTGCACTAATTGACTTGGTGTCGCGAGTATCTTGAAGGATCCGACAGTTTGGTTTCGGAGACATAACTGTAGGCCATATTGGCCGAACAGGCCATAATGGCCGAAGCTACTCAACTTTATGCCTTTAAAAATTAGGGTGCCTACGAGAAATTTGCCTTTCCGCTACGGGGATCTTTTTTAAAATGTTTGGTTGGTTTTTCCCATGATAAATGATAACATAAAATCTATTTTTTTAGCAAATACGTGTGAATTCAGAGAACCCTTATGGCCATTAATTTTTGTAATAATTTCTGCTTAAATTCACTTCATGTTAGTTAGTTGTTAAATGTCATTTAAGTTATTTTGTTTGATTGGTATCTGCAGGCCAATTCTCTTTTGTCTTTAAAAGCCGTCGGGCCTGGCTTTGTTTTGTAAGCAGACACGTTTATATTCCTTTGAGTCATCTTCCGTGTCTAAAGGATGTATTGAAGGGAACAACTTCCCTTCAATACATCCTAGAATGTATTAAGCAGGTAGTGCTAGATTAGGTCAGGTACTAAACTAGGTCAGTTACTAATTTATGTCAGGTAGAGGGATACTAGATTTTTGTTTTTTTATTGTTGGATGTTCGTTTGCTCTGTTGCATCTCGTTTCCGTTTTTATCTTAAAGTGTGGTCTAGTACTGAGAAAACTGCGTCGGAATTTTCAGCAAAGTATTCGTTGATAATGTTACCGTCTGTTTTTTTTTTGTGTTTATATATTTTAAGCCTTTCTAGAAGATCAAGCCTCGGTTTTTTGCTCTATTTGTGCAGGAGTATCATAGAGCTTGTCATAGCGTCTGGCTCGTGTTTGTGGTTTTGTAAGTGCGTCGCATAATTGGAGTCTGCCTTGTTGTGTAAGAAAGATCGTAAGTGCTCTTTGTATTTTGACGTTAGTTTCTGGTTCTCTTTTCTATATATACCATGTCACAGTCCTTGCATGTCAGTTTTATATACCACTGTTTTCGTATATTGACGTGTCATTTAGTTTTAGTTTCAGTTTTAGTTTCCAATGTTGTTGTTAGTTTTGAAAGCAGTTTCTATTTCCAAAGGAAGTTTTGATAGTTTGTATGTCTCTTTGCTTACGTGTGTTAACAAAATCTACTGTTGGTCGTTCTTATGAGTTTCAGTTAGTTGGCGTTCTTGTTTTTGCTTGTACCGTGTAACAAGTTTGTCAACGTCACGTTCTTTGTATCCATTATTATTAGCTATTCTGTAAATGTTTAGTTCGTTAGAGCAGTTAGTAGGTTTCATGGGGATGGAGTGAAGTATCTGCACAATTGATCTGTATGCTGCTATATTACTATTATAGGGTTTAAATTAAGGACATAACAATATAGAAATAAATTCCAATAAATCGATTGTGAGGCGTGCTGTATGGCTAGTGGCTAGTGGCACCGTCAACTTCATCCAATTCTGACCACAGATAATCTTCCAACATAACACGATAGCGATCGAAATTGACAATAATATGACGGTCGTTTTCATCTACGAACAAATAGGCCCAATCACACATCCGGCATGAAAACCGCATCAAACAGTCGTTTTTTGCAGATGCAACGGCGTCTTAAGAAGCACATGTGGGTTTGTTGCTGACCAATCACGCAAATTTTGCTGATTAAAAAAGCCATTGAGCTGGAAATGAGCTTCGTCACTGAAGAAGGTTTTTCGATAACAGTAATTAATAGCAATTTTCAATAATTTTCAAACGTTGCTGGGTCGTGAACTTTAGCATGATGAAAATGTTGACTATAACTAAAGTTTTAACATTGAAAGTGCATAAAAAAGTTTTAGGATGCATTCTTATACAGTTTCGAAATTGTTACGTCCCTAATGCAAAACCCTATCTTATTATTCACATAATTAATTTGTTTGGTGTTCGTTTAAAACAAGCTTTTGAATGAGACCAAGAGATCCCAGGTATATATTTCAAATATGTTTGAACCTTTTCTTCTGCGTATATGTATTTTTGCGCCTTTGACTATTAAATAGTTCAGTATTTAATATACCTCAATATATGCAACATTGTTATTGCTCCAAAGTTAAACATTCTGAGCGGTGAATATTACATTTCAGCTAATATAATTTATTCACGAGACATAGTGTGAATCCGGTGGTACAGTTTTTGAAGAATTCTACTTAACTTTAAAATGTTAAGTTCGATTATTATTTACCAGCCACGTGCTGAATATTCAAACTTTTGTTCTCTGTTCAGATAAATTCACTTTTCCCATGCCATTTTTCTGCTACTAATAGTGTCTACAAACATGTTGACTTCCACAGCATAAGTTCCTAGCAGACAAAGTGTTGATTTGAGGGTTGTAAGAGCATCTCAAACTCTTTATTCTTTCTTTGAATCATGACTTCACCGTGTGGATGGTAAACATTCCAGTGTGTACTTAAAACATTCTCTAAGTGACAGTTCACATTGCAACATTTTATAACATAAACTTCGTTGTGAGAGAGGAAATTGAAGGAAACAGAAATGCATTTCTCCAACAATGACTACCTCCTGCCACAATAGCATGCATACAATTGGCGGAAGTGGTTCGAGACAAGCGAAGCAAAGAAAATGCACAAGATACCAGGAAGTATTTTCAGTCAAATGAGTAATTCAACAGAACCAACTGAAAATTTCATTGTAATTGTTTGAAATGACATTTACTGGTAGAACTAGTATCTTTGGCTTTTACATACTAGAGAAGGCAAGACATAATGTTGACTGGTGCAACGATGTTTTCGGCTGATAACAAGAAATATGCATTAATGAAAGGATTATAGCTGAATTTGTCGTCATTCTGGCAATTCGAATAGGTAGGTAAGCACAATTGAACAAAAAATTGTTTGTCGTTTGAGTTTAGCAAGTTGAGTGTCTCCATTTGACAACAGGAGCAAATTATGAAATTTGTGTTGAAAGCATAAAAAACTATTTTCTACAAACAAACATGTGAAATTGTGAGATTTGTAACTAAAATTAGTCAAGAACACAACGTGATAAATCTTCAAATTTCTTGTCTCCTTCAACAACACTCTAATTTGTCATGGACTTAATCCTCCAGGGAGCTCTGGTATTCTAATTAAGCTTCGGTTTTAAGAAGCACTTACTTTTCTTCGTGAGCACAGTCTTACGCAACTTGCTCTGAACTAATAGTTTAAAGATATGGTTGCGATCCCAGAGTGAAGTAGATATTACCACCAGAAAGATTGAAAATGTTCTAGTGTTACTTAGCTCCGCCAAAAATGGACTGTTGGCTACTTAGTGAAAAAATGGCACCTGCAAACAAGATTAGAGCCTTGTGGGGCAACCGTACTCAGTTTTTTATCAATTACTAAAATGATCAAACACGTATATATTGAAAATAACAAAAACCCATATTCGTATACAATAAACATTTGTGAATATAAGAACAAAAATAAAATAGTGCATCCACTAGTAATTCTGAATTTTCTTAAAGCTTTTAGGCAGCATTTGATTTGCGGGTACTTACCCACATTGGTGGAAAAGTGATTGCAGACCTTCGGGTAAGTGTAAAACTTAATCCATGCGACATAGATCACACGTAAAAATACCAGTCTCATAGCTTGTGCAGTTTTTGTTCGACCATATCACGTTCAATTAATAACTTTTGGCTGGGGCAGCAATTCCAGCAGGTTTGCCGCTACTCAATTCTTTACCGTAGCCCCCTTGGAGCCACTAAACGGAAATACGGCTCACCAGGATACCTCAAAGTACCTACCAAAAACAAAGCGAAGCACAGAATTCTCAAATGAACACAAGCAGCCAAAATTGAATTGTCTACGAAACCTTCAAGACCTCTGCTGCACCAAGTGGCAAGTACCTGTTAAAATAGGTGTAAACAAAAACAAACGGATTGTTCTACAGCTAAAAAGAATAACCAAATTATTCGTTCTTCACTAAAAAATTCTCTTGATCAGACAAATTTTAATAAAGGTTAAGTGATTGAATGATATTCTCAAACTTACAATTCTAAACTAGTCTTCCGTTAGGAGCCCCTTACTGTCAAAATCCTCTTCACCTCCAAGATATTGTTGCGCTTAATTTCGGCATGCGCTGAGTGAATGCCAAACGTTCAGTATCCAAACTGCGAAAAGATCGATTGCAGCACGTTCTGACCAGGCTTTTTGGTCGTTTGCCAACCAAGTCGAATTTCATTCACCACTCAAAATCAATCGCCTCGTTCAAGAATGTCCACAAGGAACAAGTCATCACACACTTTTTGCTCGTGACCAAATTTTCACTTGCCAAATAGAAATTCCAATCTCGTCTAGCGTTCGTTCAGCACTATCGGATGACTACCAGAGGACTTATCTAACATTACACGGCACTTCTGGTTGCTTGTGCTATTTTGTACCACGGCTGCCACTGGCCGTCACAATCACGTGATTTGCTTGGCTCCTCTTGGCCCCCGCACGCTACTTTGACTGGTCGGAAGGATTTTTGGGGTTTCTTTGAACGTTTAATTTGACGGCAATGCAAAACCATCAATCGCGGTTTCTAATTCACTTCCGAGCACGGGATCCAACCCGCAAACACTATACGTCCCTTTCTGAAGGAGAACTCGGAACACAAATGAACAATGCATACATTGCCCTGCACTCGAACCAACCATTGGTACCCACTCGCTGCCCGAGGCTATCAATAATATAATTCAATACAATACCGAAACGAAAATTTTCACTGGGCTTAGAGCGGCTAACTTCTTCTTCTCCGTAGCTCTAGAGCCCCTTTCGGGCCTTCGCTTCGAGATAGTTAGAGTATCTCATTGTCATGATCCAATTTATCGCCACTCCGCAAGGTGATATGATAATTATCACGCTTTGGCCGTGTGTCCGTCCACTCAGCTGTGATACGTTCTGATTTTAAACCAGCACGTATCATAACTGAACAGGCTTATGGTTCGTCCAAAGAACCACTCGGACTAAATCGTTGACGCCAAAGAAACTTGAACCAGAGCGGCTAACTTCCAACTTGCAATTGCGGCTTCCGCTTGACTTTTTGCCTGTGGCTCAAACCAGAGCGGCTAACTTCCAACTTGCAATTGCGGCTTCCGCTTGACTTTTTGCCTGTGGCTCAAATCATGAAACTTAACTGCGCTCTTAACTTTCAAAGGTGAACTGTTGTTTCTGTCGTTCTCAATTCTAATCCGACAACTCGCGGTTAGCAACAGGCTCGAAACTAATTGTCCACTTGGTGCAATTTCAAGTAGGGCTCGCCGTGAAAGTTTGTCGCTATCACCATTCCACAATCGTTACCACAATCTGTCAAACGTATGGTCTTACTCGTACATATTTTTCTGCTGAGCCGTGGATTGCTGTGGTTTTATTTTTTATAAATGTTCGTTCCACGTTCTAGAAACTTTTCAGTATCTGTTGTTTCCATTTTCTGTGAAGACAGTTGCAAACACTTTTGTCGAAGTCTTATCGGTGGCGAACTTTTTCCTGGTAATGTGACAGCTATCCTACTTTCTTAGCCTAAGTCTACATTTAAAATATTTAAAATTCCAACAATACAATTTTATTTCTTTCTTTTTGTAGCACTATAGCCCCTTCGGGCTTTCGCTTAGAGATAGTTAGAGTATCTCATCAACATGATCGAATGTATCGGCACTCCACAAGGTGATATGATCATTATCATGCTTTGGCCGTGTATTCGTCCACCCAGCTAGGAAACCTTCTGATTTTAAACCAGCACATATCATAACTGAACGGGCTTACATTCCGCCTGAAGAATCACTCGAACTAAATCTCGTTGACGCCAACGAAACTCGAACCAGAGACCTTCAGCTTACGGGTTTAGTGCTCTAACCACTACACCATGCGGACATTTTTATTTACATACATATAATTCTTCTTCTTAGCACTGCAACTCCTCTCGGGCCTTTGCTTCCTGCAAATAGTGCTTCTAACTGTCTTGGTTCATTGACCGCGTATTCCAATTGTAAAACCCGAGCGGCGATGAACTGCCTTCGTCAACCGAGTCAGACCAGTGTCTCCTCGGTTTCCCCACTGGTCTCCCGCCTTTAGTTCTTCCAACGAAAACCTTTTTGGGTATTCAGTGTTCGTCCATACGATTTATGTGGCCAGCCCACTGCAGCTTCCGCAGTCTTACAATCATTGAGATAAAATGGCCCCCGTCTAGCTTCGCTCCGATTATTCTCCTCAGAACCCATCGCTCAAAGGCGTTCAATATATTTGCGGATTGTTGGGTTAAGGTCCATGTTTCACACCCATAGCATAACCCAGGCCTTATCACAGATTTGTATGCTTGGAGCTTTGTTTTCCTGTGTATGCACCTGGTCTTCAAGATTGTCAACACTGTATAAAATATTTTATTTGCGAACTATATTCTTCGGCGTATTTCGTCTCTTTCATTTCCCGTTTTCATTATTTTGGCACCTAAATACACAAATTTTCTCACATTTTTGATACTGTATTCACCAAATGAAGTACTTTGTGTACTTGAGGTATTTTTCCTCAACCGTCATGAGCTTTGTTTTATTTTCATTGATTTGTAGCCCTTCCAGTTTCGCTTCGCTGTCGAGTTCCAGGAAGAATTCTTTGGCAGTTGTTAATGACCGTGACAAAATGTTTATGTCATCCGCATAGGCTACTACTTGGCTCGACTTGTATGGTAAGGTACCTCGCATATCGACAGGTAGCTTCCGTATGACGTACTCCAGAGCCAAATTGAATAGCAATGGGGCCAGCCTCTCCCGATATTTGTGTCAAAGGCATCAGTGAGTTGGTTATTGATGCAGACTTGGGAGGTCGTCGACGTCATTGTCATTTTGGTAAGGCGGACTAATTTGGCTGCGATGCCAAAGCAAAGCATTATTTGGTGCAGTAAGTTACGATCAATACTGTTGTATGCTTGCTTAAAGTCAACAAAAATTTGGTGTACGTCTATGTTGAACTTCCAGCACTTTTTAAGTACCTGCTTGACTGTGAACAATTGGTCTATCGTTGATCTGCCTACTCTAAAACCACCTTGATACTCCTCAATAATACTGTTGGTGTATGATGCGATTTTATTTTTTAAGATGTTTGAAAATATTTTATACGCCGCACAAAGTAATGCCTCTATAATTTTCGCACTGTAGCTTGTCACCTTTTTTGTGGATAGGGAATAAAATTGATTGGCTCGACTCTTTTGGCATATGTTCTTGTTGCCAAATGTGCTGGATGACTTTGTGAATAGCTTGATGAACACTACTGCCACCATATTCAATGAGCTCCACTGAAATCTCATCAATGCCTGGCGCTTAATTATTCTTTTGGGCTTTGACGGCCGAACAAACTTCATCCAGAGCTGGTGGGGCCAATGGACGCTATCCGCAGACATTTTTAGGCTCCGATGATATGGAGCTGTGAGGTAGATTAAGGAGGTTTTTTGAAATATGATGCCCATCTTTGCTGAATCTTGGTTTCATCAGCGATGATATTGCCGATGTCATCACGACAGTGCGTGGTTTTAGGCTGATAATCACATTTCAGGCTTTTCACTGCTTTGTACCCTTGTGTTGTGTTGTTGCTCGCTAAATTTACATATATACTTCTTAATTGGTCATCATAGTATTTTCTTTTTTTAGCTCTAATTATCTTATTCTCTACTCTGCTGAGATTTTCATAGTTCGTCCTGGTTTTCCTACCTACGTATTTCTTGTACGCCTGAATCTTTTTGTCTAACGCATTTTGGCACTCATCATCGAACCAACCATTCCTCTTGAGCCGGACTTGATGTCCAATCGTCTGCTCTGTCACGGTCCTAATAACCGCTTTGACTTCCATCCAGAGCTCGTTGCTTGTCTTTCACGGTACGTCTGATAAGATGGGAGCCAGCTGGTTGTTGAGGTTCTCCGTAAAATTTTCGGCCACAGACGCCGTTTGGAGCCTTTCGATGTCAAATTTTTTCAGCGAGCTGGTCTTCGCCGAATATGCCTTTGGCATACAGCATCGATAGGTTGATTTGATCAAGTAATGATCTGAGTTACAATTGGCTCCTCGGTATGTACGGACGTTGTGTGTTCAAGGCCCAACGTTGTTGGATCAGAGCATGATCGATCTAATTTTGTGTATTGCCATCCGGTGATAGCCGTCATTTTATGAATGCGTCGATGTGGGAAGCAAGTCGAACGTATGACTAGATTTCTGCTATATGCAAAGTCAATCGGGCGCTGGCCGTTGTCATTTGTTTTATCGTGGAGGCTATATCCTCCAGTCATTCCCCGATGAGTTAGCTCATTGCCAACCTTAGCTTTGAAATCACCCAGAATTATTTTTGTGTCGTTTGTGGGCAATGAGTCGACCAGTCTTTCCAGGTGATTGTAGAACGTTTCCTTCGTTTCCTCGTCCTTTTATTCGGTCGAGGTGTGAACATTAATCAGGCAGATTTTAAAGAATTTCGCTTTTATATGGATCGCACACAACCGTTCGTTTATTGCCTTCAAATCAATAATATATATAATTAGATTACAATAGTTTAACTCCTCGACCATTTATAAGCGGATTAAAGTCAGTTTCCTTGATTTTTAAAGTTAATATCCTGGTTGATGAGGCAGAGGTGGCCAAGTGCATGGTATGCAAGGTGCTTCAAAGATATCTCCAAATTCAGAATCATAAAAACCATGATTTGCATGCACTGCGCCCAATCCACTCTTCAGTATTTTTCTTGGCATAACGGACAAAAAAACTCCTGACCTGAAGGTTTTTTCCCTTGCTGTCTAGACATTACGCTTTTTTTAAATTATTCCCATGCGTGGTTTTAGTTTTAATTTTTAAATTTGATGATGCTTTAATTTGAGGCCTGTTATTTTTTGTTTTTCTTTTAACATATTTTTTAATGCAATATCTGTAGTAATTTGGGACTTACTCAAAATTTTGCGCCATTTTCGAACATGGATTGCCTTTCGTAATGGGCTTATCTTGATTAAAGGAATATGCGATTTTTTAGGCTTTATAATATTGCCAGTAATAGGAGACAAAACACTTCGTTTTTTGGTACCTTTATCTATTTTAGCTTCTGCTGATTCAGACATAACGATAGGCAAGTTCAATGATTCGATATCAGTCGCGGCTAATTGAAGATTCTCTCTCTTTGACTCAAATGGAAGGTTTTCATGATCTACTGAGCCAACAGATCTGCTGTGGTGAACAGACTGCTACCAAAGGGACATATTCCGGTGACTTTCAATGATGAAGTTTTTTAAAGCTTTGTCAGGATTTCCCATAGTTGAGAAACACTTTCTTTAAAATGATGCAGCCATTGCAAACATAGGTCGGAATTGATGGGTTCCGAATCGGATGTCATCCCAATACTGCTCTTTTAGGCTCCATCCATAAGTTCATCTTTCGTCCTTTTACGGGAAAAACAAATGCAGGTGGATCATAGTTTCCAGTTACACCCACGCTACAAATAACTTATGTTTGACCACGATCACCAGAAACCATTTTATTAACACTCTTTTTTCCTCTTAAAGCTATAACTTTTGGAGTCTTTTAAGGGACAGGAAAACTATATTTCTCTTATTTGAATAAAAGCGGTCTACTTGGACTTGGTTAAAGCCAGTTGCTCTTGCAATGCCGGTAGGTGTTGCCTGCCTTAAAGATAGATTTGGACGCCACTTTAAAAATTCGTAGAGTCTTTTCCAGCCATTTTTGTCATTTTGTTTACTCGGTGCTCCATTTGATTTACGTCAGCGAATTCGTACACCAATTTCCTGAAAGCGTTCAAGGTAAGGCCGTAGAACATATCACAAGTTTTGCAATGACGATAAATTTCATCCAAATTCAAAAACGATTTTTTGGTTTCAAATTTAAGAAGCAGTTCAAAATAACATACTTCTTGCTCACGCGTAAATGTGGGCTTAAATCATCCCAACAAGGTTGTGATGGAATTGACTTTTAAGCGCTTTCTTGGAGTGCTCTCATCGATTCTAATAATTCCAGCTGTCATTTGTTTTGATTTTCGTTCTTCGATGAGTTTTCTCGCTGCATCAATTTGCTCTTGAGTACAGACCTTGCGATCAGGACATTTCCTAATTTATTTGCGAGGCATTCTTTTTCCTGGAAGACAATTCAATAATAAAACAAATTGATCTTTGTAGGACGTGACTGCGGACAAAGATGCCTTTGACAGCATGTTGAAACAGGAAATGGGGTGATCCTTAAGAGAAAAAGTCATTTTGTAGTACCTGAGGGAGGATTAGACAAACACCAGTTACTAAGCACGTTCAAGTCATCCTGAAGATATTGACAGTCAAGAGGCGACTTAATAGACCGAAATACCTTAAAGTCATTAGCAAACAATAGACAAGGGGAAGAGATCACTGAGAGGAGATCATTGGTAAACGCTAGGAAAAGGAGGAGTCCAAGAATAGAACCCTGAGGAGCGCTAGATAAAGGATAAAATGGAATAGAGGTGGATCCACAAAAACTAGTTCGACATGCACTACAACAAAGATCCTAGATGCACTAAATAAGTAAAAACCCATGACAAAAGAGAATGAGTGATTCCAAAAGCTTCAAACTTACAGCAAAGAAAACGATGATCAATTATGTCAAATGTTTTGTTGAAATCAGTGAATGCTACCTCAATTTGATATTGATGCCTTTGCTACAATGTCAGTGAATTGCATGAGATCAGTGGACGTTGAATGACCTTTGTGGAATCCATGCTGCTCCCTTGCAATAACAGCATCTATCGGCTCGGAGTTTTGGAACCAAATGCTCAAACAACTTCGAAAAACAAGAAATAAGGGATGTTGGCAATCACACACAGATGAAGAGTCACTACTTTTAAGGATAGGCATAGCATAGTCACTTTTCCAGTAGGAGGGAATAGACTCGCTTCTTAAGCTCAGATTAGAACGAAGGGACAAGGGAGAGGAAAGTGCAAAAGCCAAAGACTCAACAAAAATATTTGGCAAACTATCTAGACTAGGGTTGATATTTGAAACCAGAGAATAAATTAAGGACTTAACTTCAGAGCGGTCAGTGCTCAAAGAAGGAATTAAGGAAACATGATTCCTCACTGATTAGGAGGAAATGAAGTCAATCAATGGAGAAAAGGTAGAGCAAAAATACTGAAAGAATAAATCTGAAATTGCCTGAGGACAAAAGCATTCTACACTGCCCCATTATACGGCAGAAGGATTAGAAGACGAATTTTTTAATAATTTAATATGGGACAAGAAAGGAAAAGTAATTTTTTAGAGCAAGTTTAATTTCTTTTTTGGCATCTGAATGCAACCAGCTAAAGTCAGATTTATCTTCAGCAGTATCTGAATGCTTATACTCACGATGTGCCTTATCTCTAGCGTTTAAGGCGGTAAAAACACGCATAATAAACCAAAGCTTCAATCTCTCCCTTTGGGCAGCCTGAAGCGATGTAAATAATAGGTTAAGGCTATCGAGAAATGCAATAAATTTATTTAAAGTAGATTCACAATCATAGCCCACTCCACGGTGGGCAGGTTAAAACCTCCGACATCAAAGAACCTAAAGTGTGGATGACGTGCTAGAAGGTAGGAAGCAAGATCATCAAAAAACGACTCATATAATTGCAAAGAGGAATTATAAAGAACATACAGAGATGTGATCAATGTGGAGACATTGTTAGGTAAAGTTACTTTAACAAAAACACATCCCAGGGCATGAAAAAAACAAAAATTAATTTAAAGGGAGATGGACACCGATTTGTTAACGGCAACCAAGACTCCGATCACGATCACATCTATAAATAGTGCGGTCCGGTAAAAGTTCCGAATTTACAATATTTGTATTGAACCACGTCTCAGAAAAGCAAATAACGGTGTCATTACTAAGTCCTTTAGCCACGTACATTTTGGCAAAAATGGAAATCTGATTACTTTGCTTATAAGACCGAATTACGAGTATATACCATTTTTCCTTGCAGCAGGTACGAGTTCTTTGACTTTTGGCCCAAAAGTCCTGGGAGGGAAGGCAGCATCAATATCAATTTTACAGGAGATAAGATAACGATCAGCACCCGTGAGTTTTCTGCACGCAAGAATTGTACAACTTTATTTAGAATATAATAATACAATAAAAACCTGAAGTAGGGAAGTTACAACTTGGGGAGGCTACAGATGTTGAAGTCTAGGCCCATTGGAGTGAAGGTTCGACTTATTACCTGGTAGGTCCTGAGGCTGAATTTCACCAGCAGTAGAAGAACTAGCATGATGCATGGTTGCTAACCATTTTTAGCAATAGCGTCTCGGTACGCAAATGATGGTTCTAGTGATGGCGAAGAAAGCAATTCCTATTCGGAGGGAGCCGCCTGCTTTACAGTGTTACGGGGTGGTAGCCTCGTCTGAGGTTTGCTTCTAGTCATCATGGCAGGTTATGGGTCCAGGGATATATGCTTAGGGTCGTTGTTTTGTGGAAAGAAAAATCCTGGACCAATTAAACGGACCCCAGATGGAAAAGCATGGTTTTTAAAATATCTTTATGAGCGTTTCCTGCTTCCTTGCAATGCCACCCACAGAAAAACCATCATAATAGCCCAAATTGTTACAAATCCTCGGCAATGCTTGATTGAAGAAACTCCGCATGGTTTTATTGCTCTTTCACCAGATCGACGGCAGACAAATACTCTGCTCTTAGAACCAAAAACTTCAAATTTTAATCCCTCGCTCTAGAGAACTTTTTTTCAGTCAATATTATCCTAATTTTGATGTTGTCTATTGCAATATTGCCGGTTTTTCCTATTTTTGCTTTGAGGAGTGGTTTGGATACACCAACCGGGACGGTATAATAAATAACCGAACTGAGCCTGCCCCGCGCCGTCAAAGCGTCTGCTAACCGATATCTGGTGCTGTAGTGGTGGTTGGGTCTAGGTGAAGGGAACCGGGCTACAGCAGTTGCCTCTAAGCGCTTGGAGAGATAGCATCGAGCGAGAGCAGGGTCCGTGTTGAGTTACGTCGTCGGAGTGAAAATGGAGCGTATGATCGAGCAGCCGAACCAGAGTTTTTTAACCACGTTATTGCAGGAGACGAGACGTGGGTTTTCGAATACGATCCTGAGACGAAGCGGCAGAGTTCGGAGTGGCACACACCGGCGTCACGACGACTGAAAAAAGCATGCATGAGCACATCGAAGGTGAAGTCGATGCTCATTGCTTTCTTTGACGTGAAAGGCATTGTTCACAAAGAGATTGTGCCACCTGGCCAAACTGTAAACTGCCAGTACTACAGAGAGGTGCTCCATCAACTAACCGCCCGCGTTCTCCGAGTCCGTCCGGAGATTGCCGATTCGTGGATCCTCCATCACGACAATGCTCCGTCGCACACCTGCCTGCTCGTCACCGAGGAGTTGACCAAACAGTCGAGGGGAACGTTGCTACAGCCTTCTTACAGCCCGGATATGGCATTAGCGGACTTCTTTCTGTTCCCCAAGATCAAGAGACACCTTAAGGGGACGCGCTTCGGCACTCTGGAAAACGTTCAATGTGCTACGACGAGGGCTCTAGACAGCATCGAGGTTGCCGACTTTCAGGGAGCGCTCGGGGATTGGAAAATCCGGTATCAGCATGTTATCGACTCCAATGGGGACTACTTTGAAGATTTATAAAGAAAAATTGTACATATTTTACCAATAAAAAATTTCCTGAGGTCAGTCCGGTTACTTATTATTTAGACCCTGTATGCATCCCTTCACATCAGTATCAAGTAGCCTTCTTTTTACATTAGCTACACTCACAGGTCTTCTGCGGCCTACATTAATACCTGCTGTAATTTCGGGTGCATTTGCTTTTCATTGCTATGTTCAAATCTTCCGTCAACTTCGTAATTCTGGGTGTACTGGAACATCATTTATACGAAGTTGTCCCTTGAGATTCAACTTTTTTGATAATGTAGTGCGTCGTTGAGAGCAAAAACTTCTACAGACTTCTGCCGGATTTATAAAGACCGACGATGATCCCTCCAATTTCTGCTGAATACTCCTTTAATTAATTTTTTGTGTTTTCTATGTACTTTATTTGTTAGACAATTTACGAAACGGAACGAATATAATTTCTTTTAAAAACTTTACCCAACACATGGCCAGCTAGAATCTTTTCAACCTTGAGCCTATAAAAATCTATGTCAAGAGTCATGTTGCAGCCTTTAACAGTTTTGCTAATTATAGTTTGAAAAAAAATGCTATTTTGAGAAATTCAGTGAGTTAGTTGCTTTTTTAGGGCGTTGTAAAAAATTTTACAGTAACTTAATCAAATTGCAATCTGTCTGTTTGTTCGTCCGCCCGTGCATCACAAGTTTTCTTCCAAATCACATAAGCTAAAGTGATAAAATTTTTGCATTACAAAAAAAAATATTGTAATGTGTTTGACCGTTGAAAAAATTTTTTTAACAAATGTAGTCAATATGGGATCCATTGAAAGTTCTTGATGATAACTTTTCAACACAGGTCGTAAACTAGAAGCATTTGCAATGATGGGTGCAGAGTGAGAGGCAACGAACGAAAAATTTGTGTCGCCCTCATAATTGGACATCTTTGGACAGAAAAAACTGAAAAATATAAAAAAGGAGGTCCTCATGAGTACAAGGGAATAATCACCTCAGAAGTCACAACTCTATCAAATTTGTTAATAATCATGCATTCTACGAATTTTGCGTTTTCATCTATAAAATTGAAAGGTACCCCTGAATTTGCCAAAAATTTATATGGAAATTTTCTGACGAAAAACGCACGATTTCTGAAAGTTTCATAAGAACCGATCAATAAATAGCTAAGTCAAAGACGATTGTTTAAATATGCTTTTGAAAAGCACTTAAACACTACAGCTATTTCAGGATTTTGATGGAATTTTTATAGATACTTTAAAACATTGATATGTTATCATGACTAGTCAAACATTGAGGTCAGCACTCTGAGAAGAAAATGGCGGCAAATCAAAAAAAAAAAAATAATCATATACTATTTTTCCAAGCTCTATTCGTGGAATATATGTATGTACGAGCCAAGTTTTGATATTCGAAAGACGTTGTTTGGGCTTTTTCAGACGCACCGTTACAAGTGAGCGCTAAACAGGTTATATGGGCAAGAAGAGTGAGAGGCATTGAGGGGACCTGATGGTAAAAACAAGCCAACATTTTGTAGGGTGAATAAGCGTAACGCACATACACAAACGCATTTTGTTGATCATTTGGTGGGGGAAATTTTATACAAACGCCGGTAATCATTCCGAATTGAACATTCGGTGAAGAAGGTAGTCATCATGAAACGATTGCCTTTCTTTAATTTGCGTGCAAAAATGGATGCATGGACGCGAGAAGCTGCGCGTCATTTAATAAATTTATAAAAGCGGAGGCCATGTTCAATTTCAGGAAACAACACGACGAATATCTCGTTTTCAATAAAGTTAAATTGCCTATTGTAAATCCAAAGAAAATTAACAGTACGCATAATCTTTATAGAATCGCATTTTAATATGCCAGTTGACAACACAACAAGAAAAATATGCGACTTAAAAGGATATTCAAATTTGGAATATATTTTTCAGAAAGCGGAAAAACACGGAGGTTCTAATAAATTCAATAGATCGACATACTTTAACAATCATAAAATACATTTTTCATTCCAGTTTTTGTTACCTCGTGCACAATTCAAGGCTAAAACATCAATTCTCAATCGCTTATCTCTCTGTCTTCGCTTTCATGTTGTCCGCACGACGTTTAACGATCAAATGACCCTTTTGACACATACATTCGCAAGACGTGTATCGTATACAAAAATAGGTTGGCTGAATTATGCAACGTGTAAACATAAGGGCGTAAGCGCGAAACCTGTTTGGATATGGGCTTTTACCATTCCCGTGTGAAAGAGCCCATTGAATTTCGAATAATTTCAAGCAGAAGCACTCTCCTGCTACTTTTACTAGTTTATATCATTGATTTGCCAATGAAGTAATCAGCTTTAGCTTCAAATTCATTAGCACATTTTAAACAGTGAAACATTTTCTATCAAAATAATTGGTTTCGTGCTGCGCGTAGCCGACCCGCAACAAAAACTATCTACAATACAAACAAGGATCCAGAAGTATACAGTAACTCCCACAAACACATTCAACATCTCCTATATCAAAGCTTTCCAATTTACGGTATTAAACTCAGTGCAAGCAATTTCAACTAAGCCAACTTCTCAATTGAAAATCAAAGGACATTCCTTAAACAAAAGCTGATTACAGATGACTGGACAGAAAGTTCAATATGTCCATCCTTTCAATGCAGCCACTTGTATTTCCTGCTATATTTTATCTTGCATTAGAAATGAGAGAGAAAGAAACGAATAACGGAAAGCGGGAGCGAGTAAACGATGAGTAGCAAATACAGTGCGGAAATGCAACATATGGTGCAGTCATTCCCTTACGTATAGACCATATATTTTTTTCCCATTGATCCTCAATAGAGAATGGCAGAAAGATTCTTCGACGAAAGGCAGCAGATAAATGGCGAGGATATTGGCAAGTATCTTTAGGTCCATAGAATCAGATGAATGTAGTGGATAGCAAACGTATGTTACATGTATGGAAGCTGCACTGGTTTTTCTTCGACAAACGTACCAAGGCTTTTGTAATTTATCTCCGTAATGTCGAAATCGTCAATGTGTCGTCTCATCCTTTTAAGCAAGGAGAATGAAAAATGATTCCATTAGTTAATTAGACGTATGTGACATATAAACAGTACATCAAAGTGATATACATGAACTATGCTGATTGCAGTCGGTGTTGCACTGCATGCTTTTATTTATCGGGCCTTCACTAAGTAGCCTGGTAAAACTGCATACTCACGGTTTATTGTACGCAATGTTACAGGGCAGACTCATTATTAATTTGCAGCTACGAAGTAATGTCTTTAAGCGCATTCTCTCTCATTTTCAAGATTCTGGCTGTTTACACAATTAGAGAAGCGTTTTGAGCCCTTTTTGAATAAATTGTACATTTTCAATTGTCTGGAAACACAGAATTTTATTTATTTTAAAAGAACTAATACGGTTTTTATCAGAAAAATGTAAAATAGACGAATTATACTATCCTAAGGTATGTATTTACCCTAGGGAAAGTCAAAGGCGCTTTATCCAATACTAATCGTTATAAATTTTCAAAGAATATAAAGCCAATCCCAAACAATAAAAATACAAAAACTTAATGGCCTAAACCACTCCCAATTTATACGTTATCAATCAAAAACAATTGTGTCCCTTTTAAAGCGCATCCCTACGTTAATAATGTTGTTTTTTGAACTGATACTAAAAGATCTCATCAAGATTTTCCACTTAACCTTTTAACGCCCCTTGGGATACTATTTTTCCACCGGATCTCTAAAATCACAGTGAGATAATATCCTCCCACCCGTGGCAGAATTCGAATCTCACGCGTCTCCAATTGTATGTCGCCAGCTGGCATCTTCCTCCACTACTCCTACAAGGCTCTGGCTACAGAGAAGTGCGAAAGTGGGAACATAATACCCCACCACGTGTAGCGAACAACCTACAAAGCGGTGAAAACACGCCGTTTGAAGCAGGGTGGAAGTGCTCCAAGTTCGAATGAAGGAATCCCAGCAGAAAATTGGATCAGGTATACCATACTAAGGCTTACTTAATGATTATTATAAGCCTCACTTGAGGCTCATCAACAGGCTTCGAGTTGTTTTGTAGCATTTCTAGCTATTTTATTAACCGACTTCCAAAAGAAAGAAGGTTTTCAATTCATTGCGTATATTTTTTTTTTTACTTTTTTTTTTGTATGTTCACGCATAACTTTTAAACGGAGATCGATAGAAGAGTCCTGTTTTTGGTAAATGATACGTTTTTCTTCCAGTTAGGTCCCGTTTAAAGGATATAAAATTCAAGCAACAGTAAAGGGCTTTTACCGTTGACACTAAAAAATTTCCGACTTTCTCCCCGATTTTTCAGCATAACTGATCGAAGGATGCAAGGATTTCGATTGTAGAGGTTGCAAATGAAGGTAAACATATTGATCTAAAATGTGTCGGAACAGAATTGTCATCCTTTCCAGGACTCTGTAGATATTAAAAGTTCAATATGATACATTGATGTCGAGAAATTGAATTTAAATAATCTTTCGCACGAAAAGTGCCAATTAGTTGGCACTCTTCAAGGATTTGATGGAGATGCCGAGTCCTTTGGTGATGGCTGATAAAAATGATCAGTATCCTTAATTTTCTGCATATACGGTACATTTTCAACCGACTTCCAAAGGAAAGAAGGTTATCAATTCATCACATATATTCTTTTTGCTTATGCGTGAACATAAGATTTAAACGAAGATAGATAGGAGAGTCCCGTTTTTGGCAAATGATACGTATTTTTTTCTGTTAGGTCCCGTTTAAAGGATAAGAAATTCAGGTAAGGGTAAAGGACTTTTACCATTAAAACTAAAAAAATTCCTACTTTCACCCCGATTTTTCAGCATAGCTGATCGACGCGTGCAAGGATTTTGATTATACAGGTTTCAAATGAAGGACAACATATTGTTCCAAAATGCATTGGAACAGAATTGAAATCCTTCAAAGGACTCTGTAGATATTAACAGTTAAATATGATACATTGATGTCGAGAAATTGAATTTAAATGATATTTCATACGAAAAGTGCCAATCAGTTGCCACTCTGCAAGGATTTGTTGGAGATACCGAACCCTTTGGTGACGGATGATAAAAATGACCAGTATTTTCTGCATAAACGGTACATTTTAGTCCATCGTTTCTACCGGAAATAACCAATAAATTACTTCTAAATGTGACATAAATACAATTCAACAATAGTTAAAGGGGACATTTCAGGATGCTTTTCTCTTCCGCATTCATTCTTTGCTTACCAATGAGCTTGGTATAGGATCCTTTTTACATCCTTAGACGTAGACGTTACATATAGGATTATAAAATACCCGGAAGAAATAATAAGGATTGAGTGATTGCAAATTATAGAGTTGACTCGTTACTTTCCAGTTAACATAATATGTACATTACAAGATATGCCCAGAAATCTAAAATTAGTAATTTCCATACTAAAAACCGGCGAGAATCGCAACCTAAAAAGAGTTACGTTTCCTGCTATAATTTATCATAACTGTACGGATGAAGATGAAAATGCATAGCGGAGTTTTCATTGAACTATATGGTATGATTTTTAACCGACTTCCAAAAGAAAGAAGGTTATCAATTCATTGCGTATATTTTTTTTTGCTTTTTTTTTGTATGTTCACGCATAACTTTTAAACGGAGATAGATAGAAGAGTCCTGCTTTTGGCAAATGATACGTCTTTCTTCCAGTTAGGTCCCGTTTAAAGGATAAGAAATTCAAGTAACGGTAAAGGACTTTTATCCTTAAAACTAAAAAATTTCCGACTTTCACCCGGATTTTTCAGCATAACTGAACGACGGGTGTAAGGATTTTGATTGTAGTGGTTTCAAATGAAGGATAACACATTGATCTAAAATGTGTCGGAACAGAATCGTAATCCTTCCAAGGACTCTGTAGATACTTACAGTTCAATATGATACATTGGTGTCGAGAAATTGAGTTTAAATAATTTTTCGCACGAAAAGTGCCAATTAGTTGGCACTCTTCAAGGATTTGATGGAAATACCTAGTCCTTTGGAGGCGAATGATAAAAATTATCAGTATCCTTAATTTTCTGCATAAACGGTACATTTTATTCAATCATTTCTACCGGAAATAACCAATAAATTACTACTAAATGTGTAAAATAGTTAGAGGGAACATTTCAGGATGCTTTTCTCTTCCGAAGTCATCCTTTGCTTACCGATGAGCTTAGTAAAGGATCCTTCTTACATCCTTAGATGTAAACATTACATATAGGCTTTATAAAACTCCCCGAAGAAATAATAAGGAATGAGTGATTTCAAATTATAGAGTTGATTCGCTACTTTCCAGTTAATATTATACATTATAACATATGCCAATAAATCCAAAATTTGTAATTTCCATACTAAAGACCGGCGAGAGTTTCAACCTAAAAAGAGATACTTTTCCTTCTATAACTGATCATAACTTTACATATGGAGATGAAAATGCATAGCCGATTTTTCATTGAACTATAGGGTATAATTTCATGTAAATTAGGTGCCATAGTTAAATGAAAACGAAGGCGAGTGGTTTCGAATATAACTGAACGAGTGATACGGTTAAGAAGGATCTTTTTAAATAAATTTCTTGAGATTCATTCCGGATCAAACTTTATGTTTTCATTTATAAATAGATATGTCGATACATATATATATATATATATATATATATATATATATATATATATATATATATATATATATATATATATATATATATATATATATATATGTATATACATATATATATATATATATATATATATATGTATATATATATATATATATATATATATATATATATATATATATATATATATATGTGTATATATACATACATATATAAAATGTATATAGTGTATACACATAAATATGTATACATATATATATATATAAGTATATATATATATATATATATATATATATATATATATATATATATATATATATATATATATATATATATATATGTATATATACATATATATATATATATATATGTATATATATATATATATAAAAAGATATATATATATATATATATATATATATATATATATACATATTTATTTATATATATATATATATATATATATATATATATATACATATTTATATATATATATATATATATATATAT
Source organism: Odontomyia ornata (assembly GCA_963969285.1). Taxonomy (NCBI): domain Eukaryota; kingdom Metazoa; phylum Arthropoda; class Insecta; order Diptera; family Stratiomyidae; genus Odontomyia; species Odontomyia ornata. The sequence continues at coordinate 263,308,672 of OZ017740.1, read as the reverse complement.
ATATATATATATATATATATACATATTTATATATATATATATATATATATATATATATATATATATATATATATATATATATACAGACAGATATATATATATATATATATATATATATATATATATATATATATATATATATATTTATACATATATATATATATATATGTATATGTCTATTTTTTATATATATATATATATATATATATATATATATATATATATATGTGTGTGTGTGTGTGTGTGTGTGTGTATATATATATATACATATATATAAAGATGTGTATGTGTGTTTGGTTGGTTATATGTAGATAGGATATAAAAAAATTTTCAGAAATATTTCTGTTCTGACCATAGTATAGCTCCGGATTTTACCAAAATTGATACAAGAATTTATTCAAATGTGTGAGAAAGCTCACAAGAAAAAATCAAAAGTGGAACAGTTTGAAACAAAATGGCAACCGCTCAAAGGTCGAAAAAAGTTGAACGATAAAAAAGCGCTTCCAAAGCTACAATCCATATTGGATTTTTATGAAGTCTAAAATCAAGGTAGACGTTGATGAGATCATGTATTAAAGGTACCAGAACTATATTCGATTCCAATGAACGCTGCAGATTTTAGCCGTAGTGGTTTTTGCATTCCAGTAAAAAATTATATTTTAATATACGAGTACATGATGCAATGTATTCAAGAAACTGAGTTTTGAAAGGTTTGAAATGAAAAAAATTTCCACTAAAAAGGGTGAAATAAAAAACTTTTAGAAAAAAAAGAAAATCGACTTCAAAATGCCCTTAAAAAGGATGAAATAAATTTTATGGAAGCGGTGCCAAATCAATTTCCCCATTTCAACATAAATACTTCCAACATCTTCACCATCACTAAAGAATGGGGAAAATATGATATGGCACCGCTTCCATAAAATTTATTTCATCAGTTTTAGGGGATTTTGAAGTCGGTTTTCTTGTTTTTCTAAAAGTTTTTTTGAAATATCGTCTTTGATATATTTCGTTTATCATCAGTATTTCTAAAGGGTTTCCAACAAGAGGTGTTATTTTAAATAGCCCGCTATTTTGGTAGATGTCACTTTTGAAGCTGTCATTTTTTGACATTTGACAAGTTAAAACTACACCATTAATAAAACGGTACACGCTTCAACAACGCACTGAAATTATTGAAATTGACTATAAAAATGGTGAAAATTTGGCAGATACGGTTCGTAAAACTCGAGCATTTTTGGGTCATCGTGAAGCACCTTGTCGGACCGCTATACAGAAATTGGTGGAAAAATTCGAGCTGTTCGGACAACTTAGTGACATTAAGAATAAAACTCGTGCACGTCACTCAAGAACAGCCGAGAATATTGCTGATGTAGCCGAAAGTGTTGAAGAAAACCCAGGTTTGGCCATTCTTCGTCGTTCTTTGGAATTAAGCATTCCGAAAACGTCATTACACCGTATTTTGCATAAAGATTTGGGTTTTAAGGCTTATAAAGTTCAGTTAACACAACAACTCAAGCCGGTCGATCATCAACAATGTCGTGTCTTTGCTGATTGGGTCCTTGAAATGCATGAAAATGATCCGAAACTTCATCGAAAAATCATCTTGAGTGATGAGGCCCATTTTCACCTTGGCGGCTTCGTCAACAAGCGAAATTGTTGCATCTGGGGCTCGGAAAACCCAAGAGTTATTACTTATGGAATTTTTTGTAGCTACATGAATGAGTAGCATTTTTTTTTAAATAATTTTTTCTGAAAGTTATTAGGGAAGAAAAATGTTAGAAGAAGGTGGTTTCGACGTGTGTACTAATTCTCATCTGACCATCATTCATAGATACACACCAGTGATGGCGACCACCATGCTTAAAGGTGAGAGGGTTATTTTTAATTTTCCTACTTATGCGAACTCAATATGTTTTTGTAATTACGAATTATATTCAAGTTAAATTTCCTCTTGTAAGTGCTTGTCTTAGCTAAACTTTAAATGGATCATTTTACCCTTTTCACATCAATTTAATGTAAATCTATACGATAATTTTGCTCTACATTGAAGCTTTCATTACGTCATGCAGATATCGATCTCGAGAAGTATGGTATGGGCGGGGGGTGTTTTCCTGATTTTTGAACGGGTTATGCGAGAAAGTTGAAACTCGGTACGTCTAAGTATATAAACTAGAAAAGTAATCCTGATAAAAAAAAAATTCGAATATCAATTGGCGTTAGAAAGGCTAGACAAAAAAAAATGATCGATGAAAATTAAATGCCTATATTTTCACAATTTCCACCATATTTACTAGGTCTTTCCAAATAGTGAATTCATTGTTGTTCTACTGATTCTTCATATGAATACCTAGAAAGAGTTTTCAAGATTTTTTGAAATTTGACCCCTAAGGGGGTGGAAAGTGGCTGTATACTTTTTCATGAATTCTGCCATATCTCTCAGGACCGATCAGATATCGATTATCTTTTCACTTCCACGGGTTTGTTTAATAATAACCTATTTTTCATTTTTTTCTTTTTCAACCTCTACACCGCATCCAGGAATATGACCCAATTATATAATTCATATGTACCACCCTATTCTAACCGCGTCCCGAACTTTTTGTTACCTTTTCTGTCACATGGTAACATACACCGCATACCCGAATTGAACGCAGTCCGAACTTCAGCCGGAAAAATAATAAACTTGCGTACAGACTGTTGACACATTTTCCTCATATTGCAGCTGCGATTTTCATATTGATAACCAAAGTTTGCATATGGACAACCGTTCTTGTCATATCGACAATCGCGGTTTTCATATTGACAACTGCAAAATTTATACATTTTTGTTTTCATATTAACAACTGTAGTTTTCATATTGACTACGAAAGAATTGAAAAACAAGTATTCGACATATTGACAACTTGATTGTAAAACGTCATTAGAATATGGTGAAAAGCGTTGCCATATTGAAAATTTTGTTTGTCAATATGATGATATCAGGTTAACAACTACCGATTCTCAATATGGCAACCAACATTTCCTTCAGTGTGTTCAAGTAAACCACGATTCCTTAAATTTTCATGAAAATTTTAAGAAAATAAGAACGCCTTGGTCGATTTGAAATATACTATGCTCGTATATCAACTATCAACATGTGTTATTATTTTTGTAATTCCATATAATTGAAATGGCGATAACTCACTTATATATGATTTGTTTTCCATGAAATTTTGTAGCCATAAGGGTCTGATATAAACCTACATAAATATCATACATTAAGAAGCTTGAGGGCATCCATTCGATTTATAGGGGATAATGTGAAATTTACAAATCATACCATTATTAACAGAATTGAGTTAATTTTGGTTTCTGAGGTATTTGTTGCCCTTGGACTCGTAAAGACCTACTTTCGTGATTTTTCTGGGATTATCGGCTCAAAGTTGTCCAATCGTGTAGGGAAGGGACACAAATACTGTCGGTGCATTTTTCCTCCCCTCCCTTCTGGACTCCTAATGCAAAAAATGACTTATTTTTCAGATTCTGAAAGTGCTAAGGCTTTCATTTGCTATCCTACTCAACTACATTTAATGAAAAAAATTGTTAAGAGCCACTTCGTTGATATATTTGATAAGACCTCAACTTTGGACAGACCACCATTTTTGACCATGTCATAAAGTTTGAGCTTTGTAGCTTCTATGGTTTCGGAGGAAGTTTCTTATGACGCACAGATAGACGGATAGATTGTTGCATAGCTACTTCACCAGTCAGACGTATGAGACAACGCAGGCCAATTTTATCGACTTGCAGCGACATTTTTCGGAGAGAATGTCGGCATCGAGATACTCCGAGGATGATACTGGAGGCCCGTCCAAGCGGATAAGCTTGCGCTCCACGGAGGATGTCAGCCGATTGAAAACGACAGATATTCCATCACAGAGTGATCCAGTCGTCTCCAAGATCCTTCCACGCAACAAAGTGATGGCGGACGCTTTTCTCTGTTTGGTCTCCCACTTGGATCAATCGTAACGCTGATGCCAGTGGTATAAGGCCAAGGTTATGTCGGTCCATCGAAGCTGGGCTCAATTGGAGGAGCAATATTATCAGCTTTGCGAGCTCAGTGATGATCCTGAAGAAGTGGGCTTCAACCATGAACAGCATACCAGTTTAGAGGAAGTTGCGCAGGACTGGCTGGTCCAGCTGGAGACCGGATTGAATGCCTGCGACCCCACGCCCGGAACACCTACGCCAAATTTGACGACCCCCAAACTATGTCTGCCCAAAATTACTCTACCGAAATTCGATGAAGAGTACTTACGGTGGCGACCCTTTCAGGACTTGTTTGAATAAATGGTGCGTAATCAGCACATATCCAACTGCCACAAATTATGGTAGCTCAAGGCCAACCTCACTGGAGAAGCTGAGCGGTTGATAATAAATTTTGCTCTATCGCAAGAGAACTACGAAGCAGCATGGACGACCTTAAAGGAGCGTTATGATAATCGACGGCTCTTGGTCACTGCACTCTTCGATAGATTGTTGGGACAGTCCTCCCATGTTGGCGAGAGGCCGTCAGCCGCTGCTGTGAAATTTTTACTCGACATTACCCAAGAATGCCTCCAAGGACTGGAAAATCTAAATGTTGCTACCGATGAGTGGGATCTGTTGCTTGTGCATGTTACGATAAGGAAGCTGGACTCGACCACTCATGTGATTTATGAGAAGACCTTGTCTAGTCCTCGAGAACTGCCATTGCTCAAGGCTTTTTTGCAATTTTTTGGAGACTCGCTTCCAGGCCCTCAAAACGATCGGGCACCAATCAAAGGCACCTGACAGCCGGAAGAAAGTAATCAAAACCACGGTGGCTGCCATGGCGGCTTCTTCATGCCTCATGTGCCAGCAGACGCATCCGCTCTTCTACTGTCCGGAGTTTTTGAAACTCAATGCCGCTCGATGATTGAAATTTATACAGGCCAAAAAACTTTGTGTCAACTGTCTTCGAGAAGGACATAAATCCGCCAATCGCTCCACCAGAGGATGCAAAGACTGCGCCAGGAAACACGATAGCCTGCTGCATTTAGGTAGAGAGACCAATTCTAAACCAGCTAAGGTGAATCCTCCGAACAAGGCTGCAAACTAATAGGAAAGCAAGCACCAAGTGGAGCCACTTGCACTCTCTCTCTGACCGCAGTGTCGAATCCGCGTTCAAAGGGATATGTACTCCTGAGCACAGCTGTGGTAAGGCTGATTGGCAGCAATGGAAGAGCAACGGAATGTCGAGCTGTGCTGGATCCAGGCTCCCAGATAAATTTGATAACAACGCATACAGTTCGGAGACTTGGGCTAAATCATATACGCAATTCAACGCTCAGTGAAGGGGTCGGTAGCACACCAGAGAGAGCGCAAGGAACAGTGAAGTTTAGGCTGCAGTCTCGAATCACTGGATATGCCAGGGAAGTGGCGGCGCAGGTGCTGGACAAAATAATCTCACCGCAACCCGCTCAACAGCTGAACGTGTCCAAATGGCCACTTCCCAAGAATATTAAGCTGGCAGATCCCAGCTTTCATATGACCGACAAAATCGACATATTATTGAGTGCTGAGCATTTTTTCGAGATCTTGTCCATCGGGCAAATAAAGTTGAGACCCGAACTTCCAGTGCTTCAGAATACACTGCGCGGTTGGATTGTAGCAGGAAAGGTCGGCAACCCTGAAACTTCATCAGTTACCTGTGGAACTCTGGCAGAAGACACCAATTTGTGTGAGACCATTAACGTTTCTGGGAGGTAGAAGCAGTGCCAAACTCAACACACAAATTAACAACCACTGAAAGCGCTTGCGAAGCACACTTTGTACAGACTACGCAATGGGAGTCGGACGGTCGTTTCATGTTTCGACTGCCTTTCAACAAGGACTCTGGAATGCTGGGCGAGTCACAGGACGTTGCCATACGCAGATTCATTGCAATTGAACGCAGACTGGAAAGGAGTCCCGAGTTGAAGTTACAGTACGCAGAATTTATGAACGAGTACGAACGACTTGGGCACATGGAAGAAATCAAGTGGTCAGCAGGCAAGGAAGCACATTATTTTCTGCCACACCACTGCGTTCTGAAGCCGGAGAGTAGTACCACCCGATTGAGAGTGGTCTTCGACGCGTCCAGTAAAACGGCCACAAACATCTCCTTGAACAATCTTCTACACATCGGACCAATGATTCAGGATGATCTGTTTGCAATTTTGCTACGCTTCCGCATGCCACGCTTTGTCTTCACGGCCGACACGGCTGACAAATGTATCGGGAAATAGTGCTTCACTCCGACGATCCCAAGTTTCATGTAGTGGTTTGGAGAACTAGTCCATCTCAGCCTTTGCGTTATTATCAATTGAAGACCGTGATGTACGGTACAACACCTGCCCCGTATCTCGCAACTAAGTGTGTTCAAGTCCTAGCTCAAGCAGAACGGCATCAAGCTCCTTTGAGCAGCTAAGTATTGCCGAATGACTTCTACATGGATGATGTCATGACCGAGGCTGACTCATTGACTGAGGCGATTCAGAAGCAGAGTGAGTTGCGCGAAATACTTGCGAGCGCCAGCATGCATTTGCGCAAGGGGTGCGCGAATCATCCTAGCCTTCTGCAACCATTCAAGGCTGAGGACCAGCAGGTGCAACTAGACTTCAGTAGTCTATCGGAAGACTACATCAAAACTTTGGGAGTAATTTGGCTGCCAAAAGCGCATGAATACCAAGCGCACATCAATCTAGACCTCGCTGAGGTAAAATTCACCAAAAGGACGACCGCTTCCGACATTGCCAGGATGTTCGATCCATTGGGCATCCTGGCACCAGTTATTGTGACCGCCAAGTTGTTCCTACAGGCATTGTGGCGCTTGGATCTGGACTGGGACACAGCCTTGCCAGTTCTTCCCCCGACACGTTAGCACCTGCGAGAAGCCAGGCCAATTGCAGTTACATACCTTCTGTGATGCCTCCGAGAAGGCATATGCTGCCGCTATATACGTCCGCTCAACATCAAGGGGTGGTCAAGTTAGTGTCCGGCCGCTGTGTGCAAAATCAAGGGTAGCCCCAATCAAAGTGCAAACGGTTCCCCACCTGGAAGTATGTGCTGCAAAGCTGGGAGCAGAGCCGACAAAGCGAGTCAAAACGGCACTCAACCTAACAGATGTCTTCCATGTCTTGTGGTCGGATCCTGAAATTGTGTTAGCGTGAATCAACTCTACTGCCTCGTCCTACCACACCTTCGTTAAAAATCGTGTCTCGACTAATCAATTACTGTCGAGATTAAACCGATGGCATCACGTTGCTTCACGAGACAATCCTGCCGACATCCTGTCCCGTGGTTTGGCACCACCTGAACTAGGTGGTTGTGTTTATATGGACCGCCTTTCCTGAGCAGACCCGAGGCGGAGGGGCCGCCCGAGTACAAGCATAAAAGGATCCTGTGAGTTGGAGAAAAAGCGAATAAAGGCAACCACACTAACGGCAGCCAAGGCGAGCATTCATTTCATGCACAAGGTTCAACACGGCAACACATTCCGAAGGCTACAACGGGTAGTAGCCTACGAGCTGCGTTTTGTGGAGCGTTGCAGACCAAACTTTCAGCTTCCCCAAGTGCACAATCCAGCAGCCAAAAGTCAAGAGCTTTCCAGAGCCCTGGTAGTCATAGTGTAATGCATTCAACAAGACGACTTCCACGAGGACTTACGGGATATTCGATTCAAGAGGCAGGTCACCACAAATAGCCCATTGGCAGGGCTCGCTCCTTTTCTGGATTCGGACGGAACCCTGCGCGTTAGAGGAAGACTGGAGGCTTTGCAGCTCCCTTTCGAGATCAAGGATCCGATGCTGCCGTATACGAATTCGCTTACAAGGTTGCTGATGACAGACATCCATCGCGACAACTGCCATCTTGGAGCTCAGGCGCTGCTGGCCATGACAAGACAACGCTTCTGGACTATCAAAGGGAAACAGCTGGCAAGATCAATTGTGCGACGATGAGTGCAATGTATTTGAGCGAGGCCACAGTTTTCGACCAAATTATTGGATGTCTTCCTGGTCCTCGTGTGCGACCTGCCCGCTCTTTCATTACCGCGGGAGTCAACTTTTGTGGGCCACTAATAATACACTACCGTGGCAGAGGTGAGCGGCCACAGAAAGGTTACATCGCTATCTTTTGTTGCTTTGCCACCAAGGCCGTTCATTTGGAATTGGTGAGCGATCTCAGCACTGACGCTTTCATCGGTGCCTTGTGGCGTTTCATCGGGAGACAAGGACACTGCAAGGACCTGCACTGTGACACAACCAACTACGTAAAGTGTCTTCATCGCTTTACTTGGCAGAGGCTCAGCACAAGGGGATCAGCTCATGCAGTACCCAAGGATTAGATTTCCACTTCATCACACCTCGTGCACTTCACGTTTGTGGATTATGGGAAGCCGCGGTCAAGTCGGCTAAGAATTTGCTCCGCCGAGGCGCTTCATCGGCTACTCTTACTTAGAGGAGCTGCATACCTTTGTGGTTGGAGTGGAGGCCATCCTCAATTGGAGACCTTTAATCCCAATGTCTGATGACCCTAACGACCTGGCAGCGCTTACTCCGGGACACTTCCTCATCGGAGATCCACTCACGGCTATGGTGGATGTTGAAGCGGAGCCAGTCACCAGCAGTCTCCGTGCTCGATGAAGACGTGTAAATCAACTCAGAAACGAATTCTGGCATCGATGGTCGCGTGAGTACCTGTCACTGCTCCAACATCGGGACAAGTGGCAACAGAGCCAACCAAACGTGGTTCCCGGAACAATGGTTATCGTGAAGGAAGACAACACATCTACCATGAGATGGCCGATGGGGCGCATCGTACAAACCCACGAAGGAGCAGACGGCTACGTTAGAGTTGCTGACATAAAAACCGCTACAGGAATGGTGAGACGGCCCAGTCATCGGCTGGCTCCGTTGCCAGTGCTGAAGAACACACCATCGGAAGTAGTAGAACTAAAACCGGAGGCACAATTGTCTTCTGGCGTGGAATCTCCAACAGTCGCCCTCATTAATCACCAACCACTTAACCATCCGAGAAGAAGGAGGACTTCAATTTTGTCACTGATACTGACTTGTCTGCTGATTTCTCTAGTGATGACCAACCCTATCAAGGTGACGTCAACTGGCACCCAACCCGGCCTGCACTTTCAGTCACTGGGGCATGACTTTTTGTCATCAAGCGAGTGATATTGGTTTATTATGATCTGGCACCGTATTGGACGAAGTTAGACATGCTGCTGAATGGTACGACTTTGTTTCAACAGCTATGCGATCGAGAATCCCACCAGACTGACTGCTCGTACTTGATTGAACATTTCCATCACTGGAGATAGCAGCTTTCCAACGTAAGCCAGATGTTGAAGATCAGAACCTGGAGAGAAGCGATAAATGCCGTGGGTGGTCTCGCAAGATCGTTATTTGGCATCCTAAATGACGACTACGCAAACTAGATGTCCCAAACCATCAAGGATGTGCAAGGGTATCAAAATAGGCTGCATTCCCTGCTGAAGAACCAAACTTCGATTATCGACTCAACGTTGTATATCCTCGGAAGAACCGAAAAAATTACCCAGAAAAGATTCACAGCGATAGAGCAGGAGCTGGCTAAACTCGCCAATGAGTGAAGAGCTCCTCAACCGGCGGGAAGTCAGGTAGGAGTCACAAGCTTGATCACTACATTGTCATCTCACCTGACCCTAACCACTCTCGAGCTACAGCGAATTCAGTCATCCATCATGGACATAGTAACGGATGCCCAACATGGGAACTTCAATCCACTGCTGCTATCCCAACTACAGCTAAGTTCGGAGATGACACATATCAGGGACCATCTACCCAAGGATCAACGCCTGCCGATTTCCCGCGAGAATTTTTCGAAGCTATTCAAATTAACGTCCATCAAGGCCAAGGCGGAGTTTATCCTGTTTTAACTAAGGATTCCGCTCGTTGTTACATCAACCTTTGAACTGTATCGAGTGCTACCTATACCCGGCACCCACATCTGCCGACAGTCTCACCCACTGTACCAGAAGGAGGCCAACATGAGCACGCGTGAGGTGACGTTGTTGAAAGAAATGCCGTTCGCTGCCGAGTGTCACCTGATTGAGTTGTCTACAACTTTTTCCTGGACCAACATTCCGCATTCGAACGAGTGGGTTTATGCCTTCACGAATCGCGTCGTTGCTCACATCGTATGACTACACTGACGCTGCAAGGGTCTGGGGTTCTACAGCTGGCGCCAGATTGCACCCTCAAATCTGATGAAGTGACAATTCAGGGTCATTGTCTCTATGAAAGCACCATACAAACGCAGCACTCGAGAGCACATTACCACACGGAAGGCACCAACCCAATCTACACACCATTCCACAACCATCCTGCACATTTCAAAACGTATTCCACGGAAATCGACGCCCTGCGAAGTCAACTGCAAGCCCAAGATTTGTCCTGGGGCAGCCATATTGATGCTCACGACATACACCAATATACCGTCGGATATCTGAGCCTCATTGCGCTTGCTGGGCTCATCATCTACCTCTGGTGCTGATCAAGAGATGGGCGGTGCCAACCACGACACAGGAAACCTATACCGCTTCCCCGACGTCACAGCTTACCACACACACTGGAGGAGTTGGAACTGAGCGTCCAACGGGGGGGGTGGATGTTGAATTCAAAGTCTGCTTTGCATTTTTAATTGCAACAATATTTCCTGCAGGTCAGTATTGCGTCGCAAATTGCCATGAAACTGATACGAGCATTTCATTGCTCGTATCGACTTCATGGCCACTCATCATGTATGCAACGTCCACATGTGCATACGTGGTATGGTATCATTTGGATTGTGCGAACATAGCAAATCGCAAATGATGCTATGATCGTATCGCGCGGTGGCTGCATACGATGAGTGCACATGTACGCACGGTCTGCTCAAATTGTGGGATCGTCAGTGCGTGTGTGTGCTCTTTTTGCACGAATATGATATGATTTGCAGCAACTATGTTGCAATTTGTTATTGCGTTAGAGTTATTTAATTTGGCGCGGCAGTCTTCTTCGTTGTCGCGATCGACGTTTCAGTTACAATAGAATGGAAAAATATTAAAAGTTGGATAGAGAAAAGACACAGTGGAAGAATATAAGAAGTTAAATTTGTTGAATTTAAAATAATTAAATGACAATAGATCTAATACAATTAGCGAAACGGTGCGAATAAATTGTCAAAATTAAAAACAGTCCAAATATAGAAAATTGCGAACTGAATGTGTTTTTTAAACTATGCCGGGATAAAAGAGTCCCGACACAAAACAATATGTATACCTTGTTTGGTCAGATAAATAACTAAAAATATAAAAACTCAGTCAGTTTGTGACTTTCTTCTAAATTTAAGTGCTTTATTTAAAGTTGAGAGTGAAAGCGTTTAAATAGCATCCTTTCAGATTCATAACTAAGAAACACCTTAAGATTCTTGCTATATTCTTCATCGTATAAAAATTATATTGGGATTTCATTTTGATTAATTATAAATTTTTTATTCTTATAATCAATCATAGTATTACAATTTTTCAAAATATTGTTCCCTATCAGATCATGAAAGTAATAGTGAGATGGAAGCTCAACGAATTCCATTTTCTTTGCACCACCGAATTCAACAAAAGGGCAAATAGAACATACGTAATCACATTTCACCTCAGAGATTATCGGGCGGAGGAGAAGTTCTTAATTTTTCAACAAAGTTGTGGCGGGCAAATATTTGAATTTGAGAATCTGTTCAACCAGTGGTATCAGTAACCGTGAAACAAAATGGCGGCCGTTTTAAATGAGCATATTGAGTAAATTTGTGTTATTTTTCCCCAACTTCCGCATTGAGAGTACAGGCTATTAACTCCTGATAAGAACGGACATTTTCAAGGTGGCAAAAACATGATGGAAGGCTCTTATGAGTACAACAAGAGCAGATACCTTAGAAGTTGAAATTCACTACTTTGTTAATAATAGTAGAATTTGCAAACATAGCATTTTCCCCAGTGAATTGATATGGGGTATATCCCAGTATTTTTGTTCATTTCCTAATACTTGTCATAAATACTCTTACTTACTTAATTATTTGTACTTCAGTAAACATTTAGTATGAATATTAATGAACGCTCCAAACAACTAAGTATATACAATTTAGAATAATTGTTCCATTAAATCTCCAAAGCCTTATCTTTATTACCTTAAAGGACAGTTCATTTAATCACCTCCAACTCGATTAGGGCTTTTATGACCCATTACAAACCACATTATTGTCCAGCGACTTACTTTGAAGAATTTACAACAAAGGTAGTTAAATTTACTAATTACTGAACGGTTAAGCCTTCCCAATGACCTTTTCTTAGCTTTTTTAGGTATGTAGTTATTCACTGTATTTATGGATACCTACAATAGTGTTCGACACTAAGTGTATATATGTTACCGATAAGTCAACCTAAATGACGAAACATTTACTTACTATGCATATAATGTCACATTAAATAAATCATTCTTTTCAGCGTCCCTCGAAAAATCGTCTGTAAGCTGTTTGCAGTAAACCAATATAATCATTCCTTTACAGTTGCTGTCCCTTAAGTGTTTTTTTGGCAAAACTCATACTCATTTAACTTCAGCTCAGGACAATATGTAACCATGCTTTGCGAATAAATATCCATCGTTTGAATGCTGTAAGTGACTAGTCTTACGCTGACTAATATGTGGTCAGAAACTTGGTAGTTGAGTCTCAGCGAATGGCTGGTGTTGGAAAAAATTACCAGCGGATCTAAAAGGAAACTGATGACAGGATATAAAAAAATGCTGGTAGATATTATGCAGTATGGCTTCAAAGGGACTTTGTTGCTGTTGTTCATACTTTTAAGAGAATCAGATACTTGTCAAGAGGTATTCAAACAGTATTTAATAGTGACAACTCAGAAGGGGTGGAAAACAGAAGTACAGGAGAATGTGATTAATTACAAATGCAAACTATTGATTTTCACAGTAAAGGATTATTTTCCAATAAAGGGCTTTTCGATCCAGTTCCACTGGAAAGGACGTTATCATTTTTACAAGTATATTTTTTCGGTTTTTAGTGTTTTGTAATATATGTTTAAAAAACCCTTAATATAAATTTCGCCATAGACAATCCCAGGCCCGTTTGAGAAAGGAGGAAGGAACCCCTTGTTTCCCCAACCCATAGCTTCCATAATTCCTCATCCACAACCTCCCAATTAAATGGTAGTAAATGCTCTCGGGATGCACATTGGGTTTACTGGTTCCCCAATAATGTAACATTAAATGCAGAGAAATGCTAATAACTGTAAAAAAAATCTAAAGCTCTGCTACTAAATCTTACTTACACATCCTTTGTGAGGACGTAAGAGGGTGAATGGGGATCTTCCGACATAGTAATGGAGGTTAGGCGACGGGCTGACTCCCCGTCCCCGGAAAAACTTTAAATATTTCGAAACCTGCAGATAGGCCTCGCAATGGATTGGACTCACGGCAACGACCTCGCAAACGAAAAAAGGACTTTTGCGTTGGATCTTGGAATATCAGATCCATCAAGTACCCTGGCGCTGTTAAAGACCTTTTACACCAGGCCAGCCAATATCAATTTAAAATACTGGCAGTCCAGGAAACGAATTGGACTGGAAACGACATTCAAGACATGAGATCGCACACAATGTTCAAAAGTGGGAAGCCTACTGGAAAATGAGAATTTGGTGTGACCTTTTGTGAATAGGTGGTTCAAATTTCACGTTATTGATTTTAAGGCAGTCAATGAACGGTTGTGTGCGATCCGTATAAAAGCGAAATTCTTCAAAAGGACGAAGAAACGAAGGAAACGTTTTACCCTCACCTGGAAAGACTGGTCAACACATTGCTCACAAATGACACAAAAATATTCGGGGTAATTTGAACGCTAAGACTGGCAATGAGCTATCTCATCGGGGAACGACTGGAGGATATAGCCTCCACGATGGAACAAATGACAACGGCCAGCGCCTGATTGACTTTGCATGTAGCAGAAATCTAGTCATTCGTCCGACTTGCTTCCCACATCGACGCATTCATAAAATGACCTGGATATCACCGGATGGCAACACACAAAACCAGATCGATCATGTTCTGATCCAACAACGTTGGGCCTCGGGCATGCATGAAGTCCGTACATACCGAGGAGCCAATTGTAACTCAGATCATTACTTGATCAAATTAACCTATCGATGTCGTATGTCAAAGGCATGTTCGGTGAAGACCAGCCCGCTGCAAAAATTTGACATCGAAAGGCTCCAAACGGCGTCTGTGGCCAAACATTTCACGCAAATCCTTGACAACCAGCTGGCTCCCATCTTATTAGACGCATCGTTAAAGACGAGCAACGAGCTCTGGATGGAAGTGAAAGTGGCTATCAGGACCGTGGCAGAACAGACAATTGGCCATCAAGTCCGGCACAAGAAGAATGGTTGGTTTGATGATGACTGCCAGAATGCGTTAGATAAAAAGAATCAGGCGTACAAGAAATACGTAGGTAGGAAAACCAGGACGAAGAGAGAACACTATGAAAATCTCAAAAGAGTAGAGAATAAGATAATTAGGATTAAGAAAAGAAGATACTATGACGACGAATTGAGAAGTATAGATGTAAGTTTAGCGAGCAACAACACAAGACAAGCATACAAAGTAGTGAAAAGCCTGAAACGTGGTCATCAGCCCAAAATCACGCTCTGTCGTTATGACATCGGCAATATCATCGCTGATGAAACGAAGATTAAGGAAAGATGGGCACCATATTTCAAAAACCTCCTTAATCCACCGCACAGCTCCAGAATATCCGACCCTCTAGTTGTCTGTGGAGAGCTATCATTGGCCCCACCAACTCTGGATGCAGTTTTTTCCATCATCAAAGACCAAAAGAATAATAAAGCGCCGAGCATTGATGAGATTCCAGTGGAGATCATCAAATATGGTGGCAGTAGTGTTCACCAAGCTATTCATAAAGTCATCCAGTACATTTGGCAACAAGAACATATGCCGAAAGAGTGGAACCAATCAATTATATTCCCTATCCACAAAAAAGGTGACAAGCTACAGTGCGAAAATTATAGAGGCATATCACTACTTTGTACAGCGTAGAAAATATTTTCAAAGATCTTAGAAAATAAAATCGGAACATACGCCAACAGTATTATTGGGGAGTATCAAGGTGGTTTTAGAGCAGGCAGATCGACGCTAGACCAATTGTTCACAGTCAAGCAGGTACTTGAAAAGTGCTGGGAGTTCAGCATAGACGTTCACCAAATTTTCGTTGACTTTAAGCAAGCATACGACAGTATTGATCGTAACTTACTGTACCAAATAATGTTTTGCTTTGGCATCCTAGCCAAATTAGTCCGTCTTACCAAAATAACATTGACATCGATGACCTCCCAAGTCCGCTTCAATAACCAACTCACTGATGCCTTTGACACAAATATTGGACTAAAGCAGGGAGGTTGGCCGGCCCCATTGCCATTCAATTTGGCTCTATAGTACGTCATAAGAATGCTTATTGCCGATACGCGAGATACATTACTCTACAAGTCGAGCCAAATAGTAACCTATGCGGATGACATAAACATTTTATCACGGTCGTTAACAACTTCCAAAGAAATCTTCCTGAAACTCGACAGCGAAGCAAGATTAGTAGAGCTACAAATTAATGAAGATAAAACAAAGCTCATGAGGCAGCCGAGGAAAAATATCTCAAGTATACAAAACATCACACTTGGCGAATAAAATATCGAATATGTTAGCAAATTTGTGTATTTGGGCGCCAAAATAACGAAAACGGGCAATGTAAGAGACGAAATACGCCAAAGAATACCGCTCGCAAATAAAATGTTTTATTCTGTTCTGACGATCTTGAAGACCAGCTGCATACACACGAAAACAAAGCTCCAGGTATACAAATCTGTGATAAGAACTATGTTATGATGTGGGTGTGAAATATGGACCCTAACCCAAGCATCCGCAAATGTATTGAACACCTTTGAGCAGCGGTTCCTGAGGTGAATAATCGGAGCGAAGCTAGACGGGGACCAATGACGAATTCGATACAATCATGAGCTGTATGAAATTTTTGACAAACCGGAGGTCTCAACGATTGTAAGACTACGAAAGCTGTAATGGGATGGACACATGAATCGTATGGACGGCCAACGGATACCCAAAAAGGTATTCGTTGGGAGACCTGAAGGCCGGAGACCAATGGGGAAGCCGAGGAAACGCTGGTCTGCCTTAGTCAGGACGCGGTTAATGGACCGAAACAGTTGGAGGCACTATTTGCAGAAAGCGAAGGCCCGAGAGGGGTTGTAGTGCTAAGAAGAAGAAGTTCCGCAACTAGTGTCACGCCACGGCTTAGAGACATATCTTATTTAACTTTACGCTTATTTAATTTAATCGCTCGGATAAGTGATATTGCAAAATAAAAAAAAGTGTTTATTTAATAATCAAATATTTTAGTTATTTTCTATTGACCCCTGGCGCCTAGCCGGGCACTTAAATTCGCCTTAAACCCATATGCAGCTTACTTAATCATTAGTGCTTATATTCTGAATTTTTTTTTAGCGATCCAAGTTTAAAAATAAAGTAAAGGCCGATTAAAACTTACAATAACAAGAACAATCATGTGTTCAAATTTTCCCAAAAATTTCAGAAATGACTTGTAATAGTGATAAGCCATCAATTACAATCGCTGAAACAACGAGGTCAATAAAGCGCAAATAAAACAGCTGCACCTGTAAATATACGATAGTTCCATTCTGTTTTTAAAGGCGCGACCGGTCTGAACGTTCATTCGTATTTCACAGCAAGTTCTCTCGCAAAATCTAAAAACATAAAATATTATAGGCAATTCAAAAGTGGTGTCATCTTCAAAATTCTCTGTCCAAAACAATTTCATTATTGGCGGTCTTTCCATATAGGAGTGTGACCCTCGAACATTTTTTTACCAAAGGTAGTCCAATTAGAGGTTTTGATGAGAAATTTTCAAAATAGGACTGACTTATCATTTTTGCTTCAAGGGATAGAAAAAGAGGGAAAATGTTTGAAAAATGTGTCCCCTCCACGCTTTTGATGCAAAAAATCCGAAAAAATTAATGGAAGTAGGTCTTTATGAGAACTCCGCTCTAGACGGTCCCAAGCCCATTTGAGAAAGGAGGAGGGAACCCCTTGTTTCCCCAACCTACAGCTTCCGTGATTTCTCATCCTAAGCTCAACGATTAATTGGTAGCAAACATGTGATATATGCATATATATATATATATATATATATATATATATATATATATATATATATATATATATATATATATATATATGTAAGGGGTGACCAATAACAAGTCTACACATTTTTGTCAAAAAAAACATAGTTTTTGTAAAGATTGAGCTGTAATGTTTATTTGTTATGAAAATTTTGTCCCTTACAATTAAATATGAAACATTACTTCGGGCATATGTGCACCTCGTGCTGCTCAAATGATGATTGTAATTTTCGATGACATTTTCGCACATTTCCGGCGTTATGTTGGCTCGAATATTGTTTTTTAATGCTTGAGTAGTCTGGGGAGCATCAGCGTAAACAGGATCCTTAAGAAATCCCCAAAGGAAGAAGTCACAAGGAGTCAAATCACACGATCTCGCCGGGCAATTTATGGGTCCATTTCGTGAAAACCAAAAAATTCACGTAGAGCGCGAAATGTTTGCACTGGCGATTCATTATTTTTGTGAAAAATTTTAACAATAATAAAACGTTCAGCTGATGTGTACGACGCCATGGTTAGAATTGTAAAAGACCAAACTGTCATAATCTGTCAACATATGGACCTGAAATCGGTGATAAATAAGAGTTAAGGCCCATTCACATGTGTACACTTGTTATGAATCACCCTATATGTAAATATATATGTATATATATATATATATATATATATATATATATATATATATATATATATATATATATACCCATGGCAAAAAAAGCCGCACTAGTAGCATTTCATTACTCATGCAAAATTTAATAAAAAAAGGAAATTTCGCCGGTACGGTTTTATTTATTTAAGACAAAGTGTTAGGGTTGGCGGGCAGAAAAATTTTCGCTAAAAAGATGGAAAAACCCAATATCTAATTTTTTGACCTTTGTTAAAAAAGAGTAATAAAGTAAAAAAGAGGTGGTTTTTTGGTTTCTGTTATTTTTATTATGTTGAGATATTCTTAGAATTCAAAAATTTTCTGTATACTCTTCTTCTTTTCTTATAATTTTTTTTTTCAGTATTTCGTTGATCCTCCTTTGGCCTTCAAAACAGCTTCCACTCTTCTGGGCATTGGATGATAGAGATTTTGGATCTGGTTTTTGGTTTTTGGTTATACCACACTTAATTCAAAATAATTTATAACTCCTCGATAGATTTCGGAGTCTTCTCTTGGATTTTTCGTTGCGTAATTCCCTACAAATTTTCAATGATATTAAGGTCTGAGCTGTTTCCTGGCCAGGATACCGATCCCCAGATTTTCTTTTAATTGTGTTAACTGTGCATACACAATGACCATTAGAATGCATTTTTAGATAAATCCTAAGGATTCACTGACAGCGCAAGCTCGGTGGTAAGGTGCACTATCGTCTTAAAAAAGTGGGGTTTTCAAAATAGCAGCTCAGCTCCTCAATTGTTGGAACCACGCCTTCTTTGATGACATTTTTATATTTTTCTGCATTCACGGAACCCTCTAGCAACAAAATTTGTCCAGCTCCATACTATGTTATGTATCCCCATACCATTACATAAGGTGACTACTTGACTGTTCGCAGAATGTACTCATCGGAATATTGTTCCTTCGATCTCCTTTAAACTGTGGCTTTTCCATCGGATTCAATCAAATCGAACTTCAATTCTTCAGAAAATATGACCTTTTGTCAATCAGAAACCGTCCATATCTTATGCTCCTTGGTCCATTCTAACCGTTTTTCTTCAAAGCTGCTGTTAACGCGGCTTTTTGATAGGTCGACGAGCTCGAAGACTCGTATTCGTTAGGCGTCTGGAGACAGTTCTTTTGATCATTTGCATTCCCAGATTTTTCTGAAAGTCTCTTCTCAATTCCCTAGCAGTCTAGAACCGGTTTTGAAGGCACATTCGTTCCAACGATCGAACTTCCTGCGGTGTAGTGATTCTTGGTGTCCCACTTCCGGTTTTCCTCTGTATGCTTCCAGTTTCTTGGTTTTTTAAAAAACGTCGCAATTTTTTGAAAAATTCTTCTTTTCAAATAGTTTTCCCCACTCAGTGCTATAATAAGGTGTTTTTGTTCTTAGTTTAACACCGTAATTAAAACTTCTAAAAAATTACTTCCGATGGACGTTCTCTGATTTCTGAAATTTTGATGGACAAATTTTGACAGATTGTATCTTTTTATAGTAGTAAAATGTATGTATAAACAGTTAAACAGAAAATTTATGATCAGTCGTAACCCTTTCCTAACATTTTCTACCTGCAAAGTGGAAAATTTGCGAATATTCGAGGTGCGCCTTTTTTCTCCCTATATATATATATATATATATACTCGTATATATATATATATATATATATATATATATATATATATATATATATATATATATATATATATATATATATATATATAAATATAAATATGTATATATATATATATATATATATATATATATATATATATATATATATATATATACTCGTTTATATATATACATATATATATATATATATATATATATATATATACTCGTTTATATATATACATATATATATATATATATATATATATATATATATATATATATATATATATATATATATATATATATATATATATATATATATATATATATATATATATATATATATATATATGGGGAGATGGGCCGGTCCCATTGCTATTGGCTCCGGAGTAAGTCGTAAGGAAGCTACCTGTCGATATACGAAGTACATTACTATACAAGTCGAGCCAAATAGTATCATTTTTTTTGTAAATTTCTTTCTAAAACTACCTAGCCTTATTGAAAGGATTATTTAAAGCGATCTGTAAGATTTTTTGCTTGCGCTACTCAAAGTCTAATTAATTCAAACCTATTTTATTATCTTAATATACTTTCAGTATGCTTAATCTATTTTCAAGGATAGGTATGCTAATGTGCCAAATGAGGGACTAAATGACTGTCTTTGTTTTATCTCTATCCCAAGGAACTTTAAAGCGGCGGATTTGGATAAGTGGTAACGAAAGTTTAAACAAAACTACCGGAAGCAACGTCAGGCAAAGTCAGTAGCGCTTTATTCAATACTAATCGTTATAAATTTTAAAAGAATATAAAGCAAATTCCAAACAATAACAATACAAAAACTTAATGGCGTAAATGGCTCGCTAAATTTACACGTTATCAGTTAAACACATTTTATCAAAAAACTATAGCAAATTCAAATTAATTAAGATTTTTACATATTTTATGATTTGATTGGAAAAAGGAAAAAAACCATGTAACACTATTCAAAATTATTTATAATTTTAGCACAACAGTGAACTTTGATCCCACACCTAATACGTTATAACCTAATTCTAATAAAATTAAATCAAAAAACTTTATCTTATTCGAAAAAACTCGATCACAATATTCTTGACCTACGCATTTAACCTTATCTCTAAGCCTAATATAATAAACATAACATATACCTAACCTATCCATAATTTTTAACACAAACAAACAACAATACTAAATTTAGCAATAATGAGCTGAAACTCAAGAACTAAGTAACGAAAAACACAAAAACTGAAAATAAACACGAATAATTTAGACATTGTCACTCAGCCACCAATACCTAGATTGCCCGTCTAAGCTCGATCAGCTTCAACGAATCTAGCAAATAAGAATCTCCATTGGAATTGTTGGTCTCGTGAACTCAAATTCAGAGGATATTTTATCTTCTTATCGGTGGCACTTCTATATATGTGATATATGACTGGGACGCCGTCAGAATCAGAAACATATCGATTTATGTCCGAATACACGAATGCTTCTGGAGGAACGAAGCCAGTAACGATGCAAGTCGCAATATAACCGTCTGTAGGGTGGAACGGCTGTGAAATCCAAGGGTTTTCACTCACAGTTACAGATCGCGCAATATGAATCCAAAGAAGTTTCAGTATGAAGATATCGACTCTTGTCACTTGAACAGTTTGATAAATTCTTCTATTCGATATATAATGCTTCCAATTCGTCTCAGGCTTTTTTACAAACCAGTACATGCACGAAGACATTTCCTTTCGATAACTCTTAATTTTTCCATAGTACTAGCACTCTGGTTGTACTAGATCTGACATTCATATGTCAAAACTGGTCTAACCAGGGTCTTGTAACAGATAATTTTGACCTTTTGATCAATGCATCTGGGATGAAAGAGTCTTCATAGGGCTATGACTACTTTTTGTGCCTTACCGGCATGATTGTGACATGTCAAGTACAGTACAAATACTGATCAAGATGACATGATTTATGTGGAATCCGTTCTGAACTACCCTCGCCAGCCATGATGTGGAAATCCTTCCAATTACGTTTCAGGTCTTGACTGACCCCCTGCATCGTTGTCCGAAACAAGATTGCTTTGGCCAAACGTTAAAATCAAAGCTGTTCAATAGCTTGCGAATGAATACTGCGAAGATGAGAGGCGCAGCAACTGTTCCCTGCTGTAGACCTTTCAAGATATTGAATTCGCGCATTGTTGTCAGATTTCCATCAGTTCCAATAAACGATTTCCCGTATAACATATGTCAGCGGAGGCCAATTGCGATAGCGGATCGGATATAAATTATACACGGGCGTTTGATTGTACACTTTATTGGGGAAGAACCATACTCCTTCACGTCTACACACCGATTGCCTCGGTCAGTCCTATTCGGGTCTCGACTCGGCACAAGTCGGTGACAGCTCGGCCACTCTTGATTTTGGGCTCGTCTCGAGCTCGGGATCATCG
The DNA here is from genome assembly GCA_963969285.1 of Odontomyia ornata. NCBI lineage: Eukaryota > Metazoa > Arthropoda > Insecta > Diptera > Stratiomyidae > Odontomyia > Odontomyia ornata. The sequence goes on along the minus strand of OZ017740.1, from coordinate 263,286,591 downwards.
ACTTCGACGTCGTCGTCGACTTTGTCTACTTCTTGGTGTGGCTAACACCATGGCTTCAACTTTTCGCTTGAAAAGATTGATGTGAATGTTCGGGTTGGGCGGTCCTCCCTGGGTGGACCCTCTACCACGTATCGGTTGAATCTCAAGACTCGTTTGACTCAGTACGGCCCTCTGTGTCGTGGTTCCAATTTCCTCGACTCTCTGGTTGACGGCAAAGCATTTTCGATGACTACGAGGTCTCCGGCCTCATAGGTTCTGGGCTTTCGGTGTCGCTCGTAGAATCGGGACTTCCATCGATTCCGCTCGGTCAAGATATTCTGTGGAGCGGCATTTCTTCTTTCCGCCGTTGATGAGGGTTGTGCCGCACCTTCGGATCGGGGCGGCTCGTCGTCGTTGAGTGCAAGCACCAGGTGATTTTGGATAACGTTCCTTAGCGGGAAATCGAAGACGATTTCGTTCGGACAAAACTTCGTAGTTGCCTTCTCCATCGAATTGATGCTCCACTGTAAGTCCCTAATACCTTTGTCCCAACCGCGCTGACTGGTCATCGACGTTCGCAGGTAATCGAGAATGGTTTTATTCAGCCTCTCGACCTGCCCATTGGCTTTCGGACTGCGGACGGCGGTCTTCGAATGGGCAATCTGATTATCGCTGCGATGTGTTTCGAATGTAATCAATGTAAAGGCGGTTCCTCTGTCGGTGATTAGTCGATTCGGCAGTCCAAAGTATGCGGTTGGCTCGTTGAGAATTTCGATGGCAGGCCGACTCTTGGCAGATCGGACGGCTTTGAGGATCACATATTTGCTGAAAGGATCCGACGCGGCAATAACGTGGGTGTTGCCCTTTGCACTCCTCGAAAACGGGCCGAGGTGATCCAGGTGCAGAACATGGAAAGGCACTGGATCGACATCGTAACAGTGCGTCCGTCCTTCTGGTTCCCCGGTGAGCGCCTTATTGTGAAAGCATTGTATACATGACGTAATATACGATTTCACATAATTGCGCATTCTCGCAAACCAGAAGCGTTGTTGTATGCGGTTGAGCGTTTTATCAACACTGAAGTGGCTGAAGTGGTATTCTGTTTATCGATTCTCTCCGATAAGGAATTTAAGTACTGATAAATTTAAGAATATTATTTATTTTATTTACATTGTCTGCTGGTCCTCTCGCAGTAAGTGCAAATGACACCTCGAACTTGCCGAAGTTAGTAGGTATCCCACCTCAATTCATCGCGCCTTTTGCTGCCTGAAAATCAACCAATGACTTAGTTCTAATTGTCAGTTTATCGGCATTGACTTTTTTGATCACAAAATCATTTAACCCATTTTTGGCTGCCAAAAGCCGAACCATATCTTTGCCTGTTTGCCCAAATACATTGATTGGTGGGACTCTTTCTTTCTTTTGATTAACCTTGACGGATGGAGCAGCAGACAAAACTTTTGGTTCTGGAAGCAACGTCCATCCCCTTACAATGTTAATGCTTGCTTAATGGTATTGTGGGAGTCAACGCAGTAGCAGACATTAGAAACTAGCGGAGGGGTAAAAAGCCCGCGTTGACATACTGGGGCCGACTAGTGCTCAGTGGTATCGTGGGTCGTCCGGGACACCCTCTGCTCGTATTGTGCCACTCTATACATCAGAACTTGCGCTAAAAGGAAGGGGTGGATTGATTGGACTCATTTCAAGAGAGGAAAAAAATATTTTTAATACGTAGGGGCCGTTTTATTGAATTAAAAAAAAAAACAATTCAGTATGAAAATAGAATCTATGGAAAATATCAAATTAATAAGATAGACAAATTAAGTCCCCTTTTAAGTAAAACAAAATATTTCTAACAATCACTTTAAAATTAGTCTAAAACGACAAACTTCAGTAAATGTGAATTGTTTAACGAAAAATAAATACAAAACATTTATTTGATATCCGCAGTCCAATTCTCTGTTTTCTTGAAAAGCCGTCGCCCCGGGTTTGTTGTGATGCATCCTTTAGACACTGAAGATGACTCAAATGAGTCAAAATGCGTCTGTTCACACGGCAAAGCCAGGCCCGACGGCTTTAAAAAAAATGTTTGCTAATTTGTAACAAAAAAAAAATTACTTATACCTTTCGTTGCTGCTGAGTGCTCTACAACTGGAAGGAGAGGCACTGAAAAATTACTGCCAGATGTTTTTTTTTTGTGTCTATTGAAATTGAAACGTAGCGAAAATCGTGAATGTATCGGCAACTAACTTGACCTTACGTTCTTCTACAGTACTGCATTCCATATGTCTTAGCTTTGCTCATCACGATTTTTGCATTTTATAAGGGTTGATTAGATCAATGAAGAACACGAATTTCACCCTCACAGATTTGCAGTATTTTACAATTCACATTGACTATTCTCTATTTCTAATCAAATTCAGTTGTATCTATTTTGAGTTCAAGGATCCTGCTTCTGTCCCTTAGGATGTCAACCTATTTCACAGCTAACAATCTCAATTTCACATTAACGACACTTCTTGCCCATTGAGTCCCAGAACAAATCTTTGGCGAAGTTCATGCTAATGTTTAACTTTCAACATCGCTTCACAAGGTGGATGATTATCAACTGATGCGAGCAGTCACCGGAATTAGTCATATCTTGGCGCTCGAGGCAGAGGACTAGAATCTTTCGCACAATGGAGTCACAAAGGCCGTCTACACCCTACTGAACACAAAAAACTACCTCCGATAAGCATGATATACGTTTTTTGTGTCTCGCAAATAAATTAAAAAACACGATATCCACTGAGAATTTTGTAAAAAAATTCACTCGACAGTTTCTCGAGCGTTTGTAACGGAATCTGCATTTGTGCACTCTGACAACCGTCCACACAGCCACAAATAATAGCTTTTTTTCTTTTTACACAAACTTCCGGTTTCACCGTTTGCAACTAAGTCTCGATCAGTTCCGTCACCCCTTTTCCCAATCATCCACCGCCGTATAGAGGTAACGTGATTAAAATTCAATACCCTTCGATCTCATTCCCTCCATACCTCTTTTGACTTTCGCCAAATGCAACCGTTCATATTCGATGTATGTATGGTGATCTGTATGTAACCATGATAGCGTTTAATTGAGTGCAGATTGTCAACAACAATTACATTTGACGAAATTGAAAAAATTTCCTTGCGCCCGGGAGAACTTGAAACCACGGTCTCAGTAGACCACCAGCTTACAAGTCGACCACGCTATTAGCTATGCCAGCTTCCGATAATCTTTCATTCATCAAATAGTCAAGTTCAATTGCCAAAAGCAGTTGAAAACTTGCATCAATATTATTGTTATCGAAAATCGAACAAAATCTTGTTAATAGGAAGGAAAGAATGAAGTTTTGTTAGTAGAGTGAAAAATGAAATTTTATTAGTGGGAAGATAAAAGTGTCTTCCTCACTAACAAAATTAAAATGTTTCCATGAAAAACATTCATTTTATCAGTTGCTACTAAAATAGCGAATAACGCTTACCTTCTAATATTTGGGGGCCGCCGTTTTCAATCTTCTTCGTAGCACTACAGCCCCTCTTGGGTCTTTGCTTTCTGCAAATAGCACCTCCAACTGTCTCGGTTTATTGACCGCATCATCCAATTTCAAAACCCAAACAGCGGTGAACTGTATTTGTCAATCGAGCCAGACCAGCGTTTCCTCGTTTTCCCCACTAGTGTCTCCCCTGCAGTTCTCCCAACGAATATCTTTTGGAGTATCCATTGTTCATCCTTACGATTCATGTGCCCAGCCCATTACAGCTTCTGCATTCTTACAAACGTTGAGACCTCCGGCTCGTCAAAAATATCATACAGTTCATGATTGTATCGAATTCGTCATTGGTCCCAGTCCAGCTTCGCTCTTATTATTCGCCTAAGAACCCGTCACTCAAAGACGTTCAATATATTTGCCGATGCTTGGGTTAGGGTTGATGTTCTACACTCATAGCATAACACAAGTCTTATCACAAATTTGTATACATGGAGCTTTGTTTTCCTGTGTATGCAGCTGGTCTTGAAGAACATCAAAACAGAAAAAAAAATATTTTATTTACGAGCTGTATTCTTTGGCTTATTTCGGCTCTTTCATGATTGGTTTTCGTTCTTTTGGCGCCTAAATGCAAAAATTCACTCATATTTTTCATACTGTAGTCGCCAAGTGTGATATTTTGTATGCTTGAGGTATTTTTCCTCGGCTGCGTTATGAGCTTTGTTTTATTTCCATTTATTTGTAGCCCTACTAGTTTTGCTCTTCTATTGAGTTTCAGGAAGATTTCTTTGGAAGTTGTTAATGACCGTGACAAAAAAAATGATACTATTTGGCTCGACTTGTATAGTAATGTACTTCGTATATCGACAGGTAGCTTCCTTACGACTTACTCCGGAGCCAATAGCAATGGGACCGGCCCATCTCCCCATATATATATATATATATATATATATATATATATATATATATATATATATATATATATATATATATATATATATATATATATATATATATATATGGGGAGATGGGCCGGTCCCATTGCTATTGGCTCCGGAGTAAGTCGTAAGGAAGCTACCTGTCGATATACGAAGTACATTACTATACAAGTCGAGCCAAATAGTATCATTTTTTTTGTCACGGTCATTAACAACTTCCAAAGAAATCTTCCTGAAACTCAATAGAAGAGCAAAACTAGTAGGGCTACAAATAAATGGAAATAAAACAAAGCTCATAACGCAGCCGAGGAAAAATACCTCAAGCATACAAAATATCACACTTGGCGACTACAGTATGAAAAATATGAGTGAATTTTTGCATTTAGGCGCCAAAAGAACGAAAACCAATCATGAAAGAGCCGAAATAAGCCAAAGAATACAGCTCGTAAATAAAATATTTTTTTTTCTGTTTTGATGTTCTTCAAGACCAGCTGCATACACAGGAAAACAAAGCTCCATGTATACAAATTTGTGATAAGACTTGTGTTATGCTATGAGTGTAGAACATCAACCCTAACCCAAGCATCGGCAAATATATTGAACGCCTTTGAGTGACGGGTTCTTAGGCGAATAATAAGAGCGAAGCTGGACTGGGACCAATGACGAATTCGATACAATCATGAACTGTATGATATTTTTGACGAGCCGGAGGTCTCAACGTTTGTAAGAATGCAGAAGCTGTAATGGGCTGGGCACATGAATCGTAAGGATGAACAATGGATACTCCAAAAGATATTCGTTGGGAGAACTGCAGGGGAGACACTAGTGGGGAAAACGAGGAAACGCTGGTCTGGCTCGATTGACAAATACAGTTCACCGCTGTTTGGGTTTTGAAATTGGATGATGCGGTCAATAAACCGAGACAGTTGGAGGTGCTATTTGCAGAAAGCAAAGACCCAAGAGGGGCTGTAGTGCTACGAAGAAGATTGAAAACGGCGGCCCCCAAATATTAGAAGGTAAGCGTTATTCGCTATTTTAGTAGCAACTGATAAAATGAATGTTTTTCATGGAAACATTTTAATTTTGTTAGTGAGGAAGACACTTTTATCTTCCCACTAATAAAATTTCATTTTTCACTCTACTAACAAAACTTCATTCTTTCCTTCCTATTAACAAGATTTTGTTCGATTTTCGATAACAATAATATTGATGCAAGTTTTCAACTGCTTTTGGCAATTGAACTTGACTATTTGATGAATGAAAGATTATCGGAAGCTGGCATAGCTAATAGCGTGGTCGACTTGTAAGCTGGTGGTCTACTGAGACCGTGGTTTCAAGTTCTCCCGGGCGCAAGGAAATTTTTTCAATTTCGTCAAATGTAATTGTTGTTGACAATCTGCACTCAATTAAACGCTATCATGGTTACATACAGATCACCATACATACATCGAATATGAACGGTTGCATTTGGCGAAAGTCAAAAGAGGTATGGAGGGAATGAGATCGAAGGGTATTGAATTTTAATCACGTTACCTCTATACGGCGGTGGATGATTGGGAAAAGGGGTGACGGAACTGATCGAGACTTAGTTGCAAACGGTGAAACCGGAAGTTTGTGTAAAAAGAAAAAAAGCTATTATTTGTGGCTGTGTGGACGGTTGTCAGAGTGCACAAATGCAGATTCCGTTACAAACGCTCGAGAAACTGTCGAGTGAATTTTTTTACAAAATTCTCAGTGGATATCGTGTTTTTTAATTTATTTGCGAGACACAAAAAACGTATATCATGCTTATCGGAGGTAGTTTTTTGTGTTCAGTAGGGTGTAGACGGCCTTTGTGACTCCATTGTGCGAAAGATTCTAGTCCTCTGCCTCGAGCGCCAAGATATGACTAATTCCGGTGACTGCTCGCATCAGTTGATAATCATCCACCTTGTGAAGCGATGTTGAAAGTTAAACATTAGCATGAACTTCGCCAAAGATTTGTTCTGGGACTCAATGGGCAAGAAGTGTCGTTAATGTGAAATTGAGATTGTTAGCTGTGAAATAGGTTGACATCCTAAGGGACAGGAGCAGGATCCTTGAACTCAAAATAGATACAACTGAATTTGATTAGAAATAGAGAATAGTCAATGTGAATTGTAAAATACTGCAAATCTGTGAGGGTGAAATTCGTGTTCTTCATTGATCTAATCAACCCTTATAAAATGCAAAAATCGTGATGAGCAAAGCTAAGACATATGGAATGCAGTACTGTAGAAGAACGTAAGGTCAAGTTAGTTGCCGATACATTCACGATTTTCGCTACGTTTCAATTTCAATAGACACAAAAAAAAAACATCTGGCAGTAATTTTTCAGTGCCTCTCCTTCCAGTTGTAGAGCACTCAGCAGCAACGAAAGGTATAAGTAATTTTTTTTTTGTTACAAATTAGCAAACATTTTTTTTAAAGCCGTCGGGCCTGGCTTTGCCGTGTGAACAGACGCATTTTGACTCATTTGAGTCATCTTCAGTGTCTAAAGGATGCATCACAACAAACCCGGGGCGACGGCTTTTCAAGAAAACAGAGAATTGGACTGCGGATATCAAATAAATGTTTTGTATTTATTTTTCGTTAAACAATTCACATTTACTGAAGTTTGTCGTTTTAGACTAATTTTAAAGTGATTGTTAGAAATATTTTGTTTTACTTAAAAGGGGACTTAATTTGTCTATCTTATTAATTTGATATTTTCCATAGATTCTATTTTCATACTGAATTGTTTTTTTTTTTAATTCAATAAAACGGCCCCTACGTATTAAAAATATTTTTTTCCTCTCTTGAAATGAGTCCAATCAATCCACCCCTTCCTTTTAGCGCAAGTTCTGATGTATAGAGTGGCACAATACGAGCAGAGGGTGTCCCGGACGACCCACGATACCACTGAGCACTAGTCGGCCCCAGTATGTCAACGCGGGCTTTTTACCCCTCCGCTAGTTTCTAATGTCTGCTACTGCGTTGACTCCCACAATACCATTAAGCAAGCATTAACATTGTAAGGGGATGGACGTTGCTTCCAGAACCAAAAGTTTTGTCTGCTGCTCCATCCGTCAAGGTTAATCAAAAGAAAGAAAGAGTCCCACCAATCAATGTATTTGGGCAAACAGGCAAAGATATGGTTCGGCTTTTGGCAGCCAAAAATGGGTTAAATGATTTTGTGATCAAAAAAGTCAATGCCGATAAACTGACAATTAGAACTAAGTCATTGGTTGATTTTCAGGCAGCAAAAGGCGCGATGAATTGAGGTGGGATACCTACTAACTTCGGCAAGTTCGAGGTGTCATTTGCACTTACTGCGAGAGGACCAGCAGACAATGTAAATAAAATAAATAATATTCTTAAATTTATCAGTACTTAAATTCCTTATCGGAGAGAATCGATAAACAGAATACCACTTCAGCCACTTCAGTGTTGATAAAACGCTCAACCGCATACAACAACGCTTCTGGTTTGCGAGAATGCGCAATTATGTGAAATCGTATATTACGTCATGTATACAATGCTTTCACAATAAGGCGCTCACCGGGGAACCAGAAGGACGGACGCACTGTTACGATGTCGATCCAGTGCCTTTCCATGTTCTGCACCTGGATCACCTCGGCCCGTTTTCGAGGAGTGCAAAGGGCAACACCCACGTTATTGCCGCGTCGGATCCTTTCAGCAAATATGTGATCCTCAAAGCCGTCCGATCTGCCAAGAGTCGGCCTGCCATCGAAATTCTCAACGAGCCAACCGCATACTTTGGACTGCCGAATCGACTAATCACCGACAGAGGAACCGCCTTTACATTGATTACATTCGAAACACATCGCAGCGATAATCAGATTGCCCATTCGAAGACCGCCGTCCGCAGTCCGAAAGCCAATGGGCAGGTCGAGAGGCTGAATAAAACCATTCTCGATTACCTGCGAACGTCGATGACCAGTCAGTGCGGTTGGGACAAAGGTATTAGGGACTTACAGTGGAGCATCAATTCGATGGAGAAGGCAACTACGAAGTTTTGTCCGAACGAAATCGTCTTCGATTTCCCGCTAAGGAACGTTATCCAAAATCACCTGGTGCTTGCACTCAACGACGACGAGCCGCCCCGATCCGAAGGTGCGGCACAACCCTCATCAACGGCGGAAAGAAGAAATGCCGCTCCACAGAATATCTTGACCGAGCGGAATCGATGGAAGTCCCGATTCTACGAGCGACACCGAAAGCCCAGAACCTATGAGGCCGGAGACCTCGTAGTCATCGAAAATGCTTTGCCGTCAACCAGAGAGTCGAGGAAATTGGAACCACGACACAGAGGGCCGTACTGAGTCAAACGAGTCTTGAGATTCAACCGATACGTGGTAGAGGGTCCACCCAGGGAGGACCGCCCAACCCGAACATTCACATCAATCTTTTCAAGCGAAAAGTTGAAGCCATGGTGTTAGCCACACCAAGAAGTAGACAAAGTCGACGACGACGTCGAAGTCGATGATCCCGAGCTCGAGACGAGCCCAAAATCAAGAGTGGCCGAGCTGTCACCGACTTGTGCCGAGTCGAGACCCGAATAGGACTGACCGAGGCAATCGGTGTGTAGACGTGAAGGAGTATGGTTCTTCCCCAATAAAGTGTACAATCAAACGCCCGTGTATAATTTATATCCGATCCGCTATCGCAATTGGCCTCCGCTGACATATGTTATACGGGAAATCGTTTATTGGAACTGATGGAAATCTGACAACAATGCGCGAATTCAATATCTTGAAAGGTCTACAGCAGGGAACAGTTGCTGCGCCTCTCATCTTCGCAGTATTCATTCGCAAGCTATTGAACAGCTTTGATTTTAACGTTTGGCCAAAGCAATCTTGTTTCGGACAACGATGCAGGGGGTCAGTCAAGACCTGAAACGTAATTGGAAGGATTTCCACATCATGGCTGGCGAGGGTAGTTCAGAACGGATTCCACATAAATCATGTCATCTTGATCAGTATTTGTACTGTACTTGACATGTCACAATCATGCCGGTAAGGCACAAAAAGTAGTCATAGCCCTATGAAGACTCTTTCATCCCAGATGCATTGATCAAAAGGTCAAAATTATCTGTTACAAGACCCTGGTTAGACCAGTTTTGACATATGAATGTCAGATCTAGTACAACCAGAGTGCTAGTACTATGGAAAAATTAAGAGTTATCGAAAGGAAATGTCTTCGTGCATGTACTGGTTTGTAAAAAAGCCTGAGACGAATTGGAAGCATTATATATCGAATAGAAGAATTTATCAAACTGTTCAAGTGACAAGAGTCGATATCTTCATACTGAAACTTCTTTGGATTCATATTGCGCGATCTGTAACTGTGAGTGAAAACCCTTGGATTTCACAGCCGTTCCACCCTACAGACGGTTATATTGCGACTTGCATCGTTACTGGCTTCGTTCCTCCAGAAGCATTCGTGTATTCGGACATAAATCGATATGTTTCTGATTCTGACGGCGTCCCAGTCATATATCACATATATAGAAGTGCCACCGATAAGAAGATAAAATATCCTCTGAATTTGAGTTCACGAGACCAACAATTCCAATGGAGATTCTTATTTGCTAGATTCGTTGAAGCTGATCGAGCTTAGACGGGCAATCTAGGTATTGGTGGCTGAGTGACAATGTCTAAATTATTCGTGTTTATTTTCAGTTTTTGTGTTTTTCGTTACTTAGTTCTTGAGTTTCAGCTCATTATTGCTAAATTTAGTATTGTTGTTTGTTTGTGTTAAAAATTATGGATAGGTTAGGTATATGTTATGTTTATTATATTAGGCTTAGAGATAAGGTTAAATGCGTAGGTCAAGAATATTGTGATCGAGTTTTTTCGAATAAGATAAAGTTTTTTGATTTAATTTTATTAGAATTAGGTTATAACGTATTAGGTGTGGGATCAAAGTTCACTGTTGTGCTAAAATTATAAATAATTTTGAATAGTGTTACATGGTTTTTTTCCTTTTTCCAATCAAATCATAAAATATGTAAAAATCTTAATTAATTTGAATTTGCTATAGTTTTTTGATAAAATGTGTTTAACTGATAACGTGTAAATTTAGCGAGCCATTTACGCCATTAAGTTTTTGTATTGTTATTGTTTGGAATTTGCTTTATATTCTTTTAAAATTTATAACGATTAGTATTGAATAAAGCGCTACTGACTTTGCCTGACGTTGCTTCCGGTAGTTTTGTTTAAACTTTCGTTACCACTTATCCAAATCCGCCGCTTTAAAGTTCCTTGGGATAGAGATAAAACAAAGACAGTCATTTAGTCCCTCATTTGGCACATTAGCATACCTATCCTTGAAAATAGATTAAGCATACTGAAAGTATATTAAGATAATAAAATAGGTTTGAATTAATTAGACTTTGAGTAGCGCAAGCAAAAAATCTTACAGATCGCTTTAAATAATCCTTTCAATAAGGCTAGGTAGTTTTAGAAAGAAATTTAACACTGATGTAATATACTTGTATATAGATTAGAATCAGATAACTGCAGCATTCCAGAAGACCATCAGGAAATTAAGAAACAAATAATGCATTTTTAGCATCATAAAATTTAGGTTGACATTGAAGAATTTTTACTGAATCCGGTGAAAGCTACTTTTCCACCTGTAAATGCCTACTCATTTTTACAAAAAATCAATATCTTGTATGCTTCTACAACATCAAAATCTACAAAGCATGCCATCCTTTCAACAAACTCTGTTTTGTTGCAATTTCTACTTTGTCCACATCAGTCACATACCGAGTTTTCGAAGTCATAAAACTATTTCTGAAAAACATTTTAAGTTCAAAGGAATTCCAAACTTATATGGAAACTAGGGGAAATGGGATGAAAAATGTTCACATGTCCTTGGATCCACTTGGGTCGACAAGCCAGGGATGATTGAAAATCCTTTAAACCAGCCCAAACCGAGCGAATCAAAGTCCTAGGCACAGAAATGACTGTGAGGGTGGAAAGGGATATTCAAGAGCGCCATCAATCAAAGATTTAAAAATATTCTCGATGGATAAAAACGCAACGAAATGGCATAATCGAGCCAAATCGATTGGGTGTGATGGTTCTCGATGGTATAATAGAGTGTGATATAGAAAAGTATTTCGAGAAATCATAAATCATTTAGGTAGGTTGTATTTTTGGTAGCGGGATTCTTTTCAAGAATAAGAAGTTAAAAATTTGCGAATATATTTATGAATTTCAGACATTTTATCCTTATTTTATCGATTCCTTCTTCAACCAACTAAGTTATGTGATAATATTATCCGGCTTTTGAGGAAACTTATTTTACGGGAATTCAGAAGAGGAAAAATTTGTTGAAAAAGTAACTTTTATAGACTGGCTATTGAATAAAGTTGCTGAGTTAAATACGAGTCGGTGCGCTAAGTAAAATACTTGGTCTGAAAAGTTTATTTTGTACCAAAATTATTATTTAAGTATGAAAATGTCTGTGAAATATTTGGCAACTGTTGAATACATATTTATTGAATGCAAGCATATTGAATACTTAGTTTTAGGGTTTGTGCTATAATCTATAGAAATCAATTCCTGTATCCATCTGTCAGCCTCATTGTATGTTGCAGCATTAATTATTCAATTTTAATTGTTTAAAAGTTGTGCACTAAAATTTAAGATGCTACTAATGTCTCCTTCTCTTCTCTTTTTGAAAATATTAAATATAGTCTCTAATCATTGAAAGTCTGTAACTCTCAGTTATTCTATGCTCTAAAATAGCTCAAGTTCATCGCTTCGAACACAAGTATTGTAGATTTCATTGAAAATTGCTTTGACTTTTCTTTTTCTTACCAACTAATAAAGCAACCTTTGACTTATGCATATAAATGGTCAGTTAAGTACCACCATTCCGCAAAATTACTTGCAGAATCATCAGCAAATCGATTTCTACTGAACATGTATTTCTCTTCCCATTTCCTTCTCCTCTTTCCTGCTTGGCATTCCAATAACCTATGTTAACATTTATATTAGCAACATGTCGTTACCACTGCCGCTATCCTCTCCTCTCTTTAGTCAGGAGTACATGAGGGATAGCAAATATTTTCAAATGTTTCAATTCACAAGGGCTTCGAATTAGAGGAGATTGTAACAAATAGACTCTCCAGCTCTTTCCTACTTTATGGCGGATGAAATAGATGAATTGAGAATTTAAAGCGCTTAAGTTGTTTGTATGATCAAATTGTTGATTAGATAATCTAACGAGCGCATCAATATTGTCGCGTGTTATGGTTCGCGGCCGATAATTTTAATGTTCCGGGAAAAATGGAAACTCACTGACTTTTAAATTAAGTTAAAAGAGTTTATTTACTAAGAATGCAACATCGTTAATTTCACTATTTCACAAATCGCATTTTAATCTAACTTTCACCTGTCTCTAAATTTCTATTACAACTATCTTCACTAACAATCACTATCTCACCCACGATTATCATTTTGGCTTCCGGCTTACGGTGTTCCTGTATACGATATACGACGTCATTGATTCGCTTTGTAACTCGGTACGGTCTCTCCCAATTATGCTTTGGAGACCTACCCTTCCGCCGTCGTGGGTTATATAGCCACACCAAGTTTTCTTGCTGGAAGCCTGTAGAATTTGCCTTTAGATCATACCTGGTCTTCATGCGGTCCGTAGCCAATTCGATGTGTTTTCGCACTGTCCAGTGTATCTGGTTCAACCGTTTCCTTAGCTCACTTGCATACTCCGAGATCGTTCGGGGTTTCTCAGGAGGTGTTCTGAACTTTATATCAGCCGGCAGACGAATAATCTTTCCAAAAATGACTTTGGCTGGAGCTTGGCCTGTCGATGCATGTTCGGCAGCTTTGTACGGCATCAAAAATAGTGGAATGTATCGGTCCCAGTCCCTTTGGTTCTGGTCAACCATCTTGGCAAGGTGTTTATTGAGAGTGCCGTTGAAACGTTCGACAACTCCATCGGATTGGGGGTGCAGCGGTGTTGTCCTCGTTTTCCGTGTGCCAAGCAGTTTGCACATTTCACCAAAAACTAACTAAAAGCTGCAGCGTTGCAAAGCCCAAATGGCATCACCATGAATTGCGACAATCCGGTTCCAACTAAAAATGCGGTCTTCTCTCTGTTCTTCTTGTCGATTTCTACCTGCCAGTAGACACTCTTGAGATCGAGTGTAGAAAACCCTTTTGTGTCGGCCAAAGTGTCCATGATGTCGTCGATGTGTGGAAGCGGGTAACTATCTTTCTTAGTGACGTCATTGAGCTGCCTTTAGTCGACACAAAAACGAGTGCTACCATCCTTTTTCTTTACTAGAACTACTGGCGCCGCCCATGGACTGATAGAAGGTTCGATAACACCTTGTTTTTCCATGTCCCAGGTCAGTGCGCTCACTTCTCCTTGTTTGGCTATAGGAAGAGGTCTCAGTACTTGTTGAATCAGCTTAGCTCCCTGTGTATCTATGACGTGAGTTACCATACTCGTTCGGCCTTAGTCATCCGGGCTTGTTGAGAAGATGTCACTTTACTTGGTGACCAGATTAAAGGCTCGCTTGAATAGTTGCACTGGCAATTTGACCTGCTTCAATGTGCCAGACGTGGTTTTTCGGGCTTTCTCTGCTCCTTGCCTCCTTTTCCAATGATGGTCGTGAGTAGCAACCATAGAGGTGATGGTGAAAACAGGCTGGCAGCTGCCGATGACTTCTCCCGGTTTGTTGCTTGCGGTTGAGTCTGCGGTGTTAAGAACTCTAACCGGCACTTATCCGTTCCTTAAAGATCTTATAAGACTTCGTCATACAATCAAACTGCGCAATGCTGACGTCTTCGTTGGCTCTATCAGATAAGATCGGTGACATCCAGGATCACCATCAAACTTGGCCCATACAATGCTTCCTTAAGCGATTCGGTATATCAGTTTCGGTACATACCACCACAATCATCCTGGAAATTTGGACGCTGGGATCCCCTATTTTAACTTCCCTTTGCCCAAATCCAACGTGATTCCATGTGTTTACAGAAAATCCATTCCGAGAATGCGGTCATCCATATTGTTTGTGACCAGAAAATTATGTCGAAACGCAAGGTCTCCCAACTGTATCTGGAGGTTGGCCTCTCCATGGACAGGTGGAGTTTCTCCCGTAGCTGTCCGTAGTGAGAAAATCCTGCCCTTGTGAAGTTGTTGTTGCCTCACATGGTCTGGTCGGATGATCGATCGGATTGCACCAGTGGCGATTGTTATGGTGCAATGTTCTCCGTCAACTTGACCCGGAAGGCATGAATCCGCTTCTCCACGATGTAGTCTTGACACGGTGATGGTGGTGCTGGGGTCGTCGATCCTCCTAGTCAACCTCTGCCCCACGAAGTTGGCTCTTACATGTTTGCCGACCCCTTAGTTTGAAGGGCTTCCATTTTGGGCTCCTAGCTGCACGCCCTGGACAATAGCTCGGTTTTCTTCGCTTCTTGCAGTCTCTATACAGGTGCCTCTTCTCTCCGCAATTCCAGCATCTAGGCGCACCATTTATCTGCGGCCCTCACTCAATTTCCACGCGCTCACACCTGCACTCGTCTGCCACTACCTCGCGAACCCGGGCTGTGGTACGAGTCACATTATTTGCTGCCTCAAAGTTCAGACTATAAGCCGATGCATCCTTAGCTGTGTGCTTTTGGGCTAAACGCACGGATAGTTGCAATTTCTGGTCCTTTAATGCGCTGATATATGCTTTTGTCGCTGCGTCGTTTCGATGTTCTTGGTCGTGAGCTGGGTCAAGCCAAAAGTGCCAGTCCTTCAACGTCTTGGGTTAGCTGCTGTTAGGTTTCGGCAGACTTCTGCATCCGATTCCGTAGTTGTGACCAATAAATCTGCTACACATGATCGTCTCCATAATGCATGTCAAGCACATTCATTATATTGGCCGGGTTCGAGTGCAACTCAGCGGGGATAGTCTGCAAAACCTTGGCACCGGGGCCTCTTGGAGCAAGAATTAATGCAGTTGCTCGTTCCTGCTCATTCCAGTGATTTGCCCTAGCCGACCGTTTGCCCGTTGAATATTGGTGCTTTCACGTTTCTGGATGAGCTGCGGTTGTAAGCGGGGCTGGTGAGGTGGTTATTACTGCCTTCGCTGCCTCTAATTCCTTTTTCACTTTTACCATCTCATTGCTGATTTTCTCTTCAACCTCGCTGCCCTTTTCTTTGACCTGGTAAACCTTTTAATTTGTTTGTTCAGTCATTTACTTCATTTGTTCAGACCATTTAATTTGTTTGTTCAGACTACCGAGTTCCGCTTTTATTTCGGTTGACTGTTTTTAAAATCTGCCTTGATTTCGATCACTTGTTGGTCCAGCTTCGCTGATTGTTCATTTAGCTTCGCTGTTTGTTCATTTAACTTCACTGATTGTTCATCTTGCTTCGCAATTAACTTGAAAAACTGTTGTCGCTGCCCTTGCTTCATCAGAGTCAACATTTGCATCAGCGTATTTTTGGGTACCTTTGATTTTGGTGTTTCTGCTTCTCTACCTTCTGCACCTTTTCTCGCATCTGAGGGCTAATCTGAATCCAGATACGTGCCTTCCGACTCGATCGTTTGTATGGCTTTTGTACCATGCGTAGCCAGATTTCGCTGTTTCAACTCCTCCTTAAGCCCCGATATGGTCAATTCATTAATTTTTAGATGTAAGCTTCCTGGCATTTTTATTGTTTTGGCTATTTTGCCACCAGTTTTCACGTTAAATTTCACTATTGTGTCCTTTGAAAATGTTTAAATGTTTTCAGTTTCAAAATTTTCTTTCTCACTTCTTGACATCACTGTCGCGTGTTATGGTTCGCGGCCGATAATTTTTAATGTTCCGGGAAAGTGAAAACAATGCGTTTTGAATTGAGTTAAAAGAGTTCATTTACCAAGAATGCACAATCGTTAATTTCACTATTTCACAAATCGCATTTTAATCTAACTTTCACTTGTCTATAAATTTCTATTACAACTGTCTTCACTAACAATCAATATCGCTTTTATTTCCCACTCCACGCCATCGCTGTTTTACTATAGCGGTTTTACTATCTCCTCCGTTCATTCAGCTCGGCTTTATATAGGGTCTGTTTGTCATTCAATCCATTTCTCGTACATTGTCAAATGTTCTGACAAGAACTGCCTGGAAGATTTGAGCAATTCTGAATGGTGACGTCACTTTCAGATATTGATCATGTTTGGTGGGTTCTTGTGCTTTGGAGTACATTTGTTCATTCACTCGCAGTATTATTTGCACATGTAACAACATGATTGCCCACCAGGATGCTCGAAAAGAGCGTTTGCGCATTGACCAATGAAAATAATGATTATTGAATAACGTAATATGAAAGAATGTTAAAAAGTGTTTAAACAGTCCATCAGTCAGGTTTTTTGGATGTTTTGTGTTTCTAGAGCAGGTTTTTCATGTGCTTTGCACTAAAGCATCTTAATCGTACGAGTATCAAAATAAAATCAATTGAACTTACCTGTTTATTTACATACTCCCATAATAATTTTGTTACCTCAGCCCAGTCCATAATGCAGTCAAAGTAGTGGCAGCTAGCGCATATGTACTGCTGAGCTACAGAACTCATCAAAACTTGACGAAAATTCTGCATATGAATTTCAATAAATTAATGGCAACTATATTCCCAAGAAGTGAAGGCCCGAGATGGGCAGTAATACTAAGAAGAAGAAGATATTCTCAAGATCTACATTTTCATTTTAAATTCGCAAAATATCATTGTTTGGAACTAAAACAGTCATCAACACATAAAATCTCCGAACAGATCTATGTACATAAAAGTCCATATCGTTTGCTTAAAATTTGTTTTGTTCGTTTTGTTCGGCATCAATGCAGAACGATTGGCTTCTTCGCGTCAAGATTCTCTATTGTAGTTCTGCGCACTGATAAGCGAATCCTCTGCCCCTTGGTTTCCCTATCGACTACAAAATGTTCGCTTTAGTGTCGCATTCGTTTGAGTAATTTCGTTCTGCATTGCATGCAGAACTTTTCCCGGCCAAATGAAGTCAATTCGAATTTAACACTAGGCTAAACAATAATTTATTTGATACTATTTCAACTTTAGCGGATGATCTGATTTTTAAATAAACAATTTCTACGTTTCATAATTGATAAACAAACCTTTCAATTTTAATTTTAACATCACGGAAATAATCGCTTTAAAAAATAAAGCGAGATAATTTTTGTAGGATATAACTTCTCTAGAATTATTTCTAAATTGTTGCAATCGTGTGTCATTCAATTTTAATTATGGCTGGCGATTTCCCCAGTAATAGGAAACTGCAATTCGTATTGTCGTTTTTAGCTCGTTTTACGAAGGTGGCACACTGTATTCGTGGCAAAGATGCTAATCGAAGACCTGATTTTGGACACATCTTTGGATTAGAAAAATGCCGGGTTTTCCAGGAAGCCCTAGCCAAGGCAAAATCAGAACTCCAATGACCCGCATCCTGTAGCTAAACCTACACCGCAGTTCAACCGCCCAAAATCTGCTGGAGCAGTTTGCGAGGGACATGAAGGACGATTTCTTGCTGCTGAGTGAGCAACACCATGATAAAAGTTAAGCATTGTGGTATCCTGACAAAACTGGTACTGCGACCATCTGGGTTCGAAATAGTAATTTTCAAGTGGAGAGCTGTGGACATGGGGATGGTGGATGTGGGTTCAGTGCTCAGGGACCACCTTCTTTAGTGTACACCTAACGCCGAACGAATCGACATCATCTTTCCAAGCCAAGCTTAATGCTTTGGAGGGTACTGTCTTGAACACATACTCATTAGGGGGGGGGGGACTTCAACGCTAAAGCAATCGAATGGAGCATGCCTCAAACATATCCGTCGGGAAAATGAATCCTAGAAATGACGGCCAGGATGGCGCTTGTCGTGCTAAATACCGGCAATGCGTGGACTTTCCGCTGTATTGGCTGTGAGGGAACCATACCGGACGTGACATTCGCATCGGAGTTCTTAGTACTGAGGATACACAATTGGAAAGTATTAGAGTACTACTCAGCCAGTGATCATCAGTACATTCTGCTTGAGATCAGTGGTGTTGTCTCTCGACGTCCGTACTCTCGGCTATCTACAATTGGATGGAATATCGGCAGGATGGACGTCAAGAGGTCCGTCGACGTATTCACAGCAGGTGCACCACTGCAGTAAGATTCGGAGGGGACGGAAGAACTGGTAGCTCAAGACACGGTGAACTAAACTATGAGCATCATCACGACTGCTTGCAAAGCTCCTACGCCCCGTCAAAAATCCCAGCACGGCAAGCCCCCAGTGTACTCGTGGTCAACTGAAATCGCTGAAAAGTAAAGGGAGTGTCACAAGCTTCAGCGTGAAGCTCAACAAGCATGGAGCCGCGACGAGGCAAGCAACAGGGTAGTAGCATAAAAGTTGGCCAGGAAATGACTTCGCGAATCGATCAACAACAGGAAGTCTCGCTGCAAGCAAGATGTAGTAGACAATGTGAACAAGGATAAGTGGAGCCTTGGCTACAAGCTAGTTATGCTGTTACACAACCAGTGTACCCTATGTATACTGGGAGCTCGATTTGATGTTTATCCTATATACATCATCAAGGCTCCCGGGAAGAGATCTCTCTGTAAGACACTTACTCACGACTCTATCCATCTATACTAGAACAACAAAGGCAAATGTTAATTTCAAGGAATTGTTTTATTTTACTGTCATTTTTTTCAACATATATGTTATGACCACATTGATTAATTAACAAGGACGCCTTTGAACTCCGCTTTGATTTGGGGTCCCCTGATGCCAGCGGGACTTATCGCGCTTTCCATGTGAGCGGTTATAGATTGTGGACACCAGGTAAATGTCACCGTATATAATGATGTTAAAATCAAGGAAAACGTTTCGAAGCAGTTGCCTCAGTTGGTGCTACCAGATCTTGAACCATACCAACAAATTAAGATCGTTGAAAATAGAGGACACGATTCAAAGTTGGTGATAGAATTTTACGACAAAGCAGGGGCAAAGTTAGAAACTAAACAGAAAGCTTCATCACCATACTTTTTAAGTCCACCAGTACCAATAGTATAATATATTGTATTGGAAAACGAAAATGACGCGGTAACATCTCGTACATGAAGAAGACTAAAGGCGATATATAGTCTATGTCCTATAGCCACCATCTTTTTAGCCAGTACCCAAATTCCTGCAAATTATTACAATGCAATGAAAGCCAGTGATCGTAAGGATTGGGAGAAAGCTTTGGCTGAGGAGCTTTTGAATTTGTCAAAAATCATACCTTGGACCTATCCAAGTGTCCTGATCATCGTAAACCACGAAATAAATGGGTATATCGAGCCAAAACCAATACAGATGGCTCAGTTTATTGATACCACCCACGCTTGTAGTTAAAGGCTGTAGTCAAAAGGAAGGAACTGACCATTTCGAGACATTTTCACCAGTAATGAGGTTTGAATCCATACGAATCTTGATAAGAGTAGCAGCAGCAAACGTCATCAGTTGTATCAGCTACATGCGAAGACAGCCCTTCTAAATGGGGACGTAAGCAGCAACCTGAGGGCTATAAAGATGGGACTTGACGAATCTGCTTGTTACGCAAGAGTTTATACTGATTCAAACAAGCAACACGACTGTGGCATCAGAAACTCAACGCATTTACACGGAACTTTTGCTGATCCCTTGCGTCAACAGATAATAAAAGTCTAACTGTGATCCCATATCGACACCTATGTATACTTTTTTTACTTTGTTCATTCTTGGCTCGAACAAGTGGGAATGTTGTGAGAAAGAGATAATATATGTGTTCTTGCATCATTCAATTTTTTAATCCATCAGTCGGTCCGTATTCCGTAACCTGACCGAATCTAAGTTTGTATTTACTGCACAAACCCAACAATAGCCAAACGAAGGAGGTGTGGACGTTTTTGATGTAATGGCAAAAATACTCTGTCCAAATAAAAACAAATCGTTTTCCAATGTACCTGTTTTATGAACCGTTGAATGCATTAGGTATTATTGTAATTCTTAGTCTCTTTTTAAATGCTCGAAGAACGTACTTGAAAGTAATATATGAGATGAGCTTATAAGAGAACATCTGGAAGAGCGCTTTCTTGAGCCAACTTTTTTTTTGTGGTGTGGAGGTGAATGTCGTTTACGCACTGAGTTTGGGACTTCCATGCTCACGAGAAGGCAACTGGACCACCCACTAAACACCTCCCCTGTCAACCTGTGAAACATTACTTCGGGTGGCTTCAAGCTGGGGGATTCCTCTTATAGCGGGAGGAGGGAAGATGAATTGCCAGAAAAGCAATCCCCCAGCCCCTTTTATCTTTTAGATCTGCCCGACCATAATGTGGCATCTGGTTTCATTTGTCAACCGATTCGAGCACCAACAAGATTATACTATCCGGGGTGAGCTTTCCCATCTTAGCCAACTTTAAGGGAGTATGCAAAGGAATTAATTGCAGCAATTATCAAAAAACCTTTAGCAGATCAAACTTTGTTTAGTGTTATTCAAATGAAAGGTCGTTGTGAATTTTGTCCTTGGAGCAAGGACCGGAAAAGCAGAACGACGTTCAATAAATGTGGAGTATTTACACTTATATTTTTGTTTGAGTCATCTTATCAAAATCTCTGCAAAATTTTGCAAGTAACATTTAAACTTCTTTCCAATACTGTTATGTGATCCAAAATATCTATTATTAAACAAAAAAAGTCAGCAAATGTTTTGTTTGGGGTACTCGAGTACCCCAGTATAGGAATAATTAACATGGCAGATAGTGTAGGTTTCTAGGTTTTACATCGTACATGCTGTAAATAAATTTCAAATGATATGTTTAGACCGTTTTGTAAGTAGTTGCGCTCGAACCAGTTGGTATTAGACTCGCATCGCGAGCTTAGGAGATGAAAAGTATTATCAAGAGAAGTGTCTTTTTAACCGAATTCCAAAAGAAAGAAGGTTATCAATTCGTCACGTTTATTTTTTTTTTCTTTGCTTTTTTTGTATGTTCACGCATAACTTTTAAACGGAGATGAATAGAAAACTCCTGTTTTTGGCAAATGATTCGTGTTTCTTCCAGTTAGGTCCCGTTTAAAGGATAAGAAATTCAAGTCACGGTAAAGGACTTTTACCGTTAAAACTAAAAAAAACCGACTTTCCCCCGATTTTTCAGCATAACTGATCGACGCGAGTAAGGATTTTGATTGTAGAGGTTTCAAATGAAGAACAACATATTGATCTAAACTTTATCGGAACAGAATTGTAATCCTTCCAAGGACTCTGTAGATATTAACAGTTCAATATGATACATTGATGTCGAGAAATAGAGTTTAAATAATCTTTTGTACGAAAAGTGCCAAATTGTCGGCACTCTTCAAGGGTTTGATGGAGAAACCGAGTCCTTTGGTGACGGATGATAAAAATGATTCGTATCCTTAATTTTCTGCATAAACGTTACATTTTAGTCAATCATTCAATAAATCACTTCTAAATGTGGCATAAATACAATTCAATAATAGTTAGAGCGAACATTTCAGGATGCTTTTCTCTTCCGAATTCATCCTTTGCTTAACGATGAGCTTAGTAAAGGATCCTTCTTACATCCTTAGATATAACGGTACACATATGATTTATAAAATCCCCCGAAGAAATAATAAGGACTGAGTGATAGCAAATTATAGAGTTGATTCATTACTTTCCAGTGAATAGTATACATTATAACATATGCCCAGAAATCTAAAATTAGTAATTTCTATACTAAAGACCGGCGAGAATCGCAACCTGAAAAGAGATACTTTTCCTTCTATAACTGATCATAACTTTACAGATGAAGATGAAAATGCAAAGCCGAGTTTTCATTGAACTATAGGGTATAATTATCATGAAACTTTCATGAAAATTAGGTGCCATAGTTAACTGAAAACGAAGGCCATGGGTATCGAATAAAAGTGAACGAGTGATACAGCTAAGAAGGATCTTTTTAAAGTAAATTTCTTGCGATTGATTGTTTATTTATATATAGATGTACATATATATATATATATATATATATATATATATATATATATATATATATATATATATATATATATATATATATATATATATATATATATATATATATATATATATATATATATATATATATCTATAGATATATATATACAGGGTGCGGCAGCATAACTTCCTTTTTTGAAATGCCCGCCCTTAAAGTGCTAACTGTTATAGCGCGGCGCTAGTAGTCTCATTCATCCCTTGCCAAGGGATGCCTTGCTCATCCCTTGGTTAGTCGCTATCATGCGTTGGAACAGTGCGGAGCGTGCATTTACCGTTGAAAATTTGAAAATTTGTTTGGGGGGGTTGGTTGCATGTCGATAGGACATAAAAATATTTGCGCCTGGAGGTCGCAACTTGCTATATATGTGTGTGTGTGTGTGTATACAGCCATATATATATATATATATATATATATATATATATATATATATATATATATATATATATATATATATATATATATATTTATATACATATATATATATATATATAATGGCTGTGTGTGTGGTTGGTTGCATGTAGATAGGACATAAAAATATTTGCTTCGGTTTTCGCCAAATGTTCAGAATTATTTCTGCTCTGACCAAAGTATAGCTCTGGATTGTACCAAAACTGGTACAAGAATTTATTCAATTGTGTGATAAAGCTTACATTAAAAAATCAAAAATGAAACAATTTGAAACAAAATGGCAGCCGCGCAAAGGTCGAATATAAGAATGGCGGCTAGGCAAAGTTTGAAATTCGAATATTTCTCAAAGCTACAATCCATATTGGATTTTTATGAAATCTAAAATTAAGGTAGACGTTAATGAGATCATGTATTAAATGTACCAGAATTAAATTGGATCCTATGAACGCTGCAGATTTTAGCCGTAGTGGTTTTTGCATTGCAGTAAAAAATTATATTTTAATATACGAGTACATTATACAATGTATTCAAGAAACTGAGTTTTGAACGGTCTGAAATGAAAAAATTTGCCACTGAAAAGGGTGAAATAAAAAACTCTTAGAAAAAAGAAAAAACCGACTTCGAAATGCCCTAAAAAGGATGAATTAAATTTTATGGAAACGGTACCAAATCAATTTCCCCATTTTAACATAAACACTTCCAACATCTGCACCATCACAATAGAATGGGGGAAAATATGATATGGCACCGCTTCCATAAAATTTATTTCATTCTTTTTAAGGTATTTGGAAGTCGGTTTTCATTTTTTTCTAAAAGTTTTTTTATTATATTTAGACTATTTCCTACACTATTGCAATTTTTTTTTATCCTAAATAGAAATAAATTTAGTATTTTAACATTTAAAAAATTTAGTCGAATAAAGTTTATTTATAAATTTTACTATTTAAGTAAAACTTACTCTATTAATGTTTTCTTCTTAAGAATTTAATTTTTCCTGAAAACTCTCTATACGCGTTCAATGCAACTTTTAGAATAACTTTCTAACCATTTTGCTGAAAACACATTCCCGCGCACTTAATTCGTTTTTTTACTAGATGGTATTCTATCAGAAAACAATATCTTGCGAAGAAATGTTTATATTCCCTGCATAGTTAACTTATATGATTTTGTGATTAAATGAGAAACCAGAATTTGAAACAGGTCTTCAAAAAACTTGTCATAGAAATAGTCGTTTGTAACTACACATAAACCCAATTCTTAATTGATGAGCGCATGTTTCAAAATCCGCGATCAAATTAAACAAGCAAATCCCAGTATCAGAAAGTATGTGATCTCGTAATTGTTTATGACTAAAATACACTGCTTTGAGAGAAGCAATAAGAAAATGCTTAAAATTGAGGCATACCTGCACACATGCCTCCATTAAAATTAAAAACTATAAATGTAAATATTTATTTAATTACTAGACTAATTTCGCCTGCATTTGATATTTTATTTGAAATCGATTATTTTCGAATCGAATGAACATCACGCAATAATACTTTATTAAGAAAAAACAAAAGTAACAATAGATCCTGCAAACGTAATTTTGCTTTCTACAATAAAGCTTTGGTTACACAGATGAATAAGCTTCAATTCTAATTAAAAAACTATTATTGGGATTATTTCGAATTTTGTGAAATTATGCAAACAATTTACTAGTTCCTAAAAACAAAATACATAATTACATTACAGACTTGTTAACGTATTTCGTTTTTAGGAACTAATATAGTCAGTTGTTTGCAAAAACTCGTTTAGCTTAAAAAACTATTTGAATATGCTAAAACAGAGATAAGAATTTGATTGACTTCGAAGCAGAAACTATAATGTTATGAATATTTATTGATAAATATTTTCCAATAACGATCGGTGTTATAGTCGCATACTGACCCATATATTCGTCATACTAGATCTGAGTTGCACATTTAGAATTTTGTGAAGAACCAGAATCGTGTAAATATTTACATACCTATTAACTCTATTCTGCGGCGCAACATGCGATAGCCCAATTAAGATTTGGATAGATAAAAAGCGCCTTTTTGAATGCCAATTTCCATAAATACCTTACCATAGATCTAGAATCCTCACTGGGATTATGTATCATTGATAAATTGGTGCATAAAAAGGTTTTAAATTTGATTTATGAATTCTACCGTTTTCGTTATGATGTATTTTTATATATAATACGGATTTAAATAATGACCTAAAAAGTTTTAAATTGGGACTTCATTAAAAAAAAACAATTTATATGTCTAGACAATGCTTATAAATGTTCTTACGGTCTCTCTCTTAGTTTGCGAACTAACAGAACTGTCCACATATGGTTATCACTCTGAATTGTATATAAAATGATTTCACATTCGGTTCTATCAGCACATTTCAAAGATGGGGCTTCTGGTGAAACTATTGGCAGCAAGTAAGTTCGTTGGTGTCAAACTCTGAACTAGTGCCTTAATAAAAAATATATCATTTTCAGTTTCCTTACTCTTGCTTATTCATGGCTTGGAAACTCCACAAACCGAGGAACAAATAACTCCAGCTGAACTTGCCAAATTTCAACGTATGGCCCGTCAATATTTCAGTGATTTTATACTACGACAAGGCAGTCCAGGTAAACCAGGACCACCAGGAGAACCCGGGCCACCTGGACCACCGGGTGAAAAAGGAGATATAGGTCCAGCTGGACCGCCAGGTAAACCAGGCGAAAATGGACGTGACGGTGAAAAGGGCGCGCCAGGTAAAGATGGACTACCTGGTGAAGCTGGTCCCCGAGGGATAGAAGGTGAACGGGGAAATCCAGGATCACCAGGTCCTCAAGGACAACAAGGCATTCCTGGAGTACCAGGTCGAGATGGTCCACCTGGACCACGAGGACCAAAAGGAGACCGAGGAGATACTGGATCCAAGGGAGATCCAGGACTTCCTGGAAGACCAGGTAGACCTGGTAAGCCGGCACCGAGACCTAATGTGCGTACCGAAACCTAATGTGTAAAATTTTGATTGTGTTGATAACAAAATTGGGAAACAATTTGAAATGTGATACTATGCTTTGACCTTTTCATGTCATTGATTTGAGATTAAGTACAAAAATAAAATAATTAAAAATCAAAACATTCTAAATGGAAAAATTCTTAAAAATGGGAACAGAAAAATTCATAAAAATGGAAACAGTGAGAAACTCTTTGAAATATTAATGTCTAGGTGGATAAGAACAGGAGGTTAACTAGTACTATGGGATAGTAACAATACAAATTTTTATCAGGTTTAATAGAAGTTATGGGACTAAAAAATGCACTTGCAACAATCAGCGAAAGTAGCGTGAAGACAAACGAAATTGAAAAAACTCTGTAGAAATTGAAAAATACGTTTAAAGAAATTCCTGAATACATTGACAACTCGCTTATTGAAAATGTTTTGTCGTGAATAAACGCTATTGGTACCCACCTATACAGTTGTAAAGCCTATTGTCAGAAATTGATAATATAAATTTCAAACCGAACCTCAAAAAGGCTAAAAACTGTAGAAGAATAAATTCAAACAGCCGTTGTCAACATGGTAAGGAACATACATTTACGAAAAATTCGACAAAATTAAAATAACTAATTTTTTAAAACATATCACATCGTCGAATTATTCCAACAATTTGTCGAATATCTGAATTTTATTTGCGATAGAAGTTCAAAACACCGAGGGCATGGAGGAGCCCGAAGGATTCCCACTGCTCGTGGACCCAGGGCCATGCATTTTAAATGCGACTAATGAAAAAACAATGAACAAGAAACTTTTGAACATGGGGAGCTTATTACGCTAACAAGCGAAGAACTGGAAAGAGTTACCAGAGAAAATGAAAAAGTTACCAGAGGAAATGAAGAAATGAACCTTTTTAGTTCAAAATTTGAAGGAAATGATTCTTAAATGATCAAACCTCAATAAAACTTCAACGATTAAGACCAAAAGACCAGGAGCCAGAACATATGGGATGAGCGAAAATAAAGTAACAATGCCAAAGGTTCAACAAGCAATGAAACCAACAATACAAGATGCAAAAGTCCCAGTTTGCAGCACCAGCCGGAAAGGTAAATTTTTCGTCTGTGGCGTTAGGTTCTGAAAAAGAATTTGGCTTAGCTACTACTAGACTACTTACTGCCATTTTCGTAGCACCACGTGGGTATTTATTAACATAAAACAATCTTCCGACGTTCGTAGTTAGAGACCATTTATAGAGGCGCAAATATGTTGCTAATTAAATTGAGTTGCGCACGTATGGATCACATATTGAAAATTGCCGGATAATAACTTGTTTTAAACATAAAAACACAGGTTTTGTCCTTCTCACATTTGCTGTTTACACATTTAACAGTGATTTCCACACAAAGATGGTAACTTGTCGGCTTAAATAGCTCAAATAGTTCATTTCAAAAGATTTGCATACAATTTTAATCAGCACTTGTGTTGACATTAATATGTACATTTGCAATTCTTTTCTGATCCATTAGGGGCCACCATTTTGAATTTTATTGAAAACTGCTGCTAAAAATATTAAACTGTAAATTTTCGACTTTTTCATTTGTCATCCGGCTTGCATAATTTTTAGCAGGTTAAATTAACTTGCCTTAGTAACTTATAACTACAAATTTCATCGGAAGCTGTTGAAAAATTTGTCTGCTAGAGGGCTACAGAAATAAAAAAAAATTAAGTCACCCCCTTTATGGGGAGACCCCCCTTAAACACCTTAAAATATTTTCTTGCACTGCAAATTTCGAGGGGCACCACTTTTAACCTGCGTAGAAAATTTCCTCTTTCTAGCTCATGTGGTTTGCGAGAAAACTTGCCGTGACGCACGAACAAACGGACGGACAGACAAACAAGTTGCGATTTTATATTTTTTTAGGGATATTGTAAAAACATGTTACAATACCTTAAAAATGGTCTGCTTTATAAATACTTCCAAGCTGTCATTTAAAAAGTTTCCATGAAAAAATTCATTATTTTGGTTGCTACTAAAATAGCAAATTGCGCTTGCCTTCTGAACTTTAGGGGCCGCCATTTTGGATGCATGTATTTGATTTTGGATTATTTTAAATCTTGTTCATCCTTTCGAGGTGTTAGAGCCTTCATCAGGGTATCCTGAACAGAAGATCTTTTCACTTCACTAGTGTCTTTCAAGAAGTTTTGTCCTTTGTAGTCTGGGACGACTGGTTTCCACTCCGATGATGGGCCAGGCTCAGATTTGTAGTTTTCCTCTGCATCCTTTCGAATTCTGGTAACAAATTACTCAGTAAGGGCTGCACAGGTATAAACGTCAACGTCATTCAAAATTATATGACGTAAAAAATTCGATATACGTACAAGCAACGCCGGATATATTTATTCATTCTCGTTTTAATAATAATTTATATTGCATAAAATACCTTCTCCATTCTTGTCGAACAGCAGCAACCGCAGCACACCGTGCATCTGAATAACGCTTATGGCACTGGATGTGGACCGCGACAGGATTGCTTTCATTTTCAAGCAATTCTTGGATGGCAGAATCACCTCTGATTTTGCTTGATCTTATCAACGTCTTTTGCGCTTTCGGCCCCACGGTGCTCTTATCATTCAAATCAACACGTTTCTCACAAACGAAACAGACATTCATTTTGAGAGAGCAAAGTTTAGACGACTTTGCTCTTCAAAGCAACTGAAAAATGCACACTGGTAGCGGATGAGGCAGATCTTAGAAACCGGTCCTCTGTCTAAACTATGCCGACCGGCCCGGCGAAGCAAAAAGAACCGTTAATTATGCTGCGCTGCATCTTTTCGCCTACAGTTCGAGAACGGTTAGTTTTACAAAAAAATTGTTTGAATAAAAATGTTTCAAATTTTATGACGAACAACTTTCTTATTTACATTTTTGTGAAAAAACTATTTATTTGAAACGAAAATGCCAAAAAAAACACTTTTTGGTACTTTAGTGCCACCTACTTTTTGTAATTTGAGTCGGGCGACTTCACTTCCATGAGATAAAATGTAGTTTACGATGCCTTCTACATTTTTTGAACAATAAATTTTTTCTCTAAAACGCATAAATTATTTTATACAAGTTGGTGCAGACGAGTTTTTGGCTCCGCTGTTATAAGAATCTGAAAGTAATCAACACCAGTGCTGAACTACATCCTGAGGAGGGTCTTTGCCAATATGCCGGAAACAAGGGGCGACAAATCCACAACTGCATCTGATGCCACGAAAGATGATAAGGGAACTTCATCGACTACGGTCACACAATACGACCATTTTTGCAACATTGCAAGGCTGAAGAAAAACTTCGGGAAGGATAGCAAGGATCGTCATAATCTTGGCTATTTTGAGGCAAGGCTGCAACGACTGCAGGAGTTATGGACAGCATGTCAGGAGCATCATACTCTCATGCTCGACGAGACGGCCGACAATCCTGCGCGACGCAACTCGTATCTTGAAGATTTTGAGACCAGCGAGAACCAATATTTGGACCTGCTAGGGGCGTTCAAAGGCGGCATCAGGCAACATCAGGGTGAATCGAGCATCAGTATTACTGAGAAAACTGCATCTGGAACTACAAAGGTTCAGCTTGAGCGTTTGGCAATTCCCAAGTTCGACGGGAGTTACAGACAATGGCGGATGTCCATCGATTTATTAACATCAATGGTGCACAATAATGAGTCATTATCTGCAGTAGAGAAGATGCAGTACTTAAAGACGAATCTGACTGGAGAGGCGACACGTGTCATCCAGCATATGGACATCAACAGCGAGAATTACGAGGCAGCATTGGAAATGCTTCGTAAACGATACGACAACAAACGATCCATAGCGTGGAGCTATCTACATACGTTCCGCAAACTACCGGCAGTTAAGGAGGAACGCGACTTTAACATTAAGCAATTCATGGACACTACGGCTGAGCGCATTGCCAATATGAAGAGCATTGGTGTAAACACGGAGCATTGGGATATACTGATCATTTATTCAGTTACACAAAGACAAGACCATGAAACAAGAACATTATGGGAGACGTCCATTGGAGCATCATCAGAGAAACCAACTCTAGCAACGTTCATAGATTTTTTAGTAAGCCGTTTCAGGACATTAGAAGCGTTGAATGGTCCTAAGAAACCCCAAAAAGTGGATGCACTCACGGTTCGTGACGTAACGACTTGTGACATTTGCAGCGAAAGTCATCACATAAATCAATGCGATACCTTCAAGGCATTAAAGTTGGAACAGCGACAAGAGGCTGTGAAACGATATAAATTGTGCTTTAATTGCTTAAGGAAAGGACATGTCATCAGTGAATGTCCATCTAAATCCAGATGTCGAACCTGCTCCAAACAGCACCATACATTGCTCCACGACAGCAATAAGAGAACGTCTGCAGTATTATCTAGCGACGCTAAACCATTTACACCATCAACAAATTCACTTTTTGCTGAAGAAAATTATCTTTGCCAGCAAGTGCTTTTGGCGACAGCCCGAATCAAGGTGGAAAACGCTTCATCGGAGTTGGTAACATTAAGAGCACTTGTTGATTCTGGTTCACAACGGACATTCATCACGGAATCAGCTGCTCAACTGCTTGGACTGAAACGCGAATACGCTAAAATTACGAAATGTGGTCTAGGAGCAACCTCAAAGGTTCATACAAAGGGAAGCGTGCTGCTGAATATCAACCCAAGATGTGGAGGTAGCGTGTTCACGGACCGACATCCATGACAGCAACTTCAAATTCTTTGGCAGGAATTGTATCAGTGGTCAGTATTGTAGAAGAAACAGACCAACTTGTGAAACGGTTCTGGGATCTTACAGAGGCACCAGTCAATCCTATCCTAAAGCCTGAAGAAACTGCTTCTGCGGAATGGTACCAGAAAACAACCAGACGAGACGACTTTGGAAGATATATCGTGAGACTTTCATTCAAGGAGAATGTTGAGCCTGCAATAACTCTACGCGATTCTCAACGAAACGCTCATATTAGGTTTTCACAGCTAGAAAGGAAACTAGCCAACGACGGAAAGCTACGGCAGCAATATATAGAGTTCATGGAAGAGTACAGGAAACTAGGACATATGGTAGAGGTACCTGCTCAAGAGAAACACTCGAAGTACAGTTACTATTTGCCGCATCACGCTGTGGTTAAGGCAGAGAGCACAACTACGAAACTGAGAGTAGTCTTCAACGCGTCTGCAAAAACGCCATCAGGGAAATCACTCAACGACACACTCTTAACTGGGCCGAGCTATCAAAATAACATCATTCACATATTGATGAAGTGGAGGACATACAAATATGTTGTAGCAGCTGACATCGAAAAGATGTACAGACAAATAATCATAGAGCCCAGAGACCAAGATTATCAACGAATTCTGTGGCGAAACCATCCTTCGCATCCAATGAAACACTACAAATTGACAACAGTTACGTATGGAACAGCTAGTGCTCCATTCCTGGCCATGCGGACTTTACATCAACTCGCTGATGACGAGAAGTTGTTTCATCCCCAGGCGCGCCATTCGATAAAACACGATTTCTACGTAGACGATGTACTTACTGGTGGAGACACGATTGATCAAGTGAAATGCCTTCAACAAGACTTAATCACAGTACTCCACAAAGGAGGTTTCAACTTGCGGAAGGGGACTGGTAATGACGACACTCTTTTGAATGCAGTTCCCGTTTCTGACCGAGAAACAAACGTACCGCTTAATATTCACGAGGATGCTCATTTTAAGACACTTGGTTTGCGATGGCATCCAGCCAGAGATTCATTTTCATTCAAAGTAAACCTTGAACCAATGAACGATGACCCACCAACTAAACGACAGCTTCTGTCAGAGATAGCCAAATTCTTTGACCCAGTAGGATGGTTGCAGCCCTGCATCATTTTTGGCAAAATCATCATGCAACAACTGTGGCTTGAAGGAACGGAATGGGACGAGCCCGTACCAAATCAACTCTCGGGAAAATGGCGGAATTTTCGTGCCCAACTGTCGGCAATCGAAGAAATTTCGATTCCCGGCTGGCTAAATTATACCAGCATCGAGTCGATCCAGGTTCATGGATTTTGTGATGCATCCGAATCGGCATATGCAGCAACTATCGACTTGCGTGTTCAAGAGAATGGTGGAAAATCACTCGTTAAACTTATAACAGCGAAATCAAAAGTGGCCTCCTTGAAAGTACGATCAATACCACGTCTCGAACTGTGTGGTGCAGCCTTGTTATGCGAACTTATGAACAGCACTCTGAAAGCGCATGGATGGGATTGTCTCAGACCGTACTACTGGGCTGACTCTACAATTGTGTTGCAATGGTTACGTCAACCGGCAACCAAATGGAAAGTCTTCGTAGCGAATAGAGTTGGAGAGATACAATCAAGCTCAGAGCCAAAACAGTGGCGACATGTGGGTAACAAATCAAATCCTGCAGATATCGCATCCCGTGGAGCACTGCCTCAGGCTCTTGTCAACGACAAGTTGTGGTGGAATGGACCAGACTGGTTGAGTGAAGACCCTAGTAAATGGCCAAAAGGGAATTCGTTTACCAACAGTGCTATGATTGACATGGAAAGGCGAACCAACGACGCGTGTTTGACGAGTGTCTCAGCTCAAACCATCACACCTGAGCAAACGCCCGACATCTTCCAAAGATTCTCATCTTTTACAAAGTTAGTTCGAGTAATTGCGTATTGTCGTAGATGGAAAACCAAAAATAGTAGTACGTTCTTGACCAGCGACGAACTAAAGGAAGAGGAAATCATCTGCGCTCGCATAGCTCAACGAGAAGCATTCTTAGATGAAATTGAGCAACTGGAGAATCACAAGCCTCTGCGTAAGTCAAGTCGCCTTATAAGGCAGCGACCATTCTTGGATTCGGAAGGACTGCTGAGAGTAGGTGGAAGGGCTCAACAGAGTGCATTGAGCTATGACACTAAGCACCAAATTATTTTACCTAGGGGACACTTAGCAAACCTAATTATCAAACACTACCATCATCTTACGTTGCATGGAGGTCAACAGCTGGTTCACGCTACAATCCGAACGAAATTTTGGATAATAGACGGAGCAACAGCAGTTAAAGCATTAACTAGAAAATGCGTCACATGTTTTAAAGTCAACGCGAAGCCAAGCCAGCAGCTAATGGGTCAGTTACCATATGAACGAGTTCAACCAGGCAAGCCATTTGCTCGCACGGGAATTGATTATGCTGGACCCATTTCCATTAAATGGAGTAGTGGTAGAGGCAGCAAAACAACAAAAGCGTATATTGCCATCTTCGTATGTCTTTCAACAAAGGCAGTACATTTGGAGTTAGTGAGTGACTTAACGGCAAAGGCTTGCATCGCGGCTATAAGAAGATTCATTGCAAGAAGGGGCATGTGTCACACATTGATAAGCGACAATGGTACTAACTTCGTCGGAGCAAATAAACTGCTGAAAGCAGCCGCCAAAGAGATAATTATCAATAACATTGACTGGAAATTCATCCCACCAGGAAGTCCGCACTTTGGAGGAATTCGGGAGGCAGCGGTGAAATCAATGAAGCGGCATTTGACGAAAGTAATAGGATCACATTTACTTAATGTCGAAGAGATGTGCACGTCGCTTGCCCAGATCGAAGCCTGCTTAAACTCGCGACCATTGACACCAATAAGCACTGACTCGAACGATCTAAACGCTTTAACCCCTGGACATTGCCTAACTGGAGAAAACCTTTTCGAATTACCTGATGAAAATACACAAGATAACCCAACTAAGAAATGGCAACTCATCCAGAAATTAAAACATTAATTTTGGCAACGATGTAGCTTAGAATACCTTACGCAGCTACAACAACGTGCAAAGTTGTTTACCGAAAACCGAAACATAAAGGTTAATGACCTCGTGCTCGTCAAACTTGAAAATTGTACCGCTACTCAATGGCCTCTGGGCAGAATTTTGGCTCTCCATCCCGGAGAGGATGGGTTAACGAGGGTTGTAACAATAAAGACGAGTGACAGAACTATGAAGCGACCCATATCAAAAATCTGTCCACTACCAATAGATGAGGGACACAAGGAGCCTAAAACATCTGAAAACTCCACTATCGATCCTCCTACTAGAGAGCGAAAAACTGGCATTTCGAAGAAATCATCAACTCTATCGAAACTCATGGTTTGCTTACTGGCAGTTCTAGTTTGCTTAACACGAACTAAGGCAAATTTTACTATAAAACACCCTGAGTCTGGTCTGTACATAGATCATATCGGTCAAGTACACTTGATGAAAGGACAAATACGAATGGATATTCACATTTCACCTGAAGAAATCAAACAAGACCTTTCCAATCTTCAACAAGTACGTCAGAACACATCGTACATTTGCGAACAAGGTGTTCGACTTCATCAGGATACACGATGCAAGGAGCTAGTGGAGCGACTGAATCAGGGAGTCAATAGTACCTTTGAGTCAATCCCCTCATGGATTCAAAATCGATCACGGCGTGGAATTTTGGGAAACATCCTGCAAGGAATATTCGGAGTGAACGATGAAGTCTACACAGATATCGACAACTTAGATGAAAACCAGAAACGCCTTATTGACACCATGCAACATCAAGGACATTTGCTGTTAACCACGACTGTTAGAGTCAACGATACTCAACATGCACTGACAACCAAACTAAATGCCATCATTGAGAAATTCAATCACGTGTCCAAAACATTGACAAAAATGTCCTCATGGTACAATTCCATCGACCAGAACCGAATCAGCCTTGATTTCTTAACCACATATCAATTAGCGTTTGAATGACTAGAACAGATTCAGAATCGTTACAATGGCTTATATAAAATTCAATCAGGAATTGGAAGTCTTGCAGAAATATGCTCACCAACCACCATGTATAAAACACTGGCACTAGTACAGTCAAAGCTAGGAAAGGGGTTATTTATCGAACCAAGGGAGATACAGAGGACACAAATTACAAAAACACAAAACGGCATACTCATATCAATAGTCGAACAAAGGAACTTCGAGCTTCTACATTGTACAGGCATCCCACATAGTTTAAACGATGGAAATTACTCAGTCCCTGACGTCTCCACGAATTATTTTGGAGTAAAATACGATGACCAACTGTATTTTGAACTGAGCCCTAAACAATTTGACCAATGTGAAACAGTTTCAAACAACAGGCGTCATTGCTCAGTCAGCATACTCCAGAGTATTAGCGAGCATCCTAATTGCATCTTAGACGAGATTTTCGAGCAAACCAATAAGATCTCATGCCCACTCAACAGACTACACGTGAAGGATTTGCTATGGAAGCAGCTAACCCGAGCTAACAACTGGCTATTTTTATCCTCTAAAAAGCAATCAATCGCCATAACATGCAGTGGACATCGACAAGATGTTAAAATCCAAGGAGTGGGTATAATAGAAATGGGCTCTCATTGCAGCATCAAGAGTTCAACCGCCATAATTCGCGCTAACTCTCAAATTATGGAAACCGTACATATACAGTCAACCTACATTAAACCCATACGATTGATGCAAGACACCGTAAAAAACACGAATCTGTCGTATCTTTACATCGCCACGGAACCACTACTCAAACAAGACGATAGATTTATTCATGAAACCCAACAGCAAGAAGCGCTCCTGCGATCCGAGTTTTCGGCTAACATTTGGCATCAGACGCGACATCACATCATTGTTCTGGGCACAAGTGTTGGCCTCACCGTCCTAGTTGCATCTATCATTATCAGCGTCCTAATATGGAGATTGCGGAGACCACCAGTTACAAACAATGCTAATCCGAAGACGAGATGGTACGAAAGATAACAAACTATCCTCTGCTAGAAGAACCAGCGGTTCTTGGCGGGCAGAATGTTCAGAATTATAATCAATTTGTAATCTATCCATAAAATTAATTATACAGCAAAGCATTCATTATTGAAAACATTGACCTCTTGATTCATTGAACTATGTAATTTGCTTGCTTCTCCATATTTCAAATAGTCAGCATTTTTTGTCTTCATCGAACATCGTTCAATTATTTAAAACATGTACACATATGTGCAACAGTAAGCACATTCTTTGCTTGATAATTGAACTCTGTTCTGGTTAACATAATTGATGAGCATGTTGTTTTAGAATATAAATACAATTGAATGTTGAATAAAGGAGTTGAGTTTTGGAATCAGATCAGTGCGTATTTTATTCGTGACCTTTCAAAGCGTGTTATTTTTATTTGTGACTTTCACAGTTTGAGGAACAAGTATTAGTTTCTCAACAGTGGTTGAAGTGGAAACAGTGCTAGAACGGATAACTAGAAGTGTCATGTGTAAAGAAAAAAATCATTGTGTGAGCGCATAATCATTGACAACGAATCGTTAAAGAATATATAAAAATCCACTTGACATATACTCGTATAAACAATGGATCTAGGTTAGTGAGTAGTAAATCGAAACTTTGTTGAAAATTCATAGAAAGCAGTAAAAAGTGTTTAAAAAAAAGTGAAAACTACGATAACGATAACCAGTCTAGTCTATCAGTAAATAATCATATCGGTTGGATAGAGTGCCAACAAGAAGACGGAATCCAAAGCTACTTGCAAATTAATAAGGCGCGTTATGATGACTATCAACTTTTTAGTGGATTTTATTTCTGAAACATTAATCGCGAGTAAAGTGATTCAGTTGAATCAAACACTTGATAACTTGTCGTGTGATTGTGCTGCAAGTGTTGCTGTTGTTTTGGTGCGTGCAGAAAAACTTGTTTGGGAAAGTGCAAATTAGAAGGTGGATGGAATAAGTAAACAACAGTAATATTTTTTACAATGTCAAGCAAGTGCGGATTATGTAGCAAAGTAGTTCGTGACAGTGACTATGCATTGAAGTGCGATGGACGGTGTGGTAAGTAGATATATACGAGCTGCTTTGAATTGCCGAATAACGTATACCAGGCCATAAAAATTGCTAGAGATCGTGTATTTTGGGTTTGCCCTAATGATAAACCTGCGGCAGAAAAGGCGATTAAAAGCAAACTTCCGATCGCAAATCAAGGCAATAATGAAATAGTTGATAAGATTGCTGGATTAATTGAAGGCAATTCTTTAATTACTAAAAAAATTGATGATTTACAAAAGCAAATCATGGAAAGA
The DNA here is from genome assembly GCA_963969285.1 of Odontomyia ornata. Taxonomy (NCBI): domain Eukaryota; kingdom Metazoa; phylum Arthropoda; class Insecta; order Diptera; family Stratiomyidae; genus Odontomyia; species Odontomyia ornata. The sequence continues at coordinate 263,249,453 of OZ017740.1, read as the reverse complement.
AGCCCAACACTGCCTTTCTTATACGCTGCTGCATTGTCTAACCCTGCGACAAAAATATCGCCTAAATATGATGGAGGAGTTATAATAAGACCTAAAAATAAACAACCTGCAGGTAAAACATTGGTCCAGATTAAAAAGTCTTTCAAGCCTGCTGAGGTTAAGATTCCTATTGTGTATAAGAAGGAATTACCAGGAGGGGGAATTATTCTGAAGACAGAGAGCCTATCTAGTACAGAGGTTCTTGCCGGTTCATTGCGGAATAGTCTGGGTGAGTCATATTCGGTGGATCCTACGAAACAAATGAGTCCTAGATTAATCGTGCATGGTCTGGAAAGAGATTTTGATAGTGGTGAGCTCTTGCCTGAGATTAAGGCCCTGAATCCGAACATAACAAATTGTAACCTAAATGTGGTAAAATGTTGGAAAAATAGGAATGGTAGTACTTTTTCTCTGATATTTGAAGTTCCAGGGCAACTATTTAATAGATTAGTTAACTCGTATGTTAATATTGACTATAACTCTCATTTCTGCAGAGAAGAGCTAACGGTAAGGAGATGTTTCAAGTGTCAAAGATTGGCCATCCTGCCTCGAAATGCAGCAGTGATTTGGATGTTTGTGCCAAAAATCATAAAACCATTGATTGTAAATCCAAATTGGCGAAATGTTCAAACTGTATGTTTGCCAAGAATAAAGAAATATCGCATCCAGCTCATGATAAAGATTGCCCTGAGCGCTTCAAAGCTGTAAGAATTTTTCAGAGTAAAATAAATTATTCCTCTGCAATATGAGTAGTATCACCAACTTGAAAATATTCGATGCTAATATCAGAAGCATAAGGAATAAATTCAGTGATATTGAGGCATTTTGCGATTCGCATGAGAATTTGGATGTTATTATTCTTAACGAAGCATGGATTTGCACTAATGAAGTTGCCCTTTACAATCTTGATGGTTATAATGCAATTCATAACTGCAGGGACCACTCTCAAGGAGGTGGTATTGCGATTTATATCAAAGATATAATCAGGTATAGAGCCCTTCTGGTTGATAGTTGTTACAATATATTAATTGTCTTTCTCGAGAGTGATAGGGGAGTTGTCAATATTGATACTTTTTATAGGGCCCCTAACGAGAATTGCAGTGATTTTATTAAATATTTAGACGGTATATATCATAATTACGAAAACCTGATGGTAGTGGCTGACACTAATATCGATATTCTTGATAAAAATAACAATTTTAACTTAAATTGTTTAAATATGCTACATATGAATGGTGCAACTGTAATGAATAACCTTCCTACTAGAGTCACAGAAAATAGTGTATCCCTCCTTGATCATACTGTCACAACTATAAATAATCAGATTGTATCTTTTAATATTAAATATGATGATTTGCCGGAACTTGACCATAAAACTTTACTTATTACATTGGAAGAATTGAGGAAAGTCTTATTGCCTAAAAGAAAATTTTTATTTTAAATAAGATTAAATTTATTGAAAAAGTCAGAAGTAAATGTATGGACTACGATCATAATTTATCAATTCCTGAAATTATACAAATTATTAAAAACTCTAGAGAAGCAGCTGCTTCCATCAGAATGATTCGGACTAGTAATAATAATTGGATAACAAGTGAGATTCTTCGGGAAATTAGAAAAAAGCAAGCTTTATTTAAACAAATGAAAAATATATTGAGTTTGAAATACAGAGAACAAAAGAATAGGGTTAACTCGTTGATAAGGTCCGCTAAAAGAAATGTTTTAAATAATCAGATAAATGTAGCTGATATAAATTCAAGAAAAATATGGCAAATTATAAACAGCGAACTTTTTGGCTTTAATAGGGCTAAAAAGTGTGGCTCGGATATTTCTGTTGATTCGCTTGGGGATCATTTTGGATTGGAAGGTAAAAAGCTTGTAGAAGAACTAGATCAAAAATTTAATCTTGCCAACTTTGATAGAAAGCACATTCCCTTCAATCCTAAGTCTGTTTTTCTTGAACCAACCAATGATGGTGAATTGATGGCATGTATTAATTCTTTGAGAAACTCTGCTGCTGGAGGTGAAGGCATTTCGGCTAAAGATTTGAAACTTGTCAATGCTATAATAGCTCCACATGTCTCCGAGTTCAACAATTTTATTTCGATGGGAATATTTCCTAGATAGAATAAAAATGCAGCAATTATTCCTGTTTTCAAATCAGGTGAAGAGAGTGATCCTAATAACTACAGACCGATAAGCTTAACTAGTACTTTGAGTAAGGTATTTGAAAAAATTCTTAACAAACGAATAGTAAACTTTATTGAAGACTCATTAGGGTTCGATGTAAACCAATATGGCTTTGTTGAGAAAGGAAGCACTACATCTGCTATTACTGATGCCTTACAGTTCATCAATAATGAACTAGATAAGAGGAAATATGTTGCGGCCATATTCGTTGACCTTAATAAGGCTTTCGACATGGTTGATCACTCAATTCTACTGCAATGTTTAAATGAACTGGGCATTAGAGGCTCACCACTGGAATTAATTGGAAGCTTTTTGAATAACAGAACTATCTCTGTACGTGTAAATCAACAAATGAGTGAAAAGTTTACGATGAATGCTGGTGTTCCACTGGGTTCTATACTGGGTCCTACTCTTTTTATTTTATATATTTTCAATATTTACCTCTCAAATTTGGAAGGAAAATATATTGTCTATGCTGATGATACATTGCTATTATTTTCTGATACGTCATCTCGTGCGTTAGAGCGCCTAATAAATGCTGATTTAATGAAGTACAGCTTGACGTTGTTACACTGGAAAAACTAAATAGTATGAGTTACTAAAAAAATTTTATTTCGCACGAAATAGTTACCTTAGCATTTTCTTATAGTTTGATCTACTAAATATAATTTAAAATTAACTATAAATAGTTATGATAACAAAAAGAAACTGAATAAAAAATTATAGTAACTCATACTTTATTCATTAAACTAAAACAAAATATTTTTTGTTGTATGATAACATTTTTCTTATAACCAAAAACCAAAAAATCTAATTTTATAACATAATGATTTTTCGCGCATGACCAAAAAATTTTTATTCTTCAATAAAAACAAAAAAATATTCAAATAAATAAAAAAATAAAAATTTCATAATCCATTGTTGATGATGAGAAAATTAATTTTTCATCAATTTTTATTTATTTATGGGATTGTCTACATGTAGTCGTCTGAAAATTCCGAGAATAGATCGATAGCTCGTAATACATAACAAAGATTGAGAATAAAGAGAAACACAGCATACGAAAACTTTGCGCTCCGTCGAGTATCACGGTATAGTGGTAGTTAAAAAAAGTAAACAACACCCGCGTAATGTAAGGGTTCGGTCACATTGCAATTTTCCTGTCGTAACCAGCGAGTTTTAGATGCATATACGAACACACTGCGACAAGATTGGCAAAGGAATTTCAGACATGCGAAGAACTAATATGCTCATTTGAAGTGCTGATTTCTGGGGAGGTTCCACACTTCACCTATACCCCAAAAAGTGAAAAAAATCAGACCTTCTTGTTGAAGGGTTTGGACAGCGGAGAGGATACGGTCGATCTTCTTCAGGTGCTCAAGGAGACTGCACCAGATATTGATTTTGTTTCAGTCAAAGCCTTTGCGACAAGAAGGTCGACCATAGAAAGGAAGAATTAACCACTTTACCTGGTACAAATTGCAAATAAGAGCAGTCCAAGTGCCCTTCAACATATAAGGTACTTGAATTTCAGAGTGGTGAGGTGGGAACGCCTCCAGAAAAGAGAAGTCAACCAGTGTTACCGGTGTCAAAGATTTGGACATTCAGCTGCCAATTGTGCCATGCACTATCGTTGCGTTAAATGCAAAGACGTTCATGCTCCCGGTGAGTGCAAATCGGCTCAGACGGAGCCTAAAGAAAAATTATACTGCGTTAACTGCGGTGTTTTTGGTCACCCAGCATCATATCGAGGATGCTCCCGATATCAAGATGCAAAAGTTAAATTTGCTCCAAAGCAAACACAAGTACACCGTAATATCATACCTTCCAACTTCGTCAAGCCCGGAGTATCATTTGCACTCGCCGCTAGAGGACCAGCAGAAAATGCTGGAAATAATGTAAATAATGTAAGTGGCAATAATGAGCTGCTTCTCAAAATTTACCAGCAACTTAATTCTTTATCGGAGAGAATCGACAAACAAGATACAAAAATTAACTTTGCATTTCAGCGTTTAGGTCTTTCAAATGCCTAATAATAACTTGTCATCCAGTCATATTTCCATGGATAGGCTTCGCCTCATATCGATCAACGTCAACTCTATCGTTGCTATACATCGACGTGATTATCTCCTTGAATTTGTTGTTAAGCAAAAGCCTGACATCATACTTCTCACTGAAACCCACCTCAATTCATGGCATTCCATGGAATTCAAAGATTTTGCATTCGTAAGAAACGATAGGGTAATAGGTGATGGGGGAGGTGGCACCGGGATATTGGTTAGAAGACCCTATTGTTTCCAAAATATTGAAAAAGTCGAATTCAAAAACTTTGAATTTCTTGAAGTGTCCGTCATCAAAATCTCACTGCCAGGTGGGGATAACCTCTTCGTTATCTCTGCCTATGCAACTGGTCAAAATGTTCTCAAGTTCAAGGAGGAACTCAATTCCTTGTTTGAAATACTCGAATTGAACAGGCTGCACAGTAATTATATTTTTGCCGGTGACCTGAATGCCAAGCACACATCATGGCTAAACGCCACCAATAATCCAAGAGGTGTCTTCCTGAAATCATGGATAACAGAGAACCAAATTGAATACAGGTGCAACCTATATGGGTCGGAGTTCCCAACATACCCTAGGACAAATTCATATTTGGACCTCTGCATTGCTGACGCAAGACTTGAATTCAGCTTTAATAGTCCTCAATGGAAACTGCAGGTGCTTCCTTACAATAGCGACCATAACGCAATCGTAATGGAAATCAATCATCAAAGGGATGATTTCTTCCTCATTCCAGTTCAACATGAAAACCATCGGTTGAATTTCAAAAAAACAGACTGGGGAAAGTTTCAAAAGAAGTTTAATCGGGAGTACCAGAAGCAATGTCCTCCTTCTGATGATGGCAACGCTTGCTCAATGGTTTCAAATAACAGAAATCTAACTGACGATGAAATAGATCTCTATTTGTCGAAGTTAGAGAAGCTGACGTTGGAAACGATTGAGAAAGTTGTTCCCAAGATTAAACATCGAAACAATATGGAAGGATATGAAACACCAACCATCGCAAGGTTGAAAAGATTGAAAAGCCTTCTTCTCACCCGCGTCAACAATATTTATCGACGATTTTTGGACTACAACCATCCCTCGTTGGCTTTGTTGAAATTACATCTGAAGAATGTCCGGAACTTAATCCGTTCATACTTCAGGAGTGAGGTCAGCAATCAATGGGTGGAAAAACCTCGTTGGCTTTGTTGAAATTACATCTGAAGAATGTCCGGAACTTAATCCGTTCATACTTCAGGAGTGAGGTCAGCAATCAATGGGCGGAAAAACTGAGGGGTATTAGCCCACAGGACCCAGATGGCGTTTTCGCGAAAGTGAATAGCTTATTCCGCAGGAAGTCTCGAGTGAAGGTATCAAATCTTGAAGTCACTAGTGATGAGATAAATCTTCTCGATAGAGCTGGTATCGAAATTGATAGTACGACTCCGGATAGAAATGGAAACAGGATTATATGTGATGGATTGCAGAAACTTGCCCTGATTGGAACACATTTAGAATTGGTTCATCTGCCAAACCCAGAGAGAAGGAATGAAATATTTTCGGAAGTCGTTGAAGCAAAAGTTTCCGACTTCAAATCAAGCCTGAACGGCCAATCAATTCTTCATTTCGATGAAACATTAACATCTGACCTCATACCGAGCTTGAATCTTATTGATTATTTTGTCAGCTATGAAGACTTGCGTTTCATATTTCGCAGGATAAACAACAAGAAATCATGTGGTACTGACGGTATTCCAAACATAGTTCTCCGACATTTGCTTGAGGTTGCTATTAGGAATTATTGCATATTGTTCAACAACATGTTGAACAATTCATATTTCCCAAATGAGTGGAAAAAGGCTAAGGTATTTCCGATCTTGAAGAAAGGAAAAGAATCTTCATGCCCTAAAAGCTATTGCCCAATCAGCTTGCTGCCTAACATCAGCAAGGTGTTTGAAGTGATACTCAACAGAGCATTAAACGCCCACATTGAGAAATATGAGTTGATGTCGAATTGCCAATTTGGTTTTCGTGCCAGGCATTCGACCATACATGCAATAACGAAAGTAACCTCAGACATCTGTTGGAAACTAAACAACAAAGTATGTGTTGGAGCATGTCTCATTGATATGGAGAAAGCCTTCGATACGGTGTGGTTAGATGGACTAGTTTTCAAACTTCTTCAGGACAGGTTCCCCAGACACCTTATTGCCATGATGTGTAATATGTTATACGGGAAATCATTTGTTGTAACTGATGGAAATCTGACAACAATGCGCGAATTCAAGGTCTTGAATGGTCTACAGCAAGGAACAGTTACTGCGCCCCTGCTTTTCTCAATATTCATTCGCAAGCTATTGAACAGCTTTGATTTTAATGTCTCGCCAACGCGATCATTAGTAGCGCTTGCTGATGATCTGATCATCTATACGGCAGACCGAAAAGCTACAATAGTTCAGAGCAATCTTCAAAAAATGTTTAATGATGTGCAGCTCTACACAATTGGCGAATGAAAATCAATGCGCAGAAGTGCGAAACAATTTTGTTTCGGACAACGCTGCAGGGAGCCAGTCAAGACCTGAAACGTAATTGGAAGGATTTCCACATTATGGCTGGTGAGGGTAGTTCAGAACGGGTTCCACATAAATCCTTTGTTCGATGTCAAAATCATGCTCAGTAAAGCACTAAAAGTAGTCATGGCCCTTCGGCGACTCTTTCATTCCAGATACATTGATCAAAAAGTCAAAGTTATTTGTTACAAGACCCTGGTTAGGCCAGTTTTGACATACGGATGCCAGATCTGGTACAACCAGAGTGCTAGTACAATGGAAAGATTAAGAGTTTTCGAAAGGAAATGTCTTCGTGCATGTACTGGTTTGTACAGAAAGCCTGAGACGGATTGGAAGCACTATATATCGAATAGAAAAATTTATCAAACCGCTCAAGTGACAAGAGTTGATATCTTCATATTGAAACTTCTTCGGAATCATATCGCAAGATCTGTAACTGTGAGTGAAAACCCTTGGATTTCACAGCCGTTCCACCCTACAGACGGGTATATTGTGACTTGCCTCACTACTGGCTTCGTTCCTCCAGAAGCATTCGTGTAGTTGGACATGAATCGATATGTTTTTGATTCTGACGGTGTCCCAATCATATATCACATATACCGACGGGCCCCCGATAAGAAGATAAAATATCCTCCGAATCTGAGTTCATGAGACCAACAATTCCAATGGAGATACTCATTTGCTAGATTCGTTGAGGCTGGTCGAGCTGAGATGGAACAATCTAGGTATTGGTGGCTGAATGACAATGTCTAAATTATTCGTGTTTATTTTCTGTTTTTGTGCTTTTTCTCGATACTTAGTTTTTTAGATTCATCTCATTATTGCTACATCTAGTATTGTTGCTTATTTGTATTATAAATTAGGTGTAGGTTTCAATATAAGGTAACGTTTTTTTTTTTGATTGAACTTATTTAGAATTAGGGTGTAACATATTAGGTATAGGATATAAGTTCATTGTTGTGTTAGTAGTATAAGTAATTTCTGAATAATGCTGGTTGGTTTTTTCTCCTTTTTCCAATTGAATCAAAAAATATCTAATAATCTTAATTAATTTAAATTTGCAAGTGTATTTTTTTCATTAAATGTGTTTAACTAATAACGTATAAATTTAGAGAGCCATTCGGGCCATTAAGTTTTTTATAGTTTTATTGTTTGGAATTTGCTTTATGTTCTTTTAAAAATTTATAACGATTAGTATTAAATAAAGCGCTTTTGACTTTGACTTTGACTTTATGCTCATTTGAAGGTATGTCTTTGCCAGGAACAGAAACTTTCGTGCACAAAAACTACCTACTAAACTGGTTTTAGGAAAAATTTTAAATTCCCGCGACTGCCGACCTGAACAAAATTGTCGAAAATCGCAGTGTGCGGGCTTCCAATTAACTATGTGTAACTTGCGACAGAACTGCGACTATATAGTCGTAGTCGACAAATCGAAGACAAGTATAAACAAGTCTTTTATTTTCCTGAGTATTCTTTGTATAGTGTCGTTCGTTAAATCACTGCGAGTAATATAATCAGTTGTCTCTTGTGCATAAGGCGTAAGTTCATGTGTGGATTTTAGTGAAAAAAGTGTCTTTGTGAATTGATTATTTCAATGACGAAACGTACATCAATGTACGTTAATCAAAAAGTGATTGCAAAAAACTCTCTCTTTGTGCGTGATATTCTAACTGAGGGGGTCTTCCGGAATTAATTGACGAATTCAATCGTAAGTAGTGTATATCCGTATTTTTAATAATTATTCTATTTTTAATTTATTTCATACTTCATTGTTAAATCATTAAGAGTTTATTTATTACTAGAAAATTTTAATATTCAATTATTAATTTTAAAAAAATCGAAAAAAAGACTCATCATCCTAATGAGATAAAATTTTGAATAATTTGTCCAAAAAAATGTACAAAAGTATTTAGATAATATCATAATCGTAGATTTATTTGATTTTTTAACGGGTAATTGAATTTCATAGTTACTGTGAAATTTAGAGATTGGTTATCTTACTTAATGGCGTCAAACTTATTTCCAATATAAAAAGATTTTTTTCTCAAGGACAAGGAGAAGTATTGTTGACTATTCCGGAAGAAGGGTTAACTGAATTGATTCCTGTAATAGGATGGAAGTATGCTTTTATTCTTAACACAAAGAATATTTGCAAAAAACCAACGTAAGCTACAGAAATCATGAGGCTTTGAATAAAAAACTATCACTTTATTTTAAAGAATACAAATTTAATATAATTTCTAGAATGAAGTAGTCGTTTCTATGGCTACAAGTTCGAATGCAGAGAAGAACATTTCTGATAGCAAAAAGATACCTACTACTGAGTCTAATCAACCTTCTACAAGTGAATTTTTGAATTCATCAAGTGACAAGACTGAACAACCTTCTACTAGTAAATCTTCGAACACGTCTCATGGAAAGTTACAGATTTTTTTTAATAAATATTTCGAAATGGTTTTTACTATTTTCGTTAATGTTTTTTTGTAACTCGCTGATTTTTTTTAATTTGTATAAATTCAAATTAAATATCAAAAGTCCATTTTTGAAGATTTTACTTAATTTTAATTTTTACTAAAATTAATTGTTTTTCTGATGGCTATAGATATTGATAGATTTATTGAAGACAAATTCGACTGGACTACATCTGATGAAAAAGAAAAGTGAGCTAGAATCATCAGATTGCATTGACCTGACCAGAATAATTGTCGAACATCAGTTATTAAATTCGTTGAAGTAAGTCAATTTATTTCATTACAATTACAATTTAGGTATTAATTTAAAATAATATAAGAACTTGTTACTGAGGTTAGCTAGAATTTGATGTTTATATATCCTGAGAAAAATAATTTCAAATTAATTCATTCTTGTTTAGAAACAAAAATTATTTCTTTCTTTCATTAGCATCGACAAAACAACGTTTTTTTTTGGAGTGCAGAAATTAAAGCCGTTTTTCCGAATGAGGATGAAGACACATATTATATTTGTTATAAACAAGACGAAAAGGCAGCAGCTGGAAAGTTATATGATAAATATACAAATTTAAGACGTAAATTCAAATCGATCAAGGCTACTTCACAAGCACGTCCCACAGAGATTGTTTCCCTTAATGAAACTAAAAAATCTCTTATTCTTCAATTGCAAAGTGCTGCGGCTGATGATTATTCGACTGTCAAAGATTTATGGATTAAAACTCATTCTTTGCAAATGGATGAATTGAAAGAAAATAAATCTATCGATTCTTATTTCACAAAATATCCAATGCTTAAAGAGCCAGTTGGAACATCATTGGTATTATAATGTTCATGTTCTTTCGTGCTTATTTCATAATATATTTATTTCTAGATTAACTTGGATTTCATGAAGTTGGACTATGTTGAGGATGAAAATATTTTTATCACAAAATGGCCTGAGATGAGTAATAAATTGATACACATTGCCACAAAAAAAAACCTAAAGAAACGTGTTGCAGTATTTTTAAGAAACTCAGTGAGTGAATACAATATGTCTAAAATATAGTTTGAATTGATTTATTACTTATGAGTTATATATTCAAGCATTTTTGTTTTATCCTCAGGTCATAATGTTCCATCAGAATTAAAAGAAATTATTGTATTGCCTTATTTGTTTGCACCAACTCAAGTTGAATCAGAAATTGAAAAGAAATGGAAGCCATCGTATCAAGAACAAGCTGATAGTTTTATTTTTTATATCAATGTAAGTATAAATATGTTATTTATTGAAGTACAATGTTAAATGTATCTATAATAATAATTGTATTTTTTATAGAACATGGCTGATTTACAACAAACATTAGACGATCGTGAAAATCATTTAAAAAAACACAGGAATTCATCTCAACCATTCATCGTTGCTGTCGGGGATCTTTCAAAACCTTTAGAAGCAGTCTATGTCATTGTGGAGATAACGAAATACAAGTTTAAAAATATTTTATCTGCCGTAGATTTATGTTTTAAATCGTTCTTTGCTTTTGATTTAAAATATCCAGCTGAAAGTAAGGTTATTTGGATATTTATTGAACGCAGTATTTATAATTTAAGCGTCTCTGCAAAAAAATCAGTCGCTTTAACTACTTTAATGACTGCAGTGAAATCAGTTGATGTTCCAATCGAGCAAAATTCAGATTCAAGTGAAGAATCCTCGTAATTTTCCTACAATTCTAGTTCTGTCAAAATATTTTTATAATACTTGTTCGTTACGTTAATTTTTACACTTTTAGTTCAAATATCAGGTTTACGTTTATCAAAAAGAAAAGAACAATAGATTCGTTCTCATAAAATAAAGAAAATTACTTTTAATTTGATCTAGATCAAAATCTTATATTGGAACATTAGCATTCGATTTCTGGAGTCATTTTTTGCGTTTGTAGTAAGAGTTTAATTGTTTTTCATGGCTCAGTATTTTGTTATTCATCTATAAATTGATATTTTAAATAAAAATCACCATGCTTATGAAATGTGATATATATAGCTTTATTATAGAAGCTTAACATTATGATATACATATGAAATTTATTCATCGAAAAGAAGCTTGTTTTGCGTATGCTTGTCCAAACATTGAATGCAATAGAAAATTTTGTTCTGCAAAAGCGTTACGTAATCATGCTCGAAAATTAAAACACACATTATCTATTAAAGATAAATATTATTGTAAAACTCCGACTACTAATAAGTTTGAGCTGTCACAAATAAATAAAACTGGTGACCGAGGGTTGATAGAAAACGACTATTCTAATTCAGTTAATGATGTTTCAAAGAATCATGAATTATCAATTATAACAACAGACGACATTTTGTTTAGAGAAACATTATCTACAATATCTTTTTTATACGCAAGTCCATTACTAACTCGCAGTCAAACACATAAATTTATTTATAATGTCAAAAAATTTATTAACAATAGTTACTTACAATCACTGAAAGATCTTTGTTTAAAAAATATTCAAAATGAAACAATCAAAGATGAAATTCGAGGTAAATTTATAAAATTTGAAACATCATTTGATTAATATGATAGTCAAAAGAAACGAATGAATCAACTTATCGCTCATAATGGTTTTATCGAACCAGAACAAGTTGTAATTGGACATCGCGAAACTAGAAATAAATTTGGAGTTTTAGAAAACACCAAACTTACTTCTCAATTCGTATCTTTGCGTGAGACTCTTAAAAAATTTTTAGAAGTTTCAAATGTCTATCAAATAATTATGAGTCATATTCGTTTTTTTAAAAATAATGTTACTATCTCCAATATCGTTCAGTCACTATATTGGAAGAAATTAATTGAAAGGTTTGATGATAATGAGATTATTTTACCACTGTTTTTATATCAGGACGATTTCGAAACAGGGAATCCCATTGGTGCTCATGCTTCAGTGCACAAATTGTCTGGAATATATGTAAATATACCCTGTTTACCTTCTAAATATTCAACAAAGTTAGGCAACATTTTTCTTTTACAACTAAACTATTCAAGTGATACTAATTATTGTGGAAATGACCGAATTTTTAGACGGATAGTACAGGAAATGAATTATCTGTTAACAAATGGCATAAACATTTTTAATGGAACAGCTGTAGTGGATGTTAAATTTCAGCTTGCAATGATAATTGGTGATAATTTAGGCCTTAATTATATTTTAGGATTTAATAAGAGTTTTATGGCTTATAGTTATTCTAGGTTTTGCGAAATGCCCAAAGAAACATGCGAAGTTTCATGTTTAGATAATCAGAAGTTACTTAGAAACGAATCGAATTATACAGAAGATTTATTAAAGGATGATTCTTAGAGTACGGGAATTCAAGAAAAGTCTAAATTAAATGAAATCAATGGTTTCAATGTTTATTCAAATCCCTGCGAAGACATAATGCATGATCTTTTAGAAGGTATATGTAAATATGAAATGGTTTTTATTTTACATTTTTTCATTATAAAAAAAAAAAATTTTCGTTACAAAGCTCAAATCATAAGATACAATATTATAAATATCCAAAAGGTTCTAATAAACCATAGATTATTTCACAACAGCTGTAGTGAATATTTATTTCAAAGTCCCGTGAAGGACTGCAGTGTTGGTCTGCTGCCTCGGCAGAAGAAGATGGAGACATCCGCCGAGATTGCCCTTGTCTGGGGACGCGTGAATGCGCTGGCAGGCTAGCATTGCGGTGTCGTGGGGCGGGTTCATTTCCCCAGCACAAGGACCCACTACAAAAGAATTTCGCATTCACGAATTTCTGGGGTCAAAAAAGAAAGGCGACCGAAGTCGCAAAAATTGTAGGCAACTACAACAGGGGTAAATGACGTGTTCATGGAACAAGAGAAACAAGTAAAAAAAACTTTTAGAAAAAAAAAAGACGACTTCAAAATGCCCTAAAAAGGATGAAATAAATTTAATGGAAGCGATGCCATATCATATTTTCCCCATTCTTTTATGATAGTGCAGATGTTGGAAGTATTTATATTGAAATGGGGAAAGTGATTTGGTACCGCTTGCATTAAATTTATTTCACCCTTTTTAGGGCATTTTGAAGTCTGTTTTCTTTATTTTTTCTAGAAGTTTTTTATTTCACCCTTTTAAGTGGCAAATTTGTTCATTTCAAACCATTCCAAACTCAGTTTCTTGAATACATTGTATAATGTACTCATATATTAAAATATAATTTTTTACTGCAATGCAAAAACCACTACAGCGAAAATCTGCAGTGTTCATTGGAATCGAATTTAATTCTGGTACATTTAATAAATGATCTCATCAACGTCTAATTTCATTTTAGACTTCATATAAATCCAATATGTATTGTAGCTTTGAGAAATATTCGAATTTTGAACTTTGCCCAGCCGCCTTTTTTATATTCTGACCTGACTCTGAGGTGCTTTTTTATCGTTCAACTTTTTTCGACCTTTGAGCGGTTGCCATTTTGTTTCAAATTGTTCCACTTTGGATTTTTTATCGTGAGCTTTATCACACAATTGAATAAATTCTTGTACCAGTTTCGGTACGATCCGGAGCTATACTATGGTCAGAACAGAAATATTTCTGAAAATTTGGCCGAAATCGAAGTAAAGTGGCGACCTTCAGGCACACATTTTTTTATATCCTATCTACATACAACCAATCACACACACACAGACACATCTTTTTATATATATATATACATATATATATATATATATATATATATATATATATATATATATATATATATATATATATACATCTATATAAATATATATATATATATATATATATATATATATATATATATATATATATATATATATATATATATCGACATATCTATTTATATATGTAAACATAGTGTTCACTCCGCAATCAATCTCAACAAATTTACTTAAAAATATCCTTTTTAACCGGATCACTCGTTCACTATTATTCGAAACCCATCGCCTTCGTTTTCAGTTAACTATGCCACCTAATTTTCATGAAATTATACCCAATAGTTCAATGAAAACTCGGCTATGCATTTTCATCTTCGTATGCAAAGTTATGATCAGTTATAGAAGGAAAAGTATCTCTTCTTAGGTTGTGATTCTCACCGGTCTTTAGTATGGAAATTACGAATTTTAGATTTCTGGGCATATGTTAAAATGTAATTAACTGGAAAGTAACAAATCAACTCTATAATTTGAAATCACTCAGTCCTTATTATTTCTTCGGGGAGTTTTATAAATCCTATGTGTAACGTTTACATCTAAGGATGTAGGAAGGATCCTTTACTAAGCTCATTGGTAAGCAAAGGACGACTTCGGAAGAGAAAAGCATCCTGAAATGTTCTCTCTAACTATTGTTGAATTGTATTTATGCCACATTTACAAGTAATTTATTGGTTATTTCCGGTAGAAATGATTGAATTAAATGTACCGTTTATGCAGAAAATTAAGGATACTGATAATTTTTATCGTTCGCCACCAAAGGAGTCGGTATTTCCATCAAATCCTTGAATAGTGCCAACTAATTGGCATTTTTCGTGTGAAAAATTATTAAAACTCAATTTCTCGACACCAATGTATCATATTGGACTGTTAGTATCTACAGAGTCCTTGGAAGGATTACAATTCTGTTCCGACACATTTTAGATCAATATGTTATCCTTCATTTGAAACCTCTACAATCAAAATCCTTACAGCCGTCGATCAGTTATGCTGAAAAATCCGGGTGAAAGTCAGAAATTTTTTAGTTTTAAGGATAAAAGTCCTTTACCGTTACTTGAATTTCTTATCCTTTAAACGGGACTTAGCTGGGAAAAGGACGCATCATTTGCCAAAAACAGGACTCTTCTATCTATCTCCGTTTAAAAGTTGTGCGTGAACATACAAAAAAAAAGCAAAAAAAAATGAACGCGATGAATTGATAACCTTCTTTCTTTTGGAAGTCGTTTGAAAAGGGGCGGAATTGGGTTTACTTCGTCCTTATCCGAAGAGGCTCATGGCCCACAAATGAGAGAGGGGCAACCGGGTGGTGATGGAGCCCCTGCGCATCCACCCAACCGGATCAAAATCCATTAATGTTGCAGTGGCCAGGTATTTCCCTTCTGAGTGGAAAACTCATACAACATAACTTGCATGAGCCTTCCCATCACCACTTTATGCCATAGAATTATGCAATTCGATTACATAAGCCTATGTCATAAACAGGCACCTTGCTCGGGCCACTTAACCTGCGAAGTCACCTGATACAAAGAGGTTATTTAATGCGCGATGGCTGGCTCATTTGTGGCGTGGTGAGCCTACTATCGTACCGGGTCCTATACCCGGTCAAAAGAGAAGGAAGAGAAAGACTGACGGTACATTTTAACAAAGCATTGTTTTTATTTTCTAAATTTCGCTTTTAAAGAAAATACTAATTCAACTGGACGTTAACAATATTTCAAAAAACAGAATTTTTTCCGTAAATAGTACTTCTTCCAAATACAATAAAACGTAAGTTATGTTGAATTTGGATCGCTTAACGCAAAACAAAATTGTTCAGTCTAAAACAAGTAAATATCTAAACGAAATGTCGGACGGAAATTTTTGTTTGGAAAGAAATTTTAAATTTTGTTTCATAAGAAAATTTTTATCATGTTTTATAAATTCCATCGAAATATAGTAAAAGCATTTGTGTACACAAAGCGTTTTCAACAATTGTGGCAAAAATGAATTTAATGTAATTTAAAAATAGCTGTTTTATTATATATGTTTTATAGTCGGAATCAATCCTTATCTGGCTTCTAAAAAATAACATTTTTTTAGATATTACGAAATGTAATTTAGAGTATGTCCGGCTTATTTTACGAGTATTGTACTACAGCAAATCTGTTAGTGAAGCTTTTACTCACAAAGTTTAAATAATTTTCATGATGGCGGAAATGGAAAGACGTTTTGTAAAATAATTATTTAATAAAGTGTACATAAGGATTCGTACCTAGCATTGTTTCTGGTATACTTGTCTTTCCAGTCGCGGGCAAGTTAACTGTTTCCCCATTCATGTACACGTCTCCTGCTGATTCCATTCCACATAAATTGGTCGGAAAGTTGGAAACTCTGCCTGCTTACTCGCTCGCTCCTTATTAACAGTAATTGACGTCGATGACAGCGGAAAAGTGTTTCGATTCGTCGTGTTTGCTGCTGCTGCCCGTGTACGTAAACAACAGATCTATCGCACGTTTCGTGCGCTCGTGTGTGTCAAACCGTTTCACTTGCTGGCACGAGACCGTTTCTTTATTTTCTTTATATCGCGTCGTCTCACTTTCGTGCATGCAAAATTTATTTCGCTTTAGTAGTCCTATCACTTCCCGGCTCACTTCGTCCTCTCCCTCGTTCTATCTGCTTTTTTCATCCCAGCTTATAATTCGTCATGTCCTTGACTTGAGCGTACGCACCAAATCCCAACTGGCGTTCATCGTTTAGCACAGGCCGTTATTATGCGATGAAGCCCAAACAAACAAATTGCCAAGCAGACAATCAAATACACCAAAATCCTTGCTGAATGAGAAAAAAACCGAAATTTTGGTGTAGTATTCACAAGATCGAGTGTCCCAAGGCTGCGAAAGCAAGCATATGGCGCTTTGTAGGCAATGAGAAAGAAAAAAGTGGTTGCAACATCCATGTGAACTTCACGAAATGTGTATGGCTGGCTTAGATAATATTAATAAAGCACAAAGCGCGTGGAGATGATTTTTCTACATTATTTGGCAACAAAACAGCCACAAGCGGAGCGTACACTTGGAACTCTCGCGATTTCCACACACAATACAGGCGAGCGCAACAAAACACAGAATTGTATCCTTCACTTCGCAAGCAAGCTACACACTCCTATTTCGTCGGACTTTGCAAGCGTTTCGGGCAAAAATAATGCAAACGCTATTCACACAAACGTTTTTTCGCAAACATAACCGGAATAGAACATTGTAATGAGCCCGTTGTGCTTGGTGATCGCTGCACTGTCACCAATGCCATATTAATCACTGCATGCGCGCGATCAAGTTGTGAACACATTTTGTAATTCATTTTGCATATAGTCTCGATACTTAATGCGATTATTAGCACTTTTCACGTAAAAAAATATAAGCAAGAATGCCTAAGAATGCGCCATTTTTATTCAAATCTTTCTTCTGTTCTGGTTTTTCTTCACTCTCGGAACCTCTCCTTTGAACAATTTACCAGCTGAGCTAACCTACTCGCTCAAGCCCTGTACTTCCACTCCTCGCATCCACGCTCGTTCGCAATTCCAAGCAGATTCCTCGTTTTAGTTTTGGATCCCCCCAAAACTTCCTTCACCTTTTGCTCGCTAGCTATCTCGCAGACTGCCCCCTTCTGTGTGTGCATCCGCTCATGGGCTGCATGGAATATCCAGTTGCGTTGAGTAGCTTGTTCACTGATAAGAGTTCTTACTAACAATTCGATGAGTGTAAATGTATATTTTGTATGTCTAGGAGTATGATGAGCGGAATGCGAAAATGTGTAATTTCCATACTATCAAGTCATAGCAGAATTTCCTATATGGAAATGGTTTGCTGGTTGTGTAGTGATTTAACAGATCTGGCCTATATTATGCAGGAATTTCCTTTAACCCTTTGCCTGCGCCGAATTCGAATCTGGCATTTTTAGTTATATTGAATATATAAAATATAAAATCTATGAATTTGACATAAAAAAAATAAAATTTGAATTTTAAAAAAGATTATCAAATAATTTAAATAAAAAAATAATAAATTTAACAAACTGCTCGATTACTACACAACATTTACAAAACAAAAAATTACGAATGACTGCAGCAGAAATGTTGACATTTTTCCTTCATGCTGGACTCATATTTGGTGACTTAATTTCTGATGAAAGCAAGCATTGGAAATTTTATAAATTATTAAGAAAAATTTAATAATTTGTTTACAACGACGTGCTTCCAACGGATTGCATAATTATTTACGTAGATTAGTTGAAGAACATCACGAGCTCTATCGACAGTTATTTGGGAAACTCAAGCCTAAACATCATAACTTACTTCACTATCCTTCTATAATGATGTCAGTAGGATCTCTTCGTAACCTTTGGCGCATAGTCCAAAGGTAAACACCATTTTTTTTAAAAAAAGTAGCAAAAACTACAAGTAATCGTCGTAGTTTATGCCAATCGTTAGCACTGAAGCATCAGCATCATTTAAATCACTCTTTTAAAACTGGGGCAGCTTTTAAAGAAAATTTAGATTACAAATACTCTACAAAAAAAATTTCAAACCGATTGTTTCATAAAATAAATGGTTAAAATTGAGTTTGAATTTTCAACAATTTCCCGTATTAATATAAACAATATTTTGAGCTAATTATAAGAATTTTTGAAACATTGAGAAGGGACGAGCATACACAGTCGTACGTTATGATACAATGTGATGAAAAAAAAATAGAATTACATAATCTTAAAAATATAATTCAATATGAGTTACCACATGTATCGCATACATGTTCCAATCACGAGCGTGTAGACGTGTTTTTAATCGCTCCTGTCATTAATTTTAAAAATTAATTAATTTTTCACAAAAGTCAGTTTCAAATAATTGAATTAATTTTGTACGAGTCAGTCAAAAGCAAGTTTTGATTTTATTGGGGAAGAATTAATCGTCAAAGGCATCGACCAACCATACCAATAAATCAAAAAAATGCAACAAACCAAAGACAACTCGGGACTGCTGTATGGAGGAGCCCGACGGCTTCCCTCCGTTGGGGGGCCCCGGGGAGAGTGACGGTGTGAAATTGGCAAGTGTCAACAAGCGGAGACACACGATCACCCAGGATACCGCAGATGGCGGCTGTAAAACACAAGTGCTCGAGGATAGACAGGAGGTGTGTCGCCTTCGAAGTGAAATCGAAGAGTTAAAGGCAAGAATTCAAACGTACGAAGAAATGTTCAAGACGGCAAAAAAGTTCAAGAGAGTGATCCGATACGAAAAATCGAAAAACAGAAGAAAGCTGCAAATCCAATAATCACTGAAGAGGTATTAAGTGCTGGTGGCACCAACGAAAGCCAGAACTACTTTGCAGCGCTGAATGGACTCCAACAGGATATGGAGGTAGACGAAGGTAATAAAGATGATAATTTTATCTTATATTTAAAAAATAAAAATTATGAAAATAGAAATAAGGAGAAGAAACCAGCCCGTAGTTCTGCTGGTCCTCCTCAAAAAGTAGCCAAGAATACCGAGAAAGTTCCGCCTATTAATGTCTTCGGTCAAAGCGGAAAGGACATGGTTCGGCTGTTGGCAGCCGAAAACAAATTAACGAATTTCGAAATCAAACGAATAAATTCTGAGAAGCTATCAATTAGAACGAAATCACTGGTTGATTTCAAATCAGCAAAAAATGCTTTGAATTCTGGGGAGGTTCCGCACTTCACTTATACCCCCGAAAGCGTGAAGAACCAGACGTTCTTGCTGAAGGGCTTGGACTGCGGAGAAGATACCGTCGATCTTCTTAGGTTCTCAAGGAAACAGCACCACAAATCGAGTTTATCTCAGTTAAAACATTCGCGACAAGAAGGTCGACGGTAGAAAAAAAAAAATTTACCACTTTATTTGGTACAAATAACAAATAAGAGCAGTCCAAGCGCTCTTCAGCAAATCAGATATTTGAATTTTCGAGTGGTGAGGTGGGAACACCTCCAGAAACGAGAAATCAACCAGTGCTATCGCTGCCAACGATTTGGGCATTTGACTGCCAACTGCGCCATGCATTACCGATGCGTTAAATGCAAGGACGTGCATGCTCCCGGTGAGTGCAAATTGGCTCAGACGGAGCCAAAAGAGAAATATTGTGTGAACTGCGGTGTTTTTGGTCACCCGGCATCATATCGAGGATGCTCCCGATATCAGGATGCAAGATTGAAATCTGCCCAAGGCAAACACAAATACACCGCAGTGTCTTAGCTCTGAACTTCGTCAAGCCCGGAGTATCATTTGCACAAGCCGCTAGAGGACCAGCAGAAAATGCGGAAAATAGTGCAAATAATGTAAGTGGCAATAATGAGCTACTTCTCAAAATTTTACAGGAATTAAATTCTCTATCGGAAAGAATCGATAAGCAAGATACAAAAATTAATCTTGTTTTTCATCGTCTAGGGGTTTCAAATTCCTCAAAATAATTTGTCATCCAGTCACATTCCCATGGATAGGATTCGTCTCATCTCAATCAACGTCAACTCCATTGTTACTATACATCGGCGTGATTATCTCCTTGAATTCATTGCCAGACAAAAGCCTGACATCCTGCTTCTAACCGAAACCCACCTCAATTCATGGCACTCCATGGCATTCAAGGATTTTGAATTCGTAAGAAACGATAGGGTAATAGGTGATGGGTGGCACTGGCATATTGGTTCGAAGACCCTATCGTTTCCAAAATATTGAAAAAGTCGAATTCAAAAGCTTTGAATCTTTTGAAGTGTCCGTTATCAAGATCTCACTGCCAGGTGGGGATAACCTCTTCGTTATCTCTGCCTATGCAACTGGTGGAACTGTTCTCAAGCTCAAGGAGGAACTCAATTCCTTGTTTGAAATACTCGAATTGAACAGGCTGCATAACTATCATATTCTTGCTGGTGATCTGAACGCCAAGCATACATCATGGCTGAACGCCACCAATAATCCAAGAGGTGTATTCCTGAAATCATGGATAACAGAGAACCAAATTGAGTACAGGTGCAATCTATATGGGTCGGAGTTCCCAACATACCCTAGGACAAATTCATATTTGGACCTCTGCATTACTGACGCAAGACTCGAGTTCAACTTTAAAAGTCCTCAACGGAAACTGCAGGTGCTTCCTTATGATAGCGACCATAACGCAATCGTAATGGAAATTAATCATCACAGGGATGATTTCTTCCTCATTCCAGTTTAACATGAAAGTCATCGGTTGAATTTCAAAAAAACAGACTGGGGAAAGTTTCAAAAGAAGTTTAATCGAGAGTACCAAAAGCAATGTCCCCCTTCTAATGGTGGCAACTCTTGCTCAATGGTTCCTAATGATAGGAATCTAACTAACGATGAAATAGATGTCTATTTGTCGAAGTTAGAGAAGCTGACGTTGGAAACGATTGAGAAAGTTGTTCCCAAGATTAAACATCGAAACAATATGGAAGGATATGAAACACCAACCATCGCAAGGTTGAAAAGATTGAAAAGCCTCTTTCTCACACGTTTCAACAATATTTATCGACGATTTTCGGACTACAACCATCCCTCATTGTCTTTGTTGAAATTACATCTGAAGAATGTCCGGAACTTAATCCGGTCATACTTCAGGAGTGAGGTCAGCAATCAATGGGCGGAAAAATTGAGGAGTATTAGCCCACAGGACCCAGACGGCGTGTTCACGAAAGTGAATAGCATATTCCGCAAGAAGTATCGAGTGATGAGATAAATCTTCTCGATAGGGCTGGTATCGAAATTGATAGTACGACTCCGGATAGAAATGGAAACAGGATTATTTGTGAAGGATTGGATAAACTTGCCCTGATTGGAACACATTTTCAATTGGTTCATCTACCAAACCCTGAGAGAGGGAACCTAATTTTTTCAGAGGTCGTTTAAGCAAAAGTTTCCGACTTCAAATCAAGCCTGAACGGCCAATCAATTCTTCATTTCAATGAACATCTGACCTCATACCGAGCTTGAATCTTATTGATTATTTTGACAGCTATGAAGACTTGTGTTTCATATTTCGCAAGATAAACAACAAGAAATCATGTGGTACTGATGGTATTCCAAATGTAGTTCTCCGACATTTGCCTGAGGTTGCTATTAGGAACTATTGCATATTGTTCAACAACATGTTGAGCAATTCATATTTCCCAAATGAGTGGAAAAAGGCTAAGGTATTCCCGATCTTGAAGAAAGGAAAAGAATCTTCATGCCCTAAAAGCTATCGCCCAATCAGCTTGCTGCCTAACATCAGCAAGGTGTTTGAAGTGATACTCAACAGAGCATTAAACGCCCACATTGAGGAAAATGAGTTGATGCTGAATTGCCAATTTGGTTTTCGTGCCAGGCATTCGACCACACATGCAATAACGAAAGTAACCTCAGACATCTGTTGGAAACTAAATGATAGACAATATGTTGGAGCATGTCTCATTGATATGGAGAAAGCCTTTGATACGGTATGGTTAGATGGACTAATTTTTAAACTCTTTCAGGACAAGTTCCCCAGACACCTTGTCGCCATGATGCGCAATATGTTATACGGGAAATCGCTTGTTGTAACTGATGGAAATCTGACAACAATGCGCGAGTTCAAGGTCTTGAATGGTCTACAGCAGGGAACAGTTACTGCGCCTCTGCTCTACTCAATCTTCATTCGCAAGCTATTGAACAGCTTTGATTTTAATGTCTCGCCAACGCGATCATTGGTAGCGTTTGCTGATGATCTGATCGTCTATACGGCAGACCGAAAAGCTACAATAGTTCAGAGCAATCTCCAAAAAATGTTCAATGATGTACAGCTGTACACTGACAATTGGCGAATGAAAATAAATACGCAAAAGTGTGAAACAATCTTGTTTCGGACAACGCTGCAGGGGGTCAGTCAAGACCTGAAACGTAATTGGAAAGATTTCCACATCATGGCTGGTGAGGGTAGTTCAGAACGGGTTCCACATTAATCCTGTGTTCGATACCTCGGTGTTTATCTCGATCAGTATCTGTACTATACTGAACATGTGAAAATCATGCTCAGTAAGGCACAAAAAGTAGTCATGGCTCTTCGAAAGCTCTTTCATTCCAGATACATTGATCAAAAGGTCAAAATTATCTGTTACAAGACACTGGTTAGACCAGTTTTGACATATGGATGTCAGATCTGGTACAACCTGAGTGCTAGTACTATGGAAAAATTAAGAGTTTTCGAAAGGAAATGTCTTCGTGCATGTACTGGTTTGTACAGAAAGCCTGAGATGGATTGGAAACATTATATATCGAATAGAAGAATTTATCAAATTGCTGAAGTGACTAGAGTCGATATTTTCATATTGAAACTTCTTCGGAATCAAATCGCAAGATCTGTGAGTGAAAACTCTTGGATTTCACAGCCGTTCCACCCTACAGACGGGTATATAGCGATTTGCCTCGCTACTGGCTTCATTCCTCCAGAAGCATTCGTGTATTTGGACATGAATCGATATGTTTTTGATTCTGACGGCGTCCCAGTAATATATCACATATATCGACGGGCCACCGATAAGAAGATAAAATATCCTCCGAATTTGAGTTCACGAGACCAACAATTTCATGGAGATACTCATTTGCTAGATTCGTTGAGGCTGATCGAGTTGAGACGGGGCAATCTAGGTATTGGTGGCTGAATGACAATGTCTAAATTATTCGTGTTTATTTTCAGTTTTGGTGTTTTTCGTTATTTAGTTTTTGAGTTTCAGCTCATTACTGCTACATTTTGTGTTGTTTAGTTTTGTTAAAAATAAGGTATAGGTTAGGTTTATATTATGTTTATTATATTAGGTTAGAGATAAGGTTTGACGCTTAGGTTAAGAACATTGTTATAGATTTTTATAGTATAAGATAAAGTTTTTGATTTGATAAGCTAAAACATATTAGGTGTAGGATCAAAGTTCACTGTAGTGTTAAGATGATAAATAATTTTAAGAATAGTGTTGGTTGGTTTTTTCTCCTTTTTCCAATTGAATTGTAAAAATATGTCATAATCTTTATTGATTTGAATTTGCTATAGTTTTTTTTTTAAAATGTGTTTAATGATAACGTACAAATTTAGAGAGCCATGTGGGCCATTAAGTTTTTTTATTGTTATTGTTTGGATTTTGCTTTATATTCTTTTAAAATTTATAACGATTGATATTAAATAAAGCGCTTTTGACTTGACTTGACTTGACTTGTTCTAATCACGAAATTTTCATCGTTTATGATGATTAAGTCCAGATTTATGTATTCATAATTCTAGAGATTTGCAATGTAAAAATTTGAACTATTAATAAAACATTTTAGTTTTTTATACTAAATATTTTTAATTCTTACAAATATTTTTTTTAATTACCCACACATAACAAATAATTACGATAAACAATAAAATTTTGTTATATCAGCTACAAAATATTAAGAGAAATCGTTTAATGCAGACAACTATATGAGCAAAGTTGAAGATGTGGTTACTCTTATTGTATTTAGTAGTTGTCGTGAAGAATTTTTTTTAGTAACTATAGCTATAAAAAATATATTTGATGTCATATTTCACTAAAAAATTTAGTGAATTTCTGGTTATGACAACTAGAAATTTTTTCAGTGTAGGGAATAAATTAACTATCAACCTCTAAAAAACCAAGTTTATGCTTTTTAAACAACTAAATAAAGCTGAAATACCGCTAGCCATTAAAATGTTTGATGAACAAATAGAGCGTGTATCTTCATAGAAATACTTGGGTCCTATTATTGACGATAGGCTATCATGGAATCAACAGATTAGTAATTTGAAATCTAAACTAGCTTTCTGAATAAGGGTATTTAGGTGTAAAAATTATTTAGATACTGGTCTCAAAAATATAATTTACAATGCTCATTTTTTGCCTTTGATTATTTACGGCATTATGAATTGGTGTTATACTTCGGAAGCTAATGTTGATTCAATACATAGAACGCTGAATAAGATTGTCAAGGCAATGCAAGGATTGGATAGATTGACACCAAGTATTAAAATTCATGCTCTAACAGAGAAATTCAGTATCAGGCAAATAATATATATGGAAAAAACGTGTAGTAATAGAGCAATTTTTTTTAAATTTATTATTTTTTGTTTAAATTATTTAATAATTATGTATTAACTTTGAATTTTATTTTTATGTTAAGTTTATATATTTAATATTTTATATATTAAATATAAATAAAAATGCTCGATTCGAATTCGGCACAGGCAAAGGGTTAAAGAAAATTCATGCATAATATAGACCAGATCTACTAATTCACTACACAACCAGCAAATCATTTCCATCTAGAAAATCCTACTATGACTTGAAAGTATGTAAAACACACATTCTCTCACTCAGCTCATCGGAAGCCTAGACATACAAAAAAAATACATTTACACTCATAGAATTGTTAGTAACAATTCTTATGAGTGAACAATCTACGCAACGCAACTCCGTATTCCATGCATCCCATGAGCGGATGCACATTTACATTCAGGCATGTCGCACAAACCATTTAAGCTTCACAACCTGCCTCCATACATTTGCGTGCAGTTTGTATTGATCACATAATGAAAATAATCGAGCCAATTCAACCTCAACAACAGCTACAACAACATCAACAGCATCCAGATCTAGAGAGTGATGGTATGCTATTGGATGGTACACAGCGATGATGCTGGTCGAATCGTCGTCGTGAGCTGAACAACCTGGCTCAAGACATTTGCGGGAGGAGTGTATGTGCAGGGCTTGAGCGAGCAAGTTAGCTCAGCTGGGAAAGATTTCAAATGGGAATACAAGATAGGGAAGAAGAATTGCGGTAGAATTATTGAAAAACGAAGTGAGAAATAGTGAATTTGGAGTGTGACCGTACATGGGATATGTTGCAAAATCGCGACTCGTTTAAGTTTTGTGTGGAAAATCGAGCTTTTCACCGGAATTGGGCGCGAATTCGTAAACCTCGAATTGTCTTTGGGAAGCAGGAAGTCGCCTTGCACGCGATCCGCTAGGAGGAACGGTCACTCGTCGTGTGTGTGTGTCGTTCAGTCGATTATCGAACAGAAAGACGGACGGTGCTCAAGAACAACCTACGGGTGCGGTTGCTGTTTTTGTTACGTTCGTCGAGCGGTCGAACGGGGAATTTCGAAAAACTGAAGTTCTTGAAGCCAACAAAATCCTTTTTATCGTCAAAAATAGCCAACTGGCTTGTATTCTTATAACGGATTACGCAACATCGAGTTCACGGGAGCACCTTAACCGTGCTTCAGCTTTAAATGGATTAATGTTCCTGACAGTTATGTGTGAATAACATTGAGTGTGACGGTGTTTCTTGCTCGAGAGTGTGAAATGTAGAATTTCACTAAGAATTTAAAGTGCAAAGATTACAACAGTTTGGAATATTAAAATATTGAAGATTCAGTTTGTATGAAGAAGTCGGCGTAGAAGCACATGTGTGACGGTCGGCGGAAAACTCTCAAATATCCATGTAAAACGATTCCGTTTGTTTAGTGGCGATTACCGGTTCAGAGGACCCATGTGTGGTGCGCCGCGTCAGGTACTTCGTCAAACATCTGACGGAGTGTTGATTTCCGCTTTTCGGTTGGTATCGGCGAGAAAAGAAAAGCAGTGGAGAAGACAAGAAAAACGGGTTTCCTGTTGGCTTGTGCCGTTTGATTCGTTGAATTGTGTTAGTTCCGTTAGTGGATTATCAAGGGAGTTGATACGGGGATGTCGATTAGACGACTGTGCTGGAGAGCGGTTCATTACGGGCTTTCCATCATGCGTGCATACAATTGCGATTCGTATGTCAGGCTCATCTAAAAGTAGATTTTTTGTTACGACCCTAGTGATATTCAATATAAAATGTATTAACTTCCCCTTCAAAAGTTATCTCCATACTCTGGCTGTAAAAACCCACGTCCTCTACACAGTGCTTATCGAAAAGTTACGGCTGGTTAAAGTGTTTTGCGACGAGCATTGATTGTAAGTTGTAACAGTCAGACAGGCGGATCTCAAAACTACAAGTCCTTCGAGTGTTAGCCCACAAATCGGAATAGCGGAAGTCGAAGTGGAAATATAGACAAACCCATATTAAATCGGTTGCCGGATCACATATTTTAAAGTATCTTTTCGCATTTAGACTTGCGTGATTTGCGTAATTGCTCGCTTGTGTCGAAACGTTGGTATTGGTTTTTAAACGATGAAAACAATGATGTTTGGCGAATGCATTGTGTGTGAAAATAGGCGGAGGAAGCCTTGAAATCCGATCCTCTGTCTTCTGTACCTGCCTATAAAGCGAAATTACGGGCATTTTATCACGCATTGAATCCAAACGATTGCTTGCGGAACGTTTATATCAAACCTAATGGCTTTACACTGCATGGATCCAACATAATTTTTAAAGGTTACAGCACCGTTTTACCGAATTGTTACCTGTAGTGATTGAATCTGGCGATTCTGATTTAAATTATTCTGGCAATAATTTTTAAAATTAATGATTATCATAATTTTTTTTTTTGTGTCCAAAGCCCAGTAATTTACAGGATACCTGCATCGTCATCGAGCGCTCGACGGACCACGTGGGTAATTACCCTTTTGGTATATTTTTATTATGAATCATTTTTTTTGTTAAACGGTAACAAATATTTAATTATTTTATTATATTAAAGATAAAGATACAAACAAGTACAAAATACTATACCCTAATGATCTTTCATCTTATAAACAATACAAAGTATTGAAAACAAAACAACAAATAAGTATTTATAATGATTCAATGAAGTAAACAAAAATCATAAAAATGATAGCAGAAAAACAAATATTACTATGTACGAGTATTTGCATGTAAACACAAGACAGAAAACAAATAAATGATAAAACAGAAAACACGGATGATTATTATCATCAAACAAAAAGAGCAATCCTGAAAAGTCTTTAAAAATAAACCGGTAGAAACGATCTGCTCGCAACTAAGATTCTCTTCGCAAAGGTAAAATAGTTGCCTTTTCGATAAAGGACTACGATTTATTCAAGCGTTGATAATAATTGCCCTCGACTTGCACACGCTATTAACATTTTGATCATTTGAGGACAATTTAAGCTTATGAAGCACAAATGGAACGTGACGTAAAGTTTATATTTTAACATTATTTATTGTTCCTATATATAATATATTCAAAAGATATATTTATATACTTAAATTTATAAAATTTAAATAAGAAAGTTATAAATTTAAATTGTCAATTGATTTTTTTGTTCTTTTGACCGGGTATAGGACCCGGTACGGTGGCAGGCTCTCACCACCAAACATGAGCCTGCCGCCGGCTACTTACTAACTTCCTTTGTTTCAGGTGACTTCGCGGGTTGAGTGGCCTGAACAAGGTGCCTCTTTATGACATAGGGTTATGTAATCGAATTGCATAATTCTATGGCATAAATTGGTCACCGGGGTACTTCTCTGATGGGAAGGCTCATGCAAGTTAAGTCGTATGAGTTTTCCACTCAGAAGAGGAATACCTGGCCACTACAACAATTATGGATTATGATCCGGTTGGGCGGGTGGTCGGGGGCTCCATCACCACCCGGTTGCCCCTCTCTCATTTGTGGGCTATGAGCCTCTTCGGGTAAAGACGAAGTTTCCCTAATTCCGCCCATTTTTACTTGTTTCGCTTGTTCTCTGAACAAGTCATTGTCTCTCGGTATGGTTGCCTACAATTTTTGCGACTTCGGTCGCCTTTCTTTTTGACCCCAGAAATTCGTGAATGCGAACTTTTTTTGTAGTGGGTCCTTGTGCTGGGGTAATGAGTCCGCCCCACGACAGCGCAATGCTAGCCTGCCAGCGTATTCACGCATCCCAAGACAAGGGCATTCTCGGCGGATACTCACATCTTCTTCTGCCGAGGCAGCAGAACATCGCTGCAGTCCTTCACGGACTTTGAAAATTATCTATTCACTACAAGCTAAATTTATTTTTAGAGTACTACATACTGATTTAATGACTATCTGAAGGTAACATTTGCTCGGACTAGAAGAAAACATAGTGATGCAGTCAGATTAGCAATGAAAGTATATAACTCTTTGCCACCTGAGTTAAAAAATGTAAGATCCTTTTAAAAAATGTAAGATCCTTTCCTTTATTTAAGAAACTCTTAAAGAAGCACACTGTTGAGGTTTGAAGGAACTGATTTGCCGTGTCCCGGTCGTGGTATTTTGATTTCTTTCCTTTTTAATAAATAGTATTTAGATTTGTATATTTCGAATAACTTCTCTTATACCAGCGACGATTCGCTGCTGCCTGGGAAGTTACGCAATTATAATATGAAATCAAAAATCGTTAAGCAGTTAAAAAATTACTACGTGTTGAGCTTTTTCTTTTTCTTTTCCATTTGTGTTTGTTTACTAACTTAAAATATCCTCTAACTAGTTATAATTATGTGATCCGATATTCCAATTTGAACTTTGTGTGTTGTTTTTACTGCAGTTGATATCTCTAACTGAAGTATAAAAAAAAACAAAAAAAAAATAATAATTTAAATTAAGTTATATATTCGTGTTGTAATTATGGTTTTGGTATCCTATCCATAATCCTGTGCCCTCTCGGGATATTATAATAGAGGATACGATCATAGCTGAAATGAACAAGTGATTCACTGGTTCTTTCTGTAGAAGCTCCCAATGTCCATTGAAATAAAAATATAATGTTACCTTCATTTCATTCATATGTCAAAAGAGGATATGTGATGAAATGTAAAGGTTAGAAAGTTTTTTTTCCAATATCTCATTTCGTAATTTTCTGCTTTATTACCTTCTTCCAATTATTATAATAGCCAGGTAGTTCCATCCAAAAATTATACTCCTAACACTTTCCGACGTGCTTCAATACCGGCTCAACCAGGTTTTAGGAAAATTGCGCATTTTTAATATTACAATATAGCGACTACTCACTTGTCATATGCCCAGAAATCTAAAATTAGTGATTTCCATACTTAAAAACCGATGAGAATCGCAACTTAAAAAGAGATACGTTTCCAGCTATAATTGACCATAAATGTACAGAAGAAGATAAAAATGCATAGCCGAGTTTTCATTGAACTATATGGTATGATTTTCTTGAAATTTTCATGAAAATTAGGTGCCATAGTTAACTGAAAACGAAGGCGGGCGATGGGTATCGAATAAACGTGAACAAATGATGCGGTCAAGAAGGATATTTTAAAGTAAATGAACTTTATGTTTACATATATAAATATATATGTCTATACATATATATATATATATATATATATATATATATATATATATATATATATATATATATATATATATATATATATATATATATGTATAGATATATATATATATATATATATATATATATATATATATATATATATATATAGATATATACATATGTAGATATATATATTTATATATATAGATATATATATAGATATATACATATGTAGATATATATATTTATATATATAGATATATATATATATATATATATATATATATATATATATATATATATATATATATATATATATATATACACATACATATATATACATATATATATATATATATATATATATATATATATATATATATATATATATATATATATATATATATATATACACATACATATATATACATACATATATATATATATATATATGTATATATATATATATATATATATATATATATATATATACACACACATACATATATATACATACATATATATATATATATATATATATATATATATATATATATATATATATATATATATATATATGTATATATATAGACGTATATATATATATATATATATATATATATATATATATATATATATATATGTATATATGTATATGTGT
Organism: Odontomyia ornata; assembly: GCA_963969285.1. Lineage (NCBI taxonomy): Eukaryota > Metazoa > Arthropoda > Insecta > Diptera > Stratiomyidae > Odontomyia > Odontomyia ornata. The sequence goes on along the minus strand of OZ017740.1, from coordinate 263,218,501 downwards.
ATATATATATATATATATATATATATATATATATATTTATAAAATATACATATATATATATATATATATATATATATATATATATATATATGTGTGTGTGTTTGTATATATATATATATATATATATATATATATATATATATATATATATATATATATATATATATATATACATATATGTATACATGGCTATGTGTGTGTATGTGTGTGGTTGGTTGTATATGTGAGTCTACATAGGATATAACAAAATTTGTGCCTGGGGGTCGCAGCTTTGCTTCGATTTTCGCCAAATTTTCAGCAATATTTCTGTTCTGACCAAAGTATAGCTTCAGTTTGTACCAAAACTAGTACAGAGATTTATTCAATAAAAAATCCAAAGTCGAACAATTTGAAACGAAATGGCGGCCGATAAAACGAACGGTAAAAAAGCACTTCAGGGTCAGGTCAGAATATAAAATGGCGGCTAGGCAAAGTTCAAAATTCGAAAATTTCTCAAAGCTTCAATTCATATTGGATTATTATTAAATCTAAAATCAAGGTAGACGTTGATGAGATCATGGATTAAATGTACCAGAGTTAAATTCGATTCCTATGAACGCTGCAGATTTTAGCCGTAGTGGTTTTTGCATTGCAGTAAAATATTATGTTTTAATATAAGAGAACATGATACAATGTATTCAAGAAACTAAGTTTTGAATGGTTTGAAATGAAAAAATTTGCCCCTAAAAGGGTGAAATAAAAAGCTTTTAGAAAAAAAGAAAACCGACTTCGGAATGCCCTAAAAAGGATGAACTAAATTTTATGGAAGCGGTGCCAAATGAATTTCCCCATTTCAACATAAATACTTCCAACATCTGCACCATCAAAAAAATATCGGGAAAAAAATGATATGGCACCGCTTCCATAAAATTTATTTCATCCTTTTTAGGGCATTCCGAAGTCGGTTTTCTTTGTTTTTCTAAAAGTTTTTTATGGCGTCTGGAAGGCATAGACATGGATTTACCTGAAATGACGTCAATTTCCTTGGCAGATCTTTGGCTTTAATTGCTCACTGTGGCCACAATTTCTATCCGATTACTAAAATTTTGGTGTCATTTTTTAGCTTATAGTTCGTTCTTCCCGTCAAATGTAAATTCGTAGTACTTCGCGTAAGAACGCTATATTTTAGGAGGGTTAAAAAGGAATACAGTGAAAAAATCAAACTTGTCTGCATAAAAACTCATGAGTAGTCTGCAGAAAACTTTTCACTGTTTATAAGTAATATATGAGTAAAAAGAAATAAACCAAAATAAAAACTGCTTTCCTAGGTGATATAATAAGCGAGATAGTATATTTTTAGGGGGCAGGTTTTGGGAACTTTTCCCTTTATAGCATTGCTGTGGCCAGGTTTACTTACCGATTTGCAATATTTTGATATTGGAAGATAGATTAGCGTCTGAACTTTTCAAAAAATATAAATTTGTGGTAGTTTGGTAAAGCTGAAGGGCAGTTTTAGTGGCTTAAGGCCAAAAAATTTCTAATTTTTTTTTTTAATTTTATTGTTCTTCCCTTAAACATGCGAATTCCGGTTTTATTATTTTTAATCTAAAGGCTTAACCCAAACTTGTATTTTGGTGGTCGGAAAATATTTTAGGCAAATTATCTAGCGTGCAGGAGGTATAGAAATAGGTGGTTCTAGAACACGTGCGTTTTTTGTGCAGATTTCCAGCTTCGATCTCTCACTGTGGCCACAGTTTTTATTTGATCGGTAAAATTTTTCTTAGTTGATTTTCCGGATTTGACACCACTGTATAAAGCTGTAAACATCTCTTGTCCTGCCGCTTCGATCATTTTAGTGCTGCAAAATGGTTTGTTGAAAATCTTGACTGTAGCTTGTAGAACTTTGCTGGTTTTCAGATCCGAGATAAATTTGTGCTTTCCCAGCAAATATGGAGCAGAAATAGTATCACATCCACTGAAGGCATGAATGAAAAATACATGAGAATTTAATAACGGATGGTTGAAGGATGTGTACAAGTTGACGCGTTCAGGAGTGCTTCCATGTTGTGGTTTTTTTAAGAACACATTTTCTTTGTTTTTGCGCAACGCAACGAGCAAAACTAGAATGTCTATGTCTTCTCCAATGATTGTAGCAGAGTTGTAGTTGGCGGACTCTTTGAGAGCTGTGGTAACTATCAAACGATCTGCATCTTCAAAATCTTTTTCAGCTTCAAAATCAACAGCTTGGAGTTCGCTTGTAAGAATACCAATAAGACGATCTTTGTTGTTGTCGTTCGACAAAAAAACTTTCAGCAAAACTGTGATAACAGTTGTTTTGTCAAACTCAATTGAAGGAGAGGTGTATCTGGTAAACCGTCGTAATCTTTCAACAGACTTTGTGCAAGGCGATTATCCATCGAAGATCACTTTAGTTTTTCCACGAGCAGAATACTTCTGGAGGTAGGTCACGTACCTGGCACAGATGTCTTTGATTGACATGTTCTTGTCCCACATCACTTTGTGCAACAAATATTCCCCATCAAAGACAAAAAGAGGATTCTCTCCGAGGTTTGGTTTTGATACAGCTGTGAATTCCTTTTAAAAAGTCGATTTGGTTCCTTTTCGCATGTCATTTTCGTCGAACAGAGATAATGGGTAAGGCAAAAGCTCGAACGTTAGAAATATCTTCAATTCATCTGGTGTAGCCTGGCAAATTTCCATACGTTGAAAAAGTATCATCTACTTTAACTTTTGCTGTCATGATTGTCAACGGTTTCACTGCTTTTTTTCGTTCAAACTTTTGTTCGCCAAAGTTGCCAGTCATGTTGTTCATCATTTTAATGCCCTCTTCTTCAGCTAGATGACAGTTTATGGTTACATCGCCTACTACGCCTGTGCTGATTGAAACTATTTCTGAAATACTTGGGAACGGATCGTGGCTGGAGAACCAGGAGTCTAACTTTCCAGCATCTTCGTTTCCATTCGTTTACACCGCAAATCAACGTGTTGCTCTAATAGTTGGCTGTGAACACCAGCAAATGACTCGAACTGCTCAAAAATGTTTATCAAACTGTACATGTCTAAAATCCACTTTGCCGTTTCATTATCTGTTATTCCTCTACCTGGTGCTGTCTAACCTCCTCCAGTATTTGCCAATCGCATTGTTGTATGTTCGATCGTTTGATCTGGAGATATTCCAGAGAAAAATTTGTCGCTTCTTCTTATTGTACAAAAGCCGCGTTCAGTAAAGTCTTCAAATTCCGTGGGCGTCATCCTGTCCTTTAACGTAGCCATGCCTTGCAAATAAAGGTGTGCGGATTTTGCGTAGTTGAAATGCCCACCTGAATGAAAGAACGGCAACATTTTTCGGATTGTAGTTACGTGCAGAGTCCAATTTCCCGTACGTTCGGCTTCAATAACCTGTTTTAGAAGACATGTCATACGGTAGTATTGAACGCACAGCTTTGCAGTTGGACCTCTTTGTTCAAATTCAGCTATTTTTTTTTTTTCGAATAACTTCACGAACCGATCATCATTCTCCATAGCATCCAATATGTCAGTTCTATCGACGGATTCAACAACTTCGTCCAGAGACTTACGCGTTTCCTCGAAGGTTAGCTCATTTTGATCCAAAGAATTCAAGAGCCAATTTGGTGAAAAAAACCAAGTTTATGCTTTTTAAACAACTGAATAAAGCTGAAATAACGCTAGACATTAAAATGTTTGATGAACGAATAGAGCGTGTATCTTCATGGAAATACTTGGGTCTTAATATTGACGATAGGCTATCATGGAATCAACAGATTAGTAATTTGAAATCTAAAATAGCTTCCTGAACTAGGGTATTTAGGTGTAAAAATTATTTAGATACTGGTCTCAAAAATATAATTTACAATGCTCATTTTTTGCCTTTGATTACTTACGGCATTATGAATTGGTGTCATACTTCGGAAGCTAATGTTGATTCAATACATAGAACGCTGAATAAGATTGTCCAGGCAATGCATGGATTGGATAGATTGACACCTTGTATTACAATTTATCCTCTAACAGAGAAATTCAATATCAGGCAAATAATATATATGGAAAAACTTGTAGTAATAGAGCAATTTTTTTTAAATTTATTATTTTTTATTTAAATTATTTAATAATTATGCATAAAATTTAAATTTCATTCTTATGTTAAGTTTATATATTTAATATTTTATATATTAAATAGAAATAAAAATGCTTGATTCGAATTCGGCGCAGGCAAAGGGTTAAAGAAAATTCATGCATAATATAGACCAGATCTACTAATTCACTACACAACCAGCAAATCATTTACATCTAGAAAATCCTACTATGACTTGCAAGTATGTAAAACACACATTCTCTCACTCAGCTCATCGGAAGCCTAGACATACAAAAAAAATACATTTACGCTCATAGAATTGTTAGTAACAATTATTATGAGTGAACAATCTACTCAATGCAACTTCGCATTCCATGCGTCCCATGAGCGGATGCATATTTACATTCAGGCATGTCGCACAAACCATTTAAGCTCCACAACCTATATTTGTAATCGAATTCATTTTCGCCTTCACAAAATACTCCAACTGAAAATAGAAAAAGACAGCTTCCTTTTAATTTTGTGTATTTTATTTATTTTTATTCTCGAAATCGATTTCCGACCGTAATAGTTCGGTCTTCTTCAGCGATCGCTGAAGAAGTCCGAACAATTACGGTCGAAAATCGATTTCGAGAATAAAAATAAATAAAATACACAAAATTAAAAGGAAGCTGTCTTTTTCTAACTCCTCAACCTGCCTCCATACATTTGCTTGCAGTTTGTATTGATCACATAATGAAAATGTTCGAGCCAATTCAACGTCAACAACAGCTACAACAACATCAACAGCATCCAGATCTAGAGAGTGATGGTATGCTATTGGATGGTACACAGCGATGATGCTGGTCGAATCGTCGTCGTGAGCTGAACAATCTGGCTCAAGACATTTGCGGGAGGAGTGTATGTGCAGGGCTTGAGCGAGCAAGTTAGCTCAGCTGGGAAAGATTTCAAATGGGAATACAAGATAGGGAAGAAGAATTGCGGTAGAATTATTGAAAGACGAAGTGAGAAATAGTGAATTTGGAGTGTGACCGTACATGGGATATGTTGCAAAATCGCGACTCGTTTAAGTTTTGTGTGGAAAATCGAGCTTTTCACCGGGATTGGGCACGAATTCGTAATCCTCGAATCGTCTTTGGGAAACAGGAAGTCGCCTTGCACGCGATCCGCTAGGAGGAACGGTCACTCGGTCGTGTGTGTGTGTCGTTCAGTCGATTATCGAACAGAAAGACGGATGGTGCTCAAGAACAACCTACGGGTGCGGTTGCTGTTTTTGTTACGTTGGTCGAGCGGTCGAACGGGGAATTTCGAAAAACTGAAATTCTGAAGCCAACAAAATCCTTTTTACCGTCGAAAATAGCCAACAGGCTTGTATTTTTATAACGGATTACCCAACACCGAGTTCACGGGAGCACCTTAACCGTGCTTCAGCTTTAAATGGATTAATGTTCCTGACAGTTATGTGTGAATAACATTGAGTGTGACGGTGTTTCTTGCTCGAGAGTGTGAAAAGTAGAATTTCACTAAGAATTTAAAGTGCAAAGATTACAACAGTTTGGAATATTATAATATTGAAGATTCAGTTTGTATGAGGAAGTTGGCGTAGAAGCACATGTGTGACGGTCGGCGGAAAGCTCTCAAATTTCCATGTAAAACGATTCCGTTTGTTTAGTGGCGATTACCGGTTCAGAGGACCCATGTGTGGTGCACCGCGTCAGGTACTTCGTCAAACATCTGACGGAGTGTTGATTTCCGCTTTTCGGTTGGTATTGGCGAGAAAAGAAAAGCAGTGGAGATGACAAGAAAAACGGGTTTCCTGTTGGCTTGTGCCGTTTGATTCGTTGAATTGTGTTAGTTCCGTTAGTGGATTATCAAGGCAGTTGATACGGGGATGTCGATTAGACGACTGTGCTGGAGAGCGGTTCATTACGGGCTTTCCATCATGCGTGCATACAATTGCGATTCGTATGTCAGGCTCATCTAAAAGTGGATTTTTTGTTACGACCCTAGTGATATTCAATATAAAATGTATTAACTTCCCCTTCAAAAGTTATCTCCATACTCTGGCTGTAAAAACCCACGTCCTCTACACAGTGCTTATCGAAAAGTTACGACTGGTTAAAGTGTTTTGCGACGAGCATTGATTGTAAGTTGTAACAGTCAGACAGGCGGATCTCAAAACTACAAGTCCTTCGAGTGTTAGCCCACAAATCGGAATAGCGGAAGTCGAAGTGGAAATATAGACGAACCCATAATAAATCGGTTGCCGGATCACATATTTGAAAGTATCTTTTCGCATTTAGACTTGTGTGATTTGCGTAATTGCTCGCTTGTGTCGAAACGTTGGTATTGGTTTTTAAACGATGAAAACAATGATGTTTGGCAAATGCATTGTGTGTGAAAATTGGCGGAGGAAGCCTTGAAATCCGATCCTCTGTCTTCTGTACCTGCCTATAAAGCGAAATTACGGGCATTTTATCACGCATTGAATCCAAACGATTGCTTGCAGAATGTTTATATCAAACCTAATGGCTTTACACTGCATAGATCCAACATAATTTTTAAAGGTTGCAGCACCGTTTTACCGAATTGTTACCTGTAGTGATTGTATCTGGCGATTCTGATTTAAATTATTCTGGCAACAATTTTTAAAATTAATGATTATCATAATTTTTTTTGTGTCCCATGCCCAGTAATTTACAGGATACCTGCATCGTCATCGAGCGCTCGACGGACCACGTGGGTAATTACCCTTTTGGTATATTTTTATTATGAATCATTTTTTTTTTGTTAAACGGTAACAAATATTTAATTATTTTATTATATTAAAGATAAAGATACAAACAAGTACAAAATACTATACCCTAATGATCTTTCATCTTATAAACAATACAAAGTATTGAAAACAAAACAACAAATAAGTATTTATAATAATTCAATGAAGCAAACAAAAATCATAAAAATGATAGCAGAAAAACAAATATTACTATGTACGAGTATTTGCATGTAAACACAAGACAGAAAACAAATAAATGATAAAACAGAAAATACGGATGATTATTATCATCAAACAAAAAGAGCAATCCTGAAAAGTCTTTAAAAATAAACCGGTAGAAACGATCTGCTCGCAACTCAGATTCTCGTCGCAAAGGTAAAATAGTTGCCTTTTCGATAAAGGACTACGATTTCTTCAAGCGTTGATAATAATTGCCCTCGACTTGCACACGCTATTAACATTTTGATCATTTGAGGACAATTTAAGCTTATGAAGCACAAATGGAACGTGGCGTAAAGTTTATATTTTAACATTATTTATTGTTCCTCTATATAATATATTCAAAAGATATATTTATATGCCTAAATTTATAAAATTTAAATAAGAAAGTTATAAATTTAAATTGTCAATTGATTTTTTTGTTCTTTTGACCGGGTATAGGACCCGGTACGGTGGCAGGCTCTCACCACCAAACATGAGCCTGCCGCCGGCTACTTACTAACTTCCTTTGTTTCAGGTGACTTCGCGGGTTGAGTGGCCTGAACAAGGTGCCTCTTTATGACATAGGGTTATGTAATCGAATTGCATAATTCTATGGCATAAATTGGTCACCGGGATACTTCTCCTCTGATGGGAAGGCTCATGCAAGTTAAGTCTTATGAGTTTTCCACTCAGAAGAGGAATACCTGGCCACTACAACAATTATGGATTTTGATCCGGTTGGGCGGGTGGTCGGGGGCTCCATCACCACCCGGTTGCCCCTCTCTCATTTGTGGGCCATGAGCCTCTTCGGGTAAAAACGAAGTTACCCTAATTCCGCCCATTTTTACTTGTTTCGCTTGTTCTCTGAACAAGTCATTGTCTCTCGGTATGGTTGCCTACAATTTTTGCGACTTCGGTCGCCTTTCTTTTTGACCCCAGAAATTCGTGAATGCGAAATTCTTTTGTAGTGGGTCCTTGTGCTGGGGAAATGAGCCCGCCCCACGACAGCCCAATGCTTGCCTGCCAGCACATTCACGCGTCCCAAGACAAGGGCATTCTCGGCGGATACTTACATCTTCTTCTGCCGAGGCAGCAGAACATCGCTGCAGTCCTTCACGGACTTTGAAAAATATCTATTCACTACAAGCTAAATTTATTTTTAGAGTACTACATACTGATATGAAATCGGGTATCAGTATCAAACACTGTGATATCCATTCATAAATTACCAGATTTAATGACTATCTGAAGGTAACATTTGCTCGGACTAGAAGAAAACATAGTGATGCAGTCAGATTAGCAATGAAAGTATATAACTCTTTGCCACCTGAGTTAAAAAATGTAAGATCCTTTTAAAAAATGCAAGATCCTTTCCTATATTTAAGAAACTCTTAAAGAAGCACACTGTTGGGGTTCGGAGGAACTGATTCGCCGTGTCCCGGTCATGGTATTTTGATTTCTTTTCTTTTTAATAAATAGTATTTAGATTTGTATATTTCGAATAACTTCTCTTATACCAGCGACAATTCGCTGCTGCCTGGGAAGTTACGCAATTATAATATGAAATCAAAAACCGTTAAGCACTTAAAAAATTACTACAAGTTGAGCTTCTTCTTTTTCTTTTCCATTTGTGTTTGTTCACTAACTTAAAATATCCTCTAACTGGTTAAAGTTATGTAATCCGATATTCCAATTTGAAATTTGTGTGTTGTTTTTACTGTAGTTGATATCTCTAACCGAAGTATTAAAAAAAATAATAATTTAAATTAAGTTATATATTCGTATTGTGATTATGGTTTTGGTATCCTATCCATAATCCTGTGCCCTCTCGGGATATTATGATAGAGGATACGATCAAAACTGAAATGAATAAGTGATTCACTGGTTCTTTCTGAAGAAGCTCAGTACCCATTCTGATCCCAATGTCCATTGAAATAAAAATATAATGTTACCTTCATGTCATTTATATGTCAAAAGAGGATATGTGATGAAATGTAAAGTTTAGAAAGTTTTTTTTCAATATCTCATTTCGTAATTTTCTGCTTTATTACCTTCTTCCAATTATTATAATAGCCAGATAGTTCCCCCCAAAAATTATACTCCTAACACTTTTCAACGTGCTTCAATACCGGCTCAACCAGGTTTTAAGAAAATTGTACATTAATAATATTACAATAAAGCGACTACTCACTTGTCATTTCTTTAGCAGCCCTTTATGGCAATAACGATGTGGAATGCACTAGTTCGCGCGGACATTCACCTTACAATCGCGAATACCGTACGTATCAGTCAGACCTACATGCAATTAGGAAATTAAACTACCACACACCATTAGCAACAGCTCCGGACACTACTCACGAAAATTAGTGGTAAAGAATCAAAGTACGAGTACAATCCGTATTTCAAGTGAAGCTAAATTGCGTTACCCCGCGACGTCAAACTTAGACGGAATGCCCAAATCGCGGCGGCCCAACGAAATAGACACAATGGTGCTGCCAAGGTGATTCCTCATATTACTCAGTAGATCAACTGCCTAGGATATGCTACTAGAGCTTATAATATGTTCTGGTATTATTTGTTACTGCACGTTCAAGATCATTTGCCATAGGCAAGAGTCGAATATATCGATGACATATCATAGGATGCCCAGGAGGATCTGCCAGTTGGGTAAGGATCAAATAAAATGTACTTGCGTGGATAATGAGAATTTTCGTTGGTTGTTTCTAGGGTCAACCGTTTATTTAGGTGAACTATTCTGTAGTTCAGTTTTTTCGACGTCACTATCTCAGGCAGAAACCATAAGTTTTAATTGTAAAACACCCTTAAGACTCCAATATGCAGGTGGTGAGAATAACCATCGGCGGGGTGGTGAGATGCAGTCCGGGCACTGTTTCGGCATTATCGCGCATAAGTCATAATCGCGAGTGACCATTTTCCGTGTTCTTGTAAATTGAGTTTAACAATTTGATAAGAAAACCTGCCAGTTCAAAATGCTGGAGTGAGTCGGTTTTATTTGTTACTAATAAGTTCGTGAGAAAAGCTGCGAAGTGTTTTACACATCGTGTGAGATATATACATATATGTTCGGTTTAAGTGGCTACTGATCGGTACGATGGATAGTTACGATTGATGAAAAGATTTCTTGGTGAACTTGAATAGATAATAGATACGAGTGAATTGCAAGGGCCAGACCCTCAAATCATGTAAGTACGCACCAACATACTATGTAGAATAAAGTCATAGCGCTGGACTGGCAGTGGGGGGGCTACAGGAGATTCAGGTGATTGCAGTAGATGCTGTGTGACGGCAATACGTGGTGTTAGGACGTGCAAGTATTGAATTCATTGACTATTGAGGTCCGTTGCAAGCGTAGTTATCTCATGACATATTGCTTCATTCAAACAGAAATACTTATTTCACCACGTTTGTTGCAAGATAGAGACTCACTGGAGGATTGGAAAACACTAACCTTGCAACTTATCTTATGAACTCCTGATTTTTTTGCATGGAGTGATTGAAGATAAAACGTTCGAATATTCCTAGATGTTTTTAGGCATAAGGTGGTGCTGACTTAACTTGATCGTTTTTCCTGTCGAGGAATTATTATTGTTCCGTGAAGTGTGATTGAGGAGATATTAAATTTAAGAAGTTATTTTGAAGAAAGTACAGATAACTTTTATTTAAACTTAGTTGGCAACATTACATTGAACTACCTACAATGCTGGTTTTACAAGAACCAGGAACACACACTTGATTGGTAGTTGACCAAGGAACAACTAGTAACATCTTATCTCTAACAATATTGCCGATCATGACAAAATAAAACATAGTAAAATAATAAAGTAGTACTCTGTGTGGTCTAGTGGTTAGAGCATGAGACGCATAAGCCGAAGGTCCCAGGTTCAAATCTCGTTGGGGGCAACGTGATTTAGTTCAGGGGATTTTTCGGACAGACTACGAGTGTTCACTCAGTGGTGATATAAGGTAGGACTATAATAAAACAACGTGTGTCGGCGGAGACGATGAACAACGTACTAATTTATTTAAGTATAGAATACAGATAAGAAGCATAGAATACATAGTCAGAAGTTTGTTACAAGGTAGCAATAGTAGTATCTATATTTTGATATTTACAACACTCCCACTCAAAATACAGATTACTTTCAAACTATATAAACATAAAATACATACTTAAATGAAATTACACTTTAACAATTCCTAAAGCATTCAAATGTTTATAATGTTTTACAGCACCTAAGCTTCTAGTGAGTAAATCTGCAGGCATATCTGATGTACATAAATAATCAACAATAACAATGTTTTCATTTATCATTTCTCTGCAATGGTGATATCTGACATCAATATGCTTTGTTTTATTATGAAATACAGGGTATAGTAATAACTTCTGAGCACTCATACTATCATTATTCAAAGTTATCTTATACATTCTTTTAGTCACTTCATGTTGTAAGTTTCTTAAGTACACTGCTTCCTTGCAGGCCTCTGATATTGACACATATTCTGCTTCCGTACTAGAAAGCGCAATACACTTTTGTTTACTACAACTCCAAGATATAACAGATCCTGACAAAGTTAAACAAAAACCTGAATATGATTTCCTATCATTAATATCATTGCTCCAGTCTGCATCAACATATCCTTCAATATTAACATTTTTATCTTTACTATATTTAAAAAAGACAAAAGATTTGTCTTTTTCAAATATCTTAATACTCTTTTAGCATAAATCCATTGCTCTTCAGTGTTACAGTTATTAAATTGACTTAGATATGACACTGCATAAGCTATATCGGGTCGTGTAAGCACAACTAAATACATTAAGCTCCCGATAAGCTGTTGATAGAGATTCTGAGTATTACAATTATTCTCTTTTATACACTTTAAATTCACCTCCATTGGAGTATTCGCTGTTTTACAATCAGTCATATTAAATTGAGACAATAGTTTGTCAATATATTTTTCTTGACTCAAAGTAACAGTACAATTCTGTTTATCAAAACTAACTGACATGCCAAGACATTCCTTTACAATCACTAAGTCTTTTAACACAAAATTCTTACTTAACACGCTCTTAAGGCGATTAGTTTCAGTTTTATCATTGGAAAAGATAAAAAAATCATCAACGTATAATGTCACAATGGTAATGCTATTACGAATAGACTTTATATACAAACATGGTTCTATTTTAGACTTGTCATAACCATCTGCTAACATACAACCATCCACTTTCTTATGCCATGCTCGAGATGCCTGTCTGAGACCATATATAGCCTTGTTTAATTTTAGAATCTTATTATAACCTGTACAGACATAACCTAAAGGTGTTTGCATATATATAGTCTCAGACAGATCACCGTTCAAGAAAGCTGTCTTCACATCAAGATGAGTCACATCTAGATTCATCTGTACTGATAATGCAAATAATAACCTAAGTGTTGTATGCCGCACTACTGGAGAAAATGTTTCATTGTAGTCTATACCATATTTTTGAGAGCATCCCTTAGCCACAAGCCTGGCTCCATAACGGGCATTATTTTCAGCATCACACTTCTTTTTGAGAACCCATTTGCATCTTACTATATTGCCATTCACAGGAATATCAACGAGTTCCCACGCATTGTTGTCTTCAAAGCTTTTTAGTTCATCTTTGACAGCCAGTTCCCAATGTTCCTTCTCTGGCCCCTGCAGTGCTTCTTCTAATGTCAGTTCATCGCTGAAATATTTATTACACTCTTCTGTGCATATAAATCCATACCTGTCTGGTTGTTGTCGCTGCCGTTTTGGCAAGGTCCTTGTTGTAGTGTCTGATTGCAACTCTTCCTCGGATGTCGTGGACTCCTCATTACTGTGATCTGAGAGCTCTCCCACTGAAGACTGATGTGGCTTGTTCATTGTTGGTTTGTTATTTATAGCTTTTATTTCTATCATATTTTCTGGTGGAGGCAATTTTTCTTTAATGATGATGACATCTCGACTCGTTGTAATAGCTCTTGTTGAAGGAATATACAGTCTATATCCTTTAACATCCTCAGGGTAACCTACCAGTATACATTGTTCAGACTTTTTGTCCCACTTATGTCTTTTCTCCTTTGGTATGTGCTTCATGACAGTACCACCAAAAATCCTTATATGGCTGAGGTTAGGCTTGGCCAGTTTTTACAATTCTGTTTTGTAAATAAACTGCCGTGTTGATGGCTTCTGCCCAGAATTCCTTACCAAGTTTAGCATCAAATAAAAGACATCTGGCTTTTTCTATTAGCGTTCTATTCATCCGCTCACAAAGCCCGTTCTGTTCAGGAGTGTAGGGATTTGATTTTTGAAGAATTCTACCCATTTTCTTCAAATAAATATCAAAATCTCTGTTACAGAACTCTCTGTCATTATCACTTCTCAGAATTTTAATTCTCTTTGATGTTAAATTCTCAACTTTTGCTTTATATTCTTTAAAACAATGTAAAGCCTCATTCTTACCTTTTAAAAAATAAACATATGTCATGCGGCTGTGATCATCAACAAAAATTAGGAAGTATCTCGATCCTCCTAGCGATAAATTCTCCATCGGGCCACAGATATCGCAGTGCACCACTTCCAATAGCTCAGTACTCCTGTTTCCTTCATGAGAAAAAGGCAACCTACTCTGCTTACCCTCGCAGCACACTATACAGTTAGACTTGTTGATGTTCGGCTTCTCAGTAAATATGGCTCCCTCCACAGCATCCTGCATTTTGTTCAAGTTATAACAGTTGACATGTCCCAATCTACGATGCCAAACTTTTGGAGACTCTGCCACTGCTGCTGCCACCAAACAAGTAGAAGTGTTCAGCTTATAAACTCCATTCACAAGTGTAGCAGTAGCTACTAGAGTGTCCTGTTTATTAAGTATTTCGCATCTTTTGTTTGTGAAGTGCACCATATTGCCTTGCCTTATCAACTGGCTCACTGACAATAAGTTCGTAAATAACATGGGAACACATAACACGTTTTCAACAGTTATGTTAAAATCACATTCTTCAGTTGATGTTGTTATGTTTACGTTTCCACAACACAGCACTGGGATTTTATTCTGATTAGCAACTATAATTTCCTTGGTAAATCCAGAATAACGCACGTTGATCATCCGATCTTTATTACATGTCAAATGCGAACTGGCACCTGAGTCGACATACCAATCATTCTTGTCAAATATTCTGTTGAAAAACACAGCACTAAACGCATTTCTTGTTTTTGACGTTTTATTTACTGAATACTTGGAAGTCTTTTCCTTATTATTGCATTGATTACGATAGTGGCCACGTTGGTTGCAATTATAACAGATGTTGATGTTTGTACATTCCCGCCATCTCTATTGGCCATAGACTGTGTAGACTTTACACTCTTTGGATTTGAACGTTAATTCTTGCGAAAACATGCAAATGCATTATTGACATCATTGTCTCCCGGCTCCATGTCCATCAACTTTCCTTTAATGGCGTCGGTTGTAATGATCATGCCTGAATGTTCGATGGCCATTATCATGGGCATATATTTTTCAGATAGACCAGCCAACATGATAGATCCAATCCACTCGTCAGTTATGTTAAATCCCGTACCTTGTAATTTCTGACCAGCTTCAACAATTTGTGTTACATACGACGTCATCGAAGTGCAATTTTCCAATCAAATAGATATTAAATTCCTCAGAAGACTAATTTTTCTAGTAAATCCCGGGACATCGAATAACATCTTCAATTTATTCTGATGTTCTGATGTTTTTTATGTGAACGTAAAGATTCGGGTCGATTGTTAAAATCAGCTTGGCTTTTGTTTTCGCATCATCTGCAGCTGCTGGCGGATGACCAGGCTCAGGTTTTATACACCCAACCATTCCTTCTAACACCAGGAAATTCTCTGCGGCGAATAACCATTCACTATAATTCTCGCGCCCTTGTAATTTAGGTACGCTAACAAGATAGTTCGAGCTGGATACCATGACAGACACACAAGTTCTTCATTTTATAGCAAATAGCCGGTTTTTGCTCACTGTTTATTCTACACACAAGTCCGATGGTAAAATACACAGTTTATTGTTCATCACACAGATAATTCTAACAATAATCGCAATAACCAGCTCGCAATATGGGTCTGGGCCCAGAACCTATAATAAAACAACGTGTGTCGGCGGAGACCATGAACAACGTACTAATTTATTTAAGTATAGAATACAGAGAAGAAGCATAGAATACATAGTCAGAAGTTTGTAACAAGGTGGCACTAGTAGTATCTATATTTTGATATTTACAACAAGGAGCGCCATGAAAAGCCCACCTTATTCTTACAGTTAAATAAATAAAAAACTAAGAATAATTAATGCAAACAAACTTTATCACAATATTCCCCATTTAGTTAGGAATGAAATGAACTTAAAAATCAGAAGATTAAACTATATTTCGTCTAGAAATCAACCAGTTTTCAAAACCTCTATTCTGGGCCTTTTTAGGAAGATGCGTGCTTATCATGGCCCGATATAAATCGCGTATGTTATAGGAGCTATCAATACAAAAAACATGTTTATACGTAAAAACTAAACTAAAATACGAGTTTCTTAGGTGATCTTTGTGTTGCAATAGTTTTTTTGTTCATAATTGTACGTTGGGCCATCTTAGGCTTAAGAAAACTTAATCTACCTACAAAGCAAAAATCTCTAAATAAATCAATAAAAAACGATTTTCTTCTGTTATTATAACAATTCTTCAAGCAAAAATCAAAACAAAATTTTTAAAAATTGACATAAAAAATACGTTCGTAATTTCGGTGAGCCTTATTAGGAGTATAGACAACAATAGATCGAAAATTATTTTTATTTTTGGCAGAATATGTTTCATTTATGTCAATATCTCTGTGATTTTATATTTGTGAGCGCAATTGTATTCGGGTTTTCTCAAATATTTCCTTCTCCCGACGTTCACTTGTTAAGCATGTGTTGTACGATGCCAATGGAATAAAAGTGTCTTCAAATATAGCTAAATTTGTGGTCAATAAAATAATTTCGCTTTGTTTATAACTCGAAATTAAACATGTTTTATTTACATTTTGTTCACAAATTTTTAAGGATGATACCTAAAAAATGGTAAGTATGTTTAATAAAAAATAAAATGACATCTTCACTAGTGAGTACGTAAAAAAAACAGAAATCCAAAGCCTAAGAAACTTTTAAATGCATTCTGGGGATAATAATTCCTCTTTATCATTCTCAGTTAGCCCAACACATTCTTCGTGGTACCACGAATGACAGCTAACGCATTGTCGCATATCTGCGAGTCGATCAGCTTTACAAGCGCAACAATACCGACTACCAGCCTTTTTTTCTTCTCTTGTTTTTGTTCCTGTATTTATTATATTTCCTCGATTTTCTTTTAGCTTCTTTACGATCTTCTTCTTTGGAGTTTTCTTTCGTAATGTCTTTTTTATCATTTTTGTTCTTTTGGTGATTTATTTGGCTTCCAGTCTTTTTTGAACTCGGTTTTGGTACTTTTGGAATATTTGTTCTTTTTTTCGACAGCATGGAATAAATTTCTGGTCACTTTTTTTGACCAATATAATTGATTGATTTTCACTTCGGTTTACTTTTAAGGGTCGCACAGTTAGGCGTGTGCATCTGTGCGTGAAACGGAGACTTGTTTTGTACTTTCTGATTATGTTGCGTTAAGTTTGACAGTGGTACATTGTCAGAGTCATCAGAATTATGATCCTCTGTTTGGATGCGTTTTGTCTGTTGTTTTTTGTGAAAAAGTTTTGTAATAAACATAAGCAGTCGAGCAGCCCCGTGGTGATCAGGAGTGGCTGCTCCTGAAGAGATAAGGTGGTCACCCCGTCGAAACTGCTTAGTTTGTTGTTTTACTAGTATAAAGTCGACTGCATCCGTCAAGTTTCCATCCTTTAGGCAGAGATGAGTGGTTCGCTTCAGCCACTTTAACATATTTAGGTTTGACATTCCCCTTGTAATGAAACGACCTTCTTCTGTGATAGTAACGGTTGCTTTTTGTGTAATGTTTGCGTTTGTCTCAAGCCTCCGTGTCCGCTAACTTTAACGAGGCAAAAAAATATTGAACTACTGTAGAGTAGCTTAATTGACACCTAATAGAACTTTTCTAAAGACAATAAAAATTGATTGGTGCGTCTTGGAGAGTAGAGTAAGCGTGATAAGTATTTTGTAGTGTAGCTTCGTGGCTCGACAAGAACCCGCCTCATATGATCCCGCAACTGCTAGTCGTCAAGCACGCGTACGCGGTCGTTAAGCGAAGCTAGTTAGCTGAGTTCGGTGTTGTTTATAGCTCGCTGACACTTATGCCAGACCATCGGCACCCGTGTCCTACACGGGCAAAAAAAAAATCATTACAGTTGTGCGGCAAATAAATCCAAATTTTCTTCTTCTGATTCTGACGATGTATAAATTTTACATTTCTTGGCAGGATATTGAAAATATTTTTTCAAATTGTTTGTATCAATATTTACATCGTCTGAATCTGATGCAGAAAAATTTATCACTGGAGTGCGTAGTACATTATGTCCTGATCCAGACGGGCTGGGGATCGGAGAAATAAACTGTGACGATCTATCGCATAAATTCATGGCCGTTGCTAGAGTTTCTTCTACATTATCTTCAATAGCAGATTCAGAAGAAGAACTATAGTCAACCAATTTCTTACGTGCGTAAGTTGGTGAATTATTATGTGGCTGAAGAGGAAATGGAGGCAAATATTTATACAAAAGCTGAGGCTGTAGTGTACTTGGTCGAAGACAACAACCAGATACGTCAAAATTTTCATCTGTAAGTGATGGTGACATACAAAAATTGTCTTCAGAATTGGCGACAAAAACATTATTTTGATGCACAGATGACTCTCCAAAATCTAGAGCTACTGGAGCAGCTGAGTTAGAAGCCCTTTCGTGCGGAACAGGACGCTGAGTGAGGATAGAAGGTGCAAAAGCCTCCTCGGGAATTGCATTTGGATTTTAGGGATGGAGCCCAGTAGCTCTAAACCCGTTTTTAGGGTTTTGTAAAATAGTTTTACAAAACCCTTCTAAAATCGCGTCCTGTCTGTCCGTCTGTCTGTCCGTCCGTCCGTCCGTCCGTGTGTCACAGCAGTTTTTCTCAGAAACCACTTAAGCTAGAAACATCAAATTTTGTATGTAGGTGTAAAGTGGTGTTCTCTTCAAAGTTCGAATACAAAAAAATTTTATAAGGTATTTAAGGGGGGGTCTCCCCATATAGGGGAGTGATCCCCCGAAAAAAAAAATTTCATTGAAGGTGGCCGATATGGGTATCAAATGAAAGGTCTTGATGAGAACTTTTCAAAACAGGTCTTTGTTTGACAAAGTTTGCTTGGAGGGACGCACAGGGAAGGAATACACGAAAAATTTGTGTCCCCCCCCCTCTCGCGATTGGACACCTGTGATCCGAAAAATCTGAAAAAAATCAAGAATGTAGGTCTTGATGAGTACAACAACAACAAATACGTGAGAAGTCGCAATTCACTCAACTTTGTTAGTAATAGTATGATTTATCGATTTTATGTTTTCTTGAATAAAATCTTAATTCAATGAAATTCAGTACACAGATGACTATTTATAAGATTGATCTATTCTGAGTTTCATAAAGATTGAATTATATTTAGCGAAGTTATAGCGGTTTGAATTTTCCTGTATTACTATGGAACAATATGCGCTGCATTTATCACTATGGCTACATACCTGTATGGCTATGGAACAACATGCGCTTTTTACCGACTCAGACACCACAGTTTTGCTAGGATTTGCATGAAAATTGCAGGAATGATAGGTGTCATGAATATTTTTGAGAATCAGTTCAGCTAGTGGTATCAGTAATCGTAAAACAAAATGGTGGCTGTTTTAAATGCGAATATTGAATAATTGTGAGTTATTTTTTCCCAACTTCAACGTTTAAGGTGCATGCTTTGAATACTTGATTCAATTTAATGAATGACTGAAGGTGAGTTCCTACAATTTATACTCATAAGCGAAGCAAGTCAAGGAGGCGGGAGAGAGCTCCTAGCAAAAGGACTTTGTAACCATTCTAGGACTCGAAAAAATTGGCCATTAATCGATGATAACAGTACAGGAGAGTGGCTCTTGAAAATAAAAATTCATCAAACGTAGCCGATATGAGTATGAAATGAAAGTTTCCAAGGGAGCTTCTCAAAACAGTTCTTAAAATTTCAGTTTTTGCTTCAGTGGGGGCACAGGGGGGAAATACATGAAAAATGTGTTTCCTCCCTCGCGAATGGATATCTGAAATAATGATCAAGGAAGATATTTATGAGTATAACAATAACGAAAATCTCAGAAGTCGAAATTCTTTCAACTTTGTTAATAATAGTATGATCTTCGAATTTCATATTTTCTCCAATAAAATCGTCTGTGACATGTTTCTTGATTTGATTCGATCTGGTGACTGCATTTTGTAAATTGAATACAAAACCCTTCTGACATGAGCGTAGGTCTGTTTACCCAACTTGTTAATATTATCTTGTGTAACGCGCTTAGGCCATACCTTTGAAAAAATTTTGTTGAACCTTGCCTTCGTGAGTTTACGGTCTGGATGACGATAGGCGTACATTAATAGTTCTTCATTTCAATGATGTTCGTAGGATTTGTTCACGGATTCATCTAACGGTTGCAATTCATGGGTAGTATTTGATTGCAAACAATATACTATGTTGTGTTCATCTGCAGCATCCACAATCCTAGTATCAAGGTGAGAAGCAGCCCCATCAAAAACCAGCAAACATTTTCCGCATGATTTATAGTTAGCAAGATGATTGATAAAATCTATAAACAATTCAGTAGTCATGCTACCTTTTGGTGCCATTCTGACTACTGTACCATCAGGTAAATTGTCGTTGAATTCCAGCCTTAATCTTTTTCCTTTGAATAGTATCATATGTGGGACTGAATTGCCTGAAGTGTTGACACACATGGCGATGGTAACTTTTTCAGCATGTTCCTGTGCGATAAAATGGACTCTCTTGATCCCCTTTTGTGCAAGAACTTGCTGTTGGTCGTGTAAAGTTAGGCGGCAGCCTTTTTCATCTATGTTATATAGACGTGTAATGATTTTCAACCTTTTAAGTTCGAACGCGGAACCGACCTCTCATCGGTTCTAGACGTTAAGTCTGAGTAGTGCCAACGGATGGTATCAACAGGTCAACCAATCTGTGCACCGTAACCCATTCACGCGGTGGCTGCTTGTCGGCCAGCTAGTTCGGAGAGGATTTCGGTCGCGGGTCTCCGAATGGGTTACGCTCAATTACAATATTTTCAGCCACCTGAACATGCCCGTTTTTAAAACGCGTTATCAAAACAAAACCATACGGAGAAGAAACCTACTTTACGTTACTCCGTATTCCTTCTTATAACCAGTCAATAATACAAGATCTAACTTTCATTTCGCGTTCCCGAAGTTTCGACGCGGTACCGAAAAGTATACTACTCTAACTCAACCCGACGAAGACTACTCTAAATAAAATAACGAAACAATCAAAGGTACCGCGTACCGCACGCGACGCGAAACCGACCTCCGCGGATTTGGCGAAACCCTACCCTCGCGACGGCATACCTACCATGGACTCACCTTCCCGCTGAAACAAAAAGAACCACTGAAAAGGAAAGTCGTTAAGTAGTTAGCAATTCATGATTTGTTTATTTCATTTCTTTTAAACCCATCATATAACTGCTTTCTTACGTAAAAATACAATATTAACACTTTATTATTGACCTTAAATATTTAAATGAAATGATAACCTTACGGGATCACAAATATGGTACAAGAGATTTACAGAATTAAATTAATTGTATATAACCAAACTGTATAATAAAAATATTCAATATAAGTGAATTCAACCAAATATGAACCGTAAAGAAAATTTATAGAATGTAGTATCCTTTCATAAAAAGGATGTAAAAACTATCAAGTTATGCTATTTCTAACAAGGAATAAGTAAAAAAAAACATCCATACAAAATGCAATTTCTAATCTCTTCAGTGATAATGAAAATAAATTTCAATTGTGAATACTTATAAACCTAGCCTGTTTTGTAATATTTTATTTACAGTATTGTTCAATTGTACTTTCAAGTAAATTCCTTTATCAATTTTAAAAACGATTTTTCATTGCAAACTCAGAAGGCTTGTACACAACATCATGTACATTATAAGGCATACTAACTATAAATAATTCACTTGTGAATTTGCAAATAACTATTTGCAATAAGAGAGGAAAATATAAATGGCATCACTAGATAAGACATTTTTCACAATTATTATTAAATAGTGTACATATAATGTAGTTGCTGCATGAGGGACCTGACATTCACTTGTAATGTTTCTGCAGATTTCCTAATTCTATAATTAACTCATTATCAAATAAAGCTTGACAATGGATACGAATTAAAGCGCCACATAAACCAACTGCACAAATCGGGAGTAGAACTACCAAAGAAGACCGTAAAGTTTCAAGAGGAACCTGTTCATGAAAATCCAAGGCTAGAAGAAGTACTCATAGAGCGAAGTGTTGCCAACCAAAGAGATGAAACAGTTTTTTGAACCACAGTTGACACCCCAAGCAGTAGAGAACCAAGAATCCAGCTTAAGAAGATCTAACAGGATTAGGAGATTACCTGCTCATCTAAGCGACCATGTACTCCATTAAGCGTGGGAGACTGTAATGTATTAATTATAATGGTTCTGGCAACCCTAGTTAAATCTGACATTCCATTCCATGTATTCTAATTCAACCTTCTTCTTGTGCAAGTGACAGCTGAATTTAGTCCTTCCTTAATAAAGACTAATTTTTGTGATTGAACACGAGTATCAAAATGCGTGCCTTTTTATTTAATACACAACAATAATTAACTCTAACTCATGCTCAACATTTCTCCTAATTTTTCTTTTCAACCATTTTTCAATTACAATAAATCGACTCGCTTACAATTCCTTTTGAATTCAGGCCTTTAAGACTTCGACTAGCTAATAGAAAGGACCAAATAAAGTAGTAGATCGCTTCAAAATACGTTTGCTGCATTTTTCTCTTTTTCATTTGATCTTCCCATCACAATTCCTTGAATTTATACTGGTTGCAAATCATCTAACCTTATTCACCGTTCACCTTTACTTGAAAACACCTCCGATTGTCTTTAATTTTTTTTTTCCTTGTCTTTACTTTAGACTTTTAATAATCGTTGATAAAAAAAAAATGATAAATTTACAAATATGAGGAGCAAAAACACATTTTGTCCTTTTTATCTTAATACCTTCATTAATAATTTAATTATCTGCAACATTTCATAGCATCTCTCTTTCATTTATATTTTCCTTTCCTATTTGTTTTTATTTTTCCGACATAGTATATCAATCAATTAATATCATTTTCCTTTTTTTGTTTTCATTTCCCAGCATAAAACTTAAAATTTTCTCTTGTCCATCAAATGTCTCATTTTTTCTTTTAAACAACTAGAAAAGTAATATTAGATCTTGTACAATGTGTTGTTTGCTTTCCATTTAATTTTTTAATTCTTTTCTAAATGGCATTCATTAATTGTCACTCTAAATATTTGCTTTACAAAGTTTCAGTATGGGATTTATTTCCTTCCCTTTTAAGTAGGTTTGGAAAGTAGTTGAGTTGAATTTCTACATTCTTATTTTGGATATTTAATATAGATTTTCTAGGACGCAGGGTACATTAACTAAACACATTTCTCCTGATTTGCTAGGTCCTTTCAATTGTAAGGTTCATTAGCGATTAGGTTTACATAAACTGGCAGCGTTCGTTGATCGGCGGAAAACCGTTTTTTGTTTAAGTTATGAAGATTTCTATTTCTTTGCCTTCATTCAGTCTAGGAGTTCATTTTTATTTTTAAACAAAATTGCAGATGCTACAATTACGAGAGTGGTAAACATTACGTACTATACTGGTGTAACGACACTTGTATTAAAAATATCCAAGGCTTTATTCAAATAGTTCATTTGCACAGCGATACACATATCTGTCGCTCGGATTAAGATCCAAGGAAGTCATGTTCCAAAGTCATTCGATTTTCCTAATATGGTATCCCGAATAGAAGGCCCTAACACTTTGCAAAACATCACAGTTAAGCCACCGATTGAAAAGCATAGAATAATGTAAACGGCCACATTCACTCGACAAATTTTGGTGCAACGTAAAAGGCGATAAAATTAGCTACCGATACAATCAATTACAAGGACATATGTAATAAACACCGTATCTTGGAGTTCCTCTGTTGACACATCTAGCTCGTCAAGTTCTTTTTGCATAATCTAACCTAACTTTCGGAAACAGCTCCCAAAACTATGTCGTACGACATTAATGGCGAGATTGTGTGCAACTTATATTTAGCTCCGGAACTTATTCCGTCAAATGAATGACGTGGGCACTGCTGATATTTTTATCGAGAAACTTACTTGCTAGCCTCCAAATATCCGACTGTATATTTATCCATACATAGGTTACCTCCCTCGACAAGACATGCTTCAAAACTGTCACAGGAACTCTAAATAGAGCTGGGCCTTTTTTCCTTATCATCTGCCGTAAGTTGATCCGCGCTGGTAGATCATGTCATTCCCTCGGACAATGTGTTGTGCTTTCTTTAATATGTTGGTGTCCCCTCTCAATTCTGGTTTTCGGATCGGTTTGATCAAGACTCGAATCTGACCACAGGTATTAACCCCTTAAACAGAAATATCGATTTATAATTTATTTTTTGTGTGGCATCATTGCACCTACCTTCCAAAACGGAGAAGCAACCAGCCCTCCGTTAGCTTCAGCACCGCTAACACGCCCGAAAAAGCCCTCTAAAGGACATCAGCACGACACTCCAATGATATCGGAGGTTATCCTTCACACGTTTTTCCTCCACCTGTTGCGTCGGGCTGTCATTTCGACAACCACCGACAAAACAGATGTGTGTGGAATGGCACGCCACATGGCGGCAATGTGCATCTCCATTTGTTGCCAGTGGCATAGTTTCCTCGATGGCCACGGTGGAGGGGCAATCCCAAATGGATATGTCTCGAAATGCGTCGGGGTTTAGTTCAATATTCTGTTGCACATATTTAAATCCACAGATCTAAATATTTGGACAGAAAAAATATCTTCTGCGCAAGATATCCGCACGAAAGATGACGTCCGCTTGCATTTCGAGATCCTACCCACCTGGCCGAGTGCAAGGGTTCGGGATCGGAATCACTTCGATTCCCGGGCGTAGGCGTCACATTACAGACGCTTTGGATGTCGAGGAATGTCTAACTCATCATACAGTTTTTTAATCGCCGTGAAATGTTGTAGAACAATATGTTTGTTTAATTTTTGATCTCTTGCAGAGTTCATGAGCTGTGCCTTTCGAACAGAAATTTCAGGATTTCGTTTCAAAAAGTTATTTAGCCATTTTCGACCTGCAATGCATCTTTTGTTATTGAACGCATTGGTTATTTTATGTCTTTACAAAATAAGAAGGCGTGTTTTCTTACAATCCTGCGTGTCAACGGTACACCTACTTGAGTTAGTCGAATGATTCGTCTTGCTAAATCCTTTTCTTGGGAATGAGTTAGTGTAGGTGCTCGACCAATCCTTTTTTCTTCAATGCCCGAGCTCAAATGGTTTCTCAAAGTTCTTCTTGGGATACCGAAAGTAACTGCCGCCTTTCGTTGTGACAAACGGCGGTTTTTTACAAATGCTATAGCTGATTTAAGCTGCTCCTCAGTCCATCCCATACCTCGCCGCCTCTTAGATGTTTCCATTTTCTGAAATCTAAAAATAAATTACACTTCAATTTCATATGTGAAACGTTCCGAAAAAATAAAGAAAATGGTCTTGTACTTAGCGCCACGGTTAATGATCATATCAAAAATAGCTAGAATTTCACATTAAATACGCTTTTAATATCATACTTAATGTAGAATAAAGTATCTATCCAGTGTTATACTATGATCCTAACATATTTATCTAAAATTTAACAAAAATGACTCATAATCATTTTTATGTCCCAAAGAAACGATGAAATTTCATAGCCCCAATAAGGCCCGGGCCATCTTGGGAGTCAATGTGGTGGGCCTTCATAGGGACCTTTGCCGGCAACAGGTACTACTTCTCTTAAAAGAAAATAAACAAAGAATACAAACAACGCTTACCTTCTTTGGGGTGGCCTTGAGTCTAATTTGCTTTAAACTAAAAAAAAAATCCGGAAACACTTTGTTTTTTTAATGAAACACTAAAAATTTGGCTCGCGCGATTTTATAAAACGTGACTCTTTTTCGACGTGACGAACAAACTGTCAAGCACTACAAATATGATAGCTCCTTACCTTTGACTTGAAGTTACAGTTTTATCTATGACTCGCAATGAGCATTGGCGCGAAATTTAAACTCATTCAAACTTTCAAAAGCATTAAATTTTGATGGTGGGCCATCTTAGGGACAGGGCCATTTTTGGCGCGCCTACCTTATACTGATTTAATCAGATCATATCATATCTGAGCGAGCACACGGGAGCATGGTACTGACCAAACCAACTTCCGAAAAAATCATTACGGTTATGAAACATGAAGCGAAATTCCGAGAAGGGCTGTAGTGCTACAAAGAAGAAGAAGAAGAAGATGAAAATAATAAAGTGTCTGAATTAAACATACTCGTATTATTTTCAACGGTTCCAATTGCTACTTTAAGTTCCAAAAATAAATCAAAGATTCCAATGGAAGTTTGATTTTGATAAATAACCAGGACTGAGAATGACGCAGGGCGCTAAAAAAGTTCTGATTTATAATTTTCCAGTAACAATTAACCACTATACATACTCTTAAACTATAGAACTTAGGCTCATTTACTGAAAAAAATTTTATAATTTGCCATTTAAAATAGTTGTTCCTTTTTGATTGTTTTAATTCATTTGTAAAAACATGAAAGTAATCATCAAAGAGGCTTTCATCCAAACTGCTTGTTTTGTCAATATTTGCGACTTCGCAAAAGTTTTATTATTATACTATTATGATTTAAAAAATTGTTCCTTTTCATGCAACTTCAGCATAACACAAGATTTTATTTGAGAATATGAAATGGTTTTGTCGGCATTTCTCCGAAGGGAAATCAAAACCAACCTCTCATCGGTTACTCTTTTACTCTGAGGTGGCTGCGTAGCGGACCTGAAAGCGACAAAGCGCCATTTCTGCGTGAATTAGGTCAAAGATGCCGAATAACTTTTTAATATGTATAGCTTAAATTATTATGTATATAATTTCTTCTGGTTTTATACTCCGAACGATAAAGTTCATTTCTGTGCGCTCAATAAATACCATTTTTGACTCTACAAAATTAAGATGTTTCGTTAATATAGGAAACGACGCCAGGACAAGTTCCTATAATTGGTGACCCTTACGTTTTGTTGTTGTTAATAAACACGTGACAAAAACAAAAAATAAAAACAATGGCGACCGGTGGCGAATCGTCAACGCCCGGAGAGAGAAATATTACTACGGAAACTCCGAAAACTTCGCTGAATCTTGCACGTAAATTGTAGCTGTCGCAACACTTTCAGATAAACTAGCTGAAGCAATCACCACTGTGAATCGACAGATGCCATTTCACAAAACCCTCGCCAAATTTCCCGAGCTAACGAGTTCTGTGACAATGCCGCAAACCAAAAAGGCAATACTCCAACACCACATATTGATGAAAGGCCCGACAATTGCGGAACGAGTTCGTTGATTGCCACAGGACAATTACCAATTCGCAAAGGCTGAGTTTGAGTACATGGTAGAAAATGGAAAATGTCGTCCTTCAAGTGGCCCAGTCCACTTCATTTAGTCCCGAAAAAGTCAGGAGAATGGAGACCCTGTGGCGATTACAGAAAACTAACGCAGCTACGATACCAAATCGATATCCAGTTGCAAGAATGGAAAATTTTAACCATAATCTACACAAAAGGCATTCTTTTCGACCATAGAATTAATCCGCGCCTATAATCAAGTGCCAATTGCAGATGAGGACATCGGAAAGACAGCAGTCATCACATCCTTTGGACTCTTTAAAATCTTGACGATGCCTTTTTGACTCCGGAATGCAGCCCAAACCTTTCAAAGATATATCGACATTGTTCTCCCAGAATTGAGCTACAATTTTGGATACCTGGATGATATCCTTATCGCGTCCAGCTCGGAAGAGGAACATCGGAAGTGGAAGTGTTCACTCGATTAAAGGAACACGGCATTAACACTGACGTCACCAAATGCAATTTTGGAAAACCCGAGGTACGTTATTTGGTATTTCTGGTAAGCAGCGTAAGAATCAAGCCGCTACCAGAAAAGTTGATGCAATACTGAAATGCGAAAAGCCAAAAAGTATTCAAAGTCTACGAAGATACCTGGGCATGATTAATTTTTATCGGAAATTCCAAAAAAAATGCCGCAGAAGTACTTACTCCGTTAAATGAATTCCTGCGCAATTTCCAAAAAAAAATGATAAAAGGCCCGCAAACTGGACGTCAACAACAATTTATGCCTTTGAAGACAGTAAAAACTTGTTAGCAGCAGCAGCTTGTATCTAATACCCAGTTAAAAACGCTCAGCTGGCTGTAAAAGCGGACGTTTTGAATCTCGCGTTGGGAGCAGTATTGGAACAGTTTGTTGATAGAATATGGCTACCACAAGGATTTTATTTCAAAAAATTTAGTGACGCTGAACAAAACTACAGCGTCTAAGATAAAGAACTGTTGGCGATCTATTCGGCTATTGTATATTTTCGAGATAGAGTAGAAAGACAATAATTCGTGATACAAACCGACCAGAAACCACTGTGCTATGCTTTCACACAGAAGTCATCAAAAGCATCCCCACGCCAAATCCGATAACTGGAGTATATTTCCCAGTTCACGACGGACATACTCCGCGTTAAAGGAGAAACAAATATTGCGGCAGACACTCTATCTCGACTTGATGCAGTTATCGCACACAAAGCACTCGATATGGCAGACGTAGCAGCGGAACAACAAAATGATAGCAAATTACAAAGTCTGATACACTTGGAAACATCATTGGATTTGCAGAGAATACAGAAGAGTGGAAAGCATTTGTACTGTGGCTTATCAACAGGTATCACACGACTCTACATACCAGAACACCTCGACGTCAAGCATTTGATTCTGTGCACCGCCTGTCGCACTCCAGTGGGAAGATTACCAGTCGTTTACTGCGAGAAAAATATGTCTGGCAAAAAAACACAAGGATATTGCGAATTGGGCAACATGCATTCAGTGCAAACGCTATAAAACAAGCCGACACGTGATGACTTTCCCGTTAAAGTTTGCAGCGCCAGATAAAAGATTCGACTACATACATCTCGATTTAGTTGGTCCACTGCTAGTTGTAAACAATTTTAAATATGTCCTTACGATGATCGATCGTTTCTCGCGATGGACGAAAGCCGTACCAAATACCGAAATCACCGCTGACACAGTAGCTACAAATTTATATCACCATTTGGTTTTCACGTTTCGGTACACCAAGGATTGTTACAACAAATCGCGGCAGCCAATTCAAATCAATGCTTTACCGTTCGCTAACCGAAATAATTGGTTGTAAACATATCAGGACGACTGCTTACCATCCTTCATAAAATGGAATGATGGAACACTGGCATCGATCTTTAAAGGCAGCACTCATGTGTCATGAAGACGAAAACTGGCTTCAAGCTCTACGTACAGTTCTTCTCGGCCTTCAGCCAACACCTGTCGAACACCATCGACATAGCAGCATATTTATTTTCAAGGAGTTGGCAACATGCAGTCACGTCTTTGTACAAGTCGACGTGGCCGAAAAATCTCTGCAGCAGCCGTATGTTGGTCCATTTCACGAACATCCGATAAATCTTCAAAATCCTCATGGATGGCAGAACATTACAAATATCAATCGACAGATTGAAATCGGCCTACATCTTAAACCCAGACATTGAAGAACCAACGCCATCACTGTTTTCCGACTATGAGAGCCGAAGACCTCCAATTACAAAAACTTACGCGGAACCGTATCAAAACAAGCAAAGGAGAGTCACATTCGATGTTGACACATCTAAAGGGATGTTGACACATCTAAAGGAGGAAGTGTTGTAGTGGACCTGAAAGCGGCAAAGCGCCATCTCTGCGTGAATAAGGTCAAAGATGCCGAACAACTTTTTAATATGTATAGCTTAAATTATTATGTATATAATTTCTTCTGGTTTTATACTTCAAGTAATAAAGTTCATTTCTGTGTGCTCAATACATACCATTTTTGACTACAAAATTTAAATGTTTCGTTAATATAGGAAACGACACGAGGACAAGTTCCTATAGCTACTTGTGCCGAGAGTCTCAACGTGAGCAGACTACACTCGAATATAATCTTTCAGCCACCGATTCAAACTTCCCGTTTAAAACACGTTCAATAATTCTTTCAAGAAAAATTTCGTCTTCACTTTACTGCAGCCCCTGCGAGGCTTCCACCAACTCAAGAAGAACAAAAAATCGAACTGGTGCTTTCCGATCTACATCCCAACGAGGTGCCAGATATAAGCAGCTCTAATTCCAACCGGCATACTCTATGCTACATAAAAATGGCTAACCTACAACTAAGGGCCCCGCGTAACCGAACCGAACACCGAAAAAACTAGTCCAGGATCATATCGAACCCTACTCACTGGAAGACATACTCACTTTCTGCTTCTGTTCTGCTGGAAAGTATCCAACGACTGAAGGGAAGATTTTCTTTTTTGGCTTAGCAGTTGATGATTTACTTTTAAATCAACTGACTGATATTATCAATGATAAAAAAATTTGACGTATTTTTTATCTTCTTTATCTTGTCCCCTTTCATTTAAATTTTACAAATAAGGATAGCATTCCATTTAATTTTGTTCTTTTATTTTTATCTGCTAATAGGATATGAGATGAGAAAACTAATAGACAAATAATTTTCTATAAACTATCAAAAGAGGATTTTGCAATAATAGTTGATCCTTAAATGTTAACGATTTGAAATGAAAAAAAATCCCGTTGGCACCACCAACCAGAAAGGAAAATTGATTGTAGTTACCGTTACTTTTAAGAGTATATAATCATTTTATCAGCTTCCATCTTGAAAGTCAAATGCTCTTGAAGGATAAATAAAAATAGCAGAAGAGTTCTCCTACCAGAAGGTATCGTAAAGAATTAGTAAATCAAACAACGTCTTCTGAATATCAAAACGTGGCTCACACATATATTTCATGAAGCAAGCTCGAAAAAATATGATATGGCTATTAGGTATTCTAATTTTCTGCCATTTTATTTTCAGTCTACTGACCTCCATGTTTGAGTAGCCATGATAACAAATCAATGTTTAAAAATATATTTAAAATTTTCATTAAAACCTCAACACATCTGTAGTGTTTGTGTCTTTTGCAAACGTGTATTTTCACAGAATCACGTGTAATTGTTGGCGTAGTTAATAAATTTCAGTCGTCTATTACTTAGCTATTTACGGCTTGATTTTTATGAAACCTTAAAAAAAAGTAGTGGCCTATGCAGATGACATCAACATTTTGTCATGGTCATTAACGAATGCCAAAGAACTTTTCCTGAAACTCGACAGCAAAGCAAAACTAGTAGGGCTACAAATCAATGAAAATAAAACAAAGCTCATAACGCATGACCTTAAAAACACAAAAAATCACACTTGGTGGATACAGTATCAAAAATGTGGGCAAATACGTGTATTTAGGCGCGAAAATAACGAAAACCGGTAATGAAAGAGGCAAACTACGCCGAAAAATACAGCCCCTAAAAAAATTTTTTTATTCAGCTTTGACAATCCTGAAGACCAGTTGTATACACAGGAAAACAAAGCTCCAAGTATACAAATCTGTGATAAGACCTGTGTTATGCTATGGATGTGAAATATGGACCCTAATCCAAGCATCCGCAAATATATTGAACACCTTTGAGTGACGGGTCCTAAGGTGAATAATCGGAGTGAAGCTAGACGGAGACCGATGGCGAATCCGATACAACCATAAGTTGTATGAAATTTTGGACAAAACAGCGGTCAACGATTCTAAGACTGCGGAGGCTGCAATGGGCTGGACACATGAATCGTATAGATGAACAACGGATACCCCCAAAGGTATTCCTTGGGAGAACTGAAAGCCTGAGACCAGTGAGGAAACCGAGAAAACGCTAGTCTGACTCGGTCGGCGAAAACAATTCATCGCTGCTCGGATTTCAAAATTGGAGGACGCGGTCAATGGACCAAGACATTTGGAGGCACTATTTGTAGGAATCGAAGGCCCGAGAGTCATTGTAGCACCCCAAAGAAGAAGAAAAATGTGTTCTACATCAGAAAATTTCGGTTTTATAGATGAAAATGTGAAATTCATAAAATGTACTATTCTCAACAAAGTTGATCGAATTTTAACTTATGAAGGAAGTGTTGGCCCTGTACCTATAAAGACCTACTTTCGTGATTTCTTCAAGATTTTTCTATCCAAAGGTGTCCAATCGCAAGTGGGAGACAAACATTTTTTGTACACATCCCTTCTCTGTACACCCCTTCTTGCAAATGCCTCGTATTTAGCACCTTTTCTCACATGAGCCTTTCATTTGACATCTATTTTGACGACCTTTGGCAAAAACATTTTTTTGAATAGTCAAGCCCTGTATGGGTGGACCCCCCTTAAATATGATAAAATATATATATATTTTTTTGCACTGAAGAGGCCACCACTTTTGAACTACGTGGAAAGTTTCATCACTCTACGAGAGGGGTCCGATAAGTACTTAGCCTACAAAAGAACAAGTTGGGTAGACGGAGCTATGCTCATGTCAGAGGTATTTTGTACTCAGCCTACGATATGCAGACACCAATAATGAATAAACTTATTTCGGGGTAACGCCATGTAGGTTATATTCGCGTCGACCACGAAGGGATCTTGGCTCGACTTTATGCAATCAGCCGTGAATAAACGCAAACCCCACGAGCGGAAAGCGTAAAGTAACGTACACCAAAAATGTCCTAGGTATTATGAATTGGTACTAGGTGAACTCAACAAATTCATCAAGTTCAACAACATGCACGACACCAGACCCAATCATCTCAACATCATCAAATTACAACCACAACGATTTCGCAAGCGGCACAACCTGGACAAGTAATCGTTAGTGAGAATTTTTTGGAGTATGCAACCTTCAGCTCCAATTCAAATGCTGCGGGCAGCGCAAATGTGAAAAATTTAACAGCCAATGATTTAATGAATCCACTTCAAATCCTGAAATTGGTGAGCGACAGTAATGGTGGGAATATGCTCATCGATTCATTATCGAATGGAGGCCAAGCACTTGGAAATTCGAAGTTAGTCGTTAGTAATGTATTTGTTCTAGCGAAATAATCTCCTGGAGGTAGTCAACCCACATTTAAATTCCTTAATCCAAAAGGAATATCATATTTTACAACAGCACAATCGAATGTAGCTCAACAACAACCAGTCCATCATATCTCATCAACTGGTAATAATGTGTCGAATCGTAGTTCCAACTCACCAGGTACAATAGTCCAGAAAATGGGAGTACCAAGAAATGTGCAGGTAGTGACGAGGATACAAACCATAAGCCAATCCTCTCCTCATTACCGGTAAGGGCAGCATTAACAGTTGTCACAGTAATCAAATGCTCATTTGCCGTACAATGTTCATAATAACAAGGTCGTAATGCAACAGAAATATGAACACAATGTGGTTAATGCCAACCTGGCTACTGGAAGTGTGAAGTTGAACCAATCGAAATCGCTTGGGACCTTGTGGCGCGATTGAGTGACGCAAACAAGTTCTACCAGTTGTTGGATATATGCTACAGAAAGCTGGTAACACACTAAAAGCCCCTCGGACAAATGTGGATTCATGAGAATAAACAAGGAGTTGGTTGTGCCATATACGGTACGAGGGAACAGTCAAGTTATGCCGCTCCTTTACTTTGAGGATGCGACTGAAAACCTGAGGCAAAGACGGAAGCCCACCTGAAATTCTGTTCCGGGGTTCAAGACATTCGTAATGAATTGTTCTCCCGTGAATCTATAGTTTGACTGATATCAAAAGTTACTTTCCCACCGGAACGGAATTCGAGGACTATTGGCCAAGCAAGGTCGTTGATTCAAACCTGCTGATAGCTTCGAAGGAGATCAATAGTTCTGTTCATTGGACGAGAAAAGCAACAGCGCCACTGGTGACTCCAAAATTTTGAATACTATACCAAAAGGAGGCCAGCAGCAGCAACAAAAGCTACAAATCAGAAAGAATGCTTATCAGGCAGGGATGCCAATCAATATATGTCCAAAGAATGCATCGGACAGCAGCTGCTGCTTCCATGGCTATTCCTCAGAGCTCTCGAGCACCAGCAGCTGGTTTGGTTTCTAGCATATGCACCAGGAGCCATGAGAGCTGATAAAACGATTGCACAAAACAATGCAACAGCAATTACAAAGAATTCATAACAATGCAAGCGTTCAAAACATACAAACCGTGCAAAATTTTATGACGGTGTGTCAGCAATACACAAATTTCAACCCACGATGGATGCAAATTCCAACAATAAACAATTGCGCTAATAACCCCTTCCACCACTAGTCCGTTCCTAATTAAAACACATGTCGAATGCGGCCGCTAATGTTGTTCTTCAGCGACAACAGCAACAAACCAGAACTGTCAGTAAATTGTCATACTGACATTTCTCCGAACTCGTTTAGTAGGAGTTAGATTCCATGAACACCCTAAAGTACCAATTCTAGTGGTGGGAAATTACCTAGCCGACTCTTCAACCTCCTCGGGGGTCGGAAGGATGTCCTGTTCTTCTTTCTAGCAGAAAAAATCATCTAGTGAAGAGTGTGAGTCGAGACAAGAATCTACCGGAGAAACGCGATCGAGAAAATTGGCAGTGAAGATCTAGAAAATAAATCAAGGAGACTTGCAATGGAGATCCAGAAAAAAAATCAAGGTAATTGGCAGTGGAGATTTAGAAAATCAACAAAATTGGCCGTGGAGATTCGGAAATAAAACAATTGTCAAATAAACAGCAAAAACCAATTATTTGGGGATTCCCACATCAACGGCAGCGGAATCACCGTCATAAGTGTTGGCCAACCGTTTTTCTTTTTACATTATATATATTTCCTTATGAAATTTTAAAGTTAAAGATTAATTGGAGTGAATTTATTTCGGTTGTTTCTTTTACTTTTTCTGATTCAGCTTCTCGAATTGTGAACTTTCTGCTCATGCGCGGGAAGATATCTTTTTTTTCCCAGGAAGGGAATTTACTGGCATCGTTTTGAAGTCACGTGGTTGCCAAGCACCCGTCGTGATCAGATCATGCTTAAAGTTTCTTCCTGGCTTTTCCCACGTTTTTTTCAGGTGTTGTAGGGGATTAAAATTTGATAGAATAGAATCTGAGATAGGTAGGATTCTATTCTTTGTTCTCCAGGGAGCCGTAACCTCGTTCGACGACTCCAATTGGGCTCCAAGGATGGATAAGTGGTGCCTGCGCCGTCTCCGACGGAGCTATC
The DNA here is from genome assembly GCA_963969285.1 of Odontomyia ornata. Classification (NCBI taxonomy): domain Eukaryota; kingdom Metazoa; phylum Arthropoda; class Insecta; order Diptera; family Stratiomyidae; genus Odontomyia; species Odontomyia ornata. The sequence continues at coordinate 263,183,790 of OZ017740.1, read as the reverse complement.
CGGGGCCGGAAAGAGCCTGACCGGAGAACCCCTTGGTAAAACGGTAATATTTAACCTCCATTCGATAATGAATCGATGAGCACATTCCTGCCATTACCGTCGCCCACCAATTTCAGGATTTGAGGTTGATTCATTAAATTATTGGCTGTTAAATTTATCACATTTGCGCCGCCCGCAGCATTTGAATTGGAGCTAAAGGTTGCATGCTCCAAAAAATCCTCGCTAACAATTACTTGTCCAGATTGCGTCGCTTGCGAAATTGTTGTGGTTGTAGTTTGATGATGTTGAGATGATTGAGTTTGGTGTCGTGCATGTTGTTGAACTTGATGAATTTGTTGAGTTCACCTAGTACCAATTCATAATACCCAATACATTTTTGGTGCATGTTACTTTACGCTTTCTGCTCGTGGGGTTTGCGTTTATTCGCGGCTGATTGCGTAAAGTCGTGCCCAGATCCCTTCGTAGTCGACGCGAATTTAATCTATATGGCGTTACCCCGTATCAAACTCTAGAAAACCTTCAACGACATCTGCAACAAATACATCCCCTTTTTAAAAGGGAAGCCACTATCATACCATTTTAACTTACCACAATTTTGTTGCAATATCACTAACAACCATTGACTGAATGAAATCTTCAAGATATTTTTATAATTAATTTTATCCGGAAATTAGAAGGTCCAATCAAAAGTGCAGTGTCTGGTTTGATGCAAAGCCCGAATGGTTGAAAAACCGTGCATTGTTTTGGTTGCAGTCCGAGAGCTTTCAAATCCATATTACTTTCGTGAATACGATTAAATTTTATTAAAACTTTCCGACTATAAGGATCTTTCCTTGAACTACTTTAATTCGAATTTAAAGGTACCCATATGAGCTCACAGGAAAATATTTTGCATATAAATTGTACTATTATTAACAAAGTTGAGTGAATTTCAACTTTTAAGGTATTTGTTATTGTGGTACTCATGAAAATTTACCACGATGAATTTTTCACCTTTAAAATGTGTGTTTTTATATGCTTTGGACGTCAGCTTTTTTTTTTTTTTTTTTTTTGTGGTAGGGAGGTGAAGGCATTTATGCCCGCCGAGTCTGGCAGTGTGGGACTCCCATGGAGGATACCTTTGGACTACCCACTAAACACCTCCCCTGTCAATCTGAGAACCTAGCCTGGAACCGTTTGACACATCACTTCGGGCCAGGTCTCGTTTTGTTACGCCGTGGGGCGCCTTCAAGCTGGGGAGTCCCTTTCCTAGCGGGAGGGGAGGGGGGAAGAGGAATTGCCAGAAGAGCGATCCCCCAGCCCCAGCACCTCCGGCTGCTGTGAGTCCCTTTTATCTTTTAGGACTGCCCGAGCATAATGTGCCACCTGGTTCCATTTGTCAACCGATTCGAGCATCACCGCAACTATATTATCCGGGGTGATCTCTCCCGTCTCCCTGTAGAGTTCCCTTCGCAGCCTGGCCCATTTCGTACACGCAAAAAATGTGTGACAGGCATTGTCCTCTTCTCCTGGGCAAAACCGACAATCGGGAGACCGCGACTTGCCGATCTTGTGCAGGTAAGACTGAAAACACCCGTGCCCGCTCAAAAGCTGGGTCAGATAGAAGTCAGTCTCACCATGCTTTCGATTTAGTCACGGTCTCACATCCGGGATGAGGCGCGCAGTCCACCTTCCCTTCGTGCAATTCCTCCAAGACTGCTGCCAATCGTTGAGCGAGCGTTGTCTCTCCTCGCGGACATCCATCTCCCTCGCATCCTCGTTTCGGCGCAGGTAAATAGCGCGGCGCTCTCTAGCAAGGAGGGCGACAGGTATCACGCCTGCAATCACTCTCACCGCCGAGTCGGAGACTGTTGGATACGAAGATGCAATTCTCAGTGCTCCTCTTCTCTGTACCTGTGCCAATCGTTTTCGGTATACCTCCTTGCTGAGAGCGTCGCCCCATACCTCTGCTCCGTACAGTAGCACTGACCCTACAGCACTCATCAAGAGGCGTCTTCTTGATGGGCTGGGTCCCCCTACGTTGGCCATAAGTCGACTCAGGGCCGATATTCCCGAAGCAGCCTTCTCAGCCGTTGCCCTGATTTGCTCAGAGAAACTCATCTTCGAGTCGATCAGTAGCCCCAGGTACTTCACCGCTGGCTTCGATTCGATCTGTATATCTCCAATACTGATCATCCTTACTCTAGGGATTCTCTTTTTTGTCAAGATGACCACTTTGGTTTTCTCCAGTGCTAGACTGAGCCCGCGAGTAGTCATCCAGTCCCTCACTCGGCGCATTAGCATACCTAGCCTAAGTTGCGCTTGTTCAACGGTGCGTCCGGCGACCAGAGCCGCAACATCATCCGCATAGCCGACCAAGCGCGACTCATCTGGCATCTCAAGTCTCAGTAGCCCGTCGTAAGACACGTTCCAGAGGTCCGGACCAAGGAAAGATCCCTGGGCAACACCCGATGTAACCGCCATCCTTCGTTGGCCCTGTGTCGTGTCGTAGAGCAGGCTTCGGTCCTTTAGGTAGTTCCTCAAAAGCCGCATTAGATATTCTGGAACTTGAAAAGAGTTTTCCAGCGTATCCAGAATATCCACCCATCTAGCGGAGTTGAAGGCATTCCTGACGTCGAGTGTCACCAACAGGACGATCCGTCGCTTGGTGCGACTACATGCCTCTGCCTTTTGGACCGCGTTCACCACCTCTGCAATCGCATCAATGGTAGAACGTCCTGCTCTAAAGCCGTACTGCCGAGGAGATAGGTCCCCAGCAGCACGAATCGCGTCAGTGAGTCTTCCCTTGACGAGTTTCTCTAGCACTTTCCCAGCCGTGTCTAGCATGCATAACGGGCGGTATGCAGACGGCGATTCGGGATTTCCCTTCCCCTTGCTGACCAGCACGAGCCTCGCCACCTTCCATCGTACCGGGAAAACCCCGTCCCGTAGGCAAGCGTTGAATGTGCTGAGCAGCAAGTCAGGACAATGGTGATAGACGAGCTGCAAAACCTCAGCTGGAACACCATCTGGACCTGGAGCCTTCCTTGCCTTCAGGGAGAGGACTGCCTCCTCCAGTTCCAGCTGTGTGAAGAGTGGGCACTCGACTGCTGTTTCACCATGGACAGCGTCAACACGGACGGGATGGGCGGGGAAGAGTCCCCGCACTATCGCGTCCATCTTTTCCGCATCATGTATACAAGGCTTCCGTAGGGCACCAAGTTTCCCCATGACCAGCTTGTAGCCAAGGCCCCACGGATCCCTATTTACATCGTCCACGAGGTCTTGCCAGCATCGGGCCTTGCTCTTGTTAATAAGCCTGCGAAGATATTTCCTGCCGGACCTGTATGCTGCTAGCCTAGTGTCTGCCTCCTCCCGTGTTCGCGCCCGCTGGGCCTCTCGCCGAAGTTTGTGACACTCGCTTCTTTGTTCGGCGATCTCGTTTGACCACCAGTATACTGGAGGCTTACCATGTCGGGGTCTCCGACGGGGCATGGAAGACTCGCAAGCAGCTATGATGGTACTCATAGTTGAGTTCACCAAGTCCTTGGCTGTAGGCCCTCCACTCCCTGGCGGAGCTCCCAGCAACGGTGCGCCTGCCGTAAGCGCGTCAGTGAACTTCTCGACGTCCATCCTCCCAGTCCTCCATCCGAGGATTGAAGTTTGGGCATATGCACGCAGAGTGGCACCGTCGTGAATCTCAACAGCTATATACTGGTGATCACTAGCCGAGTAGTCCTCTAGTACTCGCCAGTTGTGTACTCTAGGTACCAGGGACTCCGAAGCGAGTGTCACATCGCGTATGGTTCCTACGCAACCCCAGCGGCGGAAAGTAGGGGTGTTACCAGTATTTAGGACAAAAAGCGCTGTTCTGGCCGCCATGTCCAATATTTGCTTTCCCCTTGGGTCGGATTGTGGCATACCCCATTCGATGGCTCTAGCGTTGAAGTCTCCCCCGACCAGCATGTGGCCCTCTGTGTTCGAGACAGCGTCCTCCAGGGCATCGAGTTTGGTTCGAAAGGATCGCATTGCCTCGTTAGGCGTCAGATAAACACTGAAATATGTTATCCCTGAACACCGCACCCACACAAAACCATCCCCGCGTCCATGGCCCTGCACCTGAAGGCGGGCGCTGTCTCGAACCCAGATGGCCGAGGTACCAGTTTTGTCAGGGTACCACGCTTGCGAGTCCTTGTTATGATGTTGCTCGCTCAGCAACAGGAGGTCAGCTTTCTTATCCCTCGCAAACTGCTCAAGTAGGTCCTGGGCGTTTGTGCTTCGGTGCAAATTGACCTGCAGGATACGGATCATTTGAGTATCGATTTGGCTTTAGTTAGGGCCTCCTTGAAAACCCGGCATCTCCCTGTCCCCGGCTCATGTTTGAGGTCGCCGGGTGCTAGGTTAGCGTCCTTGCAAAGAATGCATTTTGCCTCGTTCGTGCACTCCTTCCTTTTGTGCCCCGTTTCACCACATTTGTAGCACAGAGATCTCCTGTCGGGTCCCCTACAGCCATACGCGGTGTGTCCGTATTCGAGGCATCTGAAGCAGCGGATAGGGATCGCTCTTCTCCGTATCCTGCAGATCACCCAACCTATCTTAATTTTGACCTTCGCCAGGATTTGCTGGGCGTCTTTATCAGCTAGTTCGACAATAGCCATGCGTTGCCCCCTTGTGTTTTCACGCGTCAACCTTGCCTTGACTTCACTTAAGCTGGGGAACTCCCTCCTAATGGCATCCTCTACTTCAGCTTTGTCCGTGACGCAGTCGAGGTCCCTGATTTCCAGGGTGGCCATTGATTCGAGCGAGGCAACCGTTGCCGCATCTCCAAGAACCTTTTGAACCGCGTCACGGAATGCATCTTTGTTTGTGGCCTCTGGCCCGAATTCCACCAGCAAGCCGCCGGTCCGGGTTGGTCGAACTGCTTTGATGGCAGTTTTGGTGTCGTCTGGCTTGACCGCTCCTTTAATTTCACGGAAGACATCTGCGTAGGTTCGGCCCTTAGTGGGTTTAATAAGCAGTGCCTCTCGCAAGGGTTTGTGCCGCGGTTTGCTTTTTGTTTTCTGCGGTATAGCGGGGGGCTCCTTGTTCTCTTCGTGGTTGAGCTCTTTGTCTTGGACGTCAGCTTGGATATAATATTAAGATATTGCTTTGCCGATTAAATCCAAATAACTACCCAATAATGTAATTTAATCAGCATAAATGCATTTATAAAAAGTTACTTGATGTGCATTGGAAAATCCTCATATCTTTTTAACAAACCTATTATTGGAGCTAATTGCCTCCTTAAGCTATTTATATGTGGTAACCATGTCATACGATGGTCTATGATAGCACCAAGATATTTCATTTCTAGACTTCTTTGCAATTTTTTGCAGTTAATATTTAGGTCGACTCCTATGTTTTCTTTGTTGTTTGCTTAAAAACAATTTATTTTGTCATTGCAGTGCTCAATACTAGTTTGCTTTAGATTAACCACCGACGGGATTTTCTTAGATCCTCGTTGACAGTATTCTCAATGGCAACTTTGTCCCGTCCCGAATGAAATAGAACTGTGTCGTCAGTATATAATGTATGATATTCCGTTAGTCCACATGTATTTATATTCTTTGTGTATAGCGGCAACAAAGCAACTGCTCAGGAGCACCTTGAATACCATAAGATTCAAGTTTACAAAGCAATAGGTCATGATCAACTGCATCAAATGCTTTTTTCAAACCCACAAAAATTGTGATAGCATAATTACCTCTGTCAAGTCCTTCATTGATGAAACGAGTAACAGAAAGTTGTGCGTCCAAACTGCTTTTGGTTTAAAATAGAGTTTTTAGTATTTCTTTAAAGATTTTACTAGGTTCCGTCAGAAGCGCGGCCGGGCGATATTTATTAGGGTCAAGATGATCACCACCTTTAAATATAGGAACTGTTCAGCTGAGCACTATCAAAAGCATCGACACTCTACTTCAAGAGGCTGCAAAAACCAATTCAAAATCAGTTGGCAGGATACTCTACCACTTTTTAAATTAGGATACGAGTTATTGATACCACGAGTTCTGATTAACAACTCAACTTTATTCATCATATCATTTCTTTATATACTCTAACAACGAAATTCTAAAATTAATCAAAAAATAACAACTAAGCATTCTTTACTGCACGATGATTTTCCCATGCACAACAGATAGTCGAATTACCACAAAAAATGTTTCCTACATATGCAATGAAATTTTGCTGACGCTAGGTCTGGCTGAAGTGCATTTGAAGAAAACCATCGTGTTACATGTGAACAGGTAAAATGAACTAAAATACGAATGAAATGTACGTAATGAAATAGAAACTTTGAATTTAGATTCTTTTTAATTAACTTAAATGAATTTATGTCTGACGATGGTTATGTGATGTCCTCAACATACAGCCGCCTGTTAAAGTTTCAAACTTCAAAGTTATGCAGGTCTAGTACTGATTGTCGTGGAGCTCGAACCTGTTGCATTTTGCCGCTCTTGAAGTCCTTATGTGTTGGTAAACCCTATAACGAACAAGAAGGGTAGTAAGACAATGTAGCTCACTGTTATTGTATAAGCTGGATTGGGTTGAAGACGATAAAGCTCGGCTTGACTTGTTGACAGTTCATCAAGTTTTTGTTTCAGATTTTCAATATGTGCCGGGTGACCACTCATATTGGGTAGCGTTATTGATCGAAACGGCTCTACTACATTTGAAAAATCTGAAATGGTGACATTAAGTGTAGGAAATATCGATGTATTTAGCGAAGATTGTCGTGAATCAAATGCCTTGAGAATGAATTCGTCGTCCTTTAACGTGCACCGGGTCGCATCTTCAAAATGCCTTTCCACTGAAGACGTTAATGAAACAAGTAGTTATGGCAAACGAAAGAAAGGTCATACATGTTATTTAACGAATAGCGCTAGTGATTAGGGGTTTGCTATTGGTGCCAAATTTTGCTTCGCTGCTCTTGTTTGAGTTCACAACTAGCTGGTAGTTTGTTGCTGGCCATGGTTTCTATGATGCAATCAATGTTGGAATTGGTTTTATGGACTACTGGTCGATGCTGTTCACATATGAAGTAGTCGAGATCTTGGTTTTTGCATCACATAAATTCAGTATTTCCAAGAAAATAAAACTGATCCTTGAAAATATTTGACATTATGAGCTCCGGAGCAGATGACAAATACAAAAAACTGTTATTAATCACGGTTGGTGATGGTAATAGTCGAAATATTTGAAACTTAGTTGGCAGCAACATGGGGATAGTCAAGGCAAATATTAAATAATCCCCTTCATTAAAATATTGGACTTGGGCAATTTGGTAAATTCGTGAAATGTTGATTTGGTTTCCGATGGCTGGAAGTTTTAAGCCTTGAGGCAGATTGTCCTTAATAAGTGCAATTTGTGTCTTGATTTCGTGAGGTGATATGACGTTTGGATTTACTGTTTCGTGGTGTGCGTCGATTATCACTTCCATCAATGAGTATTGCATATCCTGACACTCAGTGATCAGCGATATAATGAGTATTGAAAGAGTATTGAATGCGTCAGCTATCCTCGGCTGCTTGACCTCGGAGTTGAAAAATGTTATGTTCTCGTAAATAACGTCGAATGCTTTGCTGATTTGCTTCGTCGGATTTACTCTTTCTGCTACACTTTTTGCGATGACGTTAAAAGTTGTTTCCAAAATTGAAGTATGTCGCTTTTGCAACTCATTCAGGTTGTTTTCATTATTTTGAATGTTAGCGATGGTATCGCTCATTGATTTTTCATACTCATTGTCTAAAATCCCAAAAAGTTTGTTGGCTAAGGAGCCAATTAAATCAAACGGGGACCTTTTCGCTCTTCTTCGGGTAGGCTCTTGCAGGAAAAGATTTTCTTGACTTATTAGTTGCAATTGATGACAGTATTGTGATACAATAGCGTCATGATATGTGTTGTTAGCAATATTCTCCTTGAGCCGCTCTAGTTGATTTACAGCAGTTTCTATAGTTCGGAAAACTTCCTAATAGCCTTTTAAATCATAAAAGGTTATAAGTTTTCATGTGTTTGGAGTTAACTGTCCACTGCCAATATTTTCGAAGTAAATACTCGCAAATTCAATCGGCAATTTAGCTGCGGATGACATGTTCCAAGAGGTCAGTGGTAAAACCAGCAACGTTAATAGGCAAGCTTTTAGTGAGCTAAATCTTGAAGGAGAGCGTTTTTGTTTCCTGTAATTTTGGTGAGTAGTCGTGTCAATATTTGTTGTCTCCATTGGCTCATCTGTGGCTTCGAAAGTTTTGTAAGGATCAGTAAACTCTTCACCATCGTAGTGGATTGATAATAGGGCCAACTGATGAATCGATCTTCTAATAATGCCCGTGCTAGTCTGTACGTCAGCAACACGAACATAGCTGTCTGCTCCTGGGATTGCTTCAACAATCCACCCTAGTTTCCATTTAAAAGGTGGCATGTTATCATCTTTGACCGTAACTAATGTTCCTGTTTTAATGTTTGTTTGCTTAGATGCCCTTTTCGTACGCTTTTGTAACTCCCACCAAGTATTCCACTCGTTTTTAAGATGATTTTTTGATAGCCATCTGGATGCTAAGGACATTCTCGTTGTCTCGTTTGAGGAGCTATTGGCACTCAGAAGCAGCTCACCAACCAAAAAATGCGCGGTCGTCAGTGGTGTTATGTCATTGGGATCTGAAGAAAAAGGCGTGAGTGGCCTTGAGTTAAGAATTGCCTCCACTTCAGTAGCTGCCGTGCATAATTCTTCGTTCGTTTAGGAAGCTGATACAACTGTTCGTAGCAATAGAAGCTTCGTAGACTTTACCGCTGCCTCCCAGAGGCCACCAAAATGCGGTGATCGAGGAGGAATGAAGTGAAACTGAATATTGCCACTTGAGCAATTGTTAACTATTTGTTCAACTGAGCGTTCACCCGTCAATAGTTTTTGTAGCTCCTTCAGTTGGTTATTCGCACAAACAAAATTACGGGCATTGTCGCAGTATAAATTTTCACAAATTCCTCGTTTGGATTCGAATCGTTTCAATGCACGTGGAAACCCATCAGTGGTTAAGTCGGAGACGACCTCCAGTTGTATTGCTTTTGTTGCAAAACACACAAATACTGCAATGTATGAATTTTGGGGTCGTTTAACCTCGAATTTTAAAATGCGTTTATATTGGTCCACAGAAACCGACACCGCTGTTGAGGAATGGTCGCGTCAACTGGACGCGATGTTTTGGTAAGTTGCCCATTTGATGACTGAGCATGCGTGGTCGAAATTTGGTGCATAAAACGCAATTTTTCACAAAAGTTCTGGCGATATTTTTGCCACTCAGAATCCAGTAATTTTGTCTTGCAATGTTATGCAAAGCTTGAGGCCCTGCATGTAAATTCCCCCTATGCAGATGATCGAGGAGCAGTCTTGAAAAGAAATGGACTCCTGGTAGAACAATTGGATGCTTTATGCCATCTTCTATGTCAGCTAGTTGTAATCTTCCTCCAATTCTCAGAATGTTATCAGATGTAATGAATGGTGCAAACAATCGAAGTTTACTGGTTTTTTAAATTTCCCCATCTTTTAACAGTATTTCAATTTCTTCATGAAAACTGCTCCGTTGTATTTCTCTGACATTGCCACGTTTACTTTGAAATGCCTTTACTGCTCTGCTCATGTAAGCCATTACCCGGACCAACTTTAGAAACAAGTTCCCATGATCAATTGAGTGCGATAGGTGTGTATTCAATTCGCTCGAAGTAACGGCAGAGACCTTGATGTTCTTTGTTTCTTGGTCTGCAATGTTACTTGAATTGGGTTCAGTTGGCCAGTCACGTTTTGGCATTCTTAAGAAGGTTGGACCATTGAACCATATTTTCGATTGTTTCAACTGTCCTGAGAAGAGTCCATAGGAAACTAGATCGGCAGGGTTATCCTTTGTGCAAACATATTTCCACTCCTTTGTTGAGGTCATTTCTTGAATTGTTGCGACCCTATTTGCGACAAATGTTTTGCGAATGGATGGGTCTCCTCGTATCCAGTTGATGACAATGAGTGAATCAGACCAGTAAAAAACTGTATTTGCCTTTATATCAGCTGATGATGTTACTTGTTTTACCAAGTGTGCTGCCAGCTTGGCTGGACACAACTCGAGTCTAGGGACTATGGTCGGTTTGATAGGAGCTACTATGGATTTCGCACAAAGCAGCTTGACTGTTAGTTGACCTCGTTTGTCTTTTGACCGTATGTAAACAGCAGTACCGTACGCCTTTTCACTTGAGTTCACAAAGGCGTGGATTTGCGTGTCGATTGTTTCGCATTTGCTGAACATATATCTTGGAATATGTATTTCATTCAACATTTGTAGCTCTTCCCTGTATTTTACCCATATCGACTGAAACTCTTCTGGAATTGGCTCATCTCAATCAACCTTTACCTTCCATAGATTTTGCATGATTAATTTTCTGGTTACAATCACTGGGTTCACAAGTCCCAAAGGATCAAAAATTTGAGAAATATCCGCGAGTATGCTTCTCTTGGTCGTAATTTTATGCTCTTTTAAACCAGTAACGAGCGTGAACATATCTGTGATGGGCTGCCATATCATCCCTAACGTTTTAACATGATCGCTATCCAGTCTTGTGAACTCAAATTCAATGTCAAGATGCTGATTCGTGATGCCTTGCACACTTTTGGATGATTAGCGCACCACTTATGGAGATTGAATCCTGCGGATACCAATAATGAACGTAGCTCATCCCGTTTTGCTACTGCTTCATCCAAATGGTCACTTCCTGTTGAGACATCGTCAACGTAGGCATCCTGCATCGCTGTAGTCCCTAGTGGGAACTGGCGTGCTTCTTCTTCAGCCAATTTCTTTAAACATTTGATCGCTAAGTATGATGCCGATTTTGTACCGTATGTGACAGTAGAAAGTTTAAAATATTTTACATCGTCAAGATCATTCTGCCGCCACATTATCAGTTGCAGATGTTAATCTTCTTCTGCTACGAGTATTTGGCGATACATCTTTGTAACATCTGCAGTGAAAATAAAACGTTTCAAACAGAATCTGGAGATTATTGTACTAATGTCTTCCTGCACTTTGAGTCCTTTGAGTAGTAAATCGTTGAGTGGCAAATTTTTTTTGGTTTTTGCAGAGGCGTCAAAAATTACTCTCGATTTTGTGGTAGTACTCCCGAGTTTTAATACGTAATGATGTAGCATGAAATAATGTGGCCCATCAATTTCAGCCTTTTGGATTATCGTCATGTGTCCTAAGTCCAAGTACTCTTGCAGAAATTGATTATACTTCCGTTTAAGTAAAGGTTGCTTAAAAAGTTTTCTTTCCATCGATAACATCCTTTTATACGCCAATGAATGCAAATCACCTAACATCAAGGCATCACCTAATAATGACAATTTCACTACAAATCGGCCAGTTGGATCTAAAGTAGTTGTAGCTTCGAAATACTCTTCGCATTTTTTGTCGGTGCTGGATAGAATGACTGGTCCAGAGCACTCTTCTAACTCCCAAAATTTCTGTAGTTGACGTTCTAGATTTATGTTAGCTATTCCACAGAATGGGGTGCAGTTCGAAACTTTTCCAAAGACTACCCAGCCTAGTGTTGTATTTTGTAGAAATGGCAGATTATTCAACAATCGTATTTGATCATTTCTAATAATTTCTGCATAGACCTTCGCCCCCAAAAGAATGTCTATTCTGCCTGGTGTATTAAATGATGGGTCAACCAATGGAATGTTTTCGGGCATATTTCAGTCATCTGTTTTGATGTATTGCTGGGGTTGGTTGACTTCTAAGACAGTTGAAAATTCTTTACAGGTCAATTTAAGGGTAATTTTGATCTTTTCACTAGCTTTCACCCTTGTATTTCCAATTCCAGAGATGTTAATACTGCGATCACTTGTACTGAATCCTAATTTTTTGCGTAGTTTGTCGGTTATGAAGTTCAATTGTGAGCCGGAATCAAGTAAAACCCGTGCTTTTTAGGATTTTCCTTGGTTGCTAATAACTTTGGTGATCGCTGTTCCGAAGAAAACATAGCCTTCATTGGATTCGGCGGCTAAATTTGTTTTTTGTGGCTCTTTTGGTTTCGTAGTGCTTACTTCGCTGTGTAATAGTGTGTTATGTTTTTACCACACTTTTGGCACCCTCCATACAAACACCTTTTGTATACAGGTTTGTGACCTTTTTTCAGGCGATTTGTGCAAAGGTCTAACTTTCGTGCCTTTTCAAATCTTTTTGTGGGATTCAATTTTAGTAATTCGTCACAATGGTAAACTGCATGAGCCTTTTTGCAGAGTTTACATACTGGTATTGTTTTGTGGCCTACCAACGAACATTGTTTCGTTGGCTTGCTCGATTTTTTTGATGAACCTGTTCTTTGACTTAAGGTTTCTAATGTTTGGAATCTCAACTCAATGAACTTCAATAGCTCATCTAATAATGGGAGCTCCCGTGGTGATTTTAGTGTTTGTTCGTACAATGTATACGATGTCTTATCTAATTTTTTGAGGACCGTCTGCACAATTATTGGGTCCCAATACTCTTTTGCTGATATTCCTATTGTCTGTAGGGTGAATAGGCATTCTTGTGTCGTATCATGCAACGATCTGAGTGCCGATGCCGACTCAATGGTAATTGTTGGTTGTGCCGTTAATTTGTCTAATAATGCATTCACTAGTAAACGCTTATTTGCATATCTGTTGTTGAGCATATCACAAGCAACGATACAGTTGCTGTTCGAGATAGGTAAATGCGTTACGAGTCTGGCTGCCTCTTCCGTCAAGTTTATTTTTAAATACCAGAATTTTTCGCAGTTATCAATAGGCTGGTCATGAACCATTTGCTTGAATAGGTCTACAAATTGGGGCCATCTAATGTATTCCCCATCGAATTTTTGGAGCTCGATCTTTGGCAATTTCAACAGCGACTCGTTTGTAGTTGGTGATATCTTCTTGCTCTCTGCTTTTTTCAGGCAACTATTTATCTTGATTATCAATTTTTCACATTGATTTTGTAACTGAAATTTTTCGTTTACATTGTAAGCTGAAGTTTCAATATCATCTGCTCATTCCCAAATTAAATAATGTGTGTTTTCAATATCAGACCAAATGCTGATAATTTTATCTTTTTTGAACAATATATATTCAATGGGATGACCATCAGTCACAGTCGTGCTTTTAATTATGTGCCTGAATGTAGCTGTTGATGCTTGTTGTTTTTCAACAGCCGAATCAATTCAGGGCTAACCGTTTTCATTGCTTTTTTTGTTTGAAGTTCATCATTCGAATTATCCTGATTTTTTTTGAATGATTGTGTCTTTACATATTCCAGCAAAAATGTCACCTCAGAACGAAATTTTTCTATGGCTATCTTTGCCGTTTTGTGATAACCTTTCACAAAATATGGTCAAGCGGCACATCAGAAATTTCTCTGACTTGATCGTCGTTCTTTTCAAACCTTTCCCAAAGGTTTTCGATCAACGTTAGTTTCTCTTCCAGATATGAAATTGTTTTCTTATCTGGATATTGGTCATTATAGTTTTTAATTATTTTCTTGATCTCCTTTCCAAGACGATCTTGTTCAGCAGCTAGCGCATCCATTGAAGTCTATATTTCTTCAAAAAAATTGTTGGTTGTGCACTAACAAAAGTAGGATTCTCTACTTTGCAAACTCTACGTATTGATTTTAAATAGCAAGCAGGATACTATAGTTCTATTTTCTCTTGTTGAGAGATTGGTATTTAACCAAATTCTATTAAATTTCAATTCAATTAAAAAAAAAATTATTCTCTTGTTTTTTTGATGAACCAAACTTGTGTTCTGACTGGGATCACCAAAAAATGTTCAGCTGAGCACTATCAAAAGCATTAACACTCTACTACAAGAGGCTGCAAAAACCAATTTTAAAAAAGTTGGCAGGATACTCTACCACTTTTTAAATAAGACAACAAGTTATTAATACCACGAGTTCTGATTAACAACTCAACTTTATTCATCATATCATTTCTTTATATACTCTAACAAAAAATTCTAAAATTAATCAAAAAATAACAACTAAGCTTTCTTTACTGCACGATGTTTTTCCCATGCATAACAGATAGTCGAACTACCACAAAAAATATTTCCCATATATGCAATGAAATTTTGCTGACGCTATGTCTGGCTGAAGTGCATTTGAAGAAAATCATCGTGTTACATGTGAACAGGTAAAATGAACTAAAATGCGAATGAAAACTTTGAATTTAGATTCTTTTTACTTAACTTAAATGAATTTATGTCTGACAATGGTTATTTGATGTCGTCAAACAGGAACTATTTTTGTAAGTTTTTCCTCTTCCGGAAATGACCCATTGCTAATATGCACATTTATGAAATTTGCCATAATCTTGGCTTTGTGCCCTTTGATTATACTAATCTCATTCATCGTGATGCTATCGATGCCTGGCGTCGTTTTTTTTTCAATTCATATATTACATTTAAGACTTCCTTTCTATTTGTTTGATGAATGTGAACGATGGAATTTATTGACTTATTTGTATTATTTAGATTGTTTTTGGAACTGGTTCCTATTATTTTGGTGATTCTTCCACCAATTTTTGAAAAAAAGTTCCGTAATCCATCATATTGCAACAGCTCTCAACCCGCAATAAAAAATTGACGTTGTTTTTGCGGATTTCTCTAAAGTTTTTGGCTCAATGGAATACTCTCTCTTATTTGAGAAACATATAGGGTCCCATATTCCTGTTTGTCTCTATCCCCGGCGTTGGTTTTTTGCAGTCACTTGAACTCTTTTCTCTTCTCTTCTTTGCACCCCAGCTCGGGATACTTCATACTGATGATTTTAAGATTTTTGGAGTTACTGACTCCCGCTTGGACGTTGATATTGCGTCTAAGTGACTGGTGTGAATCAAACCATCTGTCCTTAAATCTTTCCAAATGGCATCAGATGATATTCCTTCGTAAAAAAATTCCTCTTTCTCAGATATACTCGTATATAATCTGAAACAAAATAGCTGCTCTAAAATGTCGAAAAACGTACAAGAAATTTGTTTTCTGCAATTGTGACTGAATCCCTCAACAGAAATTAATGAAAATAGGTATTGTGGGAAAAACTATGAATATCTAGAGAACAAGAAAAAATGTTAAGGTGAGGTCTCAAATGTCAAAATGAAGGCTGGTCAAAATTTGAAATTTCAAAGGCTTCTCAACAGTGGCAGCGCGTGGGTTTCGAGGGAAAAAAAGCACAAATTTTGCAACACAACCTTGTTCAACATGATACAACGTACATCCATTTAATATATAAAGGTAAAAAAACAGAACTTAAATTGTACAGAGTTGATATAGCTCCAAAAATGTTCGCCACTTTTCTAAAACCTGCTTGCGATTTTACTATATATCATTATGTAGAAAATTATGATCACAGATGTAGTATTATTTTGGCTTTAAAATATTTAAACTGTAATGAGATTTTCATAGGAAAGTGCCCCAATCAGTCAACTTAACTTTATGGTGTATAACTTATCAAACTTTATTTAAACGTGTTCCTTATCAATAATTTTATCTCCAACACCAAAAAATTAACTTGTCCAGCAAGAACCACGAGATGATTTAGATCTTTTTTCAGGAGAGGAAGGCAAGGGAGACAAAATATTTTGCAAGCCATCAATATGTCCAACAGTTTAGGAAGTAGTTTAGGCACCCAATAATGGTCAGCAAAGTAGTTTGCCGGCAAAAAGACAAAAACAAACAGATGTTCAAAAGGAACGCAGAAAGGATAAAATAAGTTACTACATATATTAAACTTTGACTTTGCATAGTAAAATAAAATTTTACCTTCAAAAATATTTATTCAAAGAAAAATAAAAACTGAGCGGTTGTATTATGATGAAAGTTTCATTAAAATAATTAAACTGCAATATTTTTAAAAAAACGAGTTAAAATTTATAAATTAAATCTATTCTTCTCTCCTTTTGCGCTGCGAAATTGTCAATGATTAGATCGGTCGTTTTATCAGCACTGAGGGGTTCTTCGAGTAGATTTTTCTCGATTGACAAATTACTAAGACGTTCTTCCCCAGCATTCATTCTTTTCAACATTGAAAAGCTACGTTCTGGTGAAACTATTGTTGCTTGTATAGTTAAAACTAACTGTGTACGTTTCAAAAAATTAGGGAAACTGGGGCTAAGTTGATTATTGAGGAAATCTTAAAAATTTCTTTAAAGTTTTTGCCATTCATATCACAATCAGAAAAAAAGGACTGAAAGCTCTGTGCGTAAGGGTGAAAAGTCAAATCTCTTTGGTTAAGATTGCTGAAAATTAGTGAAAAGTGTACTCGAAAATTTAGAAGGAAAATTCGAGTAAAAGAAAGTGTTCAGCACTTCTAAAAATTTTAATTGATTTAGTGATTCGAATCTTAGATTCAACTCTTGGCTTATATTGTCCAGAAATTCACAAAAAAGTTGCCTATAACTTGATTCTATTATTTCTCCGTTGGATAGAAGGTCACACTTGTCCATTGTATCTTTAAAAAATGAATCGAAATTTTATTGAATGTCTAAAAGGCTGCTTTTGAAATCATCAATTTTCTTAATACAGTCCGAAATGTCATTATTTTTTGTTTCGAAAATGTTAAATAAAATGTCACAAAATGGAAAAAATGATGCAAATATAGTTAACAGAAAATGAAATTGAAAATTAGTTACAGTTGCTAAAAGCTCTTTAGCAGCGTTAAGGTTTCACTGTCCCAAGCGCCAGTGTTTACGATATCTAAAAGAGGATTTTCTAAATCTGATATAATTTCAAATATGGTTGTTACTAAGTTCCATCTAGTAGTAACAACTCTAGGCAATCGTCTTTTTACGAATTCATTGAATTTCGAACACCTTTTACTGGAGTGACAAAAAAATGATGAAAAACCATGCAAACTAAAAAAGAAAATTTGGCGCTCTTTGACTTTTTCACAAGACTTTGAAAAAGCTAAATTTAATCTATGGGCAAAACAATGTACAAATGTAACATCTGGAAACCTTTCTTTCATTCTTTCTTGTAAGCCGCTTACTTCACCAAACATAAGCGCTGCTCCATCATAACTTTGTGAAACTAATTTTCTTTCTCTTCAAACTTGCATAATATTCCACTTGCATGATCATATAGGGCTGAAGCTGTTCTATCGGTAGATACGTCTCGAAAGCCAAGAAAGCATTCCTGTATAATACCATCTTCAGTAACGAACCTTAATATTGTGGAAAGCTGAGACTTTGTGGATACATCAGTTGTTTCGTCTAACATTATTGGTACGAATGGAGACTTTTCAATTTCCTTGCGGATAGTATCAAAAATAATGGAAGAAATTGATCCAATCAAATCATTTTGAATATCTTTTGACAAGCCTGAAAAAAGTTTTGAGTTTTCAAGATGGTTTTTTAAAATAGTTTCCACATACTTGCCTCTGTTAGACGAACCAGAAGATTCATTATGGCCGCGAAAAGCCAGTTCTTGGATACCAAGAAAGGACATAAACATTGATGGGGCATTCTAAAATTTCACGTTTTTTCTTGACTTGGTCGTTGTGTGCTTTAATGTTCACTGACCACTAGCAATCGATCATTGTCTCAATGCGTGGTAGATTACCTAACTTTTTCCAAGCCAATATGAAGCGCAGATGCTCTGGAGATATTTTAGCATGGAGTTTTAAAGCTTTGTGCAAATTACTGAGGTCTGAAACGCCGGAAGTCCACCAAACGTTAGTTTCTGATGAAAATAGTAGACAAGGCCAGCAAAATAGTTTTTTAATGTGTTTGCACCCACAAAGCCATTCAAATTCATTATAAAGTTTTGTTGAAAAATTTCTGACATAATTTCCCTTAACAGAATGCTGACTTAGTGAAATAAGCGGCATTGGTCGACCTGAATCTATAATTTGCTTCTTGTCTTCGAACTTTCTAGAAGAAAAAGAACGCACAAGAAGTTCCTGAATGGCACAACCACAACAATTTTCTAGTGACATCGTTGTAAAAGTTGAATTTAAGAATTTTGTGTTTAATTAAGCAAAAATAACAAAATCAATTAAATTCAAAGCGAAACCTGCCTTTTAAACTTTTCTCCAGGTAAAACTTGGACAGCAAGAATTTTTTTCCTAGAATTGGAAATTAAAAATCCAATTATTACAAACGTTAATATCGATGGCTTCGAGGTACCACTTAAAACCTCTTATTACACATTAAAATAAAATAGTTTAAATCTGCAAAGGTCAGGCCCTAGAATGAATAATTTTAATACAAACTATCTTTCTCTTTAACGATGTCTACATGTTTATTGCCATCAAGAAATTATAACAGTTGAATTCGATTTTGAGTACTTGGAGAGAAGGGGTTTTTATTGGAACTTTCTTTAAAACTGGCATTTTATGAAGTCATTTATGTGTCTCAGACATTTATGTATGTACTTGAAAAATTAAAAAAAAAAATTTGAATTTTCCAAATCAATGAAAGGGTTAAATGGAGATTGGTCTTACCGAAAACGTTCACATCCATATGAAAACAAGTTGAATAAACAGACCTACGCTCATGTCAGAAGGGTTTTGTATTCAATTTACAAAATGCAGTCACCAGATCGAATCAAATCAAGAAACATGTCAAAGACGATTTCAATGGAGAAAATATGAAATACGAAGATTATACTATTATTAACAAAGTTGAACGAATTTCGACTTCTGAGGTTTTTGGTATTGTTATACTCATAAATATCTCCCTTGATAATTATTTCATATGTCCATCTGCGACGGAGGAAACACATTTTTCATGTATTTCCCCCTATGCCCCCACTGAAGCAAAAACTGACAGTTTAACAACTGTTTTGAAAAGCTCCCGTCAAAGTTTTCATTTCATACTCATATCGGCTAAGTTTGATGAATTTTTTTTTCACGGGCCACTCTCCTGTACTGTTATCATCGATTAATGGCCAATTTTTCCGAATCCTAGAATGGTTACAAAACCCTTTTGCTAAGAGCTCTCTCCCACCTCCTTGACTGGTTTCACTTATAAGCATTTATTGTAGGTACTCATCTTCAGTTATTCATTAAATTGAATCAAGTGTACGAAGCATGCACCTTAAACGTTAAAGTTGGGAAAAAATAACTCAAAATTATTCAATCCTCGCATTTAAAACAGCCACTTTTTTGTTTGACGATTACTGATACCACTAGTTGAACCGATTCTCAAAGATATACATGACACCTACCATTCCTGACATTTTCATGCAAATCCTAGCAAAACTGTAGTGTCTGAGTCGGTAAAAAGCGCATGTTGCTTCAAAGCCATATGTTGCCATAGTAATAAATACAGCGCATATTGTTCCATAGTAATACAGGAAAATTCAAACCGCTATAACTTCACTAAATATGATTCAATCATTATGAAACTTTCGGGATAGATCAATCTTATAAATAGACATCTACGTACTGAATTTGATTGAATTTAAGGGTATCGTTAAGATTTTATTCAAGAAAACATAAAATCGATAAATCATACTATTACTAACAAAGTTGAGTGAATTGCGACATCTAACGTATTTGTTGTTGTTGTACTCACCAAGGCCTACATTCTTGATTTTTTTTCAGATTTTTTAGATCACAGGTGTCCAATCGCGAGGGGGGGGGGGGACACAAGTTTTTCGTGTATTTCCCCTCCCTGTGTGCCCCTTGAAGCAAATTTTGCCAAACTAAGATCTGTTTTGAAAAGTTCTCATCAAGAAGATAAATTTTTTTTGTAGTTGAACTTTGAAGAGATCACCACTTTACACCTACACACAAAATTTGATGTTTCTAGCTTAAGTAGTTTCCGAGAAAAACTGCTGTGACACACGGACGGACGGACGGACAGACGGACAGACGGACCGACGGACAGACTGGTCGCGAAACTAGTAGGGTTTTGTAAAATTATTTTACAAAACCCAAAAAATAGAAGATCGAATATCCATCGAATTCGAACACAAGAGTTCAACATTGGTGATGGATATATTCTGCTCCGAGGTTTGTTGAAATTGATGGAACTGAGACTCATTAATCTCGATATTGGTGGCTGAATGGTGACTTATAAAGACTATCGAAATTTCTTGTTGCTTATTGTTTTTGTTTATGGTTTTTGTTACGCTTTGTTAGGTTGAGTTTGAGTGAATATATTTAATGTGTATAATTCTGATTAGGAATAAGGTTTAGACTATAGCTTAGCTATATTATTATTCATTAAATAGTTTAAGATTAATGATGTTGACAAATTTATAGATTCAAGTTCAATCACCAATCGTAAGATATTAGCATATGGATTAAGAATATTGTTGTGTAATTATATTAGTTTGAGAATATAGTTATTTATATTTATAGTATTGTAAGATCACTAGTTTATATTGATAGATTTAAGGTAGAACATTTAAGTATAAGTAAAAATACAGTTTTGTTTTTATTTTATTCCTAATTTTGTAATCTTGTTGGTTGATTTTTTCCCTAGTTTTTTACCACTTATTTTATGATAAATAATCATTTTAATGTTTATGTAAATAACGAAAATGAGAAATATGCTGATGAATAATATGTTTGAATTTAAAGTGCCCTGGAGGCCATTAGGTTTAAATAATTTTAATTTTTAAATTCCATTTATGTTTGTAAACTGTTAAGAATGGATTGAATAATGCATATAATTAATTAATTGATTTAAACCGGAACCGGAACTTCAAAAATTGCATTAAGGCTAGGTATTTAAAAGTTTGTTAAATATGTTCATTCGAAATCCTTATAGTGAGGCATGATTTCAACGGTCAAATAAATTGCTCAAGCTCTCATCTGATTCATTTACTTTAATTATATTTAATCTGGCATGCGGTGGAGTACTTGAAATATTGACTTTGTTTGATCTATAAATATTACTAACACTTTTTCATTTCAGTGTTTGCTTGGATTTTGCTTAGGACTTATTTAAAGCGAAATCTGTTTTAATTTTTTTATTGTCGGGTTCATTTATCGCACCAAAATGATAACCTTCGTAACATTTTAAAAACTTGTTAAACAATTTCGAGAGTTCATCTAATCTCGTTTGATTAGGCCAAATCTTGAAATTGGTCATTATATTTTTACATGTTACACACATTATTGTTTTGTTATGGAATCAGCAAGAAAATTTATGTAACTGTTGCATTTAATAAACCCTAAGCAAAATCCTAGAAAAAAACAAGAAATAATCAATTGGTTCAGACACTTATAGTTCAAACAATATCAGATTTCAAGAAACAAAATGGTAAGTTTTCAAGTTTCATGCATGAATATTGGTGTAAATAGAAATATTACACCAATACATACATGCATGAAGCTTGAAAACGTTCCTTCTTTCGATTAAAACTCACCTGTATCACGATCACTATAACTTTGAGATCGTTTCTTTTCATTCGCGACACTTTTCTTATCGATTTTTATATAGTCACTTCACTTGTGACGTTATTAAACTAACTTATTTTCACTTGCGACACTTCCACAATCGATTTTCATGTACTTAGTCTACTCGCAAAGTTGTTAAACTAACGTGTAAAGTTGATTTTGCGCTCCAGAATAAATTTTGCCCAGGCGTGCGAGATGAATGGATGAACTTTATTGAAGTTTAAAAACCGAAAGTAGAATCAAGAAATTTACGTTGAACGGAAATTCATAAAAACGTAAACATTTCTCTCTCAAGCACACACAGAAATCCATAAAAAAAATCTCTATAACAAAAAATTTTAGAAAAAAAATAAAACCGACTTCAAACTGCCCTAAAAAGGATGAAATAAATTTTATGGAAGCGGTGTCATATCATATTTTCCCCATTCTTTTGTGACGGTGCAGATGTTGGAAGTATTTATTTTGAAATGGGGAAATTGATTTGGCACCGCTTCTATCCAATTTATTTCATCCTTTTTAGGGCATTTTGAAGTCGGTTTTTTTTTTCTAAAAGTTTTTTATTTCATTCTTTTTAGTGGCAAATTTTTTCATTTCAAAAATTTCAAAACTCAGTTTCTTGAATACATTGTATCATGTACATTTTACACGTATATTAAAATATAATTTTTTACTGCAATCCAAAAACCACTACGGCTAAAATCTGCAGCGTTCATTGGAATCGAATTTAATTCTGGTACATTTAATACATGATCTCATCAACGTCTACCTTGATTTTAGACTTCATAAAAATCCAATAGGGATTGTAGCTTTGAAAAATTTTCGAATTTTGAACTTTGCCCAGACGCCATTTTTATATTCTGACTTGACTCTGAAGTGCTTTTTTATCGTTCAACTTTTTTCTACCTTTGAGCGGTCGCCATTTTGTTTCAAATTTGGATTTTTTATTGTGAGCTTTATCACACAATGGAATAAATTCTTGTACCAATTTTGGTACAATCTGGAGCTATACTATGGTCAGGACAGAAATATTTCTGAAAATTTAGCGAAAATCGAAGTAAAGTGGCGACCTTCAGGCACACATTGTTTTATATCCTATCTACATATAACCAACCTCACACACAGACACATCTTTATATATATATGTATATATATATATATATATATATATATATATATATATATATATATATATATATATATATATCTATATATATCGACATATCTATTTATGTATGTAAACATAAAGTTTGCTCCGGAATTAACCTCAAGAAATTTCTTAAAAAGATCCTTCTTAACCGTATCACTCGTTCACTTTTATT
Source organism: Odontomyia ornata (assembly GCA_963969285.1). Taxonomy (NCBI): domain Eukaryota; kingdom Metazoa; phylum Arthropoda; class Insecta; order Diptera; family Stratiomyidae; genus Odontomyia; species Odontomyia ornata. Next base: position 263,161,052 of record OZ017740.1, on the reverse strand, counting down.
CGAAACCCATCGCCTTCGTTTTCAGTTAACAATGGCACGTAATTTACATGAAATTATATCCTATAGTTCAATGAAAAATCGGCTATGCATTCTCATCTTCATATGTAAAGTTATGATCAGTTATAGAAGGAAAAGTATCTCTTTTTAGGTTGCGGTTCTCGCCGGTCTTTAGTATGGAAATTACTAATTTTAGATTTCTAGGCATATGTTATAATGTATAATATTAACTGGAAAGTAACGAATCCACTCTATGATTTGAAATCACTCAGTCCTTATTATTTCTTCGGGGAGTTTTATAAATCCTATGTGTAACGTTTGCATCTAAGGGTGTAAGAAGGATCTTTTACTAAGTTTATCGGTAAGCAAAGGATGACTTCGGAAGAGAAAAGCATCCTGAAATGTTCCCTCTATATTGTTGAATCGTATTTATGCCACATTTAGAAGTAATTTATTGGTTATTTTGTAATGATTTTCAACATTTCAAGTTCGAACGCGGAACCGACCTCTCCTCGGTTCTAGACGTTAAGTCTGAGTAGTGCCAACGGATGGTACCAACAGGTCAACCAATCCGGGCACCGTAACCCATTCGCGCGGTGGCTGCTTGTCGGCCAGATAGTTCGGAGAGGATTTCGGTCGCGGGTCTCCGAATGGGTTACGCTCAATTACAATATTTTCAGCCACCTGAACATGCCCGTTTTCAAAACGCGTTATCAAAACAAAACCATACGGAGAAGAACCTACTTTACGTTACTCCGTATTTCTTCATTCAGCCAGTTAAAGTACAAAAATCTAATTTCCGTTTCGCGTTCCCGAATTATACCGACGCGGTACCGAAAAGTATGCTACTCGAAATTAAACCGACGAAAACTACTCTAATGAAATGACGAAACAACAAAGGTACCGCGTACCGCGCGCGACGCGAAACCGACCTCAGTGGATTTGGCGAAACCCTACCCCCGCGACGGCATACTTACCCTGCACTCACTTTCCCGCTGAAACAGTAAGAACCACTGAAAAGGAAAGTCTTTAATCCATTAGCAATTCATTTTATTATTAATTCTCTTTTTTTTATGTGAATTTCAAAGATTTCTTAATATTCTTTTCTAATTTCTTCTAAAAATAATTGCATACATATAATTCGAACTTGAATTTAAAGCGTAAATGCCCCTAATGTTAAACTATTCATAGAAAAATCATTTTGATATGAACATTCTGGTTATTTTTCCTAGCGATTGCATTTCCTCGATATTCTATAAATATTACGTAATTGATTTTTTTGTATGTACTTTTAATTAGAGCAATAAATTGACATGAGAACTTATCACTTAAAATAACAAAAAAGTGCGATGAACACAAAAAAAATAACCAACTGTGCATTTTAAACTAATCAAATATTCATTAATTATGGCAGGTAAGACATAAAATTGTATCAACGTGAAATATTTAAATTTATGTTTCTTTTGGTATTAACTTAATCCAATAAACATACGATCGTTTGTTTAATTGTAAAAATACCTAGTTGAAATGTATGTGACTAAATAGAATGAATTTAGAATTTGGGACATTCTCAAGCAATGATTACTCCTGCCTACATGATCTGTGTAGTTACTTGTTGACTTTTCGAATAAACTGAACTGACAAGAACCGAATACTGTGTGAATGCTTGAGCGATAGGTAAAGTATAAACAAAATGAGTCAACAGACAGCTCGGTCCAGTTTATTATACAACACAGTTCCGTGGAACGAAAAAACTAAAAAATTATGCCAACAGTCGGTATGTAGAAAGATATTAAACTTTCCGTATGTCGATTTTGATTTTCGATTCTCGAGCACACGTTAAAATGTTATCATTAAATCCAACAACTCCATAATGACCATAGCAATAGTAATCAGCTCCTCTGAGTGTTTCTAATCTCAATGGTCTCATCATTTATCTCCTTTACGCATCCTACACTTATTGCAATATAATCTAATTTGTTGTAATCAAACAGGGAATTCTTAAAATTCCTTCTTCATGTACGTCTTCCTCGTTCGCAGTAGGCTAGGAAATGAACAATTTCGAGGACCATACATATCACCGGGAGGACAATGTTCGTAGCCACTTTTCTCGTATAAGTCCACTTGTTCGACGGCCGCCAAACAATTACAAGACCCGATGGCTGGGCCGAGAGGAGGGACTGTAATAAATAATGCGTCGCTGCAGCAGTGCTGATATTTTTTTTTTTTTTTTTTTTGCATGTACAGTCTCCCACAAAAGCCAAGGTACAGAGAATCGGTAACTGCAAATTGTATTACTGAATCAATATTTTTATTTGAAAACCAAAAGTTATGAAATGGTAATAATACGAGTTCTGTTGAATTTAAGTTTTCATAAATTTAAAGGGACTCAGCAATAATGATCATTGAAGACAATAATTTTTTTGTTGGCAATGTCTCTTTTCTACTCCACAAAAGTCTTGGTACAGTTGCAGAAAATGCCCTGTTATTTGTAAAAAAGGGAGTCCCCCAAATTCATATTATCAGAGTGAGTTAACTACCGTAGGCCGCTGTCTTTAATACCGCGTCCGTATTCGTGGTGTATCTTTTTTTTAACAAAATTTTAAAAAATGAGTCGAAAGGAGTTGAGTATTAAGGAGCGTGAAATAATTATTAATCTGCATTCAAATCAGAGCAAATCATATTCTGAGATAGCTGAACTAGTGTTGCGAAGTCGGTCAACCATTCAAAAAGTGATAAATCGATTTAAGAAGGAAAATAGAGTGGAAAATGTGCCCCGAACATGTCGTCCATCTAAACTTAGTGCAAAGGACAAGAGAAAAATTTCGCGAATGGTAAAACAAGATCCATTTCTAAGCTGTAGAAAAATCTGCGATGTTCTTGGAATTAATGATAAGAAGGAGGTTAGCGCAGAAACTGTGCGTAGAGCTGTCGTAGTAGCTGAATTTTCATCTCGTACGCCTAGAAGAAACCCTCTTGTAAGTTCCATAAACGAACAAAAAAGAATAACATTTGCAAAAGCATATATTGACAAACCAATAACGTTTTGGGATAATGTTTTATTTTCGGATGAGTCTAAATTTTGTATGTTCGGTGTAAATGGGCATAAGAGGGTCTGGCGAAAAGTAGGAGAAGCATTTAATCCCAAGAACACTATTAAAACAGTAAAACATGGAGGCGGTGGTGTTATGGTTTGGCGTTGCATGGCTGCTGCTGGAGTTGGAAATCTGACATTCATCGAAAATACTATGGATTAGAACTCCTATCTAGAGATTCTACGAAACACCATGAAACAAAGTGCAGCCAAATTAGGTATTCGAGAAGATTTCTTGTTTCAACAGGACAATGACCCTAAGCACACTGCGCATAAAGTTCGAATGTGGCTATTGTACAATACTCGCATGCTTGCTACACCGCCTCAAAGCCCTGATTTGAACCCTATAGAGCATCTTTGGAATGAGCTTGAGACAAAAATCCGAAAAAGAGTGATATCAAGCAAGGCGCAGCTTAAGGATGTTATATTGGAGGAGTGGGCCAGAATCAGCAGCGAATTTACTAAAAAATTGGTATATTATATGCCTAAAAGACTGAAGTCAGTAATTCAGATGAAAGGATATCCGACAAAATATTAAGAAAAGTATAATTCAAAACTATGCAGGACTATAATTACAATTTGTATCACTTTTCTTTAGGTGTACCATGACTTTTGTGGACTTCATTCATTGACTTTCCAACACATCATATGTAATAATATATTAATACCAAAAAAATTTTATCACTATAGGTTGTTTAAATAAAAATATCAAACAATTTTCATAATATATATCACTGCACCTTGACTTCTGTGGAAGACTGCATTTGCAGAAAAAGCGATCTTTTCCCGGCAGGTTCTGACATAAATAGTCAAGCCGCAGGAAAGATGATTCGAAATTGCTTACCTGCGAGTTCAGTCACCTCCAGCGCCACTTCTTCCCTGGTTACCATGTATTGGCGCTTGTGCACGTGGGGCCAAATATCCCCCTCTGGGCTAATTGCTCAAATTCCAAAGCGCAGGAATCTCTAGTCACAGCAAGGGGAGATTGGTACCATGTGGTCCTGCCCTATTGTAGCCCTTTCTACGGCTTCCTACAGCCTATGCACACACACAATAAGGTTCACTTTCACTAAAAAAACGAGTCAAAAGGCGCAGCGACGTGTGAAATCACTTTTCCACGATCTAATCCCGGAGCTTTCACTTGTCAAATTCTACTTGTTTTCTCATCGGACAAAACAGATGTGTGTGGAATGGAACGCCACATGGCGGCAATGTGCATCTCCATTTGTTGCCAGTGGCATAGTTTTTCGATGGCCACGGTGGAGGGGCAATCCCAAATGGATATGTCTCGAAATACGTCGGGGTTTAGTTCAATATTCTGTTGCACATATTTAAATCCACAGATCTAAATATTTGGAGAAAAAAAAATATTTTCTGCGCAAGATATCCGCACGAAAGATGACGTCCGCTTGCATTTCGAGATCATACCCACCTGGCCGAGTGCAAGGGTTCGGGATCGGAATCACTTCGATTCCCGGGCGTAGGCGTCACATTACAATTTCCGGCAGAAATGATTGAATAAAATGTACCGTTTATGCAGAAAATTAAGGATACTAATAATTTTTATCATTCGACACCAAAGGACTTGGTATTTCTATCAAATCCTTGAACAGTGCCAACTAATTGCACTTTTCATGCGAAAAATTATTTAAAATCAATTTCTCGACACCAATGTATCATATTGAAGTGTTAGTATCTCGAGAGTCCTTGGAAGGATTACAGTTTTGCTCGGATACATCTTAGATCAATATGTTATCCTTCATTTGAAACCTCTACAATCAAAATCCTTACCCCCGTCGATCAGTTATGCTGAAAAATCCGGGTGAAAGTCGGAATGTTTTTAGTTTTAAGGATAAAAGTCCTTTACCGTTACTTGAATTTCTTATCCTTTAAACGAGACCTAACTGAAAGAAAGACGTATCATTTACCAAAAACAGGACTCTTCTATCTATCTCCGTTTAAAAGTTATGCGTGAACATACAAAAAAAAAGCAAAAAAAAATATACGCGATGAATTGATAACCTTCTTTCTTTTGGAAGTCGGTTATAAATACAGTCATCTGAACCTCTTTTTCGCCCACATTTTCATCAGGTTTCGTACTTTTCATCCGTCCTTCATATACTGCCTCTGTAAACAAATTTTGATATCATGAAATATCCACACCATCAAGCTTTTGCACTGCTTTACCAGTAACTCTACAGTCATCCCAGCGTAATTTGCTAATAGCATGATCATTTTCCTCTGAGAAATGTTATTTTACATTAGCCAGTAGCATTTGAGCATTTGGTTTCCACATTGAATTCAGAAGCAGCTGTTAACATAGCGTCTTCCCACATATTTTACCATTTTTCCAACATGAAATGTAAAATGTTATTGGATACATTGAGGGATTGAAGGGACAAGGGTGCTCGGCTTTGTACGCAGAGCCAGAGCATATATACTAACAAGCAACTGCACCAGCTGTTTTTCCGATTAGAAAGGGACGTAAAATAACATAAGAGACATTATTTTGCATTTCTTTCTTTCCTTTCTAACAATTTGAGAGGAAAATAAATTTTACTCAATACATACACAAAACGATTTCTAATTTTACGCAATACATACACAAATCGGTTTTTACGTTAACTACCGTTAGATGCGAAATTTGTTCTATGTGAAATTGCTTGTTAGTAGATATGCTCTGGCAGAGCTCTATGATGCTTTCCTGGGCAATCTACAGCTGTATAGTAGAGTATATACAAGCTGATGATAGTATATTAAACGAGATGTGCGAATGAACGATTGAGCGCTGTGCGTGACATTCGAAAGTTGGTTGTATAGCGAGTCGATTATGATGATGTTTACAATTCGATATGAATGAATGCTAGTTTTTCGTTGGTAATTCATAAAATGAATGAAAATATCTGTATACGATCATCTGAGTGAAGGGATTAATTGATAAATTGGAGTAAAGCTAACGTAAGTTCCATGTCTTTGGTAGATTTTATGTTGAAATGTTTAATTGGGAGTTCACTATTGAAGAATTCAGAATGTTAGAAAATTTCCTAAAGAATTTTGTTTGATAAATTTTATTTGTTGTAGAAAATAATATTGAAAGCATGATGAAACCATTAGTTGATTTGATAAGGGAAGCAGTGCTTCCCTTGCGTACAACGATGAACCGCCCCTGCTTTTCAAAGCCACAATCTTCATTTGATTTGCATAGACCTTAATATTTGAGAACATGAAGATTATGCCGAATGGACGTGTTATTTGCGTGATCTTCTATTTGCAAGTTTCAGAATGCTGGCAAATTTTTATGGCTCTCTAGCGGTAAAGTTACTACACGGATGTTGATGAAACTTGAAATTATAGATAATCAAAACATGTTTTTTTATCCTAAAAAAGTCTTGCAACCAATTATGAAAGTTGAAAATTTAAAACTTAATATTTTCAGGTGTCTTTTTCAATGAAAATCGGATGTTTTTCGCCTGTGCAGAGTAAAACTCTAATTTGAACGAGATTTGGCAGAGTATTTTATCTTAGGTTTCTTTTGAAATTGTCCGAAACCATATTCAAAATGGCGGCTCCTAAATGCTAGAAAGTCAGCAGAATCTGTTATTATAGCAGCAACTAACGTTTTGAATATATTTTCGTGAAAACGTTTGAAATGGCTTAGATCTGAAGTATTTATGACACATTAAAATTTTTCCCAAAGCTAGCATTGTGACAACCAATCAAATTATTATTTGCTTTTTGAAAATAAGGATGCCTACAAGAAATTTGACTTTCTGGCTGGTGGTACCGACAGGGATTTTTAGGGTTTTGTACTTAAATACATAACCCTATTGCAATCACGACCTGTGTCCGTCTGTCCGTCCGTCCGTCCGTATGTCACAGCACTTTTTCTCCGAACTATAGAGGCTACAGCCATGAAACTTTGTGGAAAGGTCAGAAGTGGTGACTTCTTGAAAGATCAAGGGCGGAAAAAAATTTCAAAGGGGTTTAAGAGGAGTCTCCCCATATAGGGAGGTGACCCCCCAAAAAAAAATCTTCACCTTTGGTAGTCGAGTTGGGTGTCATTGGAAAGGTCTTAGTGAGATCTTTTCAAAACAAGTCTTAAAATTGCCTTATTGGTACCAAGGGCGGAAGGGGAAGGGGAAACGTACGAACTTTTCGCGTACCTCCCCTCACGATTGGATACCTTCCATCCGAAAAATCTGAAAAAAACATGAATGTCGGCCTTTATGAGTACAACAACAACAAATACATGAGAATTCGAAATTCATTCAACTTTGTTAGTAATAGTATGATTTATCGATTTTATGTTTTCTTGAATAAAATCTAAACGATACCCTTAAATTCAACAAAATTTAGCAAACAGATGACTATTTGTAAGATTAATCTTTTCTGAAAGTTTCATAAAAATTGAATTGTATTTAACGAAGTTAGAGCGATTTGAATTTTCCTGTATCACTATGGGACAATATGCCCTGTATTACTACGGAAACATATGTCTATGGAACCATATGCGTTTTTTACAGACTTAGACACTACAGCTTTGCTAGGATTTGCATGAAAATTTCTGGAATTATAGGTATCATGAAGATGAGTCCATACAATTGAAACAAGTCGAAGAGGCAGGAGAGAGCTCCTAACAAAAGGGCTTTGTAACCATTCTAGGATTCGAAAAAAAATAGGCCGTGAATCGATCATTACAGTACAGGGGAGTGGCCCCTGAAAAAAAATTTCATGAAAGGTAGCCGATATGAGTATCAACTGAAAATTCTCTATGAGAGCTTTTCAAAACAGTTCTTAAACTGACATTTTTTGCTTCAGTGGGGGCACAGTGGCGGAAATACATGAAAAATGTGTTTCCTCCCTCGCGAATGGACATCTGTGATCTAAAAAATCTGAAAAAATTATCAAGGGAGATATTCATGGGTCTAACAATAACAAATACCTCAGAAGTCAAAATTCGTTCAACTTTGTTAATAATAGTATGATCCTCGAATTTTTCATTTTCTCCAATAAAATCGTCTTTGACATGTTTCTTGATTTTATTCGTTGCTGGTTACTGCATTTTGTAAGTTGAGTACAAAACCCTTCTGACATGAGCATAGGTCTGTCTACCCAACTTGTTTCTTTTTCTGTTTTGTATAAACAATATATCCTAAAACTCGTAGGGTCTTTTGCATGAAAATTCAATTTTAGTTTCACAAAGTTTTGCTATAGACATTTTTAAAGCAAACGGCATTACAAAACTATATATTTTAGAGAACCGTCATTAATTTAATAATGGTAATTACCACTATGAAAGGAAAGCAACCATATTGCAGAATAATACACCTTAAACCAATACCAATATTTTAAGTTTCACTTCATTCTTCACAATGCGCCTTGAAATCCTTTTTCTGATTCATCGCTTTGAATAGCTGCCTCGAATATCGAGTTCTTTCCATCTGCCGGACTAACTTGATGGCTCTTCAGTTAAGAAGGTACTCGAGGACATCAACCTTACTTTGCCCTGGTCTGTGTTACTGCTTAAAGCTACCATAAAGACTACAACGACCAATCTTACCCTTCATTTGTAATTAAAATTAGTACTTAAAATCACAAGACTTGAGCAATGGCTCAAGGATATCGTTCTTCTGCAGACACAATTATCGAGTTTTTATGCTATCAATTAAAACCGACTTAATTCAGGAATGTTCTCGTACTGGTCGATTAGTATAATAAAATTGAGATAGGGTATTAAAGGCTGTTGAAAGAGTATCAGTAGTTTAATATGCAAACATAAAGTTCATTCATTTGTAAAGGAATTTTGGAAGCAAATGAAGTTTAGCAATGGTCAGGGTTATACGATCAATAATAAAATGAAGTTTAAATTTTCATTATCTTAGTAGCGCTGAAGTGTGGATGTATTTGAATTATGATTTGATAAGTGTGATTTAGGGACTGCAGACCAGAGCATGAAAATGAAACATACTAATTATTTAAGCAACGTTGGTATGGAAACTAGTCTATATAACGTTTTCTTAAGGTATACATTACCTCAACATCTCTTCCAAGGATCTCGAAAATCAATTTATAAACTTCTACTGAAATGATGGCTTTTCTGTCCACCTGTTTGTCTGTGCATCACAGTAAGCCTTCTCTGTAACTACAAAAGTTTTAGATATGAAATTTTGTAAGGAGGTCAAATATGGTGATATATCCGGCGTCTAAATATAAAAAATTAATAAAGTTTTCAAGGAGACTCCCCACATATCAGAAATGTAAAATTTTACAATTACAACAACCAAAGCATGTGAGAATGGGGAGAGACACGTTTTCAAGTGGCTTAGACCATCAATATGTGTATCTTCCAATTTGAGAGTAATTTCTGAAATGGTTTATGACATTGATGTTGTGACTTCTCAAGGCGCAGCCCCCAGTAAAACTGCAAATTTGGGTAAAGTTTACAGCCGTTCACCTCAGAAACGTTATGAATATTTGCAAAAAAAATTTAGCCAGAAGTCAGAGCAAACCTTTGGCTATTGAATCAACTCATTAAATTTTGCAAAAAGTTTGTTGCAAAAGTTATTGAATTCAAACAAAATAGCATGTTTTCATTAAAAAATGTAGTAAATCTCGGAAACTACTTAACGTACGGAGTTGATTTAAGCTACATTTGTTAGATCTAAATTATTTATATTGAATTAGCTCATCAAAAATTTAAAAAAGTTTTTTGCAAAAAATTTCCTAGAACAAAATGTGGAAATTTGATACAAATCAATGTGCATGCATGATATGTGTTCGTTATAGGAAATTTTTTGCTAAAATCTTTTTTGAATTTTTGATGAGTTAATTCAATGTGAATATTTGAGATCTAACAAACATAGCTAAAATCAACTGGTAACGGTAAGTAGTTTCCGAGATTTACTAATTTTTTTAACGAATTCATGCTATTGTGTTTGAATTTTGTAATTTTCGCAAAAAAACTTTTTGCAAAATGTAATGAACTGATTCAAAGATTCATTCTAATTTTTACTTGAAAAAAATTGCAAATATACGTAAGGTTTCTGAGATGAACGGCTGTAAAGTTTACCCAAATTGGCAGTTTTACTGGGGGCTGCGCTTTAAACAGTGAGGTTAATAAAATGTAAAGAAAATCGTGGCGAATTTAAATATTTGTTAGGTTTAGTAAAGGCTTCCAAAATCCAAACTGGTAAAGTACCAAATATTGACTACGCAACTGCAACAAGTTTTGGCAACTAATGACATCTTTTTTGTCTCTTATTTGATTTTATAGGAAAATAAAGTATAAACATTTTAACATTAAATGTTTGATATAACAACTTATGAATAAACGTTACGAATGCATTAAAATTACCTGAACAAATGCCTCATTGCAGTTTTAGGGGTTTGTAAAATAATTTTACAAAACCCTACTAAAATCGCGACCTGTAGTGTTGGGCACTATGACATTTTTTGACGAGTTTGAGTGAGATACTCATTTCGGTAAGTGAGGTGGTACATTGTCATACCTCAAAAGAGATACCAGACGTGAGGGAAAAATTTAGCATGTTACGAATTTACCTCTACACATTCATTGGGCTTTTTCAGACGCAGCGTTAAAAGTGAACGTTAAACAGGTTATATGGGCAAGAAGAGTGAGAAGCATTGAGGGAACCTGATGGTAAAAACACGCCAAAACTTTTTAGGGTGAACGAGCGTAACGCACATACACAAACGCATTATGTCGATCATTTGGTGGGGGAAATTTTACACAAACGCCGGTAATCATTCCGAATTGAACATTCGGTGAAGAAGGAAGTCGTCATGAAACGATTGCCCTTCTTTAATTTGCGTGCAAAAATGGATGCGTGGACGCGAGAAGCTACGCGTTATTTAATAAATTTATAAAAGCGGAGGCCATGTTCAAATTCAAGAAACAACACGACGAATATCACAATTTCAATAAAGTTAAATTGCCTATTGTGAATCCATAGAAAATTAACAGTACGCATAATCTTCATAGAATCACATTATAATAAGCCAGTTGACAACACAACAAGAAAAATATGCGACTAAAAAGGATATTAAAATTTAGAATATATTTTTCAGAAAGCGGAATAACACGGAGGTTCTAATAAATCCAATAGAAGTTTGAATCGACAAACATAAAATCATAAAATACATTTTTCATTCCAGTTTTTGTTACCTCGTGCACAATTCAAGGCGAAAACATCAATTCTCAATCGCTTATCTCTCTGTCTTCGCTTTCATGTTGTCCGAACGACGTTTAACGATCAAATGATCCTTTTGACTCATACACAACTTCAAATGAAAGGCTGAAATTTAACAATCAAATTTAATTCACTGATAAATAAAACAAATAGATATAATTCAACAATTGTAGCAAATCAAATAAAATTAAAAATATTATCGTTACCTCAAAGAGTAAAAAATTGAAAAAAAACATAACATTGAGCTATGTATACGAGTATGTCAATATTTGGTCAAATGTAACATTTACATAATTTGTTGAAACATATATACATTCCATTTGCATTTAAAAATGTTTAATGTAAGCAAATAGAATAAAATTTCAGATTTTGAGAAATACAAAAGGATTATGATGCTCTATATAAAATTTACTTAACAACACATTCATTTTTATTTGCATTATTTTCAAAAAAAAAATAAATAAATTCTAGAGTTAGAAGGCTTACATGTTATAATTTAAAAAGATTAATTGGGATACTTTTTTTCCGGTAAGACGATTTCTTTTTTCCGTTAAGACTTGGCCCGATTTCGAAAATACTCGCTCTGATGGGACGGAAGTCGCAGGTAGGCACATTCGTTGTTTCATTATAATATAAAGTCTGGGATATGCCTGCTATTTTTCTTGCCACCATTTCAGTGGGTCTAAGCTGCGAAGTAACAGAGGCTCTTGAAGATATTTATCAACTTCTATTATGCCTGCAGCAGAAGGATTTACATTACTTATGACGTCACTCACTCTATTATCGAATTCAGCCCAAATACTGTGCCCTTTTCTCATCGGCATTTCAGTTTCTTCATTTTCCGGGATTTCTTGATATAATGGCAATTGCGCATTCCCCACTGTAGCTTTCAACTTAGAACAGGCCCTATTATATCTGGATTCATTTAAGAAGTCATACATTTTGAAGCGAGGATCTAAAAGTGTGCTCTCCGCAAATAAGTTGTTGTCTTCAATATTTGCAAATCGTTTTTCCAGGGATGATAAAAGACTATCTGCCATGTTCCTTACTGACTGAGGAAGTTCTTCTCTTGTAAGAAACTCTTGACTTTTTTTCTTGAGTGCATTACAAATAAAAATTATTTCTGAGATTGTGATGTTTTTCTCTGAGCTCATTTCTTCAGTAACGTCCTTATAAAATGACAATAAATCAGTCGTTGCAGTCAAAACATTGACATCTTCGTCGCCTCGATGATGTATGGCTACTGTAGATATTACACTGTTATTTATGGCCAAAACTCTTTAAAACATGTCACACGTGGAGTTCCATCTCGTGACGACATCTTGTTTTAATTTGAGCTCAGCTTCTCCTAATTTTTTCTGCATCTGCGTAAGTCTTTCAGCTGCTAGTGAACTCCTTCAAAAAATTTCTACAATAGCTTTTATTTTCGACTGGGTTGCTTTAATTACTGTTAATGCAGACTGAACAATCAAGTTCACAGTATGCGCGTAGCATGAGATGTGCTGCCAGTTATTTAACCTGATTGCTGCCTTTATGTTACTGGCATTATCAGTAGTTGCACCAATAACTTTGTGGGAAAGCTGCCACTCGTTGCACATCCTTTTCAATTCTGAACTCAAATTCTCAGCAGTATGCCTTTCAGAGTATTGATAGCACTCTAACATACAGGATCGCAGTTGAGTATTTTGGTCAATAAAATGAGCAGTTAGGGAAATATAATTATCATTGGGCTATCTGTTGTTACTCTGATTCCTGTAAAATATTTTGAACTTTCTCTTTAGTTGCATGATAGTAGTTCGTAATCAGAGCATTTGAGAGCGTTTTACGTGAAGGAATTCTATAGTTTGGACTCAGTTCATAAATGAATTTTTTGAATTCCTTGCTCTCAACTAAATTGAACGACAGATAATTTTTCGCTACCATTTCCACTAGATATTTATTTAACAGCTCAGATTTTTTGGCAGATATTGGCTTAGTTAAATACTGAGTCAGACTATTATTTATAATTTTTATAGTATAACTTGCATTCAATGATGTTGATGGAGTGATGTTAGAGGAAGCCCCCACAGATCCTGAATTGTTTTGAGAATCTAAGGGTTCCACATTTTTAGTTTGGTTTACATAATTCGGTTGATGTATAGCATCAAAAACTGTTGGGTGTAATGATTTTCTATGGCGCATTAAATTAAATAGACCACCACCTCTGTATGAGAATATCTTTTTACATAAATTGCACTTTGCCTTACTATTCCCCAAATCAGCAAAATATTGCCAAGCACTTGACTTTCTTCCATCAGCCATTCCATAGAGAAAAATAAAAATGCGGTATTGGACTATGACATGAATTTTAGTTAAGCTCCAAGCAATTATCTAGCTTTCAAAAAAGCAAATTACTACCATTTACATGATAATGTTAAACAAATTTTGTATTTATCATCTAGGAACATTTAGCCTAATTTTCTCTTGATATTTATAGAAATTATAGCACAAACTTGATAAAGGATTGTAAAATGTATATATTTACCATTAATAAAATGGAGAAGCTATCTCCGTGTTTTATATATGCTTTTCTCAAAAATAAAAACTTGAAGATAGCGATTCATCCTTAGTAATTTGCTTTTAAACATTTATTCCCTTATATGTAGTTCGCGAATGCATTCTTGACTAATTTATTCCCGGAAACATATATACAAGTAGTAACTAAGTTGATGTGAGTGTTTCTACGTTATTTCAGCAACTTAAATCAATTTAAAATACATTTAACAAAATAGCGATATTTTGAAGATCAATGGAAGAATAGTCAAATGAAAAACATCTTAACAGAACTTTAAATCATGATTTTGAAAATTTTAAACCAGCAATGTTCTTTCTTAACTTAGTCCTTATACTTTCATCATTTACTGGTGCTACGATTGCGATTCTTATCATATTAAATTCTTCATTTTTTGTTGAAATGATACAATGAAACTAAATAAAATAAACGCAGAAAGCAGTCCAGAATTAAAATCAATGGGCCGAAAAACCACACTCACCTTTACTTTTAATTTGATGCGAGTAATTTAGCACTTCTTTATGATGGCACTTTTACTGATTTTAAGGTTCACGGAAAAAACTCATAAGCTAATTATCTTTTCGCGAGAAAAACACTATGAAACTCCTCATATTCATTCTACTCTTCATGAATATTTTCTACTCACAATCACAATATTCATCCGAACCGAATTCTCTTACCTCTTCATTCAATCATTCACATAAGCGTTACATGACATGAAGATTGAAGTTTTCTCTACACTAAATTGCTTTGAAATTGCCTCATTTACCCTTCCCCACTTTATCTAGCATACTTCGTTCTCCTCCATTTACGCCGCTTTCCTCCTCAATGAAGTGTGAGGTACATAAGCATAACATTGATGCTAAATGACATGAGGATCAAACTTTTCTCTAACATAAACTCCTCTCCAATAACCTCATTCTACTCTTTTTGAATTCATTTAACTTCGAATTTCATTTTCCTCCATCTACGCCTCTTCCTTCATTGTTCTGCGAGGTATACAAGTTGGTCATGGAGTCCATATCGAGCAAATTTAATTTGTACAACTGAGGTGGTACATGCTTTTTATGTGAGGTATTGGGACATTCTTCTCACGATGTATGGGACATATGAGGTGCGTCATGAGTGACCGACCCATCACTACTGTCTATCCGTCCGTTCGTGTGCCACAGCAATTTTCCTTTCATACTATATAAGCTAGAAACATGAAATTTGATGTAAAGTAGACCACTCCTCAAAGTCTTACTTCAAAATTTTTTTTTAGAAGGTGTTTAAGCGGGGTCCCCCTCTATCCCTGAAAAATAAATCACCAAAGGTAGCCGAATGGGTATCAAATGAAAGATCTTGATGAAAATTTCTCAAAACAGGCCTTGAATTGGCGCATTTTGCTCGAAGGGGTGCAGGTGGATGGAGAATATATGAACATTTTGTGTCCCTCCTCGCTTGAATGGACATCTTTGATCTAAAAAAATCACGGCGTTAAATCTTTAGATGTAAAAGACCAATAAGTCCCTCAGAAGTCAACGCTCGATCAACTCTGTTAATAATAGCACATTTTATAAAATTTAATTTTTTACCTATAAAATCAAAAGTGGGCCCTTAAATTTACCAAAAACTGATGTTTGAATTTCTCAGTCATATTTGAACGCGCCTTGAAAACTTCACAACAATCAAACCAGAAAAAGCTAAGTTACAGCCAATTGAATATTTAACTATCAAATAACATTAACACGTGATATTTGGGAGATACACGTTTGCAACGGGCAGCTATAGGGTCTCGCATTAAGGACATAATAATTTTGTATCTTTATATGAACGCACCTTTTAACTTTTTTAATGAACAGTTAATGTCAAAACTTTCGTTCAAGTCAACATCTTCATCATGGTAAAGTACACGAACCAGCAACGTTTGGAAATTATTAAAAATTACAATTGTTGAAGAATCATCTTCTGTGATGAAGCTTATTTCTGGCTCAATGATTTTTCAATAAGAATAATATTCACTTTGGGCAGCAACAAACCCACACTTGCTTCATGAGGCACCGTTGCATCGGCAATCAATTACTGTCTGGTGCAGTTTTCATGCCGGAGGTATGATTGGGCCGTATTTTTTTGTGGATGAAACGACCGTCAGATTACCGTCCATGGAGAGCGCTATCATGTTATGTTGGAAGATTGTTTGTGGTCAGGGTTGGGTGAGCTTGACATCAACGATATGTGGTTTCAACACTAGCCACCCAGTACACCTTACAATCGATTTATTAAAATTTATTTTTTTAATGCTATGTCCTTAATGGAAAACCCTATATATATATATATATATATATATATATATATATATATATATATATATATATATATATATATATATAAATATATATATATATATATATATATATATATGCATATGTATATATATATAGGATATATATATATATATATATATATATATATATATATATATATATATATATATATATATATATATATATTTATATATATATATATAACTATGACTATTTATGCATACATAACTGCACCGTAGACGGTCCCAAGCCCGTCTGAGAAAAGAAGAGGGAACCCCTTGTTTCCCCAACCTGAGCTTTCATGATTTCTCAACCTGAGCCTCATGATATATGGTAGTAAATCTTCTCGGGGTCTCACATTAGGTTTACTGGTTCCCTAATAATGGTACATTAAATGCCAAAAAATGCTGATGACTATAAATACATACAGCTCTGCTAATAAATCGTACTAACACTTCCTTTATGAGGATGCAAGAGAGAAAAGACGAGTCTGCCGCACTTGATTACGGAATCGAAGTAACAAACATATCGCTGGAAAGATGATTGGTAACGGACTCACTCCCCGTCCCTGTAAAACTTCAAAAATGTTTCGAAACCTGCAGAAAGGCTTCAGAATGGATAGGACTCATGGCAACAACAACGCAATTGGAAAAAGGCCTATGTCATTGAATCTTGGTATATCAGATCACTCAATTACCCTGGTGCTGTTGAGGACCTTTTACAATAGGCCAGTCGAAACAAATTAAAAATACTGGCAATCCAGGAAATGAACTGCACTGGAAATGATATTCAAGACATGAGATCGCACACAATATTCAAAAGCGGGATGTCTACTGGAAAGCGAGAACTCAAAGTGGCCTTCATTGTGTATTGCGAGTTGGAATCGCACGTTACTAATTTTAATGCAGTCAATGAACGGTTGTGTGCGATCCATATAGTAGCAGAATTCTTCAAAATCTGGTTGATAAATGGTCACACCCGGACTGACGAAAAGAACGAAGAAATAAAGGAAACATTCTGCAACCACCTGGAAAGACTAGTCAACTCATCGCCTACAATCGACTCAAAAATAATTTTGAGTGATTTCAATGCTAAGGTTGGCAATGAACTATCTCAACGGGGAATGACTGGAGGATATAGCCTCCACGATAAAACAAATGACAATGGCCAGCGCCTGATTGACTTCGCATGAAGCAAAAATCTAGTCATATGTTTGACTTGCGTCCCACATCAACGCATTCATAAAATGATCTGGGTATCACCTGATGGCAACACACCAATTCAACGAGCTCTGAATGGAAGTGAAAGCAGCTCTTAAGACCATTGAAAAATACACAATCGGACATCAGGACTGGCGCAAGACAAGTGATTGATTCGAAGATGAGTGCCAGAATGCGCTAGACGAAAAAAATCTGGCGTACAAAGAATACGTAGTAGTAAAACCTGGACGAAGAGAGAACACTATGAAAAGCTCAGAAGAGTAGCAACTAAGATAATCAGAATTAAGAAAAGAAAATACTATGACGACCAATTGAGAAGTATAGATGTAAGTCTAGTGAGCAACAACAAAAGACAAGCACACAAACTAGTGAAAGCCTGAAACATGATTACCATACTAAAATCACGCTCTGGCGTGAAAACATCGCATTTATCAACGCTGATGAAACGAAAATTAAGGAAAGATGTGCATTATATTTCAAGAACCTTCCCAATTCTCCAGACAACTCCAGAACATCGGAACCTATAGATGTTTCCGGAGGGTTTCAATTGGGCGTACTAACTCTGGATGAAGTTCGTTCTAGGATAAAAGCCTAAAAGAATAACAAATCGCAGGGCATCGATGAGTTCCAGTTAATCAAATATGATTGCAACAGTGTTCATAAAGCTGTTCATAAGGTCATCTAGCACATTTAGCAACAAAAACGTATGCTGTAAGAATGGAGCCAATGAATTACAGTGTGAAAATTATAGAAGCATATCACTACTTTGGAAGGCGTACAAAATATTTTCAAAGATATTAGAAAATATTGGGGAGTATCAAGGTGGTTATGAAGCAGGTAGATCGACAATAGACCAATTGTTCACAGTCATGCAGGTGCTTGAAAAATGCAGAGAATTCAACTTAGACATACTCTAAATTATCGCTGACTCTAAACAAGCATACGACAGTATTGATCGTAATCTACTGTACCAAATAATGCTTTGCTTTGGCATCCCAGCCAAATTTATCCATCTTACCAAAATGACAATGAAGCCGACGACCTCAAAAGTATCTGACTAAAGCACGGAGATGGGCTGGCACCACAGCTATGCGATTTGGCTCTGGAGTACTTAATAAGGAAGCTACCTAGCGGTACACGAGGTACATTACCAAACAAGTTGAGCCAACTAGTAACCTATGCGGATAACATCAACAGTTTGTCATGGTTATTAACAACCGCCAAAGAACTCTTCCTAAACACTAGTAGGGCTACAAATCAATGAAAATAAAACAAAGCTCATGACCCAGTCGAGGGAAAATATCGCAAATATCACACTTGGCGAATACAACATAGAAAATGTGAGCATATTTGTGCATTCATTCACCATTGATGAAAGAAACGAAATACGCCGAAGAATACAGAATTAAAATACCTTTTTTAGTTTTGACGATCTTGAAGACCAGCTGCACACACAGGAAAAGAAAACTCCAAGTATACTAATCTGAAATGAATTTTGAGCGACGGGTTCTGAGGCGAATAATCGCAGCGAAGCTAGACCGGGACTAATGGCAAATACAACCATATGTTTTATGGAACTTTTAACGAGCTGGAGGTCTCAATGATTGTAAGACTGCGAAAGCTACAATGGACTGGCCACGTGAATTGTATGGACGAAGAACCGATACCCAAAACGGTACTTGTTAGGAGAACTGCATGCCAGAGAGAAACCGAGGATAAGGTGGTCTGACTTGGTCGAAAGACAGTTCATCGCTGCTTGGATTCCAAATTGGAGGACGCGGTCAGTGCAGGAAGCGAAGGCCTAAAAGGCTGCAAGGCTACGAAGAAGATAAGGCCGTTCAGGTATGGTACGTACTGATTTGAAATCAAAACATATCGCATACTGACTATACAACCTTCTCGAGTTTAATTTCTTTCAAGATCTCTTAGTGAAGGCCGCAAAAGGCTGTAGTGCTTAAACAAAAAAAAAAATACTCATTCAATAATTCACGTGCCGCATTAAGTACCATAAAAAATGCTGACGGTAATTCCAAGAATATTTAGGAATTTAAGATGGAAGCGAGAATTGTAAAGTATAAAAATGTAAAGCAATAATAATTTATTCCCAATTCAGCAACAACAACAATTGTGTTTACTTATTCTCATCCATTCTATTCAGTGAAGGGCTAAAAGGCTTTACAACAATTAAACCTTTTAGCTAACATTTAAACCGCATCTGGCGTGGATGCTCTTTAGATACTTTTCAATGACTATTCATAAATTTTCGACTTACAATAATTGCAAATAATTGAACATTTTAAGTTTTATTTTGTATAATCAAATAAATCAAAATTGTAGTATACTGCCAAACAAAAATGGATTGGCTTGTGTAACAACTATTGAGAGACTAACAAAGGTACATCCAATTTCTTTGTGAGAACATTTCAGGAGTTTCAAATTCCCGCTGCATAATAATTCCCCTATTTCAAAGTACAAAGTTCATTCAACGTGTCATAGAAGTCCAAACACGTCCGCTCACACAACAAAGCGAAACCAGGCGGCTTTTCAAAAAAAAAAGGACAATTGGCCTGCGGATATCAAATAAACAAAATAATTGACCAATAAAATTCCTCCCTGCAATTTTTCTATTTCACATATTGGCCGAAGTGATTATAAAACTAGGGGTAAATTTTATATGACAATTCGTTTAACAATATTTCAAAGAAGTATTTTGAAACTTTCTATTTATGACTGAAGTTGGTGGCCATCGTTTGATTTGCTGATTTTTTATAAAATTCTCCTGACGGGAGCACTCTCCTGCTACTTGCTTTCTAAATCAAAGAGAAAACTTCACTAATGATTTCATGTGTCTTCTATTACCAGCTACATAGAGAATGTGGCCTTCTCTAAACTAAATTATTGGTATGATTTCATCAAGTAGTGCAGCTGAATTTTGAAGTGATTTGCCGAATGCATATTTATCGTCATAAATATTTTATCACTGAATTTTATGAAATCAATCAATACATGGATAAAGCCCGTAAGTCCATATTGCTAATTTATAATGATATATAAAGCATTGAACTACGTACACACCATTAAACCATTATAATATCAAAGAAGCAATTTTCAGTGTGATTTCAAAATGTTCCTCGAAAAAATCTACCTCATTATTATCATTACCTTTTCGACTTGATTAAGCCTTAAAAAACTATCGAGCAGAACAAATTGTCGATTTTGTAGAGACTAAACAGTTAATCAAGCGCTTCCATAAAATTATCCTTTAATGCAAATACCATCAACGCATATCAAAGAGATTGTCAAGTTGAAGAGGAATACCTTATATACTTATCGTTCAACCAATTTCGAGTTAATTTACATGACCATTGAGACATAATTGAGATGAAATGAAGTGTGAAATTGAGATCAAACGAAATATGTTAAGAGGATTCTAGTTGACTACTAAAATGTGGTAGGTAGGCATACAGAAGGAGTTCGTTAGTGCTTACATTACAATGAATAATCGAGTGGTTTTTGAGACTTCACATCGATTGATTTATAGACTCGTCGCAGAATATTTAGAAGGAGTCTCTTTGCTCGTGAATTAATTGGACAAAGATTTTTTTAAAACTAATTGATTTTTTGGAATTTGCAAATTAATTGCAAAAAGTATAAACTTTCCAAAGCGTAAAAAACAGATTTTAATTTGAAATTTAGCTATCAACCAGTTGCATCGGCAAATTGCTCGAAAACCAACATAATGCTTGATCCAACTTACATTGTAAAATTAAAATTCGATCACGATAACCCCTTTGTAACCTAATTTACCAACAAATTGCGTTATCCCGCAATGCAAACTACAGTTAACGGCATGAGTGAGCTCTCCAAGAAACCTCCGTTGCGACAGAAGAACTAGTTCTTGTCGAGTATTTGAATAGAAAGCACTTGTTCATGGGATGAATCATGCGACCAACGAGATTTTTAATACAAAAGCGAATTTACCGATAGTATGGTTGTGATTTTATATTAGGTTCAATCAATAAATTTGATTACATATGCGAGTGGCCTAACAATAAAGAGGCTATCCGTTTAGCGACGCATAGCAAAAAATTGATGAGTGCCCTATCTCTGGCTCTACGAGAGTGTAGCGAGTCAAATGTTTGCATCGAGCTCCGAGAATAAAATTCATTTTATAACCTAGAGGTGCGACCGCAAATTTGCCATGCACACACTGCACACTGTTTTATTTACGGTAGCTGTACTGATGATTTAATGCATCTCTATGCTATGTAAATGATTTTCTACTATTCTTATCAACACATTCTTTGGGTGTACGATAATGGTTGGCTTGAGCTCGTTATCTAGTGAAAACACAAAACAGGTCATTATCGTCAATTCATCGCTGAAACACCACAAAGCATCGGCACAGCTCACTCCTCCCCATCCCTTGAATAGACTTCCCTCACCAACGTCGTTTTTTCATTGAAACACTCACATGCACTGTTCACCGACCCCCAAGGAATTTCTGATTACAAGTGAACTCAGTTGTTACTGCATCATCTTCATAGCTCATACATGGCTTGTACTCACCGATTTCCCATCATTCGGATTAAAATTACACGAGCGATGAATGATCCAATGAAAGGGAATCTGCGTGATCGACATCCAACCGTTTGTTCGCTTGACTCATTTCGGGCACGCGGCAAATGACAAAAATAACATTCAAGGCAACTCACTTTGCACGCTTATTGGAAGCATAAAACATCGTAACAGTTCATAGTATTATAAAGTGTTTGGGAAGGAATTCGGTCGGATGAAGACTCAATGCAGATAAAAGCTCAACAGCTGTCCCAAAATTCACAGCGGTTGTGAAGGTCGCGTGAAATTTAGAATTGTAGGGCTCAGTGGCAGTAGTGGTGCCTGTCGAGTACAAGTGCGTGATTCCGTTTGGGCGAATTCCTGCTTGGAGCAGAGTGGAGAAGAAAGTGGATTGGATTTGAGTGGTTGCTGTCAACTCGATGGAGTAATGTTAGAAGGGGACCTTGGTCCCCTGTGGGCTGGATTTCAACAAACAAATTAACACGGCGAAAAGTGCACAAGTGGCCCCATGATATATTTCCTTTTGTTTTCTGCAAATGCATGGAGCTCGGGTGACATGCGAAGAACGAAGGTTGTGTTATCTTGGTTCCGTCGGCATTTCGTGTAGATTCCTAGCTCATATAGCCTGTGATGAAAATATATAAAATCTATTTTGAGGTTTTTGCGTTTGTTGTACAAAAATCATCAACGAAAAAGAAATTCATTGTCGATAATTTTGCAAGATAAACTCGAGGTGATGAAACATAGGGATAAAACTGCAATTTTTTATAGTAATAAAACATTCACACAATCGCGCGGTGAATAAATTTCTTATTTAACATACGAGTAAGTCATAAACAACAACCAGGTATATTTAAAAACAACGATAGCAACAAGTCGAAAATAATAGCAATCAGCAGTAGAATTGGATTAACTTAGGCCTTTTGACATAGATATAATTTTGGTGATATCTGTATCCAGGCTTACCCACCCCAAACGCGAGCGCTTGTCGGAGGGGGATTGGGTAAGTACCCTTTTGTTTGGTCTTTCATATTTATGTATATAGTTTCCTCAAAGTTTAAGTTTTATTGCAAACCGGTTATTCGTATATGAGAACACTAATAACAAATCGTCAAGTTTAAGTTGCTATGATGAATTTTAAAGTTGAAAAAAGAGAAAACGGCAAGATATTTAAACAGATTGTTAGACAGTGTGTCAACACATCACAATTTTGTGAATTAAGTAATTGTATATTCTGATATTTTTTTATGAAAATAAAAATAGAAAATTTTAGAGAATTGAGAATAAAAATGGAAAGCTATATTTTCAATTTCGGTCGTTTCATTCAGTTTGAGACCTGACCGGATATGGGACCCGCCACGTTGGATTGGCCCTTATTATGACGTTACAGGTGCTGTTGCAGAGTAGAGTGGCCTTTCACTTGAGTGCTTATTTATGTTATAGTATTTGAGGGAAAAGTTCATGCGAATTATATTCGCATGCGTTTTTCATTCAAATGAAACACATCTGGCCACATCTATAATGGATCTTGACCCGGATGGGGGGGGGGGGAGGTACGAGGGGCACCACTTCCACCTGGATGCTCCACTCTTATTTGGGGGCTATTAATATCGTCGGTAAAGACGAAGTATTCCCAAGTCTCGTCTGTTTTCGCCAGACCTAGCTTGTTGTTTGCTTTGGCAATCTCCACTCTGCGTAGGTTACATCAACCTCGACACCATCGGACTGAGTCGTGTTATCCATACTCATAAATTCGTGAATGCCAAATTTTTTTGTAGTGAGCCCTTGTGCTGGGAAAAGGACCCACCCCACGACACCACAATGCAAGTCTGCCAGCGCATACACGAGTCCTCAGACAGGGCCAATCTCGGTGAGCACCAATATCCTCGCTTGGCAGCAGACCATCGCTACAGTCCTCTGCGGAAATTTAATATCCACATCCTATCACTACGGGGTATCAGAACTAATATTTTTTAGTCATTGGGCACATCATCACATAATAACTTCGATGCAATCGGTACGTCGATCCTCAATGATTAAGCAAAAGACTGCAGCTGTATCTTTGTTTTTGCTTTAGCACTACAACGCCTTTCGGGCCTTCGCTTCGAGATAATTAGAACATCTCATTATCTTGATCACATCTATTGGCACTCGAAAAGGTGATATGGTCAGCACCACAATTTGACCGTCTGATGATGCTTACTGATTTTATACCAGTACTTATCATAACTGAACGGGCCCATAGTCCGTCCAAAGAATTTTAATGTTTAAAGTGTTATTGGTTGAGTCCGTA
The DNA here is from genome assembly GCA_963969285.1 of Odontomyia ornata. Taxonomy (NCBI): domain Eukaryota; kingdom Metazoa; phylum Arthropoda; class Insecta; order Diptera; family Stratiomyidae; genus Odontomyia; species Odontomyia ornata. The sequence continues at coordinate 263,136,803 of OZ017740.1, read as the reverse complement.
AAGAACAACAACGATGGTAACTACCTCAGCGAGGTAAGATTTTGAGCTTCGCTGGAATAACTTTGCCTGATGACGCGTGCGCACGCTGGCAACTAGCTTCTGTGGCGTTATATGGCGGGTTCTTTTTGCCAGCGTAAAGTACACTACAAAAGCTTTTTACATGCGTACGATCTATTTCAGCCTGTCGAAACCCAAAGGTAGTCTGTCAAGGCTGCTTATCATACTATTGACACGAGTCATCTTTCTGTTTTTCAACAGAGAAGCACGAAAACCAAAGGTAGTCTATTAAGGCTACCTGCCCTACTGGTGACACAAGTCATTCTTCCGTTTTCAACAGAGAAGCTAACTAATACCTGAAAATCAGGCAACTGGGTAGATTTGGTGTCCCCACGTACACTTCTATCCGGGTCAAAATCCTGGTGACTTGGTCCGTCTTAAGGGATCTACCATCCCGTGATGTGAAAGCCTCTAACACCAACAAAGACTTTGGGCAACCCTATGAGGTCTTCACCAGAAGATGAATGTCATCACGTGGTTCTTCACACATTTCAAGAGTATAAAAGAAGACCACGTTCATAATTTTTCTCTGATTCATTATAATTGGTCGTGTAATACAACAAATTATTCGAAACCTTATTCACGAGATTACTATGCTGTGGTCTAGAATGATGCAGAACCGATGCTGCAACTTAGCAATAAACAATTATCTAATACGAAATGCTACATTCGTCTGAAAACTAGATTTAAGTTTTAACGGAGAAAAGCAGGATTGATCAATACTTCAAGCCAACCTCCATAATGAGCAAATATTGTTACTGCAAGGAAAACCAGCCAGCCTAATTATTTGCTCTTACACTCTTCTTCTTTTTCGCAGCACTACAGCCCCTCTCGGACTTTCACTTCCTGCAAGCAGCACCTCCAACTATCTCGGCCCATTGACCGCGTCTTTCAATTTTTAAGTCCGAGCAGCGATGAACTATCTTTGTCAACCGAGTCAGATCATCATTTTCTTCGTTTCCCCACTGATCTCCGCCCTTCAGTTCAGTTCTCCTACCGAATATCTCCTTGGGTATCTGTTGCTGGTCGATACGATTCATGTGAACAGCCCATTGCAGCTTCCGCAGTCTGATAATCGTTGAGACCTCCGGTTTGTCAAAACTTCATACTGTTCATGGTTGTATCAAATTCGCCATCGGTGCCCGCCTAGCTTCATTCCGATTAGGACCCTTCGTTCAAAGGTGTTCAATATATTTGTAGATGCTTGGGTTAAGGTCCTTGTACCACACTCATAGCATAATACAGGTCTTATCACAGATTCATATACTTATAGCTTTGTTTTCCTGTACATGCAGCTGGTCTTTAAGATCGTAAAATCTGAAAGAAACATTTTATTTGCGAGCTGTATTCTCTGGCGTATTTTGCCTCTTCCATTAGCAGTTCTCGTTATTTTGGCACCTAAATATACAAATTTGCCAACATTTTTGACATTGTATACGCCAAGTGTGATGAGTAATTGAGGTATTTTTCCTCGACTGCGTCATGAGCGTTGTTTTATTTGATTTGTAGCCCTACTAGTTTTGCGTCACTATCGAGTTTGAGGAAGACTTCTTTGGCAGTAGTTAATGACCGTGACAAACCGCTGAATTCATCCGCATAGGCAACTACTTGGCTTCGTGCATTGACAGGCTGCCTCCCTTATAACGTACTCTAGAGCCAAATTGAAAAGTAATGGGGCCAGCCCATCTCCCTACTTTAGTTCGATATTTGTGTCAAAGGCATCGGTGAGTTGGTTATTGATGCGGACTTCTGAGGTTGTCGTCATTGTGGTAAGATTTGGCTGAAATGCCAAAGCAATGCATTATTTGGTACAGTACGTTACGATCAATACTGTTGTAAACTAGCTTTAAGTCAACGGAAATTTTGTGTACGTCTATATTGAGCTCCCAGCATTTTTAAGGTACCCATTGTCAATCTACCTGCTCTAAAACCACCTTGATACTCCCCAATAATGCTGTTGCGTTTGATTCGATTTTATTTTCTAACATTTTTGAAAATATTTTATATGGCGTTGAAAGTAGTGATATGCTTCTAGAATATTGGCACCGTAGCTTGTCACTTTTTTGGATAGGGAATATAATTGATTGGCTCCACTCCTTCGGTATATGTTCTTGTTGCTAAATAGGCTGCATGACTTTGTGAATAGTTTCATTAACGCTACTGCCAACAGATTTGATGAGCTCCACTGGAATCCATCAATGCACAGCGCTTTAGTTTTTGTATTTATCTTAGGGTATTATCAATGTATGAGCGAAATCTGTTCAAATTGAAGTTTTAATCTAGACAGGGCAAACGTATTTAATTTTAAGAGAAAATGGTAGCTGAAAGTGTTATTTTTTAAATTTTTTCAGAAGAAATCCTTTCCGCCCTTTGTTGCTCAGCGGACTTGACTGCTGCCTCCCATAGGCCTCCAGAATGAAGGGATCCAGTAGGAATTTGAAGCCATTCAACGCCTTCAGAACTGCGAAACATATCGATAACATCCTCACCGCTTTTTTCGTGAAAGATTTTCATCAATTTTTGAAGCTCTGATTGTGGTCCGATAAAATATGGGGTCGTTATCACTGAATATTTTGTTGGACGTCCTCTTCTTGATATGAACCTTTTTAGTGTTCCAATGAATGCGGCTGCTGTCAAACCCGAAGTCAATTCTAAATGAACAGCTTTTGTTGAGAAGCATATGAAAAGAGCAATAAATGCATTCACTGGGCTTTTCCCTTTCAGGTAAAAAAATATTTGAATGGGACCGCAAAAGTCCACTCCAACATTTGAGAAGGTTTGAGCTTCTTAAATTATTTCAGTGGGTAAGTCACCCATTATTTGTTGAAACACTTTAGACTTAGCTCTAGTGCATCGGACGCAATTTTGCACGGTTGCTGTGATGAGTAACTTCCCGTTAGTTTGCCAAGTAATGTTCAATAATGATTCTGGCCCGGCGTGCAAGTATTTTTCGTGTAGGTATTTGAACATCAGCTTGGTTATTGGATTAGCAGAAGAGATAAGCATTGGATGTTTTGGATTGTTTGGTAGCTCCCGACTGTATAATGCCTTCGGTGTCAACTGACGCTGCCAGAGACCGATTTTTCGAGTTCGACACTAATGTCCTGCAGCTGCATCTCACGTACTATCAGTTTAAATGCTGTGTCCATTTCTTTGGTGTCGGCTTGATTGCTGCTTCCTTAATGTTATCTGCCCATATATTATTAGTGCATCGAAAATTAATCCCAAAACGTCTTGTAGTCTCTGAAAGTTGTTGTTGTGCCTAATTCGTTGTATGAAGTGTGGTGCTGATGCTTGTATTGTAAGAACATATTTTTTTGACTTCAGCTCATGTTCTGGAGTTGGCTAATCGTCCCCTCATAAAGATCTACCATGAATTTTAATTGGATGCCGGAAAAATGACGGCCCATCAAACCAAAGTCTTGTCTCCAAGAATTGTGATGGAAGCATTCCTCTAGAAGTGATATCCGCTGGGTTATTTTGCAACCCCACATGTTGCCGAATCCCATCCTTAGTTGCTACTTGAATAGCAGCGACTCAGTTTGCCACGAAAGTCGTGAACTTGGATGAAATTGACGCTAATCAGTGTAAAAAAAATCATGTAGTCGGTCCATTGGAATGTTTTTCCATGTTGATTTGCAGGGCTTGTTTTACTAGATCCGTCAATACCACTCATAAATGTGCTGCACAGAGTTCTAATCACACAATGGAGCGTTTTGTCACTAGAACAATTCTAACTTTTGAGCATACAAAGAAAACCTTTGCATCTTTATTACTACCACCTGCAAGCGCCATAGGCCAACTCACTTGCATCAGCAAAACCATGAAGCTAAACTGGATCAGAATGATAGAAGCATCGTATCCTTCTTGCAATACGAACATTTTTGAGCATTGGTAATTGACTTCTGTGCATGTTCCATCTTTGCTGTAGGGCATCTGAGAGAGGCGTATTCCAATCAAGTTTCAGCTCCCATATTTGCCGCATAAATATTTTGGCCAGCTCAATGATTGGATTCACCAATCCAAGAGGATGAAATAGCTGTGACATCTCTGAGAGCACTATACGTTTGGTTATGGGGGATTGGTCGGAAAAGCGAGTGATCTTGATGTTGAACTCGTCAGTGCTTGGATTCCAGCTCATACCCAAAGTTTTAATAATATTTTGTGTTTCAAGATGTGTCATATCAAACTCGGTTGCTTGATCCTTTGAAGGTATTTTGCGTAATAACTTCCAATTGTTTGAACACCACTTCTGCAGATGAAATCCTCTCCATTACAGCATCTTTCCGCGCTGTTTTTGCAATACTTTAGCTTTTGTTAAGCTGTCTGCACCAGTCAATAGATCGTCCACGTAGAAATCACAGGATACCACTTTTGGTGTGATTGGTGTGAATACCTTATCGCTTAATACGAAGCGCATCTAGTTCCGTAAGTAACTGTTTTTAGCCGGTATGTTTTAACAGTGCTTTTGCCTGGCATTTTCCATAGTATGAGTTGAAAATCACGATCATCTTCATGCAGAATCACTTGCCGATGCATTTTTTGAATGTCGGCACTGATCACGTAATGAAACCTGACCAAAACATTGAAAAAGTTCTGCTATAAACTTGGCCGAGTCTTCAAAATATCATTTAATGATTTGTCGCTGGATGCCTTCGCAGAGTCATCAAAGACAACTCGCAGTTTTGCTGTCGTGCTTTTTGGACGTATCACACAATAGTATGGTAGATGGCTTGGATTCGTCTAGATTGCGCACCTCTTCTAGATGTCCTAGTTTTCGATACTTTTCGATAACTCCATGTAATCTTTCATCAATTGAGGATTGCGGTTGAATCATGTTTGTAGCCCACAAAGCCTTTGAACGGCTGCTTGCTTAGAGGTTCCTTATGCGTTTCCATCTTCCGAGAATGGGAGCCGTAAGATATATATGCCCGTTTTATCTCGAACTACTGTGTTTTCAAAAAACCTTTCACACTTTTTACCTACCCCTGTTAAATGACTGATTTTCACTTGTGGAACCTCCTTTAGTTCCCAAAAACGCTCTAATTACTATCCAAGTTAGTGAACGCTCCACAAAACTTCACATTACTATTCCTAGATTGAACCTGTCCTAGAGCCATCCACCCCAAGACTTTGTCATGCAAACATGGCAAGTGATTCGCCATAACTATCATTTTCGACTTAATGATATAGCTATAAAGCTCAGCACCCAACAGCAAATCGACAATTAGTGGCTCGTTGAATCTTGGTTCGGCGAGTGTTAGGTTTGGTGGCAGTGGCCACTCGGATGTATTTAGATGTCTATCCGGATGTTTGCTGGTAATTTTCTTAAGCGCAAACGCTTCGAATTCGATGCTGAATGTATTTACTTTATATGAGAGCCTCAAGTGGACACGTTTTAATGATTGTTGCTGACAATTTCCAACGCCTACAATTTCTTGCATGCTCATTGATCCGTTCAGCTTCAGTTTCTTGCACATTCACTCAGAGATAAAACTGAGCTGAGAGCCTGTGTCTAACAATGCTTCCGTTAGAATTGCATCTCCATTTATGCCGGTTAGATTGACATCAGCAGTGCCAAGGTTCTCCGTTGATGTAAGAGCTTGGCTAGGAGTATTTAGTGAGGGAGCCTTCTCTTCTACAGGCAGTATTGTATGATGCCTCTTGTTACACTTGAAGCAGCCTCTAGAGGAACAATTCTTGGGGCCATGTCTGCATTTCAAGCAATTGTAGCAAAGTTGTTTTTTCGTTATAAGATTTCTTCTTGCTAAAACTTTCATCCCTAAGACCGTGTCGCATTTATTTAGATTGTGGTATTTTTTGTTTCAGTTACTGCCATTACTAACTTATTAGAGCTGCCATGTTTCGTTTGTGTTCGGAAATCCTTGCGACCTAGTGCTCCAAGTGCTTAAAATCTCAATTCCAAGAAATTTAGAAACTGTTTCAGTGCTGGTATCTCCTTTGGCTGTTGTAACGTTTGCTCGAATAGAATATGAGTGTTTTTGTCAAGCTTTTTGATCAGAATTACTACTAAGATTGCATCTCAATGCTGAACGGGAATCTTAAGAGCACTTAATGCCCTAATGCACTCCTGTGTAGCATCATGGAGTGATTTCAATTCTTGTTTCGCTTCACTGTTGACTGATTTTTGTGACAGCAATTTTTTAAGCACTGTATTTACTAAGAGCCTTTTGTTTTCATATCACTCTTTAACAAGGCTCCATGTAGGCTCATAGTTGCTATCACTTACTGTCATATGACGAATGAGACCTTCTGCCTCACCCGTCAAATTGGTTTTCAGGAACCAAAGTTTTTGCGCCGGATCCAGCGTGCTGTTATCGATTAGCTGTACATAGAAGTCATGGAACTCTTGCCAGGCGAGATAGCTTCCATCGAATTTAGGAAGCTGAATTTGAGGAAGCTTTACCGTCCGGCTCATTTCCTTAAATCCCGAAACCCAAATTTCAGTGCTTTCGAAGACTTCTGGGTTGTATTTTTCTGGAACGTCATCACTTATCAGGATTTCCATTTGCTTAGCCCTGATTGCATCCCAATACCCCCCGCAGGGGGAATGCCGGTCGACAAGAGCTCTCTTGAAGGCTAGCATTCTTTGGGGAGTTCCGCCCCCACGTACCCGAGGAAACTCCGCAGGGGGGATGCCGGTCGACAAGACCACTCTTGGAGGCTAGCATTCTTTGGGGAGTTCCGCCCCCACGTACCCGAGGAAATTCCCGCAGGGAGAAAGCCGGTCGACAAGAACATTCTTGGAGGCTAGCATTCTTTGGGGAGTGCCGCCCCCACGGACCCGAGGATATGAGGGGTGCCGTGAGGTTCCCTCTTATTGTATCTGGATTACGCTTTGGACAACGAACTGGAATTGACGCTTTGGGCTGGCGGATGTGATGGTTTGGACCTAGTTGCTTTGCACAGTAGCGCCGAGGTGAAACTCGTATGTGAACGGCTCCAATTCAACTATCAAACCGTCTCCGTCCCGGTAAAACCTTGGCAGGCCTCGGAGTACGTTCGAAGTTCGCACCATTGGGTTGGTGGTGTAGGTTCGGTTGAGACGGACTCCCGATTAGCGCTGGTCTGGCTCTGAGCACTTGTCCCCATAAGGGCTTGTGCCAACCCTCGCATGGCCTCCCTGCTCTGCAAAGATAACCATGGGACCAAAAAGGCGACTACACACACGAACGGAGATAGCGGCTCCGAGGAGGGACCCAATAAAATGGAGCAAACAAATGAAACCACAAGCAAACAGGACGCTAGCACGGAGAACCCTTTCAGACAAAAACCGCTGTTGGCAAGAACACCGATAAAACAAGTCACCGATTGCGGGAGGAGGCAGCAAACCCCAGAAACACTGTTAAAGTCAACACCACAGGTTAAGTCATCGGAGACAGACCACAGACGGACTAACGAACGAAAGAAGGCAGAGTGCGTTGTGCAACCTGGCATCATTGCAGCCTTTGGGCGCAGTAGAAGGACTATGCGCACCCCGGAGCGCCCAGTGCAAGACGTACACAATCCGGATCAAGTTGCGACACCAACGGAGGCCAGTGTAAGACTGGGGGAGGGAGAAGTTTTGCCGTTGGCCGACGCCACTTCAAACGCGATCCAAGCGATAGAAGCAAAAGGGCAAGGAAACGGGGGCCTCTCCCAAGAGGTGGCGCTAAATAACACAATCGCCCTTGACCGCGCCGAAGAGGAGCGGCTTACTCGGAAAGCGGGGAATATCGTCAAACAACTGAGGGCTGCCTGCGAAGTGCAGAAAAACATAGGCAAGAGTGTCAAGAATGGCATTCTTGAACTGGAGGAGCTTTTTGGCCGCATAACGCACTACAGGCGGAGGTGGCTTGCAGCCGAGAAGCAACAAAAAGACACGCTCTCCCTCGAGGCATCAGTGGGTCCTAGCAGCAGCAAAAGAATGGCCGGTAGCCCAATTGAAGGCGACTGTGAGAAAAGGAGGAAGGATGAGACCATAAACGAAGTTGACACTCCAGGCGAGGAGTTTCATGTGGTGCGAAACAAGGCAGCGAAAAAAGCGGCCAAAAAGCTACTCCTAGAAAAAAAAGACAAAGAGCTCAACCACGAAGAGAACAAGGAGCCCCCCGCTATACCGCAGAAAACAAAAAGCAAACCGCGGCACAAACCCTTGCGAGAGGCACTGCTTATTAAACCCACTAAGGGCCGAACCTACGCAGATGTCCTCCGTGAAATTAAAGGAGCGGTCAAGCCAGACGACACCAAAACTGCCATCAAAGCAGTTCGACCAACCCGGACCGGCGGCTTGCTGGTGGAATTCGGGCCAGAGGCCACAAACAAAGATGCATTCCGTGGCGCGGTTCAAAAGGTTCTTGGAGATGCGGCAACGGTTGCCTCGCTCGAACCAATGGCCACCCTGGAAATCAGGGACCTCGACTGCGTCACGGACAAAGCTGAAGTAGAGGATGCCATTAGGAGGGAGTTCCCCAGCTTAAGTGAAGTCAAGGCAAGATTGACGCGTGAAAACACAAGGGGGCAACGCATGGCTATTGTCGAACTAGCTGATAAAGACGCCCAGCAAATCCTGGCGAAGGGCAAAATTAAGATAGGTTGGGTGATCTGCAGGATACGGAGAAGAGCGATCCCTATCCGCTGCTTCAGATGCCTCGAATACGGACACACCGCGTATGGCTGTAGGGGACCCGACAGGAGATCTCTGTGCTACAAATGTGGTGAAACGGGGCACAAAAGGAAGGAGTGCACGAACGAGGCAAAATGCATTCTTTGCAAGGACGCTAAGCTAGCACCCGGCGACCTCAAACATGAGCCGGGGACAGGGAGATGCCGGGTTTTCAAGGAGGCCCTAACTAAAGCCAAATCGATACTCAAATGATCCGTATCCTGCAGGTCAATTTGCACCGAAGCACAAACGCCCAGGACCTACTTGAGCAGTTTGCGAGGGATAAGAAAGCTGACCTCCTGTTGCTGAGCGAGCAACATCATAACAAGGACTCGCAAGCGTGGTACCCTGACAAAACTGGTACCTCGGCCATCCGGGTTCGAGACAGCGCCCGCCTTCAGGTGCAGGGCCATGGACGCGGGGATGGTTTTGTGTGGGTGCGGTGTTCAGGGATAACATATTTCAGTGTTTATCTGACGCCTAACGAGGCAATGCGATCCTTTCGAACCAAACTCGATACCCTGGAGGACGCTGTCTCGAACACAGAGGGCCACATGCTGGTCGGGGGAGACTTCAACGCTAGAGCCATCGAATGGGGTATGCCACAATCCGACCCAAGGGGAAAGCAAATATTGGACATGGCGGCCAGAACAGCGCTTTTTGTCCTAAATACTGGTAACACCCCTACTTTCCGCCGCTGGGGTTGCGTAGGAACCATACCCGATGTGACACTCGCTTCGGAGTCCCTGGTACCTAGAGTACACAACTGGCGAGTACTAGAGGACTACTCGGCTAGTGATCACCAGTATATAGCTGTTGAGATTCACGACGGTGCCACTCTGCGTGCATATGCCCAAACTTCAATCCTCGGATGGAGGACTGGGAGGATGGACGTCGAGAAGTTCACTGATGCGCTTACGGCAGGCGCACCGTTGCTGGGAGCTCCGCCAGGGAGTGGAGGGCCTACAGCCAAGGACTTGGTGAACTCAACTATGAGTACCATCATAGCTGCTTGCGAGTCTTCCATGCCCCGTCGGAGACCCCGACATGGTAAGCCTCCAGTATACTGGTGGTCAAACGAGATCGCCGAACAAAGAAGCGAGTGTCACAAACTTCGGCGAGAGGCCCAGCGGGCGCGAACACGGGAGGAGGCAGACACTAGGCTAGCAGCATACAGGTCCGGCAGGAAATATCTTCGCAGGCTTATTAACAAGAGCAAGGCCCGATGCTGGCAAGACCTCGTGGACGATGTAAATAGGGATCCGTGGGGCCTTGGCTACAAGCTGGTCATGGGGAAACTTGGTGCCCTACGGAAGCCTTGTATACATGACGCGGAAAAGATGGACGCGATAGTGCGGGGACTCTTCCCCGCCCATCCCGTCCGTGTTGACGCTGTCCATGGTGAAACAGCAGTCGAGTGCCCACTCTTCACACAGCTGGAACTGGAGGAGGCAGTCCTCTCCCTGAAGGCAAGGAAGGCTCCAGGTCCAGATGGTGTTCCAGCTGAGGTTTTGCAGCTCGTCTATCACCATTGTCCTGACTTGCTGCTCAGCACATTCAACGCTTGCCTACGGGACGGGGCTTTCCCGGTACGATGGAAGGTGGCGAGGCTCGTGCTGGTCAGCAAGGGGAAGGGAAATCCCGAATCGCCGTCTGCATACCGCCCGTTATGCATGCTAGACACGGCTGGGAAAGTGCTAGAGAAACTCATCAAGGGAAGACTCACTGACGCGATTCGTGCTGCTGGGGACCTATCTCCTCGGCAGTACGGCTTTAGAGCAGGACGTTCTACCATTGATGCGATTGCAGAGGTGGTGAACGCGGTCCAAAAGGCAGAGGCATATAGTCGCACCAAGCGACGGATCGTCCTGTTGGTGACACTCGACGTCAGGAATGCCTTCAACTCCGCTAGATGGGTGGATATTCTGGATACGCTGGAAAACTCTTTTCAAGTTCCAGAATATCTAATGCGGCTTTTGAGGAACTACCTAAAGGACCGAAGCCTGCTCTACGACACGACACAGGGCCAACGAAGGATGGAAATGACATCGGGTGTTGCCCAGGGATCTATCCTTGGTCCGGACCTGTGGAACGTGTCTTACGACGGGCTACTGAGACTTGAGATGCCAGATGAGTCGCGCTTGGTCGGCTATGCGGATGATGTTGCGGCTCTGGTCGCCGGACGCACCGTTGAACAAGCGCAACTTAGGCTAGGTATGCTAATGCGCCGAGTGAGGGACTGGATGACTACTCGCGGGCTCAGTCTAGCACTGGAGAAAACCGAAGTGGTCATCTTGACATAAAAGAGAATCCCTAGAGTAAGGATGATCAGTATTGGAGATATACAGATCGAATCGAAGCCAGCGGTGAAGTACCTGGGGCTACTGATCGACTCGAAGATGAGTTTCTCTGAGCAAATCAGGGCAACGGCTGAGAAGGCTGCTTCGGGAATATCGGCCCTGAGTCGACTTATGGCCAACGTAGGGGGACCCAGCCCATCAAGAAGACGCCTCTTGATGAGTGCTGTAGGGTCAGTGCTACTGTACGGAGCAGAGGTATGGGGCGACGCTCTCAGCAAGGAGGTATACCGAAAACGATTGGCACAGGTACAGAGAAGAGGAGCACTGAGAATTGCATCTTCGTATCCAACAGTCTCCGACTCGGCGGTGAGAGTGATTGCAGGCGTGATACCTGTCGCCCTCCTTGCTAGAGAGCGCCGCGCTATTTACCTGCGCCGAAACGAGGATGCGAGGGAGATGGTTGTCCGCGAGGAGAGACAACGCTCGCTCAACGATTGGCAGCAGTCTTGGAGGAATTGCACGAAGGGAAGGTGGACTGCGCGCCTCATCCCGGATGTGAGATCGTGGCTAAATCGAAAGCATGGTGAGACTGACTTCTATCTGACCCAGCTTTTGAGCGGGCACGGGTGTTTTCAGTCTTACCTGCACAAGATCGGCAAGTCACGGTCTCCCGATTGTCGGTTTTGCCCAGGAGAGGAGGACAATGCCTGTCACACATTTTTTGCGTGTACGAAATGGGTCAGGCTGCGAAGGGAACTCTACAGGGAGACGGGAGAGCTCACCCCGGATAATATAGTTGCGGTGATGCTCGAATCGGTTGACAAATGGAACCAGGTGGCACATTATGCTCGGGCAGTCCTAAAATATAAAAGGGACTCACAGCAGCCGGAGGCGCTGGGGCTGGGGGATCGCTCTTCTAGCAATTCATCTTCCCCCCTCCCCTCCCGCTAGGAAAGGGACTCCCCAGCTTGAAGGCGCCCCACGGCGTAACAAAACGAGACCTGGCCCGAAGTAATGTGTCAAACGGTTCCAGGCTAGGTTCTCAGATTGACAGGGGAGGTGTTTAGTGGGTAGTCCAAAGGTATCCTCCATGGGAGTCCCACACTGCCAGACTCGGCGGGCATAAATGCCTTCACCTCCCTACCACAAAAAAAAAAAAAAAAAAATACTTCTTGATAGCCTCTAACTGAGCTGACTTGAATTTCCTGGGTGGCTCCGTCTCTAATCTTCCTTCCATTCTTTGCAGGAGTTGTCGAAGAGTAGCAAGCATGATACTTTCGCATTTTGTTGAATTGGAGGCACGTTTGCTATCAGCCGTTGAACGTTCTTCTGTGATAGAAGAACTTGAACTTCGCTGCCTTTGTATAGCTTCTTGAATTTCGTCACTCACGGCTTTGATTTAGTAAAAGTAATTATTCTTGGAATAATCTACCTGAGCAACCTCTGTAAAGTTCTGCAGAATTCTATTATTGATTACAAATTTTTCAAAGAGTGTTGATACTTCTTCTTCCCTTGCATCCAAATAGCTCGTTGTCTTCCTTGCTGCTAGATCCTTTTTGAAGTTGCGATGGATTCTCTCAGGATAGCATCCATGTTTGGGGTCACCAACATGTTGATTTAAGGTTCTGTATCTAAAATGTTCAATATTGATTAAAGCAAGTACAAACAGCAAAGGAAGGCGTATTTGTCCGCTAACTAAAAATGATGATGACCGGCCATCCACCATTCATTGTTTGATTTTCAATTCGCAATTTAATCTTTTGCGATAGTTTCCCAATCTGATGACTATTTGCGCTTACCGTAACCTTGTAGTGATCGAGCAGTTACACTAGCAAACTGCTCGAAAACCCTCCTTTCTCCTATCTAAATTGTAATGGCAGATTTAAAATAAAAATATGTAAATTTTTTCTATAATTGTAGTTTGTAGAATAGTTTTTCTTCCTATTGTTATTAGTAAATGTAACTTGATATTAATTTTCCTCTATATAAAAATTTGAATGTTCCCGTTAATTGTCTTTTTATAAAATTAAAATTTTCATTACCATTTAAAATTTTGTTTAATTCTTTCCTGCATTTAAATTTGTTCACTACATCTGAATTTTCTTCAATTTAGTTAAATTTCTTTACTTCAATTTTAATTTCTTTAGTTTAGTTAAAATTTCCCTACTACAATTAAAATTTGGGTTTTGTTAAAAATTTGAATCTGTCCATTACAATTCAAGATGTGGAACCCCTGACTTAGTGCAGGGCAACGGTGCATTACATGATGTAATGCATTCGAATTCAGCTGGGTGGACTTCTGATGGAATTTTCACCGTAGGCACGGGATGTGAAAACGAAGACAAGTTTTGGACGGATCCAAAATGGAAGAAGGGGAGTCTGCTGAAAACCGACACACGGTGTGGACGGGGGAGAACCACGCCGGCAAAGTGAATGGAAGATTTGGAGTGTCAAAAATTGTCGGTTTAAATTTTTGGGCATGTTGCGCGGACAATTGCTGGTGTTTGTGCATTCCCATTTGCCTGTGATTGGTTTTTCTTTCGTGAACCCTGGGAGGACTGTGGGATGAATTTTCGCTTCGCTCGGATTCGCGAGAACGTTTGTAACTTCCTTTTCGTAAAAGAATGTTTTTATCTTTCCCAGAACAAATGAAAGTGTTAAACGAGAATTTTGTATTTCGAGTGCCGAGTGAAGTTTACAAATGAATATAAAGTATTGGTGCATTGAAAGCAAAAAATAAAAAAAGATACATTTGCCCGGCGTGAATGGATTTAGTGGTTTGAAGAAAAGATAAAAGTGATATCATCTGTGACTGACTGCTGGCGGTGGAAGTATTTGCCTTCAATCGGTGATTTATTCCTCAGATTGAGCTATCTACGAAATATGACTTCAAGGAGAATGTTGGATCTCGAAGTGATGCCCGAGTGATCGCTCCAGTCTTGAGCTGTTTGCTCCGTAACATTTATACTTGTTGAGCAACGGGTTCGAAAGATATGTGTGCCGTTAGTGGGACAAAATTGAGCGATTTGCGCTAAAGTTGTTGTGAGCTCAATTGAAAACATTTCTCGTTGTAGGTCGTGTATAGTGTCCCGATTAGGGATCATCATAGAGATTGATGCAAGTGACGGTGCGTTCCGCGAGAATTATTTGAAAGAACACTTTAACCATTTGTTTTTAATCTATTTCACTCTAGTGCTGGAGACATTTGTCTAATGCTTTAAAATTAGCTTTTCGGGTAAAAGTTACTATGACAACATTTAAGGTGAAAAATTTATAATTTATTGATCGAATGAAAAGTCAACATATTTTGCAATTGTGATTCTATGGGCATTTAATAAAATCAGCGATCAATCGATCGGTGCATTAGGAAAGACAGCCATTTTAATGACCTCAAAACTTTTTATCAAGCTAAGAAGTGCCTATTGAAACTTTTGATATAAAAGAAAAACGTTTTGAAAATCACTTTTAGATATTCGGATTAATTTATTTCATTGTCTCCCAAAAGAAAAAGAACTATTCAAAATCAATTTTCAATAGTGTCTTGGTATTACTTGGTCAAGTATTCTAATTAATTTACTTCTCAACGTAAAACACGATGTGTTTCGATTTTAACAAAGAAAATATTGATTTATAAGTGCCTAATGCAGCTAGCTGTGTGCTTTGACCAACTGTTGAATATATTGGAGGAGTGATTACACTAGGGAGTATTCGGGAGTCATCGTGCCGCAAATCAATAACCTCATTAATTAGTGATAGTGTAAAATCAATAATAAGAAATTTCCAGGACTGCCCACCTCGTCAACAAGCGCTCGTCGAAAAGGTTGGGTAAGTACCCCGTGTGTTTACTTTCTTTTAAATTTTTTGTATATTAGAATATAATTTCTTTTAATTAATTAATTCACCTATTGATTAATTTCGTTTTTTTTCCTATTGTTTGATTACAATTTTTGAGAGGGGGTAATTTTATATTTAATTACAAATTCTTAATTTTTTTCTTAATTTTGGTTTTTTTTTATCGTTATCGCATATTCTATTTGAACTTGCACCAGAGATTGCTGTAGATTGTTAAAATTCAAGAGAATTTTGTTTGAATAAAAAAAAAATGGATGTTTAAATTGAACAATCGGTCTTTCCT
This sequence comes from Odontomyia ornata, assembly GCA_963969285.1. Taxonomy (NCBI): domain Eukaryota; kingdom Metazoa; phylum Arthropoda; class Insecta; order Diptera; family Stratiomyidae; genus Odontomyia; species Odontomyia ornata. The sequence goes on along the minus strand of OZ017740.1, from coordinate 263,121,646 downwards.
TTCCGTCGATTCTGGCCGGGTATAGGACCCGGTACGGCGGAAGGCTTTCATCACCAAAAATGAGCAAACCATCGGGCACGCTCTAAACATCTTTAAAGTAAATTTCTCGAGAGAAATTTACCTATTGCGGAGAGTATCATATAGATATACATATATATATATATATATATATATATATATATATATATATATATATATATATATATATATATATATATATATATATATATATATATATATATATATATATATATATATATATGGGATATAATGAAATTTGTGACCACGCTTGAGGTTGTAATTTGGCTCCGATTTTCACCAAATTTTCAGGAAAGGTGTATTGAGTAAATATCTCGGCTAAGTTGGTGAACCAGCTATATCCCCCGGGCGAAAACAAAATTGCGGCCATTTTAGATGAAAAATCGTGATTTCTGTTTTGACCAAAGTATAGCTCCGATTTTGATGAAATTTGGTATAAAAGTTCACTGATGTATGTGATGAATCTCAAAATAAAAAATCCGAAGTCGGTAGGGCAGAAACAAAATGGCGGCCGCTCAAAGGTCAAACAACGTGCAACATTTTGTTGTTGTCATAGTGGTCAAAGCTTTCTATAGATTTCCATGGAATTCGGCAGTTGAATAGAAATTATAAATATCTAAGGGTTAGGTGAAAAAACTGGAGGTAAAGTCACAAAAAACAAAATGGCGGCCAGTTGAAACTCAAAACTTTAAAGGCTTCTAGAAGCTGTAATTTTGGTCCGACATATATGAAATTACTTAGATCTACAGACTGTAATACTTTGGTGATCATTCATGTGCAAATTTCAAAATGGCGGTGGTTTAAATATGCGTTTCTTTCAGGTTTTCGTGGCGCTCTAGCGGTCACATTTTCCTGCGGATTTTGATTAAACTTCAGATTATGGATCTCTGTACTATGTTCTTGTATTATGCAGAAAATTATAAAATTAAATGAAAAATAAAAAAGTCGAAAATTGAAAACCCAATATTTTTAGCTGCCATTTTCACTAAAAATTGAATGATTTTGCCCTGTCTAGAGTGAAACTCCGATTTGAACGAGATTTGGCACATTGATTGATGAGGTCCTAGCCCACAAAGATTTAAAATAGTCCAAAATCAAATGCATGCATTCAAAATGGCGGCCCCCAAAGGTCAGGAGGCAAGCGCAATTCGCTCTTTTAGTAGCAACTGAAATAATGAATTTTTTTCATGGAAACGTTTTAAATGAGTTATCTTGAAAGTATTTGTAAATTTTTTTAAATATTGTAAAATATTTTTAACAATCCCCTTAAAAAATTATTAAATCGCGACTCGTCTGTCTGTCCGTCCGTCCGTTTGTCCGTGCGTCATAAGTTTTCTCACGAACCACATAAGCTAGAATGAAGAAATTTTCCACGTAGGTCAAAAGTGGTGCTTCTTGAAATTTGCAGTGTTAGAAAATATTTTAAAGTGTTTAAGGGGGGTCTCCCCACACCGGGGGTGACATAAACACTTTTTTCATTTCTGTAGCCCTCTAGCAGCCAAGTTTCTCAACAGATTCCGATAAAACTTGAAATCAAAAGTTATTAAGGCTACATTATGCAAATCGGATGACAAATGAAAAATTCGAAAATTTACATTTTAATATTTTTAAGCAGCCGTTTTCAATAAAAATTCCGAATGACGGGCCCTGATGGTTCGGAAAAAAATCGAAAATGTATATGTTAATGGCAATGCAAGTGCTGATTAAACTTTTGTGGAAATATTTTGAAATGAACTATTTGAGCTATTTAAGCCAAAAAGTTATCACCTTTGTGTGGTAACCACTGTGAAATGTTTAAACGGCAAATGTGAGAAGGGCGAAACGGGTATAAATATGTTTATAACAATTTATTACCCGCCGATTTTCAATATGTGATCCATATTTGTGCAACTCAATTTAATGAGCAAAATATTTCCGCCTCTATGAAGGGTCTCCAAATACGAATGGCGGCAGATTCTTTTTGTTAATAAATACCCATATAGTGCTACAAAAATTGCAGTCAGAAGTCCAGTAGTAGGCAAGCCAAATCCTTTTTCGAAACGTTGCACTACATACGAGAAATTTACCTTTCCGGCTGGTGCTGCCAACGGGGATTTTTTTTGTTTCAGGGACTCTCGCGAGTTGAGTGGCCTCAGGCAAGTTGCCTTTTTATGGCATACTGTTATGTGATTCAATTGCATAACTCTATGACATAAATTGGTCACTGGTGTATTTCTTCTCTGATGGGAAGGCTCATTCAGTTTATGTTGTATGAGTTTCTCACTCAGAAGGGAGATACTTGGCCACTGCAACGTTTATGGATCTTGTTCCGGTTGGGCGGGTGCGAGGGGGCACCACCACCATCCGGTTGTCCCACTGTTATTTGTGAGCCATGAGAATCGTCGGGTCATGACGAGGTTACCCTAGGTTCGTCTGTTTTGTGTCAACTTGTTCTTTGAACAAGCAATTCCTCCTTTTTTGTAGTTACCTACAATTTTTTGACTTCGGTCGCCTTTTCTTTTGAGACCCAAGGATTCGTGAATGCGAAATTCTTTTGTAGTGGGCCCTTGTGCTGGGGGAATGAACCCGCCCCACGACACCGCAATGCTAGCCTGCTAGCGCATTCACGCGTCCCCAGACAAGGGCATTCTCGGTGGATATTAACATCTTCCTTCGCCGAGGCAGCAGATCATCGCTGCAGTCCTATACGGACCTTAATATTTACCCTCTCCACTACAACCTCGGACCAATATCCCAAACAGCGCACATAAACTTGTCCGAATCTGGATCAATTATTTAGATTAGTTTACGGTGACCAGTCAAAAATAACGTTCAAAAAGGTTTGTTTATGTTTTCTTGTACGTGACGTGCTTGGAATAAATTCTATGTTTCAAATTTATACACGATCAATGCTTAAACGATTTTCACATGCTGTGAGTGAGAAATGCGATGCCACCGCCAAGCACAGGTTGAATTTAGATTGATCATGTTTGTAGTGTCATCAACACCAGCGTTGATTGTCACGTTGAATGTTCCATTTAGAATTTTATCAGCAGAAACTTATGTGTTTTTCTGTGACACGGAAGAGTTACCTTTTGTGTTAATAGTTTTCTTAAGAGAATTGCCATCTGCCATGGTGTTACAATGATGATAGTGCTACCTCCATCCTTTCAGGGTACGAATAGAGTTAACTTTTGCTGTTAATCCATTTTACTCAAGGCGAAGATCATTTGGGTCCGATATACTTGAAACTTTTGTTATCAGGGTTCGATCCTTCCATATCAAGATTCCAATTCTTGACAATCAGGTATATATTTAAGTAAATTTAGGAGAAAAATGTGCAAAATTTATTAGATATATTAATTACGTTACATTGTAGAAATTTCGCAAAGCGATGACCTCGGCTCACGAGGGTTTTTTCTTATTTATTTCAAGTTAAATAAATTGACTGGCAGTCCGATCCTAAGAAGAAGGCAGTTTCATTTGTAAAAGTATCATGCAATGCACCTTTAATAAGTTTCCACCAAAGGACAATGGTGCCCAATATCTGCATGTATGAGGAGTTTTTTTTCTAGAAAACTTATTATTTATGATAACTATACAATCACTCAAATAACCCTTTTTATCGCCAAAAAAATTTAACTAGGGACCTTCGAAAAACCCAACTATGCCCAGACATAATCAAATTGATTGTCACGAAATCTGAAAAAATCATCGCAAACGAAGAATTGTTGATTGCATTTAACAACCTTTTCATGCGCAACATTTCCATCCCAAGCAAGATTGATCAATACTACTTCACGGCAGATGGATGGACGGATAGATGAAATCGCTTTCAATAGGGGATTTTGCGTCGTAAAAACCCTTAAAAGGTTATCCTAAATTTCCTCTCATCTACCCACGTAAATGATGTTCTTCAAATTCCGCAAATTAGAGGCTGCAGTTAAAAATGCACACAGTAGCACAAAGGGCAATAGCAGTGACTCTGCAAAATTGTTGTTGTAGCACTACAGCCCCTTTCGGGTCTTCGCTAAGAGATTGTTAGAGTATCTCATTATAATAATCGAACGTGTCCGCAGTCCACAAGGTCATATGGTCAGTATCACGCTTTAGCCGTTCATCCGTCCACCCAGCTGCGATACGTTCTGATTTTAAGCCACTAAATCTTGTTGCCGATAACGAGAATCAAACCATGGACCTTCCTCTTACGGTATGAGTGCTCTAACCACCACATCACGCAGACCACGGCTCTACAAAATTGATATACTCGTAATTGATGTTCATGCAATTAGCAGACGATGGGCAAAGTTAAGTTCTACGTCAAACCCACGGTCTTAAAAATAAATCTCGTAGAATATTTTATTTTATTACGGATTTCTAAAATCACCTACTCAGTCATACTTAGTATGGATATGTATGTACATACAACTACTATCTAAAAATAAATTCTTTAATCACCCGTAAACTGCAATTTAACACGAAATCAAATCAAACAATCCCACGTTTTAATAAGTGCCAAAAAGCCACACGTGATTACATTTTTCATCGTCTCATAAATTGCACAAGCATTCTTATAAACAGTAATCCTTGAAATTCGTTTTATTACCGTATCGCACCAAATTTATCAAACCACCAAATAAAACTCTGCTCTGACTTGGTGACAAATTGTTTTACCACCTAAATAATATACACAGCTCATTCGTAGATGTTCTACTTTTTGTTGCAAGAGAAAAATCAGAGAAAGATTTATAACAGGAGTGTAAGAAATAAATGGAGTTGAAAAATTAACGTATAGTGAAAGCGATTTTAAGCCTGTTGGTAATATATAGTCCTGACAGTAACATATGTACATATAGGAGGCAGTATTAACATTTTACATTCGTAGAAATATGCATGGCAATTTAGAATGTAGTTTAATTTTAAAAATTCTGCTGCTGGGATTTTTTTTCCTAAAAGGATGTCATCAGGAATGAGGTTGCTGAAAAATTTCAGCCGTAAATTTTAGAAGATAATTAAAAGACAGGGGTTATATGTATTTCCATCGAAATAGTGCCTTTAAGCTTGAAAGCCAAAAAGGTCCATATATTAAAGTAGTTTGAAAATAATAAACTTGTATATCGCAAAAAAAGTAGATGCCGACATTTTTAAGGTAGAGTAGAAACAAAGCGCTAAAGTTATATACTTATACACAACTACCAACATTTGGAGAGTTCGGTCCCTCAAAAATAGGAATTCGACGGGCAGAATTTTCATCACGAAGTGATGGATATGTGTCTTAAACAGATGCAAAGCTGTGAATAGACCAATGGAAATAAATGAGAATGTACATTTCAGTACGAAAACTACTTGTAGTTTAACCAAATAAACCGTACACAATATAAAAATCGACACCGTTCGCGATAACCAGCACCTCTCACTCGGAGGCTATCTCTTCTATGCACCTGCACCAGGCATTTTTGGAATAGCTCCTTGCTGGAAACATCATCCCACATTTTTGCTCCGTACAGTACCACCGATATTACGTCACTATACCTTGGCACAGTATGGAACTATACCTTGATTATGCTATCAGAAGCCTCATGAAGAGCCCTAACGGAGGCCAGGAAGTCTAAACGAATTGGTTTTCATTTTTTGACACATAACTTGAAAATATTGCATCGCAGAGATATGGTAGTATGTTAACGTTAATCACTTTATGACACCTTTCTAATATATTCAATAGCCCACAAAAACTGAAATATAGGAGTCTCAAAGGACAATTTTTCACTTTTTGCCACTTATATCAATAACGATACATTTTTCTGAAAATTCTATTGCGAGCTGAATCAAAATTCATTTTCATTTGGTATATTTAAATACTACAATGCAGTTCCTTTTATACCCTCTGCCAAAGATTAAATTCGTGAAAATCAAAAATTTGGGAGGCATAAACCTACGAACCTCCCGAAAGAAAGAACTATAGTAAAAGTATTTAGATTTACTAAAATAATTTTGTTTGACTACAGGACCATTGGACAAATTTTTTCAAAATGTATAAGAATATTGTATATCTTAGACGACGCAAATATGCCGCATAAAATGGACTCATTTGTGTTCACTGTATTACATAAATGAGACCTGTCAAATGACTGAGCATTATTTTCGTGTTCTCTTTCATACTGAAGATTTCCTGGGTGGGTTTTTAGCTATTCACTTATAGAAAGAGTTCAATACTCCTTAGGCTTCTAGCGGTCCTAGACCATTGGATTGGTGGCAAGATGTCGCAATTTAGAAGTCATAAGAGTTTAAATAAAGGTAGGTAAAACATATGCTATATATGGATACCGCAAAAGTTTTTATCAAGAATAAATTGTTTTTGGTGGTTCTTAATGTTCATCAAATCGGCTTTTTGGGGTGGAAAAGAAGTAGGACTTCATAAGTCTTGCACATGATCGCACATAGTTTCTTTAAAAAAAGTTATAACAATACGTAGAGCTAACTATGATTAGCGTTTATCTACCCCTTCGAGGCTTCGTTCAATTCATTCTACAGCTATTCATGGTTCTAGTTCTTCTAGTCCTAATTTCAATATCTTTATAATTTTTGATTTGAGTCCAAAGGACGGAAAATGTGACTGATTCTAAGCTATCATGCCTGTAGTTTTATTAGTTTACAGAAAATATCGATATTGAGTACTAACAGCACTTTTTGGATTTAAAGAAGCTGTCAAAGCCATATCTAAGAAGGGTAATGACAATGATGCAGCTCAGGTGACCGACGAAGAAAAAGATGGAGATCGAAGAAAATGTTAGGACTATTTCGAAGGTTCTGCTGAGACTACCGTCAGAGACTGTATCGCATACTAACTGATGGGAACATCAGCCGATATCTGAACCAAACTTTTGGTACCTGGGAACGAGGTTGGAAACATCCATTGCCTGGAATAACTATTTTTTTTTTGTTTTGTCGAATACACTTCACTCCTGAGTTGACCCAGTGTAAAACCACGCTATCTCCAATTCACGTACTAATAAAAATATAATGTACAGTGGCACGCAGATATAAACTTCAAACTAAGCGAGACAAGTAAACAGAGAGTGAGCTTTACAATTTAGTGTGACATTTCGAGTGAATAGTGAACATTTTGAACACAAAAAAAAAAAACATTCAGTGAAAACAATAAATACCCGCGGGTCGAATAATAAGGAAGTGTTAACACCCCAAGATTAACTTATGACCGACGAACCCTTCTGCACGGAGGAAATTTTTCACCATTCTACGCGTGCAAGTAAATCCAGCGGAGTCATCTTACGGAGTAGAAGAATACTAAAAATGCAAAGAAGTATGTCTGAATCGTCAGAGGCTACGAACCAAGTAACCACAGCCCAGGTTCTGCGAGATTCCCAAGAACTGACATCATATCAGGCCCTTACAGACACTGTAGAGGAAATCCACACTCGACGATTGGAGTTCATCAGTAAATTCTGACAGCCTACAGAAGACTTTAAGAGAGAAATCGAACAGTTCAGAGGAACCTCGCATAGCCAGGCACTAAGCTCAGACAGCCTATCGCAATCAGTTGATCAATTAATAACTTCCAGAGGCTGGAAAATTTCCCTTGAATTGGATGATATATCACTTGTGACTTACGACTCCTTGGTAGGAGGGACACCCAGCGTAATGGCAGACTACATGAAAGTAGCCAAACTAATGGGGCAAATAATCCCCTTGTTCTCAGGAGCCCCAGGCTCTACCATAGTTTACGAGTTACAAACCTTTTAAGGATGCAGCAAACAAGTCTAGCAATGTTTGAACAAATTGGAGAACTCAGAGTTTATGCAATTCTTCCCAACCAGGCTGCGTGGTGAAGCCTACCAGTTGATTTCCTCTAGCTGCTCAACAACACTTGACGCTGCTGAAGAGCTCCTAAACCGATTGTATCTACCTCGGGAAACTTATCAGGAGTTAGTTATCGGACTAGCCACAGCCAAGCAGTTCCCTACTGGAACGTATACTGCCTACACCTCACAAATGCGACAACAGTTGAAGTGTAGCCAGAAAGCAGAAAGCATGGAAAGGAGGCAGTGAAGGTTTTAAGCCAGCAATTGGAGGATTTTGCTATGACATCCCTAAAAGGTGGAGTCACGAATCCTCACCTACGCCAGTATTTACTGCCATTGGAGAAGCTCACATTTGAGGAACTCATATTTAAGGCTTTTGACATGGAAAAAATGCAGCAAGGGGCTCACCATGCTCAATGGACTCCCCAGGAACTTATTTTCAGCTATCCAATGAGTCAAACCACCTTTTCACTCAACCCCCTCGCACCATCTTTCAAGCCTCGGATTAAAACGAAGAAAGCATTCCAGCGAACGTGCAAGACCGCAAGAAGCAATACAAGATAACTTGTAACTTCTATCGTAAACTTGGGCATACTTACTCCGAGTGTTTAAGGCGCAAAAACACACCTTTCTGTCCTAATTGCAAGCAGTACGAACATGATCTCAGAGACTACAGAGCCCAGCAAGCCACAACTAAACAAGAGGGTAATCTCCGGGGGTATCGCACGAAAGTAATTTTTGGCTTCCGTGGTCGCCAAGGCCATCAAGGGAAGGACTGCCATCAAAAAACTAAATGGGAAATTACTAACTCGGGAAACGCCAAAAAGTCGAGTCAAATATCCCCGACTGGACTCTAATTAGAATTAAATTGGCCACTAATCTCGGTGTAACTAAACTGTTTTCTGCCACTCCACCCCTAGATATAGGAATACAATCTACAACTACATTGATTAAAGACACTGGCGCAGAAGTAAGTCTGATCAAAAAATCAGCTATCAAATCAAACAACATATATCCACGTCAGAACGTAGCACTTCAGTGTCACTTTGGGCGGAGGAGAACTCTAGGAGTTATAGAAAGAAAATCCAGCCTCTCCACTTCTTTTTTCTGTAACTTTCAAATGGTGGATGAAATACTCGGGGGTGACTGATGATGAATTGTTAGGCTATGATTTTCTAGCTAAGAACTGCAAGGTGGAGGGCCTCGCTCAAACTCTCAGATTTTCTCGCACAGAAATTAACCTCAGAGAGTTTTTCCTCCCATTATCCCTCCCTTTGAATGGGAACCATCTAGAGCAGAGATGCAAGGGAGTGCCGAATAACGCAGACTTAGACCTTAGTAAGGAGCAAGCAGGCGTGACGCTCGAACCCCCCATTCACGGTCAGCGAAGCCAAAAGTTAGGCACGGCTAGTAAAGATGAGGATGGTGGGAAGTACATGGTTACTTTGGAAAAGGCTGTCACCTTGTGCCCCCGTACCCAGCAGATAGTGGAAGTGCCTCTAAAATTGCCGCAAGAAATGATTTGTCATTCGCAATAAACTTGCGATGGAGTTTTCATAGCTGGTTCCCTACTGAACCCATCCCGGGTATTAATCGGAGTACTTAACACTATTAATATATCTATTATCTTGACACATGTGGATCTAACCCTGGAAGCGGTCACCCAGTACACTATCAAAGAGCTAAAAGCTGAAGAGGAAAAGTCAGTAGGCTACCCTACAGCCAACGATAGTAATTCACAGGTTTGAACGGAACTAAGGACTAATTTACAATCCAACTGAACTCAATTATAGCAGCCTTGAGTAACCTCTGATCAATAAAACAGAATATACCAGTACACAAAGAAATGCTAGACTGGAGAATGAATTAATGTCCTACGAGCATCTAAATCCTGAAGAAAAAGCAGCTGTTACTCAACTATGTCAAAAATTTAACGATGTATTCTTTTTATCAGGAGATAAACTCACCCACACGAATGCTATCCAGCACGAAATACCATTGATCGCCGATCAAGCCCCCATAAATCAAAAAATTTACAGGCTAGCTTCACCACAAAAAGAAGTCATTAACGAACAGGTGAAAGAAATGCTGGACAATGATATCGCGCAGCCTAGCAAAAGCCCTTGAACTTGATGGCAAAACTACCAAAAGACTTGCAAGGAACTGAGAAGTAATATGTCGTCATAATTTTTCTGACGCATCCAAATGCAATCAGAATAAAGCTGCACTCTTATCTAGTAAAGAGAAGCGCAGGAAAAAAGGTGGTGTAGCAAATAACTATCCCATAACAAAAGATGATTGGCATCAGTAATAAAAATCTTTATTAAAAATATACCGGGTGCGATGCTTCTTTTCATGAACTCTAATAAATAGTGAGTGACAAAATTCTTTTCTCTGAAATACTCATTTTACCTTGGTGGTGGGAGTTTGAACTTATCGTACTCCACAATACCCCCCTGCAAGGAATGTTCAATGATTAACAAATATTTCGGATTCGTAGTCAGCGGTGCTCGAAAGGATTCTTTTTTTTGCGGTTAGGAGGTGAATGCCATTCATGCACTTAGTGTGAGACTCCCATGCTTGCAAATGATTGGACTATCTACTAAACTCCTCCCCTTTCAATGTGAGAACCCAGCCTGGAACCGTTTGATATATTATTTCGGGCCAGGGCTGGTTTTGTTACGTTGTGAGGCACCTTCAAGCTCTGGTATCTAACAGCAAGGAGAAAAGGAATTTCTAGATAAACGGTCCCGTAGCGTCTACGTCCCCGGCTTTTGTGAGTCCTTTTTACCTTTTACGACTGCCTGAAAATAATGTGGCACATGGATACATTTGTCAGCGGATTCAAGTATTAGCACGACTGTACTATCCTGGGTGACCCATTTTTTGCATGCAAAAATCGTCTTCCTCTCCTAGACAAAATCGATAATCAGAGGACTATGACCAACTTATCTTTAGCAGGTAAGACTAACAACACTCATCGCTGCTCAAAAGCTGGATAAGATAGAAGTCAGTCTCACCATGCCTTCGATTAAGCCAGTCTCATATCCGGGATGAGGTACATAGTCCACCTTCCCCCATTGCAATTCACCCAAGACTGCTGTCAATCGTTGAGTGAGCGTTGTCTCTCTACGTGAACAAACCGTCTCCCTTGTGTCCTTATTTTAACGCAAGCATAAAGTGTGACAGTCTCTAGCAAGCAGAGCAGCAGGTATCATGGCTGCAATAACTCTTTCCATCGAATCATAGACTGTCGGATATGAAGATGCAATTCTCACTGCTCTTCTTCTCTGTACCTGTGCCAACCTCCTTACTGAGAGTGTCACCCTATATTTTTGCTCCGCACAGTAGTACTGAACCTACAGCATTCACCGAGAGGAGTCATCTTCATGGGTTCTGTTCCCCTACGTTGGCCATCAGTTGACTCAGAGCCGAAACCCCTGAAGCAGACTTCTCAGCCGTTTCCCTGGTTTGCTCAGAGAAACTCATCTTCGAGTTGATCAGTCAATGTCGATTAGTATGTCTCCAATACTGATCATCCTTACTCTACGGATTCTCTTTTTTGTCAAAATGACCACTTCAGTTTTCTTCTGGACCAAGGATGGATCCCTTGGCAACACCCGATGTAACTTCCATCCTTCATTGGCTGTGTGTCGTTTCATAAAGCTGGCTTTGTTCTCTCAGGTAGTCTCTCAGAAACCACATTAGATATTCTGGAACTTGAAAAAGGGCTTTCAGCGTATCCAGAATATCAACCCATCTAGTGGAGTCGAAGCCGCTCCTAACGTCAAGTGTCCCCAACAGGACGAGCCGCCGCTTTATGTCACTGCATTTTGGACCGTACTCACTACCTGTGCAATTGCATAAAGCAGCTTCCTGCTCGAAAGCTGCAATTTGTAGGTCCCCAACAGCACGAATTGCATCCTTGAGTGTTTAAGCCGTAATAATGATCTCCATTTATTACCTTTCCCGTCCAAATATCCATTCATTACCTTTCCCTTCCAAATATTCATTTTCCCTCGGAGTGAATTGGAGCACCGCTGGAAACAACATTCAATCAAACCATTGAACGGACAAAGGTTTTAGACCTCGACTGTGGAAAAGTTCAAGTCAGTCAAGCATGAAAACGGATGGCGTACGTCGCGAATGAATCGGCTCCGGAAAACGTAAAATGGTGAAATCGTGAACTCCGCTAAAAATAAAATTACTCTGGAAAACGCAAATAGTGAAAACGCAAATAGTGAAAACGCAAATAGTGAAAACGCGAGCTACCCGAACCTCCAATACCGAATACCCAGTGATTCTGTTCATGGGTTCAGTAAATTGAAAGCATTATTGAGTGGATTGTGATAGCATCAAAGATTGTTGGAGACCCAGGTAATTCTCTGTTAAGTGCCGTCCGTTCTTCCTTAGAAATAGTATTCACATAATTGGAGAACCCGCAATTATTTCATTTAACAAAAGCTTATATAGCGCGCAAACATTTTTGGTCCTTCAAGCCGGATATGTTAGGAATTGATAAGATTGTAACGCATCTCAAAACGCATTTTTTCCGCTATCTAAACACGCATACCGCTAACCTCGGTACAACGCAACGTGATATCTAACAGTTTTGTAGTTTGAGTTAATTTATTTTGAAAATGGTGGAAAAAGAAGGCGAACAGCCTTTTGACATTAATGACGATAGGAAATTTCAAATTTTTAATAAAAAATTAAATACTATGTTCACCTCTTTGAATTCCATCCACGATACAATTAGCAATCTGAATTCCGAAGAGTCAATTGATCAATTTCTTTCGGATTGCTTTTGTATAGATCTACTCAGGAAAGAGTTTATGGATACGCTAGAGGCACGAAATGAGTACGAAACAGGGATATCTAACGCCTCTTTGCCTAGTTTTTCCCACATCGCGTCATTTGATAGGCTGTATACGCGTATTAAAAATAAACAGCATCAACTCCAGAATAAGAACGGTGGCGAGGGAATTAAATTCAAACCTCCGCAACTAAATCGCAGATTGCCGAAGTTAGAACTTGTTCCATTCAATGGCGAGCAAGAATTTTGGCCATTATTATATGAGATCTTCCACACTACTATTCATGAAAGTGAACAACTCACTGACGGAGGGAAGATTCAATATTTAATGGGTCAGTTATCAAGTAAAGCGCGAACTAGTGTTGGAGTTTTACCTACCGCTGAAAATTATCCAATAATTTGGAATGGCCTGGTGGAAAAGTATAATGATAAACGCGTCCAGGCAACGATCTACATTAACAAGTTATTGAATTTGCCCGCCGTCAGTGAAGTGAATGCAATAAGTTTAATCTTTCGTTAATAACTTTGCGTCGCTAGTATCTGCTTTAAAGCAACTCAAAATTCCGTTGGAAGATTTTATCTTTGTCCACATGGGATCCCTCAAAATAGGTACGGAAACATTAAAGGATTTTGAGAAATCCCTTGAAAATACGTACGAACTACCAACCACCGATGAGTTTGTCTCATTTCTGTGTAGTCAAGCTCGAGTTTTACAGCGTGCTAGCAAGACAGGTCCCAGTTCCACTGCTCGGCCAAAACGCGGCAAATGTCCAGCAAAATAATGCGAAAACCTTTGTAGTTCAGGAGATGGAATCGGGTCTGAGCAAATGTGTTTTTTGCTCAAGGACTGATCATTCGCACTTATATTTATGTCCGGATTTTTAACGATTAGTTCCAACAAAACGATACGAATTTATTAGAAAAAATAAATATTGCTTCAATTGTTTGTCAAGCTTACATCTTGTTCGACAGTGCAAATCGAAAAAAAAGATACAAAACTTGTTCCGCACAGCATCATTCACTTCTACACTTCAGTGAAAACATACCGCCAGCAGAACTGCAAACTGCATCAAACAAAGTGGAAGTCAAACGCAGCAAACCACCAGTGGTATTATGTCTAACCCCGCATCCACTGAATCGAAAGCATCTTCTTCTATGCAGCCCCCCGTTCATAAGTGTCTCGTGATGCATTACACTGAGCGAGATAAAATGCCATCTCCCTCGAATACTGGGAACGTACTACCAGGAACAGCGCAATGTAATTTAGTAGGTAGACATAGTAATATTGGTGTATTACGCGCCTTACCCGACTCCGCATCTCAGCGCGATTTAATAACTTCTGAATGTTGTAAACGATTAAATCTCCCGCTTTTTCCTCCGAAAAATAAATACTTTTCGGGAATAGGCGAAATTAAAAACGCCATTGAAGGCGAAATGTGTCTTACAATTCGGTCGCGCATAGATGGCTCGATTCGTTTAACTATCTAACCTATAGTAGTCGAACGCATTACGAATGAATTGCCCACCGCAAAGGTTGATTTAAGAACATTCGAATATTTAGATGGCATTGTATTAGCCGATGCTAGCTACACTACGCCGGGTCCCATTGATATGATTTTAGGTGTGAATATTTTCGCACGAATAATTCGTTCCAAACGTATCTCACGCGATGAGAAGGAACCTATTGCAATAGAAACATCGCTAGGTTACATAATACTAGAGATTATACCGTGTAAATCTGTTCCTCTTTGCAACTTTGTTTACACGTTTAAAATAACAGAGGATTTCGAGACGCGTATGTCATAGTTTTTGGAAATTGAAGATATATCTTCCTCCACTGCGGCCAAGCTCACGCCTGAGGAGCAACTATGCGAGCAATTATATTGCGATACTACGCATCGAGACCCATCCGGGCGCTTTGTAGTCTCATTACCTTTCAAAGATGACCCGAAAGAATTAGGAGACTCGATGAAACGAGCTGAACAACAATTCTTATCATTGGAGCGTAGGTTACGAGCTAAACCAGATATAAGGGAACAGTACGACTCGGCGATCTTCGAGTACTTGCAAAAGAGTTACTTAAAACCTATAGGTATTGCTTCAGACTTAGCCTCAGAACATCAATATGTTATTCCGCACCACGCTGTAGTTTGCATAGACAAGTCCAGTACTAAGTTGCGTATAGTACTAAACGCTAGTATGCCTTCCACATTGGGTAAATCGTTAAATGACTTGTTGTTTACCTGTACCAATTTGCAAAATAATTTGTTTAGCATATTATTAACTTTCCGCTTGTTTCCAATCGCAATTAGTGCGGATATTCGACAGATGTATCTGCGCATATTTGTAGAAGAAAAAGATCAGCATTTTCAGCGTCTCTTGTATAGATTTGATGATAGATCACCTATTCAGATGGTCGAGATGACTTGTGTCCCATTCGGGTTATGCTGCAGTCTATTCCTAGCAATTAGAACGATTCGGCAATCAGCACAAGAGGAGAGAGAAAAGTTCCCCGAGGCTGCCGCTGCTGCCGAGAAAGATATTTATATGGACGACTTGGCCACCAGTTAAAATTTGTCCATTACCAACGCAATAATATACAGTCCACTATTTATATGTCGTAAGTAATTATAGATAGATAGTCATTCTAGTAGTTATAGTTCATAATTATAATTTCCATATCAATTGAATTTAAGTTACGGTCGAAGGACCACGGATGTTGCGCAAAGTAGAATTTATACAGTATTTGAAAGGACTCTTAGTCCTGTCAAGCCGGGGAGGATGTTTAAGCTGTAATAATGATCTCCATTTATTACCTTTCCCTTCCAAATATCCATTCATTACCTTTCCCTTCCAAATATCCATTCATTACCTTTCCCTTCCAAATATTCATTTTCCCTCGGAGTGAATTGGAGCACCGCTGGAAACAACATCCAATCAAACCATTGAACGGACGGAAGGTTTTAGACCTCGACTGTGGAAAAGTTCAAGTCAGTCAAGCATGAAAACGCATGGCGTGCGTCGTGAATGAATCGGCTCCGGAAACCGTAAAATGGTGTAATCGTGAACTCGGCTAAAAATAAAATTACTCCGGAAAACGCAAATAGTGAAAACGCAAATAGTGAAAACGCAAATAGTGAAAATCGAACTACCCAAACCTCCAATAACGAATACCCAGTGATTCTGTACATGTGTTCAGTAAATTTAAAGCATTATTGAGTGGATTGTGATAGCATCAAAGATTGTTGGAGACCCAGGTAATTCTCTGTTAAGTGCCGTCCGTTCTTCCTTAGAAATAGTATTCACATAATTGGAGAACCCGCAATTATTTCATTTAACAAAAGCTTAGATAGTGCGCAAACATTGAGTCTTACCTTCATGAGTTTCTCTAGCACTTTCTCAGCAGTGTCTAGCATGCATAACCGGTTGTATGCAGACGACGATCCGGGAGTTCCTTTCCCGTTGTTTATCAGTACGAGTCTCACCACTTTCATTGTACCGGAAAACTCCCGTCAGTGTTGAATGTGCTGAGCAGCAAGTCAGGACAATGGTGCTGGACAAGCTGCAGCACCTCAGCTAGAGCACCATCTAGACCAGGAACCTTCCTCGCTTTGAAAGAAAGGACTACCTCTTCCAGTTCTAGCTGTGAGAAGAGAACACTAAATCGCTGTTTCACTGTAGACTGTTTCAACACGGACTGGATGGGTTGGGAAGAGCGTCCGCATTATCTCGTCCATCTTTTCCACCAAGCTTCCGCATAACTAGCTCGTCGCCAAGACCCCACGGATCTTTCCTCACATTATCCACTAGATATCACTATTAGCGAGCCATGTTATATATTTTTTTTATAATCATTCCATTTACCCTTAATTTTTATTTCACTATCGTATTAATTTTACCTTATAAGTCCATTTATTTACAAAAAAAAAAGTAATAATAATTGCATCTTTCCCACTAACGACACTCCATTTGTTACTTCCCATTAAGACAATCTGATTCGGGATCTTTTTACTGGCAAAACCCAATTACTTCCTTCATACTAACCAACTTTATGCGTTCACGCTTCCTTAATAACAAATGCCTATTAAGAAAGGTTCACAGTTGAAGTTGCCAAATGAATGAATGGGAGATCAACAAAAGGTGGCTCCGGTGGTATCATCGCAGACTCTCGACCGTGGGGTCTGCCGGGATCCTAGTTTCAAGTTCTCCTGAGCGCAGGAAACCACTCTTTTTCGGATATCGGCATAAATAATTATTTCCATGTGTACGACGATTACATACAACCAAACGCTATCATGGTTATGCAAATCGCCATATATGCAAACTGGAAATTGTTGCGTTTGTCGATACGAAAAAGATGTGTGGGTAACGGAGTCGAAGTGTATTAAACTTCGATTACGTTACCTCGATGCAGCAGTGGTAATTTGGGAGGAAACGAGTGGGGGATTGAGCTAGTTAAATTCTTGATTTGGATGGAGAGGCTGGTTTTAGCTTTCAGAAAAAAGGGAGTTCTTTTGCGATTTAGGGGAAAGTTTTAATTTGAATTCGTTAGGAAAGTCTTGATTAAGGATTTGGGGGGTTAGTTTTCAATTCGGGAAGAAAAGTTTTTGATTTTGGGATAAAAGGTTCCTTTTTGCGGTCAATGTTTGGCGGTGACGAAGTAGTGGCAAGCGATAGGGGAAGGTGGGTTTCATGAAAAGATGAGAAAAAGTGTTGCGTGATGAAAAAAATGAAAGGTAATGAAAATTAACGCAAATTTTAGACGAATAGAGTGGAGTGAAGCTAGACGGAGATCAATGGCGAATTCAATACAACCATGAGCCGTATGAAATTTTTGACAAGCCAGAGGTCTCGACGATTACAAGACTGCGGAAGCTGCAATGGGCTGGCCACATGAATCGTATGGATGAACAACGGATACCCAAGAAGGTATTCGTTGGGAGAACTGAAGGCCGGATACCAGCGGCAAACCCGAGGAAACGCTGGTCTGATTCGGTCGACGAAGACAGGTCATCGCTGCTCGGATTTCAAAATTGGAGGACAAGGTCAATGGACCGAGACAGTTGGAGGCGCTATTTGCAGGAAGCGAAGGCCCGAGAGGGGCTGTAGTGCTGAGAAGAAGAAGAGTGGAAAAAGAATAGTGTGATACGATAAACTGGTGATTCTGGTATTGATTGAATTATAGAATATACAGTCAATCATCAGTTGTGTTTGTGCTATAGGAAGCCAAGT
This sequence comes from Odontomyia ornata, assembly GCA_963969285.1. Classification (NCBI taxonomy): domain Eukaryota; kingdom Metazoa; phylum Arthropoda; class Insecta; order Diptera; family Stratiomyidae; genus Odontomyia; species Odontomyia ornata. Next base: position 263,103,760 of record OZ017740.1, on the reverse strand, counting down.
GATTAGTTAGGATAATCTAATTATTCAATTAACTGTGCAAGTTTTGCAGCCAGACAAATGGTTTTTTTCAAGTAAATTTTTTTTATTTAAAAACAAGTACAAGTACAACAAGGCCCTGCACAGGATGGTGAGACTTGGATCTAATTCTTGGAATAAACCAACGCTTTTGGCCCTACCATCATCTTCCTGGTTTCAGCTTTGGCATTTGTGCGGCTCTTGTTCGAGCCATTAGAAAGTCCGTAGTGCTTCATAATGGTGTCGTAGTTGGGCCTTCATGGTGACAATTTGAGCGGAGTTTGTCTTCAAAGACCATGGCTATGCCAGGCATTGTTGCGGTTTGTCTGTTTTCTTTCTTGTGAAAATTTTAACCCTCATCCCATTTAATTAACTTTTCCTTCCTTTTCCTTTTGAGTCAAAAAAAATTTTTTTTAAACTTGTTACCGTCGATTCTCAACTGCTGCTAATAGTTTATAAGTTTTGTTAAAATTTTAATTTAGATTAGTGCTAATAATATTAATGCTATATCTTTTGGGAGAATCAATTTGAATTTTAATTTATGTTGAATCTAGTTATAGTTTATTTGATTTTGATTTAATTAAACTTAAAAACTCTAAATACTAGAGTTTTAAGTTTTGATTAAATTTAATCAAGTTTGAGTTTTGGTGATTGAGTTTAATTTGTGTTATTGATTTTGCATTTTGGTTTAGTTAGTGAATAGTTTTGAGTAGGATTTCTGTAAATTTGGTGGGGTCTAGCTAGATTAGCAATTTCAGGCTAATTTAAACTTTCATCTTAGGAGTTCTCACATTTCAAAATTTGTATATATCTGTCTGTCAGTCCATCTGCTATTTATCAATTCATTTATTTTATTCGATTGTCTTCAACTTAATTTCGAATTTATTTTTATTTCAACGTTTGTTTGTCCGTCTGTGATTTATCAAATTATTTCTTATATTCAAATTGTTGGTGTTGTCTGTCCATTATTTGTTGATTTCGCTGGTTTTGTCGGTGTATCCGCACGTTAATTTTTATTTAATTTATTGAGTTTTCTTTTTATTATTTAGTATTCATTATATTTATTTTAAAATATGACACCGCATAACGCCACTTACTCTACCTACTCCAATTCCGACAGCTGCGACGACAAATTATACTCATTCCCGCCAATGCACAAGTGGAGAGTCAATTTTGATGGTCCCTCTGCTAGTCTAGATGTACGTAGAAACTCTTCCATAAGAAACTCGATCGTATGTTGTTTTTGGGGGCAATAGAGGAAAGTCAAAGCTCGCGGAGCTCTCCCGGAGCCTTTGTCAGAAAACCCGGCAAGGTACGTTTATGTCTTGACGCTAGATGCCTCTACGAGGTGACCGTCAAGGATACCTACACGTTGTCGCTGATTGAAGGTCTATTGGTACGGTTGCAGAGCACCAGGTTCATTACTAGTTTGGACATGAAGGATGCCATTTTGCAAATACCGTTGGATGAGGCAGGTAAGGGGAAAACGGCCTTTGCTATCCCTGGCAGGGCCTTGTACTATTTCAAGCTCATGCCATTTGGTTTATGTAATGCTTTTCAAACGATTTGTCGGTTGGTCCATAAAGTCACACCAAATGAGCTGCAGGACAAGGCATTTGTTTACCTAGATGACCTGCTTATGACGAGTTCAACATTTGATGAACACCTAGCGCTCCTGAGTACTGTTGCAAAAACTTTTCAGGGACTCCAACTTGACCATCAATGTTGAAAAAAGCAAGTTCGTCAAGATACAAATCAAATATCTTGGCTTTGTAATAAGTGATGGAATCCTGCGCACCGATCTGGAGAACGTTTCTGGTATAGTTTCTTATCCTGAACACCAAACGGTCAAAGACGTGAGACAATTAATGGGCATGGCAGGATGGTACAGGCGTTTTATTCCAAACATTGCCTCGATTACAGCCCCTGCAGCGGGTTCGCTAAAGAGCAAACTTGCCTTCAAGTGCTCTGTTTCTGCCAATAGTGCCTTCAATAAAGTGAAGCAATTGTTGATTTCTATTCCAATGCTGGCCAACCCTGACTTTATGAAGCATTTCTATATCCAGTGTGACGCAAGTACAGTGGGAAGGCACCGCTACCACCTGCATGCCTCATTTTTATTTGTGGGCCGTGACCATCCTCCGTAAGGACAAATTGACTTGAGTATCGTGCTCAGTTAATGAGTTATTTGTCGTCGCTTTTCTGTTCCTAACCCGTTTCGGTAGGTTACTTCGGCCATTGGCACCTTTAACATAGGCGGGTTCTGCTTTTGACTCTGGGCACCTTAGAATTTATGAGTACGACAATAGTTTGTAGTGGGCTCTTGAGCTGTTGGAAAGAACCCACCTCACGACACCGCAATGCTAGCTTGCCAGCGCATTCACGCGTCCCCAGGCAAAGTCAATCTAGCTGAGCACTGATCTTTTGCTTGCTGAAGCAGCAGGCCATCGCTGCAGTCCTTAACGGACAATTCAATATCATGTAAACACAACAAGAGTCTTCGGTGACGTGCGTGCGTATTCGACAATTGCAAGTAGGATATTCTTCGAGTGAGTCTAGAGGCCTCTACGTCATGTCTGGAACTTCAACAGTTTTATACTGATGTTGTTAAACAGTACAAATTTGAATTTAGTAACCAATTTCCGTGAAATAGGCCTGGAATATATAAATACCTTAATATGTGCCCTGAATATATAAATACTATGTACATATACAAACATATATATATATATATATATATATATATATATATATATATATATGTATTTATATATATATATATATATATATATATATATATATATATATATATATATATGTATTTATATATATATATATATATATATATATATATATATATATATATATATATATATATATATATATATATATGTTTGCATGTATCTTTATTTGTTTTCTTTTAATCCTATGGCTGTAAGTGGCGAGGTCTACAACGCCTATCAAAAACAGAGAACAGAAAAATTGGGGAACTCTTTCTTTTTCAGCAGCCCCAAGTTTCTCATGGGGAAATGGAAACGGATGGTGGTCTGCCAAAAAGAGAGTGTTCCTGATCGATTTTAGAATTTATCCAAACCCAAGTATATTACAAACCCATCTCTAAGCTACGTTAATTGACTCGATGAGGAAAATGAAAACACCACCACACTACTCTTGTACACGATCAAGGTATCGACACGTGAAAGCATACGGAACTTCAGAATTACAACGCACGCGAATAAAACATAAATGTCAACAATGCCTATCACGTATAAAAAGATGTGTAAAGTCCTTCAACAACATGAAGGCAAGGGAGTCTTCTATTTTCTCGCGGCCCAGGCAGATAGGCGAGACTCATCTGGCTTACAGCTCCTATCAAGCAAATAGAAGGTCCATACAGGTTTTATAACCGGTTTCCCAGTGTTCTCCGGCCTTCAGTTATCTCAACGAATACCTTTTTGTGTATCCGTTGTTCATCCATACGATTCATGTTTCCAGCCCATTGAAGCTTCTACAGTCTTACAATTGTTGACACCTCCGGCTCATGAAAAATTTCATACAGCTCAAGGTTGTTTCGAATCTGCTATTGGTCTCCATCTAGCTTCGCTCCGATTATTCACCCCAGGAGCCGCCTTTCAAAGGCATTCAGTATATTTGCGGATGCTTGAGTTAGGGTCCATGATTGACACCCATAGCAAAACACAGATCTTACCAAAAATTTTTCTACTTGGAGCTTTGCTTTGCTGTATATGTAGCTAGTTTTCAAGATCATCAAAACTGAACAAAATATTTTATTTGCGAGCTGTATTTTTCGGTATGCTTCGTCTCTACATTACTGGTTTCATTTTTTGGCGCTTAAATATACATTTTTGCTCACATTTTTGATATTGTACTCGCCAAGTTTGATATTTTAGGTATTTGAGGTATATTTCTTTGACTGCGTCATGAGCTTTGTTTTATCCTCATGGAATTGGAGCCCTACTAGTGTTGCTTTGCTGTCGAGTATTTCCGCATTGGCTACTACTTGGCTCTCGACATGTTTGTAATGTACCTCGTGTATCGATAGGCAGCTTTCTTATGACGTACTCCAGTCCCATCTCCCTGCTTAAGTCCGATATTTATGTCAAAGGCATCGGTAAGTTGGTTCTTGATTTGTGTCGCTGTCATTGTCATTTTGGTAAGACAAACTAATTTGGCTGGGATATACAAAGCAAAGCATTATTTGGTACAGTATTTAATGATCAATACTGTCGGATACTTACTTAAAGTCAACGAAAATTTAGTCCATGTCTAAGTTGAACTCCCAGTATTTTTCAAGTACCTGCTAGACTGTAAACAATTAGTCTTTTGCAAATCTACCTACTCTAAAACCATCTTGATACTCCCCAATAATACTGTTGGCGTGTGATCCGATTTTATTTTTCAAGATCTTTGAAAATCTTTTGTACGCTACACAAAGCAGTGATATGCCTCTTGAGATTTCACACGGTAGGTTGTCAACCTTTTTGTGGATAGAGAATATAATTGATTTGCTCCATTCTTTCAGCATACCTTCTTGTCGCCAAATATGCTGGATAACTTTGTGAATAGCTTTATGAACACTTCTACCACCATATTTGATGAGCTCCACTAGCATCTGATCGATGCCCGACACTTTATTATTCTTTTGAGCTCTGATCTTCAAACCTCATCCAGAGTTGGTGAGGCAAATGGAAGTTCTCTCTAGTGGAGCAGTAAGGAGGTTCTTGAGATATGATGCCCATCTTTCCTTAATCAGATTTTCATCAGCGATGATATTACCGATGTCTTCACGACGGAGTGTGGTTTTGGGCTGATAACCATGTTTCAGGCTTTTCACTGCTTTGTATGCTAGACTTACATCTATAGTATATTGGTTGTCACAGAATTCTCTTTTCTTAATCCTAATTATCCTATTCGCTACTCTTCTGATATTTTCATCGACGAAGAGAGGTCCTGGTTTTCCTACCTACGTAATCTTTGCACTCCTGATTCTTTTTGTCTAACCCATTATGGCACTCATCATCGTGCCAATCATTTATTTTATGCCGGGCTTAATGTCTGATTGTCTGTTCTGCCATGGTCCTAATAGCCGCTTTCACTTCCATGTAGAGCTCATTGCTTGTCTTGAACGATGCTTCTGCTAGGATGGGCTGATTGTCGAGGGTCTCCGTGAATGATTTGGCCACAGATGCCGTTTGGAGCCTTTTGATGTCAAAGTTTTGTGGCGAGCTGGTTTTTGCCAAACACGCCTTTGATGTACGCCATCGATAGCTTAACTTGATCAAGTAATGATCTGAGTTACAATTGGCTCTTCGGTATGTTCTGAATTCAAGTATGGTCGATCTGGTTTTGTGTGATGCCGTCCGGTGATACCCAGGTCATTTTGACTGTATCGATAAAGAGAACAAGGCGAACGCATGCCTAGATTTCTTCTACATGCAAAACCAATTAGGCACTCGTCGTTGTCATTTATTTTATCGTGGAGGCTATTCTTCCAGTCGTTCTCTCTCATTGCCAATCTTGGCGTTGAAATCATTGGGAATTATTTTGGTGTCGTTTGTAGGAAATAAGTCAATTAGTCTTTCCGGGTGATTGTAAAACGTTTCCTTCATTTGTTCGTCCTTTTCTTTGGTCGGGATATGAACATTTATCAGCCAGAATTCGAAGAATTTCTCTTTCATTCGGATCGCACACGTCCATGCTTTTATTGCCTTGAAATCAATAACCGTGCGATTTGAGCTCCATATTCACCATGAAAGCCACTACGAACTTTCGTTTTCCAGTCGGCTTCCCACTTTTGAATATTGTTTGCGATCTCGTGTCCTGAATATTGTTTCCAGTCCGGTTCGTTTCCTGGATTGCTAGCATTTTTTTTTTTTTTTTTAATTACCTCCATTCCCTACCACTCTCTCCATCACTCTTTCTTCGTCGCACAACGCTCGTGCGATCTGCATTCACATTACGTCGCTTGGTCCTTTGTGCCACCCAGACAATGTTTAACACATCGGTATAAGGGGGCACACAATATAATGTGATCTAGTCCTTTTCGTGAACATCTAGTCCAAAAAATCATGATCAGCTCTCAGAGATAAAAAAAATTCAATATCATACGACGCATCCAAAAAAGAAACTCTGAGTAACTGTCACTTCAGTATCTCGCCGATAGGGTCAAAAAGAACGCCCTAAGATACTGGGCTCATGAAAGCAGAATTACAGGTCCACGCATTAATCAGTGCTCATTAAATGCTCCCTTAGTCTTTTCTTAAATACCAAAAGTGAGTTTGCTTCCTTAAAAATTTCTGGTAGATTGTTATATATACGCGGAGCATCATTCGTTGCATCGTTCTTTAGTCGATCCGTTGTGGCAAAAGGTATTACGAATTGATTTGCATTCCTCGCATTATATGGGTTGATCTGTGATACCTTAATTAATGGCGCTCGTTCCGATCCGTTAGTTTTTAAATTTCTGTACATAAACTTCGCTTTCTCCATAATAATAATTTGACTAAAGGTTAATGATTTTGCCAATTGGTAAACCAAACTAGTTTGAGTAAGCATTGACAGCTTCAGAATGTTTTTATACGCTTTGATCAGCAGCCTGGATATACTGTTTAATTGTTGCTTCACTGATTGACTCCAAATAAGTACTCCATAATGCAATTTCGCCAGGACAAACGCATTTAGAACAAGTTTCTTGATGTGCATTGGAAAATCCTCATATCTTCTTAACAATCCTATTATTGGGGCAAATTGCCTTCTTAAGCTATTTATGTGTGGTAACCAGGTCATACGATGGTCTATGATAAGGCCAAGATATTTCATTTCTAGCACTCTTTGCAATTTTCCGCCGTTAATATTTAGTTCGACATCTATGTCTCCTTTGTTCTTTTGCTTAAAAACAATATATTTTGTCTTTGATGTGTTCAATACTAGTTTGTTTCCAATTAACCACTGATGGAATTTTCCTAGATCGTCGTTGATAGTGTGTGGCAGTTTTGTCTCGTCCTGAATAAAATAGAACTGTGTCATCAGCATATAATGTGTGATATCCCGTCAGCCCACATGTATTTAGATTATTTGTGTATAGCAGGAACAAAGTTGGGCCCAGTATTGAGCCTTGGGGAACTCCTGTTTCCGTAGGTGCATGGTCGCTCAGGACATTGTTGATTAAAGTTCTCTGCGATCTTCCCTCGAAGTAACTCTTAAACAACTGCTTAGGACTACCCTGAATACCATACGATTCAAGTTTACGAAGCAAGAGATCATGATCAACTGTATCAAATGCTTTTTTCAAATCCACAAAAATTCCGATGACATAATCACCTCTGTCAAGTCCTAGATTGATGAAACGTGTGACAGAATGTAGGGCATCCAAAGTACTCTTGTTCTTCTGAAAACCAAACTGATGTTGGCTTATGATAGAGTTTTCAACTAAGAATGATGTTAATCGATTGTTTAGTATTTTTTCAAATATCTTACTAAATCCCGTCAGCAGCGCAATCGGGCGATAGTCATTCGAGTCAAGATGATCACCACCCTTAAATATATTTTTTGCAAGTTTTTCTTCTTCCAGAAAAGTTCCATTCCTAATATGCACGTTTATAAAATTTGCTATAATCTGGGCTATGTCCTCCTTTATTATACTAATCTCATTCATCGTGATGCTATCAATGCCTGGCGCCGTATTCTTTTTCAATTCATTGATTACATTTAAGACTTCCCTTTTATTTGTTTGATGAATGTGAAAGATGAAATTTATTGCGATATTTGTATTATTTACATTGCCTGCTGAACTGGCAACGGTTTCTTTAGTGATTCTTCCAGCAATTGTTGAAAAAAAGTTATTCAATGAGTTCGCCGCGTCACGTGGACACGATGTGTTAGAGGGCCCATCAGGATTCAGTTGAAAGTTTTGTGATATACCCTGGGTTGAAGAGTTATCCTTTACCTCATTTATTATTTTCCATATTTTGCGGGAGTTGTCAGCCGCTGTTTGCATTCTTCTTGAGAAATATAAGAATTTAGCCTCGTTCACCAGTCGTTTCGATTCTTTTTTCGCTTGTATATACACAAACTTGAAAGCCCGGTTTCCACTGTTCTTCCTGTAGCCCATGTATGCCTTCCTTTTTTTAATACTTGCATCAATTACTTTTTTCGTTATCCAAGTCCTTTGTCGACACCTGATTTTTTTCTCAATTGTAGAACTTTGCTTAGCAGATATGATGATATTTTTGAGTTCAATAATACTATTTGGTTTCCGCTTTTCCAGTAACTCTCGTATGTTTGATTTAAAGAGCTCCTTGTCTAGAAATCTGAACGTTTTGTAGGTCGGCTTCTGTTTGTTCAGGGTTTGGTCTTGAATAGCAATTTTTAACACACGATGATCCAGTTCCAGCCAGTCCTCAAATATGGATGTCATGCTTTCAGCGACTTTTAAATCATTGGTTACTATATGATCCAGACAGGTATTTGACACTGGGCGAGTAATTTGGTTGTTGTTTATGATTACCGTTCCATTCGTTTCTAGCGTATCTTTATAAATCCGTATTTCTGGTGATTCCGTTAGCACATCAATGTTTGTGTCCGCTACTGTGATTAAATTTTTTTCAGTTGAGAATAATGTATCTAGTACTGTGCAAAAATCTTGCGCATTCATACGATTGGTATTGTAGTACGTCCCTACTTTTATTTTTTTACCTGCATGGCGTACTTCAATTATAATAACGTTATACTTATCAGGCGTCACTCTCTTGGTAATGAAATTGACTGTATTTTTTACGTACATTGCTGTACCTCCACCTCTTCCAGGTCTGCAGGAGAATACCGCATTATATCCTTCAATATTGTAAAACCGTGCTTCTTCTGGGTAAATCCAGATTTCATTTAGAATAATCAAATCTATGTCAGGATTTTGCTGCAGGTAAATCTGAATATCACTTCGCTTATGTCTTAAGCTTCTTATATTAGCATACATAAGTGTTAAATTTGTTCCACTTGATTGATTAGAAAGATTAGCAATCATCGAAGTTGTAGTCGGTGCTCCTCCTGGCGATCAATATTCTGCGTTGAAGCTCCAGACACTCTACAGAGTTAGCTATCACTCTACAGAGTTAGCTCTGTGAGAATGATCAGCATTGTTATTGTTACCAATACAGTTCGAGCACTTCTCAATCGTGCTTTTGCAGTCCTTTGGGTCATGCTTTCCTCCACATTTTACACATATTTGCTCCCCTTCACATTTTGATGTTTTGTGGTTGTATTTTTGACACTTATAACACCTCGTTACGTTGAAGTCCTCCTTCACAAAATACGATCCATAATCTATATTAATGTATCTATTTGCAAGCCTCTTATACATGCTCCCGTTTACCTGGATGATGTGCAACCACCTTCCATTTCTCGTTCGCCTAGCATGTACAAGTTCCATAGAATCACGCTCCTCTATATTGGGATTTAATGCCTGGATCTCATTTCTTAATTCATTATTTGCGTATTGTTTTTCTAGTCCATTGATGACAAGTCTATGCTGTCGCAATCTGGTCTCAGCAACATCACACTCCTCTTTCATTGCATCCATTGCTATATTAAGAAGCGAAGTAGTATTTTCATTTGTCTATGTTTTGATAATCGCCCCACCATTACGAATAGGCCTCATTAGCTGTAGAGGAATTTTACATTTTGATGGCCTGATCCTCGACTTAAAAGCCATCAGTGTTTTTTCTGATGAAGAGTGATTTCTAGGCTTAATTATAATCCCTTTTTGCGATATTGTATTAGATCGATGCACTGATGGAGGAGAAGTAGAATTTTTAATAATATCGGCATATGAGGGCTTGCTCGCAGACGTAGATTTATCTATTAATAAGGTGACATTTGAGCTCATCTCTTCGACTTGGCTTTGCAAATTTTTCATTTGCTGAAAGAGTTGGTCTTCTTCAGATTTACGGTGCTGAGCTCTACATCCGGCACATATCCAAATCACATCTTCGGTGATGTCCATAATAGCTCGATATCTCTCCTCCGACATTTTGATACACCTCAAATGAAACCACTTGAGGCAGAAGCCATCACACCCCATAGCCGAGTGAATATCCTCCACGGGTTTCCTACACTTCCCACACTTATCTGGTCTAGTAGCCATTATATTTTTAACTTTTTTAATTATTTGCTTTTTATAAAATTTTTTATTATCCTTGATTTATTTAATATAGTAAGTGAAAAAAACGTAGAAATCCGTACTTGCAAAAAAAAAAAAATAATTTAAAATATCAAAATATAAATTTAAAATTAAATTCAAAAATTGTTCAGAATAAATTTAGCTACACGGGAATCTCACTCCTAGACCAAAGCAAGAATTCCCGGTTCCGTTAATTTTCGTTCGCCTAAGTAAAAATTGAATCAATGAAATTGATGACTTGAAAGATCGCTACTTATCTCGAAAACTTGATAGAGCGATACTAGTAACCACTTCACTTATTTCACACAGCTGATTATAATTTATGACAGATTTATAACTTCACTATAGCCAAGAAATTCAAAGAGCTGAAACTGACACTTCTTTGTTTTGACACTTTCAAATTTGTTTCGGCTAGCCTGTTGAAAATATCCTTGAACGCACCAGGGTGAGTGATCTGACCTTCCAAGATCTAATGCAATAGTCCTTTTTCCGTTTGCAAGATCGTTGCCGTGAGTCCAATCCATTCCGAGGCTCTTTTACAGGTTTCGGAACATTGTAGGCTTTTACAGGTACGGGGAGTCAAGCCGTCGCCCAATCTTTATTCGAGCGGAATGGTTATTACTTTGATTCCGTTACCAGGTACGGAAAACTCGCCTGCACTCTTAAATCCCCACAAAGGAGATGTAAGTAGGATTTAGTAACAGAACTGTAGATGTATTTACAGTTATTAGCATTTTTCGGCACTTTATGTCCCATTATTGAGGAACCAGTAAACCCAATGTGTAACCCCAAGAACATTTACTACCATTAATCATGGGGTTCAGGATGAGGAATCATGGAAGCTGGAGTTGGGCAAACAAGGGGCTCCCTCCTCCTTTTTCAAACAGGGTTGGAACCGTCTACGGCAAAGTTTTGTTATAGATGCAGCTAAAGTTTTTCTGAAGTTTATTCGCGTCGCTCTGCCTACCCAATTTGTTAAAATTTTGTCGACTTTTGACATATTTTGACACTGACCTTACCAGGGACTTTTAAAATTTAGAATAAATTTCTTCTATGCACAATTGGCATCCTCAAAAGAGCAATGTTGTTCTTTTCTTCGGGATAGGGAAACAAGGCAAAGATGGAAATAGTTCGTCAACACCTACGAAAATGCTTGGGCATTTGGTTCTTATTTGCTGATCACACCAAAATGCCTTTGAAAAAATCGAGAACAATCAGAAAGCTTATCAAAAGAGTAGGGCTCTTTCCATTAAAATATTGTACCTACCTGAATGCTTTAGTTAACACAATGGAAAATGTATGCCTGAGCTAACTTTCGGCGGAGCCAGTTGAAGTGAATTATGTGTAGGCTGCCGCTAAATATGCCTCTGCCTTTATCTTCGGACTTCATCACATTTACATACATACTAATATATATTTAGGACAGGAAAAACAAATAAAAATTTGGCTAATCGTTCGTCATGGAATATAGAGGTCAAAACAGTACCCGTGTATATACAGCGGACCTAATGCAAGATTTCCATTTTAGAGAAGTGTAAAATGAAACAATTGAAGCTTAATGAACAATGACGAAACTATGAACCGCTCCTACCATTTTGCATTTCAATTATTTTTTTTAATAATATAAATTTAATCAATAAGAAATTGTACCTAAAAGCAAAATATTTTGCATTTACATAGAAACAGACGAAGATTTCATTCAAATTTTGAAAGCGTGATAAATTTAATTAGCCCATATAACTCCGTAATTTGCCATAATAAGCAAACGAAACAATTTCAAAAGTTCTCAAAGCCTTTAAATTGTGACATTCATCAACGGAAATCTATTCAAAGGTCTGATTTAATTCCTCTCAATGAAGTGCCTTTACAAACAGAATTCACCTAATGGCCCACATAAAGTTCCATCAATTTCCCTATAGCTCCCCTAGCCCTTTACGCCCACGCCTTTGAAAAATGTCTAATTAACCCCCGCTCTTCTCCCTGGACAATCTCTAATCAATTTCGTTAAACGCAAAATTTATAATGAATCATTAAATATCTCGAATACAAAGAGTAAGCAGGAAGCGCAGGATAACAAATTAGCCAACCAGCAGCGAACAAACCAACTTGGCATAGACAGACGACACAAAGATTATGAAGATGAATGACTGAATTGTGAACAGATGTTGCTTGGTTGAGTTTCGCAGAAAACTTCACCCTGACAAATCATCCTCAGAAGATAATGCCGTGAAAAACGGATTAAAACATTCCACGCTGTCATACTGTCGCACCATCTAGCTCCTCCATTTTACTTGCGTCCGCGCCCATTTCGCGTACTTTCTATTTCGAAATTGAGTACACAACATTAGTCGAAGATATTTTTGTGACGAAAATCCTCGAAACACGATGAGGAGCTTAAAACAGCAGATGAAAAGATGAATCGGCTGAAGAGACTGACTGTGAGTAAAAATGATAAGATATTGCTTTTTACAAATGAATATAAGGACAAGACGTTGTTGCTCAAGGACTATTAGGGGAGTCTCAGAGTGAAATGCAAAAGAAAAGTCATTAATCAAATGGATCGAAAAATGCTCCATGTTGGCTCATTTTAAATGTATTAATGATGAATGAATAATGAGGAAATATCGAAGAAGTTGGTATCTGTAATTAGTATTTACTTTATTTAATGATGTGTTTTGGATCAGGCAGCTGAGCGGCAACGGAAAGATAATGGCAATACAACCATTATAGGACGTTGCTTCCACTCTATGAATTATGGTTGCATATCAGGGATATGCAGCTGATGCTCAAAGATTGATATTTGCACAAAACATAATTTAATTTAACGTTTTATTCGAAGCCGTAGGTAAACAGTCAGCTGATTTTGAAACGAAGAAAGACTTATGCTTGAACCGAGTTGCATAAAAGTAAAATTTCAATATTTTGATTCAAAGAAAAATTATTCTAAGAACAATCCATTCGAACTATTGATTTTACTACCGGTTTAAAGTTAAGCCAGCGTCAAAATCATTATATTACGCAAATACACAATTAATTAAAACCAAGTTATCCTATTTCTCCAATCAGTACTTAATTGTATCATCAACTAATGCAAATATTTTCATTTAGTGCATGACTATGTATGTCAATGTATACTTTACCAACACTAAGATTGTTTTATACTATATAAGGTATTTGTTTGAAAACATTCACATATCGTATCAGCATGGACAATTGAGGTCTTGGGAATCTTCACATTTGCATATCTGCATGCACAGAATAATACTAAATTCCTAGTAGCATAATTCCAATGCATATCGTTTATTTCTTCGAAAACTAAATTGATCCTACAGGACATCCATTCCAATTACTATAACTAAATTTCAATTCTGCGGCTGAACTACAGCAAGGAATGTATATTTGATAAACTTTCCTAATACATGCTTACATTTGCATAATTGGCAAATTTCTCGTTACCAGGATATTGACAAGGAAGCGTCGGGGCTGAAACTAGCCAAGTCTGGACACATTACGTATCGTTCCACCCTCAGAGATTATAGTTTTCTCTTGCGTATTACAAAATAAACATTTGTTGTTTTAGAAGGACAAGCAAGACTTTGTCTAAGCCCCTTCTTATACGAAGAGCTGCTGGCTTGTATTTACCTGAGATAAGACATATAGGGGTAGTTGTGCAACCCTTTTCAGATAGTATAAATTCGAATAAGCTATTGCGATTGTTACTAGCTCCAGATGGACAAGAAAAGCAACTTGAAGGAGTGTACTGACCAAAAATACAAGGATAGAATTGGCGTGACTGAAAACGATTGAGGCCGAATCAGTACAATGACTGGAACATGATTCCGAAGGTATATCCGGATTGTGTTTGGGAATACATTAGAATAACTGGTCGGACAAATAGAAGCGAGTTATTCATAAGACATAAAAGACTATAGTTTTGATGTCATCATAAATCTTGAGCGCTTTTTTTGACATTTTTGCTGCAAAAACAGCGAGTTAAACAATATCACATCAACAACAATCCATTAAACATGGGGTGAAATGGAAATGGTGAACAAGAAAATTGAAATTAAAATCGATCATCATCATAGAGAATATAAAATTAATCACTAACTTGATCAAGTTCTTGAAACAATTATTTGAATAAAATTGAACACGTCACGTAAGTTTAATGTTTGTAAATCATATTTTCACATTTTTAGGTCTTTTTAAAAAAATTTTTACAAAGACCTACTAGTTTCGCGACCTGTCTGTCCGTCTGTCCGTCCGTCCGTCTGTCCGTGCGTCACAGCTGATTTCCTCAGAAACTATAGAAGCTAGAATGCTCAAACTTTGTGAAAAGGTCAGAAATGATGGTCTCTCAAAAGTTAAGACCTTGACAAAAATTTAAAATTTTTTTAAGGGGGGTCCCCCCTAATAACGAATTGGCCCTTAAACATTTTTTTTTTTAATCAAAGGTAGTCGAGTGGTGTATCAAATGAAAGGTCTTAATTAGAACTTTTAGAATCTGAAATAAAAAAATCATTTAATGAATTAGGGGGTGCAGGGGAAGGCAAAACGTACCGAAAATTTGTGTCCCCCCCTCGCGATTGGACACCTTCCAACCGAAAAATCTGAAAATTATCACGAACGTTGGCCTGTATGAGTACAAGGGCAACAAATACCTCAGAAATCGAAATTCGCTCAACTTTATTAACAATAGTATGATTTGCAGATTTTACAGATTTGCCCATGAAATCAAAATGGCACCTTTAAACTTTTTGAAATTTTGCAATTATATAGATTCATTTGAGTTTTATATGTTCACAAAATTTAATTGAGATCGAATCATAATCAAAGGAGTTATAGCCATTTCAATTATATGGAATTACAACAACAATAACACGTGTTTATGGTTGATGTAGGGTTTTCCAATAAGAGGTGTTATTTTAATATTAAAAGAAAAATGCCATTTTTTAATACGAATGATCGGTTGTTTATTTCATTATAAAGAATAAGGTATGCCTTTAATAACGAAGAATAACATCAGGCAAATAACCACCACGACACGCTTACAGGACCATATCCATTAACTTGAACATGTTCAATCGGCCGAGCATTCATAAAAATCATTTAAGCTAGATTAAAATGGCGGCTGCACTGTGCTTATGAACGAAACTGTGAATCTTTTGTATAAATTTGAACGATTTCATATCCAAGTATTGAATGAATAATTCAAGCTATCGATTCACGCCATTAGAAAACTTGTTTCTAACCCTAGGATGTATACAAAGACCTTCTGGTAGGAGCACTCTCCTGCTTACTCAACTTGTTATGCTTATTCTGGAAACCTCAAAATTTTGTCGCAATTTTCGGCACCTGTAAAGATTTTTAGCTAAAATTTGACCAAAACTACATCGTTTTTTTGTGGTTGGGAGGTGCATGCCATTTACGCACAGAGTGAAGGACTGCCATGTTTGCTAGCGACTGGATTACCCATTAAACACCTCCCCTATCAACCCGAGAACCCCACCTGGAACCGTTTGACACAGTGAGCTACGGGATCCCTCTTCTAGCGGGAGGGTAGAGAGGAAGAAGAATTGCAAGACAACCGGTCCCCCAGCCCTATTGCCCTCGGCTAGTTATATCACTCTAACTAATTACATCCTTCAAAGTAGACACACATATATATATATATATATATATATATATATATATATATATATATATATATATATATATATATATATATATATATATATTTATTCCTTTTCATTTTCACACTAACTACACGTGATGATCCTTTTTCATTACTTTAATTATTATTGTTTTATTACACGTCCCTTTTTCCTTTCGGTATCCCTTTTTCTAATTTGTAATTGCTTTATGAGGTTGTCGGCATTTTTAAGATCCTGTAGGCAGACCAATGTAACTACTTTTACGATGCAATATTGTGCATAGATGTTTTCGGAAAATAGTTTAGGTTGAGATAAGAAAAAGGATAAGATCAGAAAACTATGAATAGAAAAGTATGTTCTGTAAGTAGGCGGTAAGGTTTTGAACGGCAAATAAAAATATTTTAAAGTCTATGAAAGACGTGTTTTAATGTAAAGTTTTGAAAGTATAATTGGCGCAGTTGGTCGTCCGAGTAAAGGACAAATTCGAACAAAGTTATTACACCGCTAAATGCAATTGCATAAGGTGCATTTTCTCAAATCGCGAAAGTTCGTTCGATAACGCGAGAATTTTTCCAAATCTCGATGCATGTGTGTGTGTCTCCCTGCAAAATTGTGAAGTTTTAAGCTTAAGTGCACCCCTATACAAGATTGAAAACAGTGACCAAAAATTAACAGTGACCAAAAAAAAATTGAAAACAGTGACAACAAGTTAGGTAAACAGACCTACGCTCATGTCAGAAGGGTTTTGTATTCAATTTACAAAATGCAGTCCCCAGATCGAATCAAATCAAGAAACATGTCAAAGTAATAGTAGTAATAAATGCAGCGCATATTGTTCCATAGTAATACAGGAAAATTCAAACCGCTATAACTTCGCTAAATATAATTCAATCTTTATGAAACTTTCAGAATAGATCAATCTTATAAATAATTATCCGTGTACTGAATAGAATTTAAAGATACCTTTAAGATTTTATTCAAGAAAACATAAAATCGATAAATCATACTATTACTAACAAAGTTGAGTGAATTGCGACTTCTCACGTTTTTGTTGTTATTGTACTCACCAAGGCCTACATTTCTGATTTTTTTCAGATTTTTCAGATCACAGGTGTCCAATCGCGAGGGGGGGGGGACACTAATTTTTCGTGTATTTCCCCTCCCTGTGCGCCCCTCGAAGCGAACTTTGTCAAACTAAGATCTGTTTTGAAAAGTTCTCGTCAAGACCTTTCATTTGATACCCATATCGGCTACTTTCAATGAAATTTTTTTTTATCGGGGGGTCACTCCCCTATACGGAGAGACCACCCATAAATACCTTATAAAATTTTTTTTGTTGTTGAATTTTGAAGAGAACACCACTTTACACCTACATACAAAATTTGATGTTTCTAGCTTAAGCACTTTGCGAGAAAAAGTGCTGTGACACACGGACGGACGGACGGACGGACGGACAGACAGACGGACAGACGGACAGACAGGACGCGATTTCAGTAGGGTTTTGTAAAATTATTTTACAAAACCTTAAAAAAATAGGAAAAGCTAAAAACACTGCAGTGTAAACCGTGTGTCCCTCTTCTACAATAATTTATTTCTAAAAAAAACGGAAATAGACTTGTAAGTACAAAATTTAATTTATTTAAGTTACTAAAAAGGGGGATCCAAATCAAAAGACATTCAACGTCAACATGGCAAATCAAAATGTTGATCAAAACGGACTAGGAGTATTCAATGAGGACCAAATTAATGCGGAATCATCCTCCAAAGCTACAACTTCAGCTTTAGGTTTTAGAACGTTGGAAATGAATCCATTAAAGTTTGTATCCAAGTTGCCAACGTATGATGGATCGGAAGAATTTTTAAGAGCATGGATAGACAATGTCGAGATCTTAGTTGCCACTTTATCCGGTTATGATCAGCTGTCCCAGTCGATAGTTTTTAATATTTTGCGTACAAAACTTGTGGGTAAAGCGCAACAAATTTTAAATGTTAATAATAATGTAAGCGAATGGAGCCCATTGAAGGCAATTTTAATTTCAAATTTAGGTGACAAAAGAAATAGTTTACTTTTACTTGACGATTTGAGATTGACAGAGTTTCGTACAAATGTGTGTGATTTTTATAATAATATAATTAATAAATGACAAAAATTAAATATTAAATTGGAACTGGAAAATAGAAGTAGTGAAATCGAGGGAAATAAAAGAATTGCGTTAAACGTTTTAGTAAGTAAAATGATAGAGCCAGTTCGCAGTATCTTGTTCAGTAGAAACCCTGCTACTTTAGGAGAGGCTCTTAGAATTTTGACAGAGGGTAATTATTTACATTATAAAACTCGTAAGCCAAAAAGCTTTGATTCAAACCAAGAGTCCCAAAAATTCAATAAAATGCCGCCTTATGAAAGATTTAATAATTCACAACAATTTATACCACCCTATAAAACATTTAATAACTCGCAACAGACACGATATAATACTGAGCGTAACCATAATCAAAAGTTTATAAGTGAAAACCAAGGTAATCGCTTTCATCCACCCAATAACTCTGTCATTGTCAAGAATTAACAGATATGGTCATCCGCAATCTATGGAAGTAGAAGATACCATTCACACAAATCTAAATTTTTGGCAAGAAGCCTCGGACTCAGATCAAACTTACCTTATATCAAAATTAACTCGTACGGATCACCGTTAAGATTTTTAGTAGATAATGGTGCAACAATTAGTGTTATTCGCCCTGGGCTATGTGATCCCCATTTAAGAAAGTACATTCCGAAAACAAAGCTATTTACCCTAAACTCCGAATACGAGTATAATTTCGTAGTATCTATTGAACCTTTTAAAGAATTTTACGATTCGATCCCAAAAAAAAAATTTTGATTTCATCGAAATCAACTTTAGTGATAAGTTCGATGGTCTACTTGGTAATAATATATTATCAATGTTTAATACCAAGATAGATCTTTACAATAAGATTATCCAGCTTGGTGAAAAATGATACCCATTTTCTTCAACGAATATGAGGAGATTGAAACACCAGCTACTAACCGCAACAAAGCTTTAAATTCAAATGAAGATGTAACAACTTCTTTGCATTTTCAAGAATGGAATGATTCCATTTCGAATCAGATAGATTCCAATTTAACGAAGTTTTTGCGTTTTCTGACGAAAGGAAACCCGCAAAAGATGTTGCTAGTGAAATCAGAGTAGATCATTTGAATGCTGAAGAGAAGAAACGGTTATTGCCCATTATAAAAAAATTCCGTCATTCATTTTATCAGGAAGGCCAAACATTGAATTTCACTCATGTAATAAAACATGAGATAAAAACAAAACACAATGAACCCGTTTATACAAAAACTTACAGATACCCAGAAGCTCATAAGCAGGAAGTTCACAAACAGATTCAAGACTTGTGAGTCAGTGCATAGTAAGACATAGTTCTTCACCATATTCATCGCCTATTTGGTTTGTTCCTAAAAAAGTTGATGCTTCTGGAAAAGCTGAATGGAGAATTGTGGTGGACTACCGCAAACTAAATGAAATCACAATAGATGACCGATTTCCTATTCCTAATATAGATAATATACTCGATAAACTAGGAAGATATACATATGCATTTCACAACCTTAGATCTAGCGAAAGGGTTCCATCAGATCGAAATCAAAGAAAGTGACATTTCGAAAACCGCATTTTCAACTGATTTTGGTCATTATGAATTTACAATAATGCCATTTGGTTTTAAAAATGCGCCCGCAACATTTCAAAGGCTTATGAACTATGTTCTGCGGGATCTAATTGGCTCGATCTGTTTTGTTTACATGGACGATGTGATAATTTTTAGCACTTCCTTGCAAGAGCATATGGTTTCTCTGGAAAAAGTTTTCAAGAAGTTAGCTGAAGCCAATTTACAGGTGCAATTAGACAAGTCAAAATTCTAACAACATGAAATTGAATTTTTAGGACACATTGTCACGCCAGATGGAGTTAAACCTAATTCTTATAAGGCAGAAGCAATATCTAAAATGAAAATTCCCAAAAATAAAAAACAAATCAAACAATTTTTAGGTATGGTAGGGTTCTACTGTAAGTTCATTCGAGACTTTGCGAAAATCGCAAAACCTTTAACTCAAAGGTTGAAAAAGGATACTGAAATAAACATTCATGATCAAGACTATAATGAGAGTTTTGAACAGTTGAAAGTTCTTGTAATGAGTGATCCAATATTGAAGTACCCGGACTTTATGAAAAAATTCGTAGTTACTACTGATTTATGCGATTGGGGTTGTCCTATCTCAAGACGGACATCCAATTTGCTGTGCTAGTAGAACTCTAAATAATCACGAAACAAGGTACGCAACAATAGAAAAAGAATTGCTTTCCATTGTTTGGACAGTAAAATACTTTAGACCTTATATTTACGGGCGTAAATTTACGATAAAAACTGACCATGAACCATTGACGTGGATTGCTAATTTGAAAGAACCTAATCTTAAACTCCAAAGATGGAAGATCGAATTAGAGGAGTATAATTATGACATAGAATATATAAAAGGGAAAGAAAACGTTGTTGCAGATTATTTTTCACGTCCAGTCATAAACATGCTGGAAGAAACCAATGAAAACACCTCAATAAGAGCAACTTGTCATAGTGCTGATGAGGATAATTCTAATTACATACAAATAAGTGAAAAACCTCTTAAAATTTCCAGAACTCAAATAATAATTAAACAGGGTAATCAGAATTCTACAAAGGTAGAGAAATATTTCAATAGAACTAGAAAAGCGTTCATTTCTAAAGAACCCAACGCGAAGCTTTTTAACTACATTTTGAGAAATCATTTACCATCAAAAGGACTGGTAAGTGTTTATATTTCAAATGAAGCACTATTCAATGAATTCCAGAATGCTTATTTAAATTGAATAACACCACATAACCCAGTAAAACTAATTAAATCTCCCTATCTTTTATTCGACTGTAACGAACAGGGTAATATCCACGAGGAAATAAATAGAGAACATTTAAAAAATAACCATAGAGGGATTGAAGAAATTTACAAAAACCAAAAAACTAAATTTTACTACCCCAATCTTAAAATAGAAATCACAAAACTGATCAATAACTGCCAAGTATGTAACATAGCAAAATACGACAGAAATCCCCCAAAACCTCCGTTCCATAAAACTGAAATTCCTGAAAAACCAAATGAAATTATCCATATGGATATTTGGTTTCGGAATAAAAATTCCATGTTTATGACCTTTATAGACAAATTCAATAAATTTGCATACGTTACTCCTATAAAATTCAAAACTTGGCCAGAGCTCAGAAGAGCCTTAAACGAATTTTTTTTTCGGTGAATGATAAACCTAGAAATATAATTACTGATAATGAATCAGCTTACCAAAATAATTTACAATATTTTTTACAAAATGAAGGAATACAACTTCATTTTGTACACCCAATATCAAAACAGGTAACAGTGATATTGAAAGGTTTCATAACACTCTAAATGAACATTTACGAATCATGACTGAAATAAACAAACACGATAAAACAAAGCCCATTTGCGTTCACGAAGCAGTCAAATTTTACAATAACTCAATTCATAGCAAAACAAATCAACGACCGATAGATTTTAAAAACGGCGCTATTTTGCCCATGAAATATCCAGACATTAGAAAAAGGATTTTAAGAGATTCAAGGGAAAAGACTGGAGTACCATAACAAAAATAAAAAAATGCGAGTATAACCCTAAATATGCTATTAATTCACAAGCTAGAACAAAGCATGAACCTAAATTTAAAATAAATAATGAAACACAACAAATTAATAAAAAACTCCTTAAACGGCACAAACAATTTCAACCAAACAAGATATCGCTTCAAGACCAATCCTCAAACTTGCCCTATGTTTCACTTCAACATCAAAACTAAATGAACTCGTAAGCAATGACGAAATTAATATAATAAAAAAAATATATATGTATATATGTATATATAATCATAATAATCATATACCGACTTTTGGTCACCTATTTTTTTTAGTAACTGAAATAAACAAAGATGCTGTAAAAAGCTTAATCATCTTTAACTTTATGAAGTAATTATCTTATTTTGAACCAGAATAGTATATCCCATACATATCAATTTAATATCTACATACCCGAAAATATAATTATTTCATCTAGTTAGCAATTATCTACTGAACAAATACACCATCAAAATAAAAAATGTAAACCAAAAATATTCAAATTAGTATAGCGCAAAGAAATCAATCCATGTATATTTTACTTTGTAATAACATATAAAGAACTGTCAAATTTCATCCGCAAACAATTTCTTGTAATTCACATGCACAAATGTATTTATACCATTTTAACCATGGATTTTTTTTTCAAAAACATGTGTAAAACCTCCTCAAGCAAAAGAGCATTTAAAGATAATTTCGAATCGCGAGGACGCGATCCCACTTAAGGGCGGACGAGTTATATCACTCTAACTAATTACATCCTTCAAAGTACACATATATATATTTATTACCTTTCATTTTCACACTAACTACACGTGATGATCCTTTTTCATTACTTTAAATATTATTGTTTTATTACACGCCCCTTTTTCCTTTCGTTATCCCTTTTTAGGGTTTTGTAAAATAATTTTACAAAACCCTTCTAAAATCGCGTCCTGTCTGTCCGTCTGTCCGTCTGTCTGTCTGTCCGTCCGTCCGTCCGTGTGTCACAACAGTTTTTCTCGGAAACTACTTAAGCTAGAAGCATCAAATTTTGTATGTAGGTGTAAAGTGGTGCTCTCTTTAAAGTTCAAATACAAGAAAATTTTATAAGGTATTTAAGGGGGGTCTCCCCATATAGGGGAGTGACCCCCGAAAAAAAAATTTCATTGAAGGTAGCCGATATGGAAATCAAATGAAAGGTCTTGATGAGAACTTTTCAAAACAGGTCTTAGTTGGGCAAAGTTTGCTTCGTGGGGCGCACAGGGAGGGGAAATACACGAAAAATTTGTGTCCCCCCCCCTCGCGATTGGACACCTGTGATCCGAAAAATCTGAAAAAAATCATGAATGTAGGCCTTGATGAGAACAACAACAACAAATACGTGAGAAGTCGCAATTCACTCAACTTTGTTAGTAATAGTATGATTTATCGATTTTAGATTTTCTTCAATAAAATCTTAACGGTACCCTTAAACTCTGTGAAATTCAGTACACAGGTGATAATTTATAAGGTCAATTAACCCTGCAAGTTTCATAAAGATTGAATTATATTTAGCGAAGTTATAGTCGTTTGAATTTTCCTGTATTACTATGGAACAATATGCCCTGCATGTATTACTATGGCAACATATGGCTATGGAACAACATGCGCTTTTTACCGACTCAGACACCACAGTTTTACTAGGATTTGCATGAAAATTTCAGGAATGATAGGTGTCATGAATACCTTTGAGAATCAGTTCAGCTAGTGGTATCAGTAATCGTAAAACAAAATAGTGGCTGTTTTAAATGCGAAGATTGAATAATTTTGAGTTATTTCTTCCCAACTTCAACGTTTAAGGTGCATGCTTTGAACACTTGATTCAATTTAATGAATGACTGAAGATGAGTACCTACAATTAATACTCATAAGCGAAACAAGTCAAGGAGGCGGGAGGGAGCTTCTAGCAAAAGAGCTTTGTAGCAACTCTAGGATTCGAAAAAATTGGCTATTAATCGATGATAACAGTACAGGAGAGTGGCCCCTAAAAAAAAATCATCAAACGTAGCCGATATGAGTATGAAATAAAAGTTTTCATGGGAGCTTTTCAAAACAGTTGTTAAACTGTCAATTTTTGCTTCAGTGGGGCACGGGGGGAAATACACGAAAAATGTGTTTCCTCCCTCGCGAATGGACATCTGAAATAATTACCAAGGGAGATATTTATGAGTGTAACAATAACAAAAACCTCAGAAGTCGAAATTCGTTCAACTTTGTTAATAATAGTATGATCTTCGAATTTCATAGTTTCTCAAATAAAATCGTCATTGACATGCTTCTTGACTTTATTCAATCTGGTGACTGCATTTTGAAAATTGAATACAAAACCCTTCTGACATGAGCGTAGATCTGTTTACCCAACTTGTTCTAATTTGTAATTGCTTTATGAGGTTGTCGGCATTTTAAAGATCCTGTATGCAGACCAATGTAACTACTCTTACGATGCAATATTGTGCACAGATGTTTTTGGAAAATAGTTTAGGTTGAGATAAGAACAAGTTGGGTAAACAGATCTACGCTCATGTCAGAAGGGTTTTGTATTCAATTTTCAAAATACAGTCACCAGATTGAATAAAGTCAAGAAGCATGTCAATGACGATTTTATTTGAGAAACTATGAAATTCGAAGATCATACTATTATTAACAAAGTTGAACGAATTTCGACTTCTGAGGTTTTTGTTATTGTTACACTCATAAATATCTCCCTTGATAATTATTTCAGATGTCCATTCGCGAGGGAGGAAACACATTTTTCATGTATTTCCCCCCGTGCCCCACTGAAGCAAAAACTGACAGTTTAACAACTGTTTTGAAAAGCTCCCATGAAAACTTTTATTTCATACTCATATCGGCTACGTTTGATGAATTTTTTTTAAGGGGCCACTCTCCTGTACTGTTATCATCGATTAATAGCCAATTTTTTCGAATCCTAGAGTTGCTACAAAGCCCTTTTGCTTGAAGCTCCCTCCCGCCTCCTTGACTTGTTTCACTTATGAGTATTAATTGTAGGTACTCATCTTCAGTCATTCATTAAATTGAATCAAGTGTTCAAAGCATGCACCTTAAACGTTGAAGTTGGGAAGAGATAACTCAAAATTATTCAATATTCGCATTTAAAACAGCCACCATTTTGTTTTACGATTACTGATACCACTAGCTGAACTGATTCTCAAAGGTATTCATGACACCTATCATTCCTGAAATTTTCATGCAAATCCTAGTAAAACTGTGGTGTCTGAGTCGGTAAAAAGCGCATGTTGTTCCATAGCCATATGTTGCCATAGTAATACATGCAGGGCATATTGTTCCATAGTAATACAGGAAAATTCAAACGACTATAACTTCGCTAAATATGATTCAATCTTTATGAAACTTGCAGGGTTAATTGACCTTATAAATTATCACCTGTGTACTGAATTTCACAGAGTTTAAGGGTACCGTTAAGATTTTATTGAAGAAAATCTAAAATCGATAAATGATACTATTACTAACAAATTTGAGTGAATTGCGACTTCTCACGTATTTGTTGTTGTTGTTCTCATCAAAGCCTACATTCATGATTTTTTTCAGATTTTTCGGATCACAGGTGTCCAATCGCGAGGGGGGGGGGGGGACACAAATTTTTCGTGTATTTCCCCTCCCTGTGCGCCCCTCGAAGCAAACTTTGCCCAACTAAGACCTGTTTTGAAAAGTTCTCATCAAGACCTTTCATTTGATTTTCATATCGGCTACCTTCAATGAAATTTTTTTTTTCGGGGGTCACTCCCCTATATGGGGAGACCCCCCTTAAATACCTTATAAAATTTTTTTGCATTTGAACTTTAAAGAGAGCACCACTTTACACCTACATACAAAATTTGATGCTTCTAGCTTAAGTAGTTTCCGAGAAAAACTGTTGTGACACACGGACGGACGGACGGACAGACAGACAGACGGACAGACGGACAGACGGACAGACAGGACGCGATTTTAGAAGGGTTTTGTAAAATTATTTTACAAAACCCTAAAAAGGATAAGATCAGAAAACTATAAATAGAAAAGTATGTTCTGTAAGTAGGCAGTAAGGTTTTGAACGGCAAATAAAAATATTTTAAAGTCTATGAAAGACGTGTTTTAATGTAAAGTTTTGAAAGTATAATTGGCTGCTCTAAGTCCTTTTTATCTTTTAGGGCTGCCTTAACATAATGTGTCCCCTGGTTCCATTTGTGAACTGATTCGAGCATCACCGCAACTATACTATCCGAGGTGAGGTCAACCGTCTCCCTGCAGAGGTCCCTTTGCAACCTGTCCCATTTCGTGCACGCATAAAATGTGTGGCAGGCATTGTCTTCCTCTCCTGGGCAAAATCGTTAATCGGAGGCCGTGACTTACCAATCTTGTGCGAGTAAGACTGAAAACACCCATGCTCGCTCAAAAGTTGGGTCAGATAGAAGTCAGTTTCGCCATGCCTTTGATCTAGCCACGTTCCCTTCGTGATTATTTTATCACATATGAAGACTTGTGTTTTATATATAGCAGGATGAACAACAAGAAATCATGTGGTATTGACGGTATTTGCAATATAGTACTACGGCATTTGCGTGAGGTTGATATTAGAAAATATTAATTATTGTTCAATAACAAATAGTGCAATTGACACTTGCCAAATCAATAGAAAATGGCCAAGATATTTCCGGTCTTATAGAAAGGAAAGGAATCTTCGTACCCTAAAAGCTACCAGCCAATCAGCTTTCTGCCTAACATCAGCAAGGTGTTTTAAGTAACACTCAAATGCGCATTAAATGCCCACATTGAGAAATTTATTTATTTATTTCTATTTAAGAGAAAAAAATCCAATGACAAAATAGGTAAAATAGCACAGCATGCAAATAGCAAGGTTAAAAGTAATAAAAATGCGAAAACTAGGGGAAAACATATGAGAAATCTTACTAATACTTGAGAAGAAGACAGTGGACAAATCTTTTATAAACTAAATACGAGAGGGGGAAGGGTCCAAGCTGAAGGTCATCATGGTTACGAGGTAATCTGAGTATGGGTGAGTGAAAAAACACCAAACTACGTGTGAATAGAACATGAAAGATATTCGATGATCTTGTAGAATGCGTAACGCGCCTCACTGGAACCAGGTTGACCAGGCGAGTAAACCACGTCAAAGCCCATAAAGGAAACATTCACCAAGGTAGAATCGACGCCTTTCCAGCGAAGGAATGTTGAGGATAGATAAGCGTGATTCATAAAAAATGTCGGGAATCTGGAATTTCAAGAAGATGATCCTGGTAAATCTTTTTTGTACAGCTTCTAGCGTGAACTCCAAACACTTCAAATGGGCTGACCAAACTGATGAACAGTACTCAAGGATGGGACGAATAAAACTAGTCTACAATTTAACACACGACAATGGATCGGAAAAATATAGGCATTTCTTACGATCAAGTAGAGTAGAAAGGAGCAGAAAGACAGCCTTGAAAGGATACCTGACTGACACGATTGGATAAGTTAGAAGATAAGCAGTGGAGCAAATAATCAGGAACGTTAAGAAATTTAAGTTTTCAAAGCAAAATATTGTGACTTACTGAGTCGAAAGCTTTAGAGTAATCCAAATACAAGGTTTCGACTTGTAAACGGTCCCCTATGGCTTTTGAAGCAACGCTCATGAATTCTAACAAATTCGTTAAGGTCGATCACCCTTTGATAAAACCATGTTGTTCAGGAACGAACAAATCATAAGTAAGTGAAAAAAGGTGCAAGTACACGATTTTCTCCAGTAGTTTGGAGAAACAGGGTAATAAGGAGATAGGCCGATAATAGGCAACGTCTGAGGTGCTACCTTGTTTAAAAATAGGAGTAACATCGGATCTTTCCCAACACGAAGGAAAAGAGCCTGAAGATAAGCAAGAGTTAAAGAGAAAGGAAAGGAGAACACAAATAGAAGTAGCTAATAATTTCACAAAATGATACAATTGGGACCTGAACTAACAGAGTCATCAAGTTCTAAAATAAGCTTCATAACATCTTCTGGTTAGCAAGTAAAAGGAAATGAAGATGGCGTGTGTATGATTTGGAACAAAGGGCTATTGCTGGGAGTAGCATTAAAAATAGAAGTAAACTGAGTTCCGGAAAGTTCACAAAATTCAAGAGGTGAAGTTTCTAAGCAGCTATTCAAATTAAGTGAGGATGGGAAACTGAAAGAGGAGTTGAGAGAGCGTATATATAGGGTTATCTATTTTACGCTTGGGAAAGTAAACCTAAAGAAAATACATAAAATGGTTAAATAGAAACAAAATTTTTTATTCAGTATAAAGATTGAACCTTGCCATAATACGTGAAACACAACATCATTCAAATGTCTTCCACGGGACCTCTTACAGGCCTTAATCCTTTTGAGGTAATTTTCAATGACTTTTCGGAACATTTCCGGCAATATCTCGGCCATAAATTCACGAATATTGGTTTTCAATTGCTCAAGATTTTGAGGATTGTTCGCGTAATCACGATCTTTCGCATAGCCCTATAAAAAGAAATCCAAAGGTGTTAGGTCGCAGGATCTTGCGGGCCAATTGACATCACTCAATCTCGAAATTACGCGTTCTGGAAATTTCTCGTGCAAAAGTGCTCGATTAGCCTGTGTTGTGTGGCTTGTGGCTCCGTCCTGTTGGAACCACATGTTCTCCAAATCATAATCTTCAATTTCTCTCCAGAAATAATCGGTTAACATCCGTCCATAGCGGTCAGAATTGACTGTAATGGCTCTTCCTTGATCGTTTTCAAGAAGATACGGGCTAATACAATCACCAGACCATAATACACACCAAACGGTCACTTTTTCTGGATGCAAAGGCCTTTCTGCGATCACCTGAGGATTTTGAGAGCCCCATATGTGGCAATTCTGTTTATTTACGTAACCACTGAGCGAAAAATGAGCCTCATCACTAAAGAAAAATTTGTTCGAAAAATCGATGTCTATGGCTTGTTGTTCAATCACCCAATCCGCATACATTCTGCGTTGTGTATGTGTATGTGTGTATGTCTTGAGGCTTAAGTTCTTGAGTGATTTGGTTTTTGTACGAATGGAGCTGCAAATTCAAATGCAAAATCTGCTACAATGAGCACGTCGAGGAATCGACAAATTCGGGTCTTCCTCCACACTTTGAGCAACGACAGCGAGATTTTCAGCAGAACGAATGTTGCGATGATGCACAGGCCTTGCAATATCAATAACCAATCCAGTCTCTTCAAATTTTCTCACTGTGTTTGAAATTATTTGCTGTGTAGGTCGATTATGTCGACCGTAATCGGCTCGTAAAGCTCTAAATGTTGATACAGCAGAATCACCATTTTTATAATAAAATTTAAAAATTGTAACGCGTTCATCTACTGCTAAGCGATCCATATTTCTAAATGGCAAACCTTCAACTAAAAAAAACACGCTTTGGATGACATTTAATTCTGACTAATGTCAAATGGCAGGGTTATACTTTCCTACCACGAAATGGATAACCCTGTATTTCCAAAATGGTTTTGAATGATTTTAGTTTAGAGAGCCCTCAATACTATGAAAATAAGTAGCTTTAGCGATCTGCATCTTTTTCTTAGCTATCGACCTCAGATCACAAAAAGCTGTAAGTGGCTCAGGGGATCTGTCACGTGAAAAACGTTGACGAGCTCGATCTTTAGATTTCAAGGCTCGTCTCACATCGCGAGTTAGCTAGAGCCAGTCAAAAGAGTTCCTTATACTGGCAAGTGGAGTCGAGTTAGAAATAGCAGCGTTTAAGAAGTCATAAAAATATTTACAACAAGTATCCGAGTCAAGATCGTGAAAAAAGGAGAACCAATCAACAGAGCGAATTGTTTCGGGAAGTTGTTCATGATTAGTTTTATAAAAGTTATAGTGCTGACGCTCTTTCTGACGATAACAGACAGAAGCAGTATAGGAAATTTCAAAGCGTAAGGGGTGATGATGAGGATCAGGAGAAAGATAAGGAAGTGAGCATAACAACGATTGCTCCATACTACAAAAGAACTAATCAAAAATATGATTATTAACGCTAGGAAAATTATTAAATTGAGCCAGGGAACACATGGGCATAAAAGAAGAAATTCAAGGCCAAATTTGAGATGAGTCAGAATCAACCTGATTGTCATACCATGAGAGTTTTGGAAGGTTAAAATCTCCACATAAAATAATGTGACAATTTGAAGAGTGCGATAAGAAAATATATTTCGGTGAGGAAGATATTATAGACCAAAATAGGAGACTTAAATGTATATAAGTGCAAAAGACAAGAAGAGAAAGGAAACACGAAATAACTATTTTTGCCCTTACACATTCTTCAGGAGCAGGAAAAAGTAAATGTGTTTGAGGCAAGCCAGTCAACAAGGTATTCCAGTAGTCGAATTGGACATCTCCTCCGTATAATTTGCTGACCTATGTATCACAACCACGCCTAATAATTGTGTGATTAGGAAAAATTTCAGAGTCAAATATACTATCAACAAACCAGGATTCAGTAATACAGACTATATCATTGTTAGAGAGAGAATAGGATAAAGCTAGCTCCTTCAGCTTGGATCTTAAACCCTGAACATTTTGATAATAAATAGAAAATTTTCTGTTAGATAATTGAAGAGTGCTATTCTGAAAGTTTTTAGGAAGAACCTCTTTGGTAGGGAGCTCGGTGGAGAACGAAAAGTTTTTTTCCTTGAAGTTATGAAAGATTTAACAAGCACTCCAGGTGGCCTGCAATCAGGGTTCAAAATTTAAGTCACACGATGCCGGAACAGTCGTTTTGAAAGAAGCTATAACTCTGTTGATCAAGTTGTCCTTCGTCAGCTTCTAGCCGCTTGTTACCCGAACACTACCATACGCGATTACGTAAGAGTTTAACCTACGCAATACCGAGCCGCACTTTATTAATTGTTGTTTCTAGTAGTCCGATGATGTAACTAGCAACAAGTAATTTTAATTTCTATTCACAAAAGAATTATTATCTTAATTACAAACAGAAGCCACACAATAATTTTAAGCTTGTTAATTGTTTTAATTACAAACAGAAGCCACACAATAATTTTAAGCTTGATAATTGTTTTAATTTCAAACAGAAGCCACACAATAATGTTAAAACTTAATAATTGTTTTAATTACAAGCAGGAAGCCACATAGTAATTTTGCTTTGTAACTTAATGTACATTAAACCCATTCAGCTAGGTCGCTTCCGTTCCACACGCCACAATTACGGACAACGCAACCAGCAGCAAGCGGCGGAGGCACCAAGCACCAGCGCAAGCTCGAAAACGAAATGCGAAATACACACGGAGCGGAAACAGTCGTCATCCATTCAACATATGCGGCAGAGCATGCAACGCAATTGCATCGTCATAAGGCTTCGTAATCTAATCACGCCCCATTCCAATGCAATGTTTGCGCACTCAAGCATGAGTACAGCGATTGTAGCAGATATTATGAAACATCCAAAACCCTAAAGACACATCGTATCGTACATACCGAGCCTAATAGGCGCAAGTGCACCGTTGGCGTTAAATCAGTCGATAGTGCCCACAATGCTTAGACATGGGAAGCTGCATTTGAACCCCAATGATAGTTGGGAAAGAGTTCTAAGCAATTGGGAAGGTTAAGCGAACATCAATCCCACCTTCCGGCCAGGAGAGTCTTCATTTGCGGCTAAAGATGGTTGTTTCATCATTCACGCGACATTGTATTTTTCATAATAAGACTCTATAGCTTAATAAATTGCGGGGAGTATTTGCTAAAGATTAAACATCCAAAGGATCATGTGAAACGAAACCAACTAACGATTCAAATGCTCGTCATCATCGGGGCATCATCAGTCGCCGAAGGCGACACAGCGGACAAGTAAACGACGAATCATCAATACCAGACAATGGAGATGGAATCAATGCATTCGGCGATAGTACGTTTGATTCTCAATAGGATCGCCACGGGTAGTGTGTAGGTTGAGTAGAAACAAGCGAGGGGAGTTACTCGTGCAAAGTCACTCAAAACGAGTTTTTCCCGGTGGATAGAAGGGAAAAAGAAAAAAACGGGATTCGGTCAGAATATTTAAGCCGAGAAGATTGGCGCGGGCGGTCTCTTTTCCCTTCTTTCTTTTGAGCGGGCAGTTTTATTCGGAATTCAACAAACAACGGTGGTGCGATAACAAGAAACTAAATAAGTGAACATAGTTCTACTGGTGCAAACAACGGTTGTGCCCCGGGATTTAGATCAGTGTGGGATCACAGTATTACGAGCCAAGAAAATCGAGACGGCCAAGAACATCTGGAAGCGAAGGAAATCTGGGAGCGAGCGGAAGCGAGGGGCCCCTCTCCTAGGTTAGGAAATAAGTAAGTGGCTTCTTTGACTTTGAGGTTGTACATTGTTCTTTCCATTGCAATAAATATAGTTTTCCCCATACAGCAAAAAATAATTATTTTCTTTGTGGGTTGTGCAAAGTGCGGCTCGGGAAATCTTTGCCGGGAGCGGTGACCAGGCGAGAAGACCTGGACGTTTTTTTTTTTTCAATAGTGGTAGTGTTCGGGTAGGGAAGGTGAGTGCCGGTTCCTCGTTTTCCTTTTGCGGTAGGTGAAGTGTAGTGAACGGGGGTAGGAAACAACAGATTTGGTGTGAGGGCGTTATTCCCAGCTCGCCCTGGTTGATAGAGTCCCCGCGGCTTAGCGTCCCAGCGTTAGATTCCTTTCTCCTTTGCTGCTCCGTCGGTCATCCTCTCGTTCGGACGGCCCTTGGGAGGCTCGAAAAGCGGACGAGTGGCGCCCACGCCCGTCTTCGGGTGAGCTAGGTTGGGAACGGTGAAGCCTCCACTGGAGTAGCCGGAAGAAAGTGGTGGCCGTAACGGGGCTAGGGAGTCCGGGATCATCAATTTTCCACTTTGGAAAGTTGCGGGTAATAAGCTAATTATTTTCAGAGATGAGCAAAATTTCATATTTACATAATCTAAAATGTCTTCGAAGGATATGCTATACGCAACCCTTGATATGAACATTTCTTTCGGCGGCGCTTCAACTTGGAGGGATGGCAATTCCCCAGGAACTTGCCGCATTTCGAAATTTTTTCGAATGGAATATGAGGGTGCGAAGTTGCCAGTTTGGTTTTTGTGCCAAACATTCGACCATACATACGATTATGAAAGTAAACTTCAACATTTGTTGGAAACTAATTAATAGGGAATATGTTGGAGCATGTCTCATTGATATAGAGAAAGCCTGCAATATGGTATTACCGACAGCTATAATAATTGAATGATTATTAACGGTTATCTCCCGAAAATAACCAAAAAGCTTTGGTCGGGGCCTTTGGACCCAAAAACTCGTCCGGAGATGGGCGTAGGTACCACTCACTTGCACCTGTGAGCCCAAATTAAGTCGCCAAGTGAGAACGTGGACTCTCAGATTACTCTTTTCCACCCAATCTGCATAAAAGGTGGAACCTAACATCGGCGTTCACTCCAGATGATATTATACTTTCCACCATCGACTGTCGTGTGTAGAAATTATGTTTTCCCCCACCAGCAGCACTGGCTGAAATAAGATCAAAATTTTCCACGGAGATACTTGTCTCACCCACCATTATCTTTTGCGTGCGGAAATTATACTTTTCACCTCCAACTATCACGTGCAAAAATTATGTTTTCCACCACATACAGCACTGGCAAAAATAAGATCTGAGTTTCCCGCCGTGATGCTCCACTTTGAGCAGAGCATGCTTCCCCAAAATCTAGCGGGTGGCACCATGCATCGAAACATCCCTCTACTCAGGTCATCCAGTTGTCTCCTTGCGTACTAGTAATAGTCCGATGTCTTCATCGGCTAACTGGGCATTTTGAATCTCCTCACATGACCAACCTCAAGCAACTCAGCCGTTATCAATCGCAGATCAATGGTTAGCTCCTTTTCCTCAATTTGTCGGCAATGCTTGCAGTTTGCTGGACATGGACGATGAGATAAGGCGTCAGCATTTCCATGAACTCCGCCCTTCCGATGAACAATTTTGTAGTCGGGGTTTTTGAAGTTAAGCAGCCATCTCAGCGGTGCATGGTCTGTTCAAAGAACAAATTTCTGGCCATATCGGTACTTGTGCAACTGCCTTGTGGCCTCTATTATAGCTAATAGCTCCTTTCTGATCACGCAGAAGTTCCTCTCACGTTTTCAGGGAACTCAACTGTAATACGAGAGGGCTCTTTCTTCACCATCGATCTGCTCCAATACCGCCGTTGTTCGCATTGGCGTCACCTACAAGCATTTTTCTGGATTTTGGATATGCCAGCACGGGTAACTCACACAGCTTCTCCTTCAAGGTCTCAAAGGCTGCCTGGCGTTGTTCATTTCAGGCATACGGACGACTTTTCTCGGTTAGCTGATGGAGACATTTAGCTATTTTGGCAAAATCTTTGACGGATCCTCAGTAGTAGGTCGCCAGACCCAGAAAACTTCGTAGTTGGTGTTTGATGTTTGGTGTTGGTCAGTTTTTATGGCTTCAATTTTCTCAGGATCTGTTTTGACCCCTTCTACTGATACAACGTATCCCAGTACACCTGTACTGGGTACACTTGTCGGGACTAAGTTTCAGATTTGCCAGTTGCGGTTGAGAGAACTGTTCTAATAAGTTCCACACATGCTCTTCGTATGTTCTCCTAATAATAGTGATGTCATCTAGGTACACCAAACAGGTCTTCCAGGTTAGGCCTCGTAGCACGTATTCCATTGGGCGTTCGAAGGTGGCTGGTGCATCACAATCTGGTTCCAACGGAAAATGCGGTCTTCTGTGGGTCCTTCTTGTCGATTTCTACCTGCTAGTAGCCACTCTTGAGCTCGAGTGTAGAAAAACATTTAGTGTCGGTCAAAGTTTCCATGATATCGTCGATGCGTGGAAGCGGGCAACTTTATTTCTTAGTGACATCGCTAAGCTCCCTATAGTCCACACAAAAGCGAGTGCTATCATCCTTTTTCTTTACTAGAACTACCGTTGTGGCCCATGTGCTGACAGAGGTCTCGATAACACCTTGTTTTTCCATGTCCGAGATCAGTGCGCTCACTTCTCCTTGTTTGGCTATAGGAAGACGCCTCGGTGCTTGTCGCATCGACTTAGCTCCCATTCTCGTTTGGCCTTGGTTATCTGGGCTTATTGAGACGATCTCACTGTACTTGGAGACCAGATCAGAGGATTGCTTGAATAGCTGCACTGGCAGTTTTGTTTGCCTCAATATTGCAGAGGTGAATTCTCGAGCTTTGTCTGTGTCTTGCCTCCTCTCCCAATGATAGTCGTGAGTAGCTTCCAAAGAAGAGATGGTAGAGACGAACTGGCAGCTGCCGATGATTTCTCCCGCTTTGATGCTTGTGGTTGAGTCTGTGGTGTTGACTCTAACCGGCACGTATCCGTTCCTTACAAATCTTACAAGGCTTTGCCCCACAATCAAATTATGCAATGCTGACGTCTCCGTTGGGTCTATCAGATAAGATCAGTGATCTCCAGAATCACAATCAAGCTTGGCACATACAATGCTTTCAGAAGAATTTGGTACATCAGTGTCAGCACATACTACCACATTCACCTTGGGAACTTGGACGCGGGGATCCTCCATCAATACTTCGACATTCCATGTCGTCGCAAAAAATTCATTCTGAGAATGCAGTCATCCATAATGTTTGCGACCAAAAAATTATGCCGGAACGCAAGGTCTCTCAACTGGTTCTGGAGGTTGACCTCTATATGGATAAGAGCAGTTTCTCCTGTAGCTATCCATAGAGAGGAAAACCTACCCTTGTGAAATATTCGCTGCCTCACTAGGTCTGGTCAGATAATCGATCACGTTGCACCAGTGTCGATTGGTATAGTGCAATGCTCTTCGTTAACTTGACCCGGAAGGCATAAGTCTGCTTCTCCATGATATAGTTTTAACACATTGATGGTGGTCCTGGGGACGTCGATCCTCCTAGCCAACTTCTTCCCAACGAATTTGGCTCTTACATGTTTCTCGACCTCTCAGTTTGAAGGGCTTCCATTCTGGACTCCTGACTTGGCCTGGACCTCCTCCTAGTTGCACGCCCTGGACAATAGCTTGGTTTGCTTTGCTTTTTTAAGTCTCTTGGCAGATGTCTCATCTCACCACAATTCCAGCATCTAGGCACACCATTTATCTGCGGCTCTCACCCAATTTGCACGCGCTCACACCTGCACTCGTTTGTCACTACGTCGTGAACCCATGCAGTGGAACAAATTTCAAAGTTCAAACTGTACGCCAAAGCGTCTTTAGCTGTTTACTTTTGAGCTAAATGCATGACTTGTTGCAACCCCTGGTCCTTCAATGCGCTGATAAATGTTTCCGTTGCTGAGTCATCTCGAAGTTCTGGGTCATAAGCTGGGTAAGCCAAAAGTGCCAGTCGCTCAATGTTTTGGGCTAGCTGCTGTAAGGTTACGCTAGACTTCTGCATCCGATGCCGTAGTTGTGTCCGATAAATCTGCTTCAGATGATCGTCTCCATAACACGCATTCATTATAGCAGCTGAGTTTGAGTGAAACTCAGCGGGGATAGTCTGCAAAAGCTCGGCAGCTGGGCCTCTTAAAGCAGAAATTAATGCAGTTGCTCATTCCTGCTCATTTCAGTGATTTGTCCTAGCGGTGGCTTCAAACTGGGTTTCGGAGATACTCCAGACCGTTTGTCCGTCAAATATTGGTGCTTCCACATTTCTGGATGTGCTTTGCGCTGCATTTATAAGCGGAGCTACTACCTTCCCTGCTTCAAATTCCTTTTTCCCATCTCATGGTTGATTCTCTTTTTGACCTGGATGACCTTCTACTTGACCTGTGAACGTTTTCCTCGACGCAATTAATTTGTTTGTTCAGACTACCGCGCTCGGCTTTTATTTCGGTAGACGGTTTTTTCAAATCTTTTGTAAATCTGCCTAGATTTTGGTTGCCTGTTGATCGAGCTTAGTTGATTGCTGCTCCAGCTTCTGTGTGATATCTGCCTTGATCTCGAATGCTTGTTGGTCCAGCTTTTGATCTAGCTTTGATGATTGCTCATTTTACTTAGCTGATTGTTCATTTAGCTTCACGGTTAACTGGATGACTGTGGTCGCTGCTTTTGCTGCATCAGCATCAACATTTGCGTCAGCGCATTTTCTGGTTCCTTTGATTTTGGTGTTTCTATTTCTTCGCCTTCTGCACCTTTTTCCGCCTCTGATTCAAGCGCGTCACGCAAGCGTGCAATCAGTGTGGCCTTTGTACCTTGCGTAGTCAGATTTCGCTGTTCCAACTCCTCCTTAAGCTCCGAAATGGTCAATTCATTAATTTTTAAATGTAAGCTTCGTGCCATTTTTATGATGTCGTACTACACCATTTTTTGCCAGGGCGCGTACAGTCCCATTTAAGTTGTTACTTTTATTCAATAAGGCATTGGATTTTTTGGAAAAAGAAAGAATAATTGAGAAAACTTAGAAAATGAACTTTAAGAATACGCAACTCCAGTAGTTGCAATTTTAAAGAAAGATGATTCGGTGCACATTTGTGGTGATTTCAGTATAACCGTGAATCCACAATTGATTATTGATTATTGTTGTACGGTATTCTGTAAGTTGGATTTAAGACAGACGTATTTGCAATTAGAATTGACTGGGGAAAGTGCAAAGTTATTGGTACTGAATACCCGTATATGGTTGTACAAAAACAGATTTCCATCAGTTTCAACAAACAATTTCCAGTAGAATATGTTGCACATTATGGTAACAAGGTGTCTGGGGAACCTGCCCTGAAGGAGTTAAAAAACTAGTCCATCTAACCACACTGTATCGAAGGCTTTCTCCATATCAATGAGACATGCTCCAACATATTCTCTATAATTAAGTTTCCAACAGATGTCTGTGGTTACTTTCGTTATCGCATGTATGGTCAAATACCTGGCACGACAACCAAATTGGCAATTTGTTACGTTAAAAATGATGCTGGGCACTATGACGCATAAACGATCCCAGTTGGGGGCCTTGGGGTCCCGACTAGCCCATGGAGACGGGGTAGGTAGTGCCACTCACCAAACCTAAAATTGCCCCCAGGAGCCAATTGGCGAGCTTGCGGCTCCCCGGAATGGTCTTCCTACTACCACTAACTTCCACAAGGAAAATCACTGCCTAAAAAAACACAAAAAAGAACCCTGAGGGACGTATCGCAGATTGAGGTCCTAGACGGAAGGATCCTTGCGCAAGCCAAGCTTTCGGTCAATGCTGCGCGCTCCATGCACAAAAACACTGCTGTAACACTGTCACGACACGGAATTTTATATAAAACAAAATCAACTCTACCTCAAGTAGTTACCGCAAATATTATTATTTCACAGCAAATTTAATACAAAATTGATAATAAGAAAAAGGAATTTGTGGAAACTTAACACTTACTCTACGTCGGGGGCCCCGCCGATGAACGAAGTCCTCGCTTTCCACTCAATCTTCTGTTCTAGTTCCAAACTTCAGTTGTCTCGCGAAGTTTATCTTTTCCTCTTCTCCTAATGCGTTGATGAATCCCAGATGTGAGCAAATTAGCGTCCTCCTCTTAGGAATAAGTTGTACGCTGCCTGTCGGTTTGATGGTCGTCCTTTGTTGGCCAGAAATCCGTGCGAAAAAGAGACCGTTTTAATGATCGCTGGCTCTTTTGTTGACTCGACCCAACGGCTCTTTTACTTGAGTTGAAGAACCCAAGTTCAAGGCCACAACATTCATCACATCAGCTCAACCTTGCAGCGTTTATCTCAGGCACAAACCCAGTTTTTTCACTTGGAGGCCATCTTCCTTTCATGCACTGTACTGTATTATCTATAACAACCTTACCGATTGTTTTGATTTAAATGTCAGTCGTGTTAAATACTTGTTATTCCGTGCGTCGCGAGTGGTATTTGTGTGATTGTGTCCGCTGTAACTGTGTCCGCGCAGGGATGTGTTGGGCGATCAGCCCGAGAATCATGTAAGTATATCCCATCGCAAGCTTTAGCATAGGTTTTTGGTCCTACAATATGTTCATCTTGTTTTTCGGGTAACATCATCAGCTTCCTTTACATCCTTTAATTGCATTCTATGGTCCATTGCCTCCGTGATGCTCTTGAATTTCACAATATCAATGGTTGTCGCTGCTGCATATAAAATGTCACGTCAGGATCATCAGGAGTTTGTCCAAGTATCGAAATACGTAACAGAACACGACAGCTACAAACTCTAACAGGATGTCGAGTGATAGAGGGAGTCTTGGTGATAACTTGGATGAACGAATTGAATCAAACGGAGTTCGAGAATCATACATTTTCGGAGTTGACGGAAATCACAGATTTCCTAATGCTATATCAGGTTAGTGGTGTTCGATCCCTGGCAAAACTTTTTCCACTTTGACATGTGATTCGTTGCAATACGTTGCTTGAGGGATTTGCATTGATCACATTTGAAAATGCCAATATTGAGGAAATCGGTTTAACATCACTTGTGACAATCAATCGTGGTGATGTGCGAGTCGAGAAAAATCCAATTTTATGTTTTGTAAGTTTTGATTGGAATCGTATTGCTATGAATGCAACGCCGGAGACACTAATATTTAAGCACAACAAGGCTACCAACGAATGCCCATTGTGTGGTTTAGGGGGAATAAAAGGTGATGTTAATAGCGGTGATTGTCCTGTCTTCGGTATCAAACGCTTCTGCTGGAATCAAGATCACTGCCAAAAAATATGCTCGTCGAAATGTTAATTGTTGGATGCATGTTTGGAATACTTCTGGATTTGATTCAATCTGCTTCACAATACCAATCATACGTGTTCCCACCTCGCTCAATGGTTTCACCACGTCTACTTTGAATGCAGTAGCAATTATACTGACGATTCGGGGAAGATTTGAATTGTTCACTCCTAGAATAGCGGGATTTGTGTGTATTAGATCACATCAGTAGCCGTAATCATGAGGTGCTTCATCGTCGTCTTCAACAACTGGGAGCCATGAGAGCCATAAATTCAGGATTTCATCCTTGTTGGGAATGGTGGTGCTACTGTATTTGAGTATTTTAGTTACAGTTGGGATAGCATTTTCTGTTGGATTGACATTCTCTGGATCACGTCTTTTCGTTGCATTAATCACTTCCACTAGAAGAGAAATTGCTTGCACTCGTGTTGCAGACGTTGAGGGACTCGGTTGTGTGCTGTGTGTGTCTCTCGATAAATTCTTGACAAAATTCAAAAGGAATTAGTTTGGGTGTAGTTACATAAAGGTGTTTTTGGGAAAATATACCCGTCGGAATGTGTAAGTGGTGCCTGTAATAGTCAAAGAAAATGTTGCAACGAAACATGCCTCGGTAGTCGTTCAGATGATGGAAATACATCTTCCGTTTGCCGAAATTTTGTTGCTTATGGTGAAGATGGTGAGTAAATTTTGTATCCATGAAAAAGAATATATCGTGTTTGGATATTGGTGTTAGTGTCCCTTCCAGCTTGATGTCTATATATTTTCCATTCGATTTTTTTAAGTTTGTTTATAACACTGAAACAATGTTGCAATGATGCAAATATCTTGATTTGGAATCCGGACGTCAAGCACCAACACTTTTTCATGACTTTATCGACTGCGATATAATTTATATGCTGATTTTGATGTTGTTACGACAGTTCAGTCCGATAGAATTCAATTAAAATGTCCTTTCTTCCAAGAACCATAACAGGAAAGACAACTGCTGACTTGGTTTTGTTTGACAATCATGTAGGTTGCATTTGCATACGTATTTTTCTTTTTCCGCTTAATGCTTAATCCCTAACATTACTTAATGCTAATGATTTACATCTTTTATCCTAACCTTACGTTAATCCTTCTCTGGAGTGGTTCCTTGGTAATCTTCCGGATTACCGGAATGTTGGAGAGCAAGTAATCCTTCCCTTCGAGGAATGGTTTCGGGGCTTAATTTATATTTCGTAACATTCTCCCCCTACTTGAAGTGGGTTTCCCTGAAATCCACTCTTCTGACACATTATCTTCTATGCTTGGGAGTTAGTTAGCCGTTTGAGAAGGGGCTAGTTCAACCTTACTTGCCCCGATTCTTCTTAATCTACTCAAAGTTTAAATACCTAGCTGCTGGAGAAACAGGGGTTCAATATGTGCTACGTTATCCTTCCAACCATTCTAACCATATATCTTAGCAAGCAACCAATAAATTCCCGAGTTCTGGGGTGTTTTTGCGCATCACTACGAGCATTATCAATAACCCTAATGTTCAATTACTACACGCGCCGACCGCACAGCGTGGTGTTGCGAGTCAGATCAGTCGCCCTACCGACAATATGCGTAGGATAGATGTATGCCTCGCAGTTCTACGCAAAGAAAAGGATAGAGGCTACTGAAGATAGCAACCGACTATTGGAAATACCACTTAAAAACCTAACTGCTACTAAACTCTCTAGAGGGGCAAGAGGAAATTGTTCCACTTGACCTTATTATTATGATAAATCCTATCCAACTAGTTTTTGCCTACTTTCTAACTCTCTGAAACCCGCGTTTGCTTACCTGCTAATACCCACCACCATGCTACGTGACTCATCGTAGTTTAAGCTTTTATTTCTACACCTAACAACTTCACTAGACCCTTATTCTACTATTTCATTTTACAATGCATGTAACTGACTTGAATCCAAAGCTAATCTATTCTCAACCTCCTAATTTTAGCCCCATCACCTACCATAAGGGAATTCGGAAGTCTTGAAGGAAGTGGCTCGTCAGAAATATAACAAATAAAGAGGAAAAATATGGAAAGAGAAACATCCTTGAAACTCTGGTACTTACCTTTTTTCCCCCTTTGTTAGGGTATTAACTCTTGCCACGAAAATTTACTCTAATAACCTCTGACATTTTACTCCACTAATTCAGCCTATCTCTAAACCCTAAGTCAATTGAAGGAAGATTCCCATCCAAGTCACCCCGATTACCCTGTTCAACTTCCCAATCACGAGAAAACACAGGTACGATAATCCGATTCTACTCTCTTTTAGCAATCGACCAAACAACTGGAGGCGTACAACCAAAACAACTTTGAACCGTACCGCAACGATACAAAAAAACAAGTTGGGTAAACAGAGCTACGCTCATGTCAGAAGGGTTTTGTATTCACTTTACAAAATGCAGTCGCCAGATCGAATCAAATCAAGAAACATGTCAAAGACGATTTTATTGGAGAAAATATGAAATGCGAAGATCATAATATTTTTAACAAAGTTCAATGAATTTCGACTTTTGAGGTTTTTGGTATTGTTATACTCATAAATATCTCCCTTGATAATTATTTCAGATGTCCATCCGCGACGGAGGAAACACATTTTTCATGTATTTCCCCCCTGTGCCCCCACTGAAGCAAAAACTGACAGTTTAAGAACTGTTTTGAAAAGCTCCCATGATAACTTTCATTTTATACTCATACCGGCTACGTTTGATGAATTTTTTTTTCAGGGGCCACTCTCCTGTGCTGAAATCATCGATTCATGGCCAATTTTTTCGAATCCTAGAATGGTTACAAAACCCTTTTGCTAGGAGCTCTCTCCCACCTCCTTGACTTATTTCTCTTATGAGCATTAATTGTAGGTACTCATCTTCAGTCATTCATTAAATTGAATCAAGTGTTCAAAGCATGCACCTTAAACGTTGAAGTTGGGAAAAAATAACTCCAAATTATTCAATCTTCGCATTTAAACTGCCACTATCTTGTTTTACGATTACTGATACAATAGCTGAACCGATTCTCAAAGATATACATGATACCTATCATTCCTGAAATTTTCATGCAAATCCTAGCAAAACTGTAGTGTCTGAGTCGGTAAAAAGCGCATGTTGTTCCATATGTTGCCATAGTAATACATGCAGCGCATATTGTTCCATAGTAAAACAGGAAAATTCAAACCGCTATAACTTCGCTAAATATGATTTCATCTTTATGAAACTTTCAGGATAGATCAATCTTATAAATAGACATCTACCTACTGAATTTCATTGAATTTAAGGGTACCGTTAAGATTTTATTCAAGAAAACATAAAATCGATAAATCATACTATTACTAACAAAGTTGAGTGAATTGCGACTTCTCACGTATTTGTTGTTGTTTTAAGCACCAAGGCCTACATC
Organism: Odontomyia ornata; assembly: GCA_963969285.1. Taxonomy (NCBI): domain Eukaryota; kingdom Metazoa; phylum Arthropoda; class Insecta; order Diptera; family Stratiomyidae; genus Odontomyia; species Odontomyia ornata. The sequence continues at coordinate 263,060,973 of OZ017740.1, read as the reverse complement.
CCTGATTTTTTTCAGATTTTTCGTCTCACAGGTATCCAATCGCGAGGGGGGGGGGGACACAAATTTTTCGTGTATTTCCCCTCCCTGTGCGCCCCTCGAAGCAAATTTTGCCAAACTAAGACCTGTTTTGAAAAGTTCTCATCAAGACCTTTCATTTGATACCCATATCGGCTACCTTCAATGAATTTTTTTTTTCGGGGGGTGACTCTCCTATATGGGGAGACCCCCCTTAAATACCTTATAAAAATTTTTTTGTAGTTGAACTTTGAAGAGATCACCACCTCACACCTACACACAAAAATTGATGTATCTAGCTTAAGTAGTTTCCGAGAAAAAGTGCTGTGACACACGGACGCACGGACGGACGGACGGACGGACAGACGGACAGACGGACAGACTGGTCGTGAAACTAGTAGGGTTTTGTAAAATTATTTTACAAAACCCTAAAAACGCAACTTCAGGAGGACTTAAATGGTTTGCCGTCGACCCATCTTAAAGGTAACACTTTCATATTCTTTTCCATGTCTTTTCTTGTGATGTCCATTCAGTTCTTAATTTAATCTTATCTGGGTACCTTATTACCACCCCGAATTTCCACTATTCCGTCGCTATAAGATGAGAGCCCGATTTAGGCGCGCTATGCTTCATAAGATTTCAGATCCTTAGCATGCCATAGAGCTGCTTTATCTCCTTCTCGAGTAACGAGCCGATGGGTAGACGCTGACTCCTTCCGTTGGATTCTAAAAGGTCCTAAATATTCCGGTGCTAGCTTCGCGGAAAAATAGTTAACGGCATCCGATACCTTTACTCGAGACTTCTTACGGAATAAGTTATTCACTTTCATGAAAACGCCATCTGGGTCCTGTGATTTTTGTTTAGAAAATAATATGTTGATGCGAGGACATCAAGTAGTAATTACGGAAAATTTGAGAAATAGAATCTTGCAAAATAGCACGTAACTAGGTCATTTTGGAGTGGTAAAGATGAAAAACCTAACTAAAAGGTACTGCTGGCCGCCAAATATGCAGAGTGATATCGAAGAATTAGCGAAAACCTGTTTTGAATGCAATATGAATAAAAATAATCCTGTGAAAGAATGTAAGCATATTTGAAAACCAACAGATACACCTTTCGAAAGAGTACATGTTCATTTTGTCAGGAATAAAAGGACTGTGGATGTTAAGGAATTGCTTTAATTAAAAGATAGCACCGCTTTGTGTCAGTAATGAATATTAACTATCCTTCACAAAATCACGTTAAAATATATTTGACAATCATATCATAGGATACGTTGTTCCTATGAACCGCTTGCTTGGTTCGACTCGACTAACTGAGTACCTCGCTACGATGTTGCCAAGCTGGAGTTGACAGTTCGGCCCTCCTGGTCAGAAATCGGCTCGATTTCTTCGTAGTACTCGTCATCATCATTAAACTGGGAGGTTTTACAATCCGTCATCGAACATCGTAGATATGAAAATATCGATTGGTTAACGCGCTCAACTTGGCCGTTAGCACGTGTTGTTCACACTGGCACCTTCACGTGATGAATATCATACGTTGCACAGTAATCCACAAATTCTTTCGATGTAAATACCGACCCTAGATCGCTTATAATACGGATTGGTAATCCAATGTATGAAGTGATATCCCTCAACATGGTAACTACTGACCGACTGTTGGCTGCTCTCGTGGCTCAAAGCATTGTGAATTTACTGAAAGGGTCCGTTACTGCAACTATGTAGTGATGGCCTTTGTTACCCTTAGGAAATGGTCGTAAGTGATCAATATGCAATATTCAAAAAGGTATACGTTCAACTTGTTGATAAAACAAGTTTTTCCTGTTGGTACTTTATTGAGACAACATTCCAGAGATGAAGCAATGTACGACTTTACGTATTTGCACATTCGAGTAAACCAAAACAGTTCTTGTATCCTATGGACCGTTTTATCAACGCCAAAATGACCGGCATCGTCATGACAACTTTTTACTAGTCTCCAACGGAGGGCTGATGGCACTAAAAATTTAAAATCGCAATTTACTTCTCAAAACAATCTTCTTTTCTTAATAGTGTAACCACAATTTAATTGAGCAAATTGAGCTAATTTACATACTCCATCAATTATATTCATAATTTTCTTTAGTTTCGGGTCCCGTCGCTGTAATGATATCAACCAGTGACTCTGATCAGGTTTTTGTATCAGTTACACTTTATCTGCTATTGTTTTCGGTTCTTGCGGTTGTTCGTGTGGTCGGCGACTTAATGCATCGACATGGCTCATATTGTTTCCTGCCTGATGTACCACATCGAAATCGAATTCTTGGAGTTAATTGTTAAGTAAAGTGGTCAACTTCATCGTCGATATTGCATTACAATCGGACACCACTCAGAAGTGTTTTCCAATCAAATAAAATCGGGATCAATCTGACGTTTCAATGATTGCCGGTACCTCTAATTCGTGGCTACTGTACTTCGTTTCAGCATCGATGCAATGTCTACTAAAGTATATTACTGGCCAGAATGGTTTGTCTTCCGTAGATTGCATTAAGACTCCGGCGAGAGCAACAGGACTGGCATCGATATGTACCTCGTTTTCAGCCCGTGGATCATAAATAGTTACAACGGGTTCGCTACAGAGACGAGTTTCAAACTCGTTGAAGCTCATGTCTGCAGTCTTGTCCCATAAGAAGCATTTCTGTTTCTTTGTTTTTAACAAATTTTTTAGCGGTTTAGAAATTTTTAAGAATCCTTCAATAAATTTGCAGAAGGTACCGCTAATCTAAGAAATCTTCTGATATCGGTCAAGCGTTGGAAATTTTTGGATAGAATCAATTTTCTTGCTTCCAGGCTTCATTCCGTCTCTATGTATGCAATGACCTAAGAAGGTTAACTCAGGTGCAAAAAACACACTTTGACGGTGTAAGTGTAAGACCCATCTCCCATAAAATTTCCAGAACTTCCTTCAGAGTCTTGAGGCTTTCATCCATATAGCTTACGATATTTCTTGATTTCATACGACGATTTAAGTTGATCGTGACCTCTTGGAAAATCATCAGCGCATTAATGAGTACTCAAAATGACTAAGATGAGTCACAAATCAGGTGTACTAACGTGATTTATCATCCATAGACATTTGGTAGCATCCAGAGAATAAATCTAGTTTCGTGAAGAACTGCTTTCCCGCGAGTTGTGAGAGCTGTTCCTCAACAGTTTGCCTTAGGTACCGCTTTTTCTTGGTGATAGCGTTTATCGCACGAAAGTCAATACAAAGATGGTCCTTCATTTCTTACTTGGGAACCAAAACAAAAGGCTAAGAGTATAATGAATTACTTGAACGAATTGCGATTGTGGCCAACAATTCATTCACAATCCGGTCAATCTTATCTCTTTTAGCCAACGGTATACGATATGGTCGAGCATGGATAGGCGTGTCGGACGTCAACTCAATACTCATTGACTTTGTCCTGCATCGACCCATTTCGGCCGAAGGCAAAATAATCACGGATATCATCAAGTAGTACCTGCAGTTCGGTTGCTTCGGCTGCAGTTAAATTTTTTTCCATGTCGGGTATTCCAGGACATTTATTTTCAACATGGCACTCACCATTTTCAATAATTATTCGATGTGAAACTCCATTCAACGCATCCAATCCCAAAAGCAAACTATTTGATCGGCTACAAAATATGGGTCCACGCGTACGATTGTATCGTCGATTTTTAATGTCGCTATCATTTTGCCAGTACATTCTAAGCATCCACCTACAAAACCATTCAGCTCAATTGGCGGACACTTTATTAAGTGGTCCGCGGATGATTCTCGCACAAGAGATCGATTGCTGCCCAAATCTATAATTGCGCTCAAAATTTTTCCATCCATCTGAACGTTTTTCACTCTTTGGTTTTGTACGAAATACCTTGCATGCAACTGACGAATAAAGTATTCGCGTTAGTCACATATTCCGGTTTATCTCGACTTATGCATGTATCCGGACTGTGTCCCGTCTTTCGGCATTTAACACATCGCGGTCGTCGTTGGGGCAAAGAACAATTCACGGAAATGTGCCCCGGTTTATAACAATTATAACAAACACGCTTTGACACGTCATTTGTATCGGTAACAATCGTCGCTCCCGACACAGGCTTATTCAATATTTTAGTTAACACAGAGTTCACGTTCATCGGGCTTACACTTTTTGTTTCACTATGTGATATTCGCGTGACCGGTATCTTACTTTGGTTTCTTAAATAAGTTTTAAGGCAACACAAAAACTCCTTAGTTGTTTTGAATGTAAAGCACGTGATAGCGGGTTGCATTTGAACATCGTTTAAACCTTCACGCATATATCTTATAATGGCGGAACTTGTTCCCGCACGTCTACCTTCCCCACACATTCGATAATAATAATCCGTATATGGCTCATTTGAATGTCACACGTTTGCCATCATACGAAGATGTACCTCGGCTACGTTTTTGGTAGACTCGAATTCCTCTTCTAAAGAGCTTGCAAATTCATCGACTCTTTCGAACATACTGCTTCTTGCATCTAGCCACAATTTTGCTGTCCCTCGAACTTTTGTTTGCACTGCAAACAGAACAACCTTTCATCCCATGAATAAATGGATGCTAGTCATTTCACACGATGAACAAATTGTTGCGCCATCAGTGATGTGCTTAACGTTGGATCGAATTCTGGCATTATTTCAATGACGTCACATAATTTGTAGAACATGCTTTGGCGTACTGGGACTGCTTGTCGTGTCGGATATGGCAACTGATCTTCATCTGGCTGCAGTAGATGTAGATTCAGTGTTGATTCCATCATAAAAGCCTCATTCGACACGTTTTGCCTATCGTCCGTCAGAAAACCAAAACAAGAGATTGATGCCATATTCAAGTTTGGTGACATGCCATAGGTTATGCCTGAAACAGAGTTTGCAAATCCGCCAGCGATACTCTATACCTGAAAACTTAATGCTTGAACTAAAGTTGTGAGACTTACGTGCAACTTTATCGCTTTGTCATCTGCACGAGAGTTCTCGGGTAAAATTTCGACGTCGTCTCCATTGACGGCTTCCGTCAAACGTAAAATTAATTCGGAGTTGATGCCTCTTGTCGGCCAATTTCGCAAACGTAGCTCTTGTTTGAGTTCGTTGATTGTGAGCGAATCAATACGAACTATTGTGTCCGGCATTTTCAACTAAGAAATATGGCAGCCACATACGAATAAAAATTTGATATAGCAATCGCGTTGATATTCACGATTCAAAATGTCGGCTAATCAATCGAAAATATGCAGCGAGCAATTACGGGACAGCTATCTGTTATTAAAAGCACACACTATCCAATAAAGCAAAAATTCCGTAGTATTCCACTTCTGAAAACTGTCAGGAATATAAGAACTTTGGATGTTAGGTAATTGCTTTAATTAAAAGATAGTACCGCTTTGTTTCAGTAATGAATAATATCCTTCACAAATTATTTGACAATCATATCATAGGATACGTTGTTCCTACGATCCGCTTGCTTGGTTCGACTCGACTCGACTAGCTGATTACCTCGCTACGGTGTTGCCAAGTTGCAGTTGACAATTTTGCTGATGTTTTTAACAGAAAATGGTTTTTCGTGATGGTGGGTGAATATAACAAATGGCCAGGAATTCATATCATTAAAAATATTGCAGCCGGTACAATTATTGAAAAATGTCGAGAAATTTTTGGAACGTTCTGTTTGCCCAAAATTTGGTTTCGGATAATGGAAGCACATTTATGTCTGCTCAATTTAGAAAATTTTTAGAAAAAAAGGGAATTCAATTGAAACTGACAGCTCCATATAATCCGTCAACAAATGGCCAAGCCGAACGATTCGTACAGATTTTGAAGTTAGAAATTTAAAAAATTGAGCAACGAAACTAATTCGATAGGAATTGCATTAGATTGTTACAGAATTATGCCACATACAAAAACGGACAAAACACGGGCAGAGCTGATGTGTATAAGACAATTTCGTTGTCGTTTGAATTAACTGAAAGAAAATTCTGAAAACTTAGAGATTAAGCACTACAATCATGAAAGTGTAAAAAATTTCGAGCGAGGAGAGAGAGTTATTACGGAGAATTACATCGGTGCACGAATATGGGAATTTGGCTCAATAGAAAAAAGAATTGGTTCATTACATTATCTCATTGAATTAGCGATTGTCATGTTTGGAAACGACATCTGAATCAAATAGCCACAGCAGGCGAAGATGCTAGAATGCAAAATTTGAATTTAGTAGAGGATTTTGATGACTTTGTTGAGCCAAATAAACAAATTTGTGTTAAACCGACAAAGAAAAAGAAACCAAAGGTTACAAGTTAAAATTGTCAACACAGTCCTAAAAAGCTAAGAAACAGAGATGCCTTAACTCCGCCCATTCGCTACCCCGAAAGAGAAAATTAAATTACAGGGTGCGTACGGTATTGGAGGACATGCATAAATGTGACTATAACTTCGCGAATTTATTTTTTTTTTTTCCTTTTCAGATAAGAAATGGCGGACTGCAACATCACTCAAGAAATGAAGAGACATACTCTCATCGTCGCTATATGTGCGAAACATACAGATTTAGAGATCTCTAATTTTCTTAATTGTGCCCGTTCATTTGTGCATAAGGTTCGCCATGGATTGGAAGCATCAGGGGGTGATACGAAATTGGTTGCAAAACGCAAAAAGCACGAACAACGTTCTGACACTGTCCAATCTGCAGAATTTTTAAGAGCAAGTGCAAGCGACCATAGACGAAGACCCTTCAAAATCAATGAGGGTTCTTGTGACTGAGCTTCATGTTTCTGAGTGCCTTATTCGTAGAGTTGTCCACGAAGACCTTCGGTATAAGTCTTAGGTGATGCGCAGAGGATAGTTCATGTCGGAAAGAACACGGAACAGAGAGTTATCCGATCAAAACGTATTTTAAACAAAATCAAACACCCTAAGGCGCCCAAAATGTTATGGTATTTTTTCCGACGAAAAATTTTTTTGACCAAGATCAAAACACCAATCGCATAAATGACAGATGGCTATGTTTAAATCCTACGGAGGTTCCTGTTGTTATGTACACAAAATTTCCAGTCACTGTTATGGTTTTAGGTGTCGTAAGTAACGAAGGACTTGTTTTGCCACCACACTTCTCTACTGAAGGACTACGAGTGAGCTCCGCTGCATACATCCAGGTTTTTGCGACGGTAGTGAAACCCTGGATAGACAATATAAGTGGAGGCACACCATACATTTTTCAACAAAGCTCTGCTCCTTCACAAAAAGCGATGGCGACACAAGATTGGATAGCCGAAAATTTTCATGACCACATAACACCGAACCTATGGCCACCTAACTCCCCAGACCTTAATCCTTTGGATTATTACGTTTGGGTCGAAGTTCAGCGTGAGACCAATAAGCGTCCTCATAATACCACTTCTTCGCTGAAGACTGCTATTAATGCCGTTATGGTCAATATGAACAAGAAGCATTTGATTCGGGCATGTAATCGTTTCCGGACCCGGATCGAAGAGGTTATTGCTGCTAATGGCGATTTAATTGAATAACTTTATAGTCATATATTAATTTGACATTGTTTAAAAAATTCCTGAGATTGCATTAAATTTTGTTAAAAATACAAGCAAATTAATATTAAACCCAAGTTGTCCTCAAATACCACACGCATCCTGTACTATTGTTTTTTTTTTTTATTACATGGAGGGTGTTGGGGATGTGTGAATGATTAAATTGGTTGCTCAGTGATCGGCATACAAAAAGGGCCGATTATATAATTAGAGATAGTAAGACGCCATGTGTTTATTAAACCGATAGTTTATGAATAAAGTCAAGTTACAGTTGATTGAACTATTGTCTAATTTATTTAAAACCCATAAATAGAACACTATCATTATAGCGCTGTAAACCAAAAAGCAAAGTAGATCCCTGGAAATTGATACTGCATCAACTGGGAATGCCAAACCACAGGATATTCAACCCATTCATCTTAATCTTTAAAGCTTCAAATCATGCGAACGCCCAGACAATCGAGATCCTGCGGGATGTGGATTTTGAAGGGGAAGGAGTTAACATAATCATAAATCTTAAAGTAATATTATCATGAATTTGAATGTTTAATCAAATTACTTGCTTATTTCAAATTTTATAAACGTAGCTCGAATTTTCATGATATCGTGAAATGTTCCTCAGATTACCTTCTTTGCACTTTATCGCAACGCTCAGATATTGCAAAATGTTCTTTCCCACGCTGATCTAATTTCATGTAAGTTTGTTAAAGTTAGGAAAATTATTTCACATACTTTTTGTTTAGTTTGCATTTTTTCTAGACCATAAAGTTTTCCTGACTGTTTCATTTAAGTTAGTATTAAACTTTTTACTTTAAAGGTCAAATATAATATTTTTTTACTATAACGAGTCGATGACTTGTTAACTTTTAGCTTAGGAATATTGCAAGATCGTTCTATTAGGATTAGTTACATGGTTTAGAATTAAGTTGTTACATATTAGTTGTAAGTTCAAAATACATTCTTCTGTTGTGTTAGGTAAATTTCTCGAGAGAAATTTACCTATTGCGGAGAGTATCATATATATATATATATATATATATATATATATATATATATATATATATATATATATATATATATATATATATATATATATATATGTATGTATGTATATATATATGTATATATATATATGTATATATATGTATGTATATATATATGTATATATATATATATATATATATATATATATATATATATATATATATTTTATATATGTATATATGGGATATAACGAAATTTGTGACCACGTTAGAGGTTGCAATTTTGCTCCGATTTTCACCAAATTTTCAGGAAAGGTGTATTGGGTTAATATCTCGGTTAAGTTCGTGAACCAGCTATATCGGCCGGGCAAAAACAAAATGGCGGCTATTTTAGACGAAAAATCGTGATTTATGTTCTGACCAAAATATTGCTCCGATTTGGATGAAATTTGGTATAAAGGTTCACTGATGTATGTGATGAATCTCACAATAAAAAATCCAAAGTGGGTCAAGCAGAAACAAAATGGCGGCCGCTCAAAGGTCGAAAAACGTGCGAAATTTTGTTGTTGTAATAGTGGTCAAATTACGTGAAAAAATTTGAGGTCAAGTCATAGCAAACAAAATGGCGGCCAGTTGAAACTCAAAACTTCAAAGGCTTCTTAAAGTCGCAATTTTGATCCGACATATATGAAACTTGGTTTCAAGATAGGCATTACCTAGATCTATAGGCTTTGATATTTTGGTGATCATGAGATAGGTAAATTTCAAAATTGCGGCGTTTTAAAAATGCGTTTATTTCAGGGCTTTGTGGCACTCTAGCGGTCACATTTTCCAGCGGATTTTGATGAAACAGAAGATTATGGATTTCTGTACTATGTTCTTGTATTATGCAGAAAATTACTAAAATTGAATGAAAAATAAAAAAGTCGAAAATTTAAAGCCTAATATTTTTAGCTGCCATTTTCACTAAAAATTGAATTATTTTGCCCTGTCTAGAGTGAAACTCCGTTTTGAACGAGATTTGGCTCATTGATTGATAAGGTCCTAGCCCACAAAGATTTAAAATAGTCCAAAATCAAATGCATGCATTCAAAATGGCGGCCCTCAAAGGTCAGGAGGCAAGCGCAATTCGCTAACTTAGTAGCAACTGAAATAATGAATATTCTTCATGGAAACGTTTCAAATGACTTATCTTGAAAGTATTTATAAATCAGACTTCTTTTTTAATATTGAAAAATATTATGAACAATATCCTAAAAAATTATAAAATCGCTACTTTTCTGACCGTCCGTCCGTCCGTTTGTTCGTGCGTGACAAGCTTTCTCGCAAACCACATGAGCTTGAATGAGGAAATTTTCAACGTAGGTCAAAAGTGGTCTCTTGAAATTTGCAGTGTAAGAACATATTTTAAAGTGTTTAAGGGGGTCTCTCCATACAGGGGGTGACATAAACATTGTTTTTTATTTCTATAGCCCCCTGGCAGCCAAGTTTCTCAACAGATTCCGATAAAACTTGAAATTATAAGTTATTAAGGCAAGTTAATTTAATTTAATTATGCAAATCGGATGACAAACAAAAAATTCGAAAATTTACTGCTTAATATTTTTAGCAGCTATTTTCAATAAAAATTCAAAATGACGGCCCCTGATGGTTCAGAAAAGAATCGAAAATGTATATATCAATGGCAACGCTAGTGCTGATTAAACTTTTATGGAATCTTTTGAAATTAACTATTTGAGCTTGCGGTGGAGCTTTCTCATTTTTAATATTATATAAATTTAATATAAATTTTAATTAATCTAGTTTAGTATTGTTGAATTTAAAAACAGCATTAATTCAGTTGAATATTTTTTATTGCAAAAATATTTTTCTTGACATTCAAATTTTTATAAAATAATCAGTTAGAAATGAAATGCATTAGTAGATGGAATTCAAAACTGTGTGCAATTAATTAAGATTTGTCATATAAGACTTTATTCATTGTTAACTTAAAATAAATAATTATTAAAAAACAAGTTGGGTAAACAGACCTACGCTCATGTCAGAAGGGTTTCGTATTCAATTTACAAAATGCAGTCACCAGATCGAATCAAATCAAGAAACATGTCAAAGACGATTTTATTGGAGAAAATATGAAATACGAAGATCATACTATTATTAACAAAGTTGAACGAATTTCGACTTCTGAGGTTTTTGGTATTGTTATACTCATAAATATTTCCCTTGATAATTATTTCAGATGTCCATCCGCGACGGAGAAAACACATTTTTCATGTATTTCCCCCCTGTGCCCCACTGAAGCAAAAATTGACAGTTTAACAACTGTTTTGAAAAGCTCCCATGAAAACTTTTATTTCGTACTCATATCGGCTACGTTTGATGATTTTTTTTTTCAGGGGCCACTCTCCTGTACTGTTATCATCGATTAATGGCCTATTTTTTCGAATCCTAGAATGGTTACAAAACCCTTTGCTAAGAGCTGTCTCCCACCTCCTTGGCTTATTTCACTTATGAGCATTAATTGTAGGTACTCATCTTCAGTCATTCATTAAATTGAATCAAGTGTTCAAAGCATGCACCTTAAACGTTGAAGTTGGGAAAAATAACTCAAAATTATTCAATCTTCGCATTTAAAACAGCCACAATTTTGTTTAACGATTACTGATACCACTAGCTGAACCGATTCTCAAAGATATACATGACACCTATCATTCCTGAAATTTTCATGCAAATCCTAGCAAGACTGTAGTGTCTGAGTCGGTAAAAAGCACATGTTGTTCCATAGCCATATGTTGCCATAGTAATAAATGCAGCGCATATTGTTCCATAGTAATACAGGAAAATTCAAATCGCTATAACTTCACTCTGAAACTTTCAGGATAGATCACTCTTATAAATAGACATCTACATACTGAATTTCATTGAATTTAAAGGTACCGTTAAGATTTTATTCAAGAAAACATAAAATCGATAAATCATACTATTACTAACAAAGTTGAGTGAATTGCGAATTCTGACGTATTTGTTGTTGTTGTACCCACCAAGGCCTATATTCCTGATTTTTTTCAGATTTTTCGGATCACAGGTGTCCAATCGCGAGGGAGGGAGACACAAATTTTTAGTGTATTTCCCCTCCCTGTGCGCCCTTCGAAGCAAATTTTGCCAAACTAAGACCTGTTTTGAAAAGTTCTTGTTAAGACCTCTCATTTGATACCCATATCGTCTACCTTCAATGAAATTTTTTTTTCGGGGGGTCACTCTCCTATATGGGGAGACCCCCCTTAAATACCTGATATAATTTTTTTTGTAGTTGAACTTTGAAGAGATCACCACTTTACAACTACACACAAAATTTTATGTTTCTAGCTTAAGTAGTTTCCGAGAAAAACTGCTGTGACACACGGACGGACGGACGGACAGACGGACAGACTGGTCGCGAAACTAGTAGGGTTTTGTAAAATTATTTTAAAGAACCCTAAAAGAGAATAACATATTTTCTTATTTGTAGTAATAAGAAGAAATACCAGAGATGAACATATAAGAACATATATGTGGTGAAAAAACTCGCCACATCTGGTGACCCACGACATTCGAAATCGATTCACGACGTCCGCAACTATAATTGATAAGCTGGCTACGTTATCGAAGCAATTCCTTGACGAGGAGATTCAACTAAACACAACCGAACACGATCCATACGAAGACAGTCTTGCGAGTTTGAAGCTGACAAAATTGAAAAAGGACCAAGAAGTTATTCCGTGTGCTACCACTGAAAATCAAGAAGATCGACAATTGACATAAGGAATCGAGGAGCAATTAAGTGACTAGAACCTACAGTGAACTTAACTTTGGTTTAGAACACCATCATCATTCTACAGCAAACAAAGAATCGGGAAGTAATTAACTACCATCTGTGGCTTCAACGGTTCTGTCAACTTTTTCAAAGGTGATTAAAGATTATTCACCAACCAACCAGCATCTTGAAGATAGTAATGTTTTGAACGCCGAACCCCAAGTGAATGCGACATTCGATCATTTTTATGCCCCGGAACAACACGAGAGCTGCAGCACACCTGCGTTACCGGAGCAGCCACTAGAACCACCAAAGTTTTATTCGCCTACGGAAATACCGTCACTTCCAACTGCACCAAGCTTACAAAATACGAATCAAAATACATATCGTTTATGTTCTAATATTCATTCAAAGCAACCATTTATTTTTAATTCAAATATTATATATTATATCTATATTTAATTTAAAATTAACATTTTTTAAGAAAATTTATCAAGCAAATTGTAAGGGTTACTCCTTATTCAATTTGTGAGTTATTCTAGTTCGCTAAAGAGGAAGGATATATCCTGGGACAGGGGGGATATATCCGCCAGAAGGCACCTCAAACCCTTAGGGATTAATTGAAATTTATATTGATATCAATTGATAATAGCGTGAGTGAATTTTAAATACATAATTTTGTTGTTCTTCACAATGTCGGTCAATAATGAGGAATTTTTGGATGCTATCCCTAATTTAAGCGCAGTTGCAATTAAATTACCTCCTTTTTGGAAGGAATTCCCTGACATTTGGTTTAAGAAAACCGCAGCTCAATTTGCTCTGGCGGGTATTACCTCAAAGCAAACAAAATTTTATCATATATTAGTAGCTCTTGATGCAGATGCAATCCGTAACGTGTCAGATATTGTCAGTAACTCTCCTAGCACAAACCCTTATACAGCCTTAAAGGAAGCATTAATTTCTAGGTTACCTGCAAGTGAGAGTTCAAAATTTAATAATTTATGAACGAATCTTACATTGGGAGATAGTTTTCCATCACAACTGCTCAGGGAAATGCAACAGCTTGGAGAGGAAAAAGTAGGAAAAGACTTGCTCAGGAACATCTGGTTACAACGATTGCCAGAAAATATGCAAGCAATTTTGACATGTAATCTTTCAAGTTCCCTAACGGATCTGGCTACGTGTGCAGATAAAATTTACGAAGTATCAAATAAACCAGCATTGCTTTCTCTGTCAAGCAACACAAGTGAAGAGTCAACATTACAGAAGCAGGTTTCTGAACTAACTCTCCAAGTTGCTGAATTGTCACGAGCATTCAATAATATGAATAGATTTAGTAGAAGCCCAAACAGATTTAGAGGATTTTGCTCTCGTTCTCCATCAAGTAAACGACCTGAAGGACAGGGATTTTGCTGGTATCATTTTAAATTTGGTACTAGAGCATACAAGTGCATTCAACCATGCACTTTCAAAAAGAAAAATTCATTCGATTTTAAGGAAAATTCAAAAAACTAGATAAACTTAAATTTTCGACGGTAAATTTAAGTATTATTGCTTCAAGCCGTCTTTTACTTTATGATCATTCCACAAAAAATAAATTTTTAATCGATACTGGTGCAGAAATTTCAGTTATTCCAAAACCAAAATATCGTCATCTAATTGCTTCAGGTTTTAAACTTTCTGCTGCTAATGCATCTTCTTTTGATACATACGGCAGAAAACTACTAAAATTAGATCTGGGTCTAAGAAAAGAATTTTCATGGCATTTTACTATTGCAGATATTTCGCGACCTATTATAGGTGCAGATTTTTTGGGTCATTTTAGAATTTTAGTTGATGTTGCTAACAAAGCAATAATTGACCCAACTACAAACCTTTGTTCAATAGCAACTATTACATCGGAAAATTCTTCAAACTTGTCCATTTTAATTAAACCAGAAATTGATCCACAAGTAAAAGACTTATTAAATAAATTTAAATCAATTACCTTAGAGTCCGACTTTACAAAACATCCTACATATAGTATAAAACATAAAATTACAACTTCTGGATCACCAATAGTTTCGAAACCCAGACGTTTAGCGCCAGATAAATTAACTGCAGCTAAGAAAGAATTTAATTTCCTTCTCGAAAAGGAATCTGTCGTTTCTCTGATAGTCAATGGTCTTCACCATTACACATGGTACTAAAAAGCAATGGGGATTGGCGTCCTTGTGGTGACTACAGACGTCTTGATGCCATTACAACACCAGATCGCTATCCTATTCCTAACATTCAGGATATCACACATTTTTTAACTGATTGCAAAACCTTCTCAACTTTAAATCTTGTTAAAGCGTTTCATCAAATTCCAGTAGAACCAGAAGATATTCCGAAAACTGCAATTTGCACACCGTTCGGACTCTTTGAGTTCACTCGCATGACTTTTGGTTTATGCAATGCTACGCAGACTTTTCAACGCTTCATTAATTCAATACTAAAAGATCTAAATTTTTGTTTTGTATATTTAGACGATATTCTTATTGCTTCAAAATCTGCCTCAGATCATTGAACGCATTTATCAATAATTTTCGAAAGGTTAAATGATAACGGTGTTACACAATACCCGTACACCCTATGTGTACTGGCTTGCGCTGGGAGCTTGATATGATGTGTATCCTATATACACATCAAGGCTCCCGGGGAGAGAGAGATATTCCTGTATGATACTTACCTGCTACTTTATACTCGCCAACTAGATCAGTAAAGAGTGTTTTTGTTTAATGTTTTAAGTTTTATTTTATTCTTTGTTTGGTCATATGATAAAAAGTTCAGTTGGCTATATTAATTTTAATAACATATTTACTAGGGAATTCTTTCAATAATTAATTTATTGCGGAGACGTATAAAGTTGGGCATTTATGGAGCGATCAATGAATGAAATTTTCTGAAGTGATTAATTTATTAAAGAACTAGTTAATGAGGTTTTATATTTACATATTTATGAATTTAGAGTGTTAATGGAGCCGTTAATTCGCACGATTATTATTTTCTTTAATTATTTTTGTTACCAGAGGAAAACGAACCAATTCAATTAAGACTTTAACTGTTGCTCGGGCTGACGCCTTGAGCACACAGCTATATTAGCGAATCGATTGATTATAATCCAACTGCTAGCCCCGGGCACAAAGCCTTGGGACGCTAATACTCGGGCTGATGCCTTGAGTACGCAGTCAGATTGATAAATCAATCAATTTCTAGTTCAACTGCAGGCCCCGGGCATAACTGCCTTGGGGCGCTGATACTCGGGCGGGTGCCTTGAGTACGCAGTTGAACGTATCCCACTATTCACTTATCTCGGGCTAAGTGCCTTGAGATAGAATAAGCTCGGGCGCACGCCTTGAGCCAGTGAATGGAGAAATACTTCTCGATTGTCTTGTGTCTTTAAGTTTCTTTTATACTATAATTATGCTGACTTTATTGCTTACCAACTAAAACAATGAAGAAAATTTACCATTTTAAAAAAGATCAAAGTTCAACAACAAAACAGTTTAACGTATTTAGTGCCATCTCTCTGTGACTGGTGCAACCACAAAGCTAAAGCTTTCACTCGATTTGCAATGCATGTAACCAATTCGTTCCGCTGGGCAGTACGTTCGATTGCGAAGTCTTGTGTGTATATGTTTGATACTTAATACGAGTATGGATACACACCCACTTCTGCTAATCCATGATACGACACCGTGCCCACAGATGCATTGATTACAATTCGCAGCTTTTCGTATGTATGTTGTCATTTACAGTACACAGAGAGGAACGACGGAACACGAACCGAGCAATATTTGGACTGCGGTTCCCGTAACATTGCCTCCCCGCTGAAAAGAAAAGTTCACGACTGGCTTGAAGAGCCATGTCGTGAAAGATATTCATTTTTGCTTGATTGTTTTAATTGGTAAACTTGGAATGTTGATTTAAAATTACTATTTTAAACGATTTTATTCGAATTTACTTTTTCCTTTGCTCATCGCTTCATAAAAAGTTATGACATGCTCCTTTGAATATTAATTTCTTATCGCAATATTTGTTTTTACTTATTGAATCATAATGACTTGTAGTTCTTTCATAATTTTTGTTTTGAGCTACTTTGCTTGAATATTTTTACTAATCGTTTGCTTAGACTTATTAGGCATTTTAATTTGATTTTGTTTTGCTCCATTTACATACTAGAAGATGAATTATAATTAATTACACATTTATACATTGTTTCGCTAATTTGTCTTCTACAATATTTTTTTTTTTTTTACTTTAATAGTTCTGCATTGCTGTAATTTATGTAACATATAATTTCTCTTTAATTTATCTTTATTTCCTTATTTTGCTTTACTTACATATTAGAATATTAATGCAAATGAAGATATAACTATTTCACAAATATATACGAGTACAGTTTCGGTTATTTACAATATGCTTTGCATTTTCTTTACTTGAATCAGCTTACTGCAGTTACTTTCGCATTGCTATGATTTATGTAACATAGAATCAGTCCTTTTTTTTCTTCTTTATTTTCTTGTTTTGTCTACTTACATTTTAGAATGTTAATGAAAATATAACAATTTTCTGATGAACTAATTTCACATTTATGTACAGTTTCGCTTATTTGTCTTTTTGCAACATATTTTCATATTACATGAAAGGTTTTCTGTTGAAACTTTTGTATGTTTTTTTTTTTAAATGCTTATTTTTCTATTTACTACTGCTTTATTTCGATCTATTCCTTTTATTGTTACATTCATTTGGTTTTGTTTTTCAAGATTTAAACTGTATTATGTATATAGTTCGTTTGAAATTGCGTTACACCAATTTTTGGTTGTATTTCGTTTTCGGACTTTAGTTTTATTGATGGTTGGTAGCAAAAATAATGTTTCCAAAACATAAATAAAAAAGAGTTTTTGTTTTTTTTTTTACTTTAGTCTACTAAATTTTTTCTTTCGCATTTGTTAAGGCTTTTTTCAATTTGAAAGAAAAAATCCTTCATTTGCTTCATTTTTCTTGCTTATTAAATTTTCATAGACGATAACGAAAAGCTTGCTAAATAAGCTTTTGGCTATGTACTTTGCAAATAATATATTATGTTAATAGGTTAGTAGGGTAATTTGTTAGTATATGAAGCTCTAGATGCTCGTTTTTTTGGGAACAACCCAGTTAAGTTGTCCATGGGGAACGTAAGATCGATACGATCGTTTTGTTCGGGAATTATTAGCTTTGCAAGGGAATAGCTTGCGAGTTGTTGTTGTTGCTTGATTGCTAAAGCTTTAATTGGTTTTATGTAGTGTGGGACCTAAGTTTTTCTCTTGATGTGGATCGTTAATGTTGTTAGTGGGAAACAAAGATTGATAATTTACATGAAGGTGCTTAAAAAGGTTTGAAGATAAGATGATAAGGAGAATAGCTTTGTCTCTGCAATTACGTGTGAGCAAATAGTATGTTTTTTTTTCCTTTTCAAAGCTTTCACATGCGCCAGTTGCTCGGAATTCTATGCTATGTACATTGTACATGCTAATTTGTGGTTGGCGGGTAATCGTAATGAAGATGATTTGTTTCTATTAGGTTAGCTTTATGTAGTTTGTAGTGGGTAGGGCTTGCTGTGGGATTATGTAGCTTTTAAGGTATATGCCTTCAAACGTTATTTGATTGGTTCAAATTGTCTATTGCAACTCCTGTATTTATATGAGAAAGTACAAAGGGAACTTTACTTGAATCATACCACTCTTTCTTTTAATTATGTGTAAAGCTGGAGATTATTGATAAATCGAAGACAACGTGTTATTTTGAAGTATTTTTATTAAATAAAGAAACGTTGGGTATGTTATAATAAATGTTATTGAGGAAATAAAATTAGAAGGAAAGATCTTAAGCTTGGAAGTTATGATATAAACTTTGAATGTTTTCAGCAAACTGTTAAGTTAAAAATATCTTGCGAGAAGGAGTATTCTAAAACGTATTCGAAACAAAACTATCACTATATGTTGGGCATGGCAGCATATAGTTTCGGCCTTCATTTAAGACCCTATATGTTCCGTCAAATCTCCCTAGTGAGTGTCTGTTTGATTTAGCGTAACGCTGTCCCAGACTTTGCTGGAAGACAGAACAGTGCCGTGCGAGGTCACTTCATTAGCTGTACGTTAAAATTGTTGATCCTGATCTCGAGGATGCGTGTAAAGTGGAAGCGTTGGAAATGGGTGGGCTGTAAAGCAGAAATATTACGTTAAAAATATCTTGCGAGAAAGAGTCGCAACAAAACTATCACTATATGTTGGGCAAAGGAGCATATAGTTTCGGCCTTTATTTAAGACCCTATATGTTCCGTCGAGTTTCTCCCTAGTGAGTATATGTTCGGTTTGGCGTAACGCTGTCCCCGACTTTGCTGGAGGACAGTACAGTGCCGTGCGAGGTCACTTCATGAGCCGTTCGTTAAAATTGTTGATATCTATCTCGAGAATACGTGTAATATGTAAGGGTGGGACACGGGTGGGTTTTAAATTTTCTGCGTTAACCGCGGGGTTTTAAATGGTGAGTTATTTAGTAGTTAGCAGCTAGAATGTATTTATTGAGCAGGGAAACGTAGTGACTAGTGGAAGCGTGTCTGCAAACCATTTTAGTTCAACAGCACAGAGGCTCCGATTGGTTGGTATATTGTCTTAATATTAAATGAATGTAGCGTGTCTGCCGACGGGCAGCTCAGAGGCTTTTGTTTGTTTCTATAGTGACTTACAACTAAAAATAGCGTGTCCGCTGACAACTAGGATCCACGGCTCAGAGGCTATTGTCGGTTTCCTTACCGACTTGTAGTTAAGATTAGCGTGTCCACCGACAGCTTCGGCCGATGGCTCAGAGGCTATTATGCGTTTATGTTGTGCCTTATAACTAAAAATAGCGTGTCCGCTGACAACTAGGGGTAACGGCTCAGAGGCTATTGTCGGTTTCCTTACCGACTTGTAACTAAAAATAGCGTGTCCACCGACAGCTTCGGTCGACGGCTCAGAGGCTATCTTTTTTTTTACTTAGACTAAAGGCTGAGTGGCTGCCGACAGTTTTGTTTTGAAGGGACCACATTTGTGGCTGTCGACAGTGGGTTTTCGGGGAACCACTCAACTTATTTTATTTATTTATGAAAGCTTGCCGGGATTTATCGGCTTGACTGCCACTAGTTTCCATTTATTACTGCTAATACTATGAAATTGCAAATTGAGTGCTGAATTCATATTTTGTCATTCGTGGGGGAAGAAAAAATGGGAATTGAAAGAGGTAATTGGTTTAAGGGTAAATTTGTTTGTATTGAGTTGGCCTATATTGTATTGAGCTATAATAATTAAAACTCATTTGTTTCACAGTTCCTACACTTGGATTATTTCAGTGAAACTTGAAAATATTAAAGTTTCTTGTTTAGCATTTGTATTGAAAAATTGTCTCTTGTATGTATCTAAATTTGATATTCATTTCACGCGGTTGGTTTACTTATTTGCACTTTGATTTAACTGCATTAAAAATTATTGTTCAAACGTCTATTCATTAATTTCATCTTCATTAAAGGCTCCCAAGAAGTTATTCGAATGCTAGATCAATTTTAAAGATAAGACTTGAATATTCATGTGGGTGCGCGTTATTGTTATTATTATTGTTTCAGTTGTTTGAGCGATAAAAGATTTTATGTTGATATAACGATGGACACGAGTTTGTTTACTCATTATGGATGTTTTCATTATGCTTGCTTATGTTTGATGTTTACTTGTACTGTTGATTGTTTTGCATGTAAGTCAAGTGAAACTTTATCTCTTCGATAAGTTGTACGTTAAATTAAGTTTGAATCATTTGGAAGTTTATTTGATTGATTTTAAAATAGCCTAGATTAGATTTTGGAACATAAGATATTGGATATGAAAATTATATGCTTGTTATTTAAATGATCAATGAGATTGGTTTTTTTTTTTTAATTTGAGGAAACTGATCTAGTTTCATTGACAATGTAAGTAGCAATGATAACATACAGGAATTGAGTGGTTTCGGATATCGGCTGGGAGGAAAGACTTACATCCCATTTAATTTTACTACACAATGCGCTACATTGTGGTGTTTGCAAAACCGATATCCTACCGGCTGCGCCAAATTGTTGCACACTACCCGTACACCCTATGTGTACTGGCTTGCGCTGGGAGCTTGATATGATGTGTATCCTATATACACATCAAGGCTCCCGGGGAGAGAGAGGTATTCCTGTATGATACTTACCTGCTACTACATTCTCGTTAACTAGATCAGTAAAAGAGTGTTTTTGTTTAATGTTTTAAGTTTTATTTTATTCTTTGTTTGGTCATATGATAAAAAGTTCAGTTGGCTATATTAATTTTAATAACATGTTTACTAGGGAATTCTTTCAATAATTAATTTATTGCGGAGACGTATAAAGTTGGGCATTTATGGAGCGATCAATGAATGAAATTTTCTGAAGTGATTAATTTATTAAAGAACTAGTTAATGAGGTTTTATATTTACATATTTATGAATTTAGAGTGTTAATGGAGCCGTTAATTCGCACGATTATTATTTTCTTTAATTATTTTTGTTACCAGAGGAAAACGAACCAATTCAATTAAGACTTTAACTGTTGCTCGGGCTGACACCTTGAGCACACAGCTATATTAGCGAATCGATTGATTATAATCCAACTGCTAGCCCCGGGCACAAAGCCTTGGGACGCTAATACTCGGGCTGATGCCTTGAGTACGCAGTCAGATTGATAAATCAATCAATTTCTAGTTCAACTGCAGGCCCCGGGCATAACTGCCTTGGGGCGCTGATACTCGGGCGGGTGCCTTGAGTACGCAGTTGAACGTATCCCACTATTCACTTATCTCGGGCTAAGTGCCTTGAGATAGAATAAGCTCGGGCGCACGCCTTGAGCCAGTGAATGGAGAAATACTTCTCGATTGTCTTGTGTCTTTAAGTTTCTTTTATACTATAATTATGCTGACTTTATTGCTTACCAACTAAAACAATGAAGAAAATTTACAATTTCAAAAAAGATCAAAGTTCAACAACAAAACAGTTTAACGTATTTAGTGCCATCTCTCTGTGACTGGTGCAACCACAAAGCTAAAGCTTTCACTCGATTTGCAATGCATGTAACCAATTCGTTCCGCTGGGCGGTACGTTCGATTTCGAAGTCTTGTGTGTATATGTTTGATACTTAATACGAGTATGGATACACACCCACTTCTGCTAATCCATGATACGACACCGTGCCCACAGATGCATTGATTACAATTCGCAGCTTTTCGTATGTATGTTGTCATTTACAGTACACAGAGAGGAACGACGGAGCACGAACCGAGCAATATTTGGACTGCGGTTCCCGTAACAACGGACTAATCATTAATCTGGAAAAATGTAAATTCTTACAAAAAGAAATTAAATTTTTAGGTCATTTTATTTCATCTGAAGGAATTAAACCTTCACCAGATAAATGTAAGGATATTTTAAGTTTCAAATTACCAGAAACAATTGTAGAATTGAGGCGATTTCTGGGAATGATAAATTTTTATCGTCACTTCTTACCAAATGCCGCTAAACACCACGCTTTACTTAATAGTTTCTTGGTGGGTTCTAAGAAGTTAGACAAGAGAAAAATAAATTGGACACCGGAGGCTATTAAATCTTTTGAAACTTCCAAACAACAACTCTTCGATGCAACTATTCTGGCTTTTCCAGAACTAAATGCTCCATTAGCAATTTTTGTAGATGCTTCTGATATTGCCATTGGAGCAGCGCTTCAACAATGGGTAAACAATTGTAGGAAACCTTTGGGGTTCTTTTCAAAAAAATTGAACGAAGCTCAAAGAAATTATAGTACATATGATCGTGAATTACTATCGGCCTATCAAGCAGTTAAACATTTTAGATATACATTGAAGGTCGCACATTCACATTGTTTACAGATCATAAACCTTTAATATTTTCATATCGTCAGAACCCTACAAAAGCTTCTCCAAGACAACTTCGTCAACTTAACTTCATCAGTGAATTTACCACAGATTTTAGACACATTTCTGGAGAGGAGAGTATTTTTGCAGATTCTCTATCTAGAATTTCTGAAATTGAAATTCCTAGCTCTATAGATTTTAAAGCAATTGCTGAAGCTCAACTTATAGACGAATCTTTTGAGAAATTAAAATCAAATCCAAAATTTTCATTTAAACAAATAACTTTTCCAAACACAAAATTCAAAATTTTTTGTGAAATTACAAATGAAAATATTAGGCCATATATTCCGGAAGCATTTCGGAAGCAAATTTTCACTTCAGTACATAATTTAGCTCATCCAAGCATCCGAACTTCAAGACGCCTTCAGATAAATACTTTTGGCCATTTCTCAAGAAAAACGTTGCTGATTGGTCTTGCACTTGTTTGGATTGTCAACGTTCAAAAATTACGAGATACAATAGAAGTGAACATAAAACATTCCCCCTTACATCAAAACGTTTTAAAATAATACATATGGATATAGTCGGGCCATTGCCTTACTCACAAGGTTTCACGTATTGCTTAACAATAATAGATAGATTTTCGAGATGGCCTGAAGCAATACCTTTAACTAATATTACGGCTGCAAATTGTGCAGAAGCATTATGTACTTTTTGGATTGCACGTTTCGGAGTTCCAGAAGTTATAGTAACAGATCAGGGTAGACAGTTCGAATCCCAATTGTTCAGTGAGCTGGGAAAAATCCTTGGATTCAAAAGAAATCGTACTACAGCCTATCATCCGCAAGCAAACGGAATGATAGAGAATTGGCATCGTACATTGAAGGCTTCTGTAATGGCTAATAAAAATCCATCATGGTCAAAAACATTACCATTCATTCTTTTGGGTTTGAGGACAGCATTTAAAGAAGAACTGAAAGCATCTCCGGCTCAATTAGTTTATGGAGAGAACATACGTTTGCCGAGTGATTTACACAAGATTTGTCTCGATCAGAAACCTCAATCAGATTTCGTTCAAAATTTAAAGGCAGTTATGTTAAACATTAACCCTATTCCAGCTTCAAATCATAGTAACGTAAAACCAAGAGAAATTAAAAAATCCCCGTTGGCAGCACCAGCCGGAAAGGTAAATTTCTCGTATGTAGCATAAAGCTTCGAAAAAAAATTTGGCTTGCCTACTACTCAACTTCTTTCTGCAATTTTCGTAGTACCACATGGGTATTCATTAACATAAAAAAAATCTGGCCACGTTCGTTCTTAGAGACCTTTTATCGGGGCGCAAATATTTTGCTAATTAAATTGAGTTGCATACGTATGGATTACATATTGAAAATCGGCGGATCATAAATTGTTGTAAACATATAAATACCGGTTTCGCCCTTCTCGCATTTGCTGTTTACACAGTTCACAGTGGTAACCACACAAAGGCTTAAATAGCTCGAATAGTTAATTTCAAAAGATTTCCATGAAAGTTTAATCAGCACTTGCGTTGCCATTAATATATACATTTTCAATTTTTTTCTGAACTATGAGGGCCGTCATTTCAATTTTTATTGAAATCGGCTGCTAAAAATATTAAGCTGTAAATTTTCGACTTTTTCATTTGTCATTCGATTTGCATAATTAAATTAAATTAACTTGCGTTAATAACTTATAATTTCAAGTTTCAACGGAATCTGTTGAGAATCTTGGCTGCTACAGAAATAAAAAAAATTGTATGCCACCCCCCTGTATGGGGAGACCCCCCTTAAAATACCTTAAAATATTTTCTTGCACTGCAAATTTCAAGAGGCACCACTTTTGACCTACGTAGAAAATTTCCTCATTCTAGCTCATGTGGTTTGCGAGAAAACTTGTTTTGACGCACGAACAAACGGACGGACAGACAGACAAGTCGCGATTTTATAATTTTTTTAGGGGATTGTTAAAAAGATTTTACAATATCTTAAAAATGGTCTGGTTTATAAATTCTATCAAGTAAAGTCATTTAAAACGTTATCATGAAAAATATTCATTATTTCAGTTGGCACTAAAATAGCGAATTGCGCTTGCCTTCTGACCTTTGGGGGCCGACATTTTGAATGCATGCATTTTATTTTGGATTATTTTAAATCTTTGTATGCTAGGAACTCATCAATCAATGTACTATCTCGTTCAAATAGAAGTTTCACTCTAGACAGGGCAAAATAATTCAATTTTTAAAGAAAATGGCAGCTAAAAATATTAGGCTTTATATTTTCGACTTTTTTATTTTTCATTCAATTTTAATAATTTCCTGCATAATACAAGAACGTAGTACAGAGATCCATAATCTCAAGTTTCATCAAAATCCGCTGGAAAATGTGACCGCTAGAGGGCCACAAAAACCTGAAAAAAACGCATATTTAAACGGCCGCCATTTTGAAAGTTGCTCATACATGATCACCAAAATATCAAAGATTGTAGGCCTAAATAATGTCTATCTTGAAACCGAATTTCGTATATGTCGGATTAAAATTGCGACTTGAAAAAGCCTTTGAAATTTTGCCCTTTAACTGGCCGCCATTTTGTTTTTTGCAACCTGACCTCCAATTTTTTCACGTAATTCTTTAGATACCTATAATTTCTATCAAGTTATCAAATTTCATGAAAATCTGTTGAAAGCTTTAACCACTATTACAACAACAAAATTTTGCACGTTTTTCGACTTTTGAGCGGCCGCTATTTTGTTTCTGCCGTACCGACTTTGGATTTTTTATTGTGAGATTCATCACATACAGCAATGAACTCTTGTACCAAATTTCATCCAAATCGGAGCTATACTTTGGTCAGAACAGAAATCACGATTTTTCGTCTAAAATGGCCGCCATTTTGTTTTTGCCCGGCCGATATAGCTGGTTCACGAACTTAACCGAGATAATTACCCAATACACCTTTCCTGAAAATTTGGTGAAAATCGAAGCAAAATTGCAACCTCTATCGTGGTCACAAATTTCGTTATATCCCATATATATATATATATATATATATATATATATATATATATATATATATATATATATATATATATATATATATATATATATATATATATATATATATATATATATATATATATATATATGATGCTCTCCGCAATAGGTAAATTTCTCTCGAGAAATTTACCTAATAAATTTCTCTCGAGAAATTTACCTAATAAATAGTTGCAATCAAGTGCTGATTAGAACAGATGCAGTGCGCAAATCTTTACAACCACCTTATCATGGACCTTATAAAGTTTTAAAAAATATGAAAAATATTATAGCATTCAAATCAAAAACAAATCATGTAATATTTCAATGGATAGGTTGAAACCTTTTTTCTCCTGCATTCCAAACCATGACACGGTTAAAAATGATAAAAAAAAAGTATCTTTCGAGGAGAAGAACAACAAAATTAAATATATAGCATGACATGGAAGTTAAAATAACTCTTTTAGAAAATACTAAGGTAAATCGTTAATGACCAGCATTAACTGAGGGGGAAGTAATGCGGTGGAACTTTCTCATTTTTAATATTATATAAATTTAATATAAATTTTAATTAATCTAGTTTTGTATTGTTGAATTTAAAAACAGCATTAATTCGGTTGAATATTTTTTATTGCAAAAAGGAGTAACCTTAGGAAATATTTTTCTTGACATTCAAATTTTTATAAAATAAAAATTCAGTTAGAAATGAAATGCATTAGTAGATAGAATTCAAAACTGTGTGCAATTAATTAAGATTTGTCATATAAGACTTTATTCATTGTTAACTTAAAATAAATAATTATTAAAAAAAAGAGAATAACATATTTTCTTATTTGTAGTAACAAGAAGAAATACCAGAGGTGAACATATAAGAACATATATGTGGTGAAAAAACTCGCCACAAGCTATTTAAACCAAAAAGTTATCACCTTTGTGTGGTAACCGCTGTGAAATGTGTAAACGGCAAATGTGAGAAGGGCAAAACCAGTAAAAATATGTTTATAATAACAATTTATTACCCGCCGATTTTCAATATGTGATCCATACGTGTACAACTCAATTTAATTAGGAAAATATTTTCGCCTCTATGAAGGGTCTACAAATACGAGCGGCGGCAGATTCTTTTTGTTAATAAATACCCATGTAGTGCTACAAAAATTGCAGTAAGAAGTCTAGTAGTAGGCAACCCAAATTCTTTTCCAAAACCTTACGCTACATACGAGAAATTTACCTTTCCTGCTGGTGCTGCCAACGGGGATTTTTTTAAACTATAAAGTTTTCAAGAGTGTTTCCTTTATGCTATTGTAGTATTAAACTTCTTACTTTAAAGGTAAGGTGTTAACTTTTAGCTTAGCAATATTGCGAGATCGTTCTATTTGGATTATTTACATGGTTTAGAATTAAGTTGTTACATATTAATTGTAAGCTCAAAATACATTCTTCTGTTGTGTTTTTTGGTAAGCTGTTATTTTTAATAGAGCTGGTTGGTTTATTCTCCTTTTTCCGCAAAAATTGATAATATTTAGTATCTCGCATTTGATAGATTTACTAAAATAGAAAGATTTGTACTAAAATCCAAAAACCTATTGCAATCACGACCAGTGTCCGTCCGTCCGTCTGTATGTCACAGTATTTTTTCTCCGAAACTGTAGAGGCTACAGCCATGAAACTTTGTGGAAAGGTCAGAAGTGGTGACTTCTTGAAAGTTCAAGGGCGTAAAAAAAATGTTCAAAAGGGTTTAAGGGGGGTTTCCCCATATAGGGAGGTGACCCCCCAAAAAAAAATTTCACCTTTGGTAGTCGAGTAGAGTTTCACTGGAAAGGTCTTAATGAGATCTATTCAAAAAAGTCTTAAAATTTCCTTATGGGTACCTAGGGGGAAGGGGAACGGGAAATGTACGAACTTTTCGCGTACCCCCCTCGCGATTGGATACCTTTCATCCGAAAAAAAATGTAGGGCTTTATGAGTACATCAACAAAAAATACATGAGAAGTCGAAATTCGCTCAGCTTTGTTAGTAATAGTATGATTTATCGATTTTATGTTTTCTTGAATAAAATCTAAACGATACCCTTAAATTCAATAAAATTTAGTACACAGATGACTATTTATAAGATTGACCTTTTCTGAAAGTTTCATAAAGATCAAATGGTATTTAACGAAGTTATAGCGATTTGAATTTTCCGGTATTACTGTGGAACAATATGCCCTGTATTACTATGGAAACATATGGCTATGGAGCCATATGCGCTTTTACCGACTTAGACACTACAGCTTTGCTGGGACTTGCATGAAAATTTCAGGAATGATAGGTTTCATGAAGATGAATACATATAATTGAAACACTTCGAAGAGGCAGGAGAGAGCTCCTAGCAAAAGGACTTTGTAACCATTCTAGGAATCGAAAAAATAGGCTATGAATCGATGATTACAGTACAGGGGAGTGGCTTCTGAAAAATAATTTCATCAAAGGTAGCCGATATGAGTATCAACTGAAAGTTCTTTATGATATATTTTCAAGACAGTTCTTAAATTGACATTTTTTGCTTCAGTGGGGGCACAGGGAGGGGGGATACATGAAAAATGGGTTTCCTCCCTCGCGAATGGACACTTGTGATCTAAAAAATCTGAAAAAATTATCAAGGGAGATACTTATGGGTGTAACAATAACAAATACCTCAGAATTCAAAATTCGTTCAACTTTTTTAATAATAGTATGATCCTCGGATTTCATATTTTCTCCAATAAAATCGTCTTTGACATGTTTCTTGATTTTATTCGTTGCTGGTTACTGCATTTTGCAAGTTGAGTACAAAACCCTTCTGACATGAGCATAGGTCTGTCTACCGAATTTGTTTATGACTAATTCTTTGATTGAATATTGTTTAAATTGATAGTGCTATGTGAGCCATTAAGTTTTTGAGCACTTTATTGTTTAAAAAATTTCTTTATGTTTTTACAAAATCTATAACGATTGAATAAATAAAGCGTATTTAAATTCGATTTAAATGAGTGGAAGAAAATAGAAAATAAAACAACTGACGATGACAAAATGACATCTAATCAAAAACATATAAATAAAAGGACGAGCAACGAGAATCTGTGAACTCGTCCAAGTGAGAAGCAAATTTGCCACATAAATAAGTTATAAATAACTGACGCTCTCGAAACTATATGATCCCCTCTGCTTCTCCTTCCCCTTTGTTTCCAGACAGGTTTCCCCCACTGACACCCGCGCACACCGATCAAATTTCATTTCACGTGCACACGATCACGCCTTCGTTATCATTCGTAAAACAGTTTGAGTGCAACACAACAAACGACTCTCACAGAAAACTCGAACGTCAACGCAAAGGCAAAGGAAAGAGGCGCGAAACACGCGGGAAGACTCATGTGTCAAAGTGGATGGAAAATTCGTACATTTAAAAAAAAAACAGTGAACTAAAGTGCCGATTTCGTACACGCGATCTTCAAAATTATAAACTTTTTAAGCGTGAACGTGTTACGGAGTGAATAAAGTGCAAAAATAAAAGCATATCACTTCAAACCTCAACTTCACACAACTTTAGCGAAGGTTGCTAATTGCTTCGGCTCTCACGACAGGTTCCCGATCCAGCACTCTCTATATCTATGCATCTAATACTGCGGTTTCATACTCGCACATAGATTTAGTACGCAATTGCAGTCTCGAGATAATGTTTTTCGTTCAGAGTAAACTTATTAAAAGGTCTATGTTTCTTTTAATTACTCAACACATGAAAAGTATAATAGTTTTACAGACTGCAAATATTCAAACTAAATGGTCAAAGTAAAATCATAAAACGCCT
This sequence comes from Odontomyia ornata, assembly GCA_963969285.1. Classification (NCBI taxonomy): domain Eukaryota; kingdom Metazoa; phylum Arthropoda; class Insecta; order Diptera; family Stratiomyidae; genus Odontomyia; species Odontomyia ornata. Next base: position 263,031,768 of record OZ017740.1, on the reverse strand, counting down.
CATAAATGATTTTGTATGAATTTAGATATGTACATTATAAAAGAACGAGCAAAGACGAATAGCAAACATTAAAGTTGGTGTACTTCAACGCTTGATGGCCATCATTAATCTTTTGCGTACCTACTCGTACTATGTATTTGGCTGGCCATCAGACTGGAAGTAGTCCGTTGTAACTTGACTGTATACTCAACAGGAATAAGGACGACTACCATAACATTATAAACAGAAGTATTTTCCGTAACGCCTGACGTAAAAGTGTGACAACCAAAAAATCAACAACACAGACACCCCCACATGGCATCGAGTTGAACATTGTAGAACAGTGATGTTACATGGAGAAAACCAAAATGAACGGGAAGTAGACGGAGTAAAGGCATTTCCGCCTATTAAGCATCTCTTCATGAGTGTAGAAGGTCAATTAATTAAATTAGTTGGAAGGAAGGAATACAAAACATTACCAAAACATACATGGAACGTGGCTGGTTGGTCCACTTGAACCAGCTCTTGAGGATGTTGCAAAGAGTGGTAGAATGTGAAAATTGAAATGATGGCTTGTTGGTTAAGGGTAATGATAGTGAAAATCGATTACAGAATGTATCATGCAAGCATGTATTCGCATTGTTTATCTTTGTCAGCTTCAAGGTAATATCTTACGATAAATTAAATTTATTATGAAGTTTATGAAGATTAAACGATTTTGAGATCTCTGCTGGATGTCCGCTTGAGAGCCACGAGCCTATATAGTCTAATAAATCTCAGAACTATGAATGATGTAGCATTTTAATAATACTGGATAACTATTGAAGTTAATTGCACCATGTGATACTACAAAAGACTTATTTATTTATTCTATAGACTGAATACAATCCAATAACAAAATGGTACGCAAACAATAAATACAGAAATGTTAAATGAAAAAAATAATAAAGTGACGATAATTTTAGGTTAAATTAGTCAATGGCTTAGTTTTTTCTTAAATGCAATATAAGAAGAGGGGAAAGGACCAAACACAAGAATATTATGATTTCGCATGATTCTTAAAATTGGTGAATGAAAATTTAAATTACTTCTAGCATATGGGATAGCGAAATAAGAGCTCATCCGAGATGGATTTGTCTCGGATGAGCTCTTATTTCGTTTCGTTTGTCGAAAACGCAGTTCTTAAAAAAATATTTAACGGGACTTGATCGTAGCAGAGTTTATACAAGAACATTGATCTAAATAAGTTCGTCGGTATATTAGAGTTGGAAGAAATAAGCAGAATAAACGACCTTCATAGAGGTGGTACGGCAAATTAAACTTAAGGAAAAGAAAACACGTAAACTTTTTTTGGGCAGTTTCTGAAGAAGACACGAGATAGGAATGTCGAGGGGATCAGATAACAACAGTATTCCAGCAAAGGCCAAACAAGACAAACAAATAAGCCGATAGAAGAAAAGATGCTACTAAATTTATATACATGCCTAAAAATATACCTGGAAACTCTAGACGCCTTAGTAATGACATTTAAAATATGTGCATCAAATTTGAGATTTGGATCAAAAGTTACTGCAAGGTCTTTATGCCTGAACATTACAGAGGGCAATGTATCATTTAATACATGATTACAATTGATAGGAGAATTTTTGAGAGAAAGCGTCATTTTATGACATTTAGTAATGTTAAGACATTAAGAGTTTGAAGTACACCATTTATTTAGAGCATTCAGATCAGTTTGGAGGAGCTGACAGTCTAAATGGGATTTAACTGCTCGAAATACTTTCGAGTCATCAGCATATAAGAGGCAAAAGGAATTAAATACAACGAAGAGATAATTTATGAACAACAGAATGAGAAGAGGCAGAAGAATTGAACCCTGTGGAACACAAGATGAAGAATAAAAAGGACTAGACGTGTTACCAGACAGCCTTGCTTGACAGGGATGACACGATAGATAAGATGACATCCAAGATAGGAAAGCACCCAAAAGACAAAGAAGAAAATGATTCACAGTGTCAAAGGGCTTCGAGAAATCTGTGAAGATCACATCAACTTGCAGTTGGTTATCCTCAGCCTTTTTTTGTGGTTGGGAAGTGAATGCCCATTTACGCACAGAATTTGGGACTCCCATGTTTGCAAGAAGGTGACCGTGCTACCCACCAAATACCTCCCCTGTCAACCTGAGAACCTAGCCTGGAACCGTTTGACACATTACTTCGGACCAGGTCTCGTGTTGGTACGCCGTAAGGCGCCTTCAAGCTGGGGGATCCCTCTTCTAGCGAAAGGGAAAAGGGGAGGCGGCAATGCCACACAAGCGATCCCCTGCCCCAACACCCCCGGCTGCTGTGAGTCCTTTTTATGTTTTAGGACTGCCCGAACATAATGTGCCACCTGGTCCCATTTGTCAACCGATTCAAGCATCACCGCGACTATACTATCCGGGTTGAGCTCTCCCGTCTCCCTATAGAGGGTCCTTCGCAGCTTGACCCAATTTCCTGCATACAGAAAATGTGTGGTAGGCATTATTTTCCTCTCTTGGGCAATACCGACAATCGGAGGACCGTGACCTACCAATCTTGTGCAGGTAAGACTGAAAACACCCTTCTCCGCTCAAAAACTGGGTTAGATAGAAGTCAGTCTCACCATGCCTTCGATTTAGTCACGGTCTCACATCCGGCATGAGGCGCGCAGTCCACTTTCCCTTCGTGCAATTCACCCAAGATTGCTGCCAATCGTTGAGTGAGCGCTGTCTATCCTCGCGGAAAACCATCTCCCTCTCATCCTCGTTCCGATGAAGGTAAATAGCATGGCAGTCTCTGAAGGGAGGCCAACAGGTATCCCGCCTGCAATGAATTTCACCGCCGAATCAGAAACTGTCGGTGCAATCCTCAGCGCTCCTCTTCTCTGTACCTGTAGCAGGCGTCTTCGGTAAGCCTCCTTACTTCTGCTCCGTACAGTAGCACTGACCCTACAGCACTCATCAAGAGGCGTCTTCTTGATAGGCTGGGTCCCCTACGTTGGCTATAAGTCAACTCAGAGCCGATACTCCTGAAGCAGCCTTCTCAGCCGTTGCCCCAGGTACTTCACCGCTGGCTTCGACTCGATTCGTATGTCTCCAATACTCTTCATCCTTATTCTAGAGATTCTCTTTTTTGTCAGATGACCACTTCGGTTTTCTCTAGTGCTAAACTGAACCCCCGAGCAGTCATCCAGTCCCTCACTCGGAGCATTAGCATACCTAGATGGAGTCGCGACCAGAGTTGCAACGTCATCCGCAAATCCGACCAAGCGCAACTCATCTGGCATCTCCAGTCTCAGAAGCCCACCCCACAGGTCCAGACCAAGAAAAGATCCTTAGGCAACACCCGATGTAATAGCCATCCTTCGTTGGCCCTGTGTCGTGTCGTAGAGCAGGCTTCGGTCCTTTAGGCAGTTCCTCAAAAGCCGCATTAGATATTCTGGAACTTGAAAACAGTTTTCCAGCGTGTCCAGAATACCCACCCATCTAGCGTTCCTGACGTCAAGTGTCACCAATAGGATGATCTGTCGCTTGGCGTGACTATATGCCTCTGTCTTTTGGACCACGCTCACCACCTCTGCAATGGCACCAATAGTAGTAGGTCCTGCTCTAAGGCCATACTGCTGAGGAGATAGGTCCCCAGCAGCACGAGTCGTGTCAGTGAGTCTTCCCTTGATGAGTTTCTCTCGCATTTTCCCAGCCATTTCTAGCATGCATAACAGGTGGTATGCAGGCGGTGATTCGGGATCTCCCTTCCCCTTACTGATCAACACGAGCCTCGCCACCTTCCATCGTACCGGGAAAGCAGCTGAGCAGCAAGTCAGGACAATGGTGATAGACAAGCTGCAGCATCTCAGCTGGAACACCAGCTGGACCTGGAGCCTTCCCCGCTTCCAACGAAGGACTACTTCCTCCAGTTCCGGCTATGTGAGGAGTAGATACTCGACTGCTGTTTCAATATGGATAGCATCAACACGGACGGGAAAGAGTGCCCGGATTATCTCATTCATCTTTTCCGCGTCATGTACACAAGGTTTCCGTGGGGCACCAAGCTTCCACATAACTAGCTTGTAGCCAAGGCCCCACGGATCCTTGTCCACATTGTCTACTAGGTCTTGCCAGCAGCGAGCCTTGCTATTGTTAATCAATTCGCGAAGGCATTTCCTGGCTGACTTATATGCTGCCATCCGGTTGCATGCCTCGTCATGGCCCCGCGCCCGTTGAGCCTCACGTCAAAGCTTGTGACACTCCCTTCGCTTTTCAGCGATTTCAGTTGACCACCAGTACACTGTGGGTTTGCCGTACCGGGGTTTTCGACGGAGCATAGAAGTCATAATTTTTTTTTTTTTTTTGTGGTAGGGAGGTGAAGGCATCTACGCCCGCCGAGTCTGGCAGTGTGGGACTCCCATGGAGGATACCTTTGGACTACCCACTAAACACCTCCCCTGTCAATCTGAGAACCTAGCCTGGAACCGTTTGACACATTACTTCGGGCCAGGTCTCATTTTGTTACGCCGTGGGGCGCCTTCAAGCTGGGGAGTCCCTTTCCTAGCGGGAGGGGAGAGGGGAAGAGGAATTGCCAGAAGAGCGATCCCCCAGCCCCAGTGCCTCCGGCTGCTGTGAGTCCCTTTTATATTTTAGGACTGCCCGAGCATAATGTGCCACCTGGTTCCATTTGTCAACCAATTCGAGCATCACCGCAACTATATTATCCGGGGTGAGCTCTCCCGCCTCCCTGTAGAGCTCCCTTCGCAGCCTGGCCCATTTGGTACACGCAAAAATTGTGTGACAGGCATTGTCCTCCTCTTCTGGGCAAAACCGACAATCGGGAGACCGTGACTTGCCGATCTTGGGCAGGTAAGACTGAAAATACCCGTGCCCGCTCAAAAGCTGGGTCAGATAGAAGTCAGTCTCACCATGCCTTCGATTAAGCCACGGTCTCACATCCGGGATGAGGCGCACAGTCCACCTTCCCTTCGTGCAATTCCTCCAAGACTGCTGCCAATCGTTGAGCGAGCGTTGTCTCTCCTCGTGGACAACTATCTCCCTCGCATCCTCGTTTCGGCGCAGGTAAATAGTGCGGCACTCTCTAGCAAGGAGGGCGACAGGTATCACGCCTGCAATCACTCTCACCGCCGAGTCGGAGACTGTTGGATACGAAGATGCAATTCTCAGTGCTCCTCTTCTCTGTACCTGTGCCAATCGTTTTCGGTATACCTCCTTGCTGAGAGCGTCGCCCCATACTTCTGCTCCGTACAGTAGCACTGACCCTACAGCACTCATCAAGAGGCGTCTTCTTGATGGGCTGGGTCCCCCTACGTTGGCCATAAGTCGACTCAAGGCCGATATTCCCGAAGCAGCTTTCTCAGCCGTTGCCCTGATTTGCTCAGAGAAACTCATCTTCTAGTCGATCAGTAGCCTCAGGTACTTCACCGCTGGCTTCGATTCGATCTGTATATCTCCAATACTGATCATCCTTACTCTAGGGATTCTCGTTTTTGTCAAGATGACCACTTCGGTTTTCTCCAGTGCTAAACTGAGCCCGCGAGCAGTCATCCTGTCCCTCACTCGGCGCATTAGCATACCTAGCCTAAGTTGCGCTTGTTCAACGATGCGTCCGGCGACCAGAGCCGCAACATCATCCGCATAGCCGACCAAGCGCGACTCATCTGGCATCTCAAGTCTCAGTAGCCCGTCGTAAGACACGTTCCACAGGTCCGGACCAAGGATAGATCCCTGGGCAACACCCGATGTAATTTCCATCCTTCGTTGGCCCTGTGTCGTGTAGTAGAGCAGGCTTCGGTCCTTTAGGTAGTTCCTCAAAAGCCGCATTAGATATTCTGGAACTTGAAAAGAGTTTTCCAGCGTGTCCAGAATATCCACCCATCTAGCGGAGTTGAAGGCATTCCTGACGTCGAGTGTCACCAACAGGACGGTCCGTCGCTTGGTGCGACTATATGCCTCTGCCTTTTGGACCGCGTTCACCACCTCTGCAATCGCATCAATGGTAGAACGTCCTGCTCTAAAGCCGTACTGCCGAGGAGATACGTCCCCAGCAGCACGAATCGCGTCAGTGAGTCTTCCCTTGATGAGTTTCTCTAGCACCTTCCCAGCCGCGTCTAGCATGCATAACGGGCGGTATGCAGACGGCGATTCGGGATTTCTCTTCCCCTTGCTGACCAGCGCGAGCCTCGCCACCTTCCATCGTACCGGGAAAACCCCGTCCCGTAGGCAAGCGTTGAATGTGCTGAGCAGCAAGTCAGGACAATGGTGATAGACGAGCTGCAAAACCTCAGCTGGAACACCATCTGGACCTGGAGCCTTCCTCGCTTTCAAGGAGAGGACTGCCTCCTCCAGTTCCAGCTGTGTGAAGAGTGGGCACTCGACTGCTGTTTCACCATGGACAGCGTCATCACGGACGGGATGGGCGGGGAAGAGTCCCCGCACTATCGCGTCGATCTTTTCCGCGTCATGCATACAAGGCTTCCGTAGGGCACCAAGTTTCCCCATGACCAGCTTGTAGCCAAGGCCCCACGGATCCCTATTTACATCGTCCACGAGGTCTTGTCAGCATCGGGCTTTGCTCTTGTTAATAAGCCTGCGAAGATATTTCCTGCCGGGCCTGTATGCTGCTAGCCTAGTGTCTGCCTCCTCCCGTGTTCGCGCCCGCTGGGCCTCTCGGCGAGGTTTGTGACACTCGCTTCTTTGTTCGGCGATCTCGTTTGACTGCCAGTATACTGGAGGCTTACCGCGTCGGGGTCTCCGACGGGGCATGGAAGACTCGCAAGCAGCTATGATGGTACTCATAGTTGAGTTCACCAAGTCCTTGGCTGTGGGCCCTCCACTCCCTGGCGGAGCTCCCAGCAACGGTGCGCCTGCCGTAAGCGCGTCAGCAAACCTCTCAACGTCCATCCTCCCAGTCCTCCATCCGACGATTGAAGTTTGGGCATATGCACGCAGAGTGGCACCGTCGTGAATCTCAACCGCTATATACTGGTGATCACTAGCCGAGTAGTCCTCTAGTACTCGCCAGTTGTGTACTCTAGGTACCAGGGACTCCGAAGCGAGTGTCACATCGGGTATGGTTCCTACGCAACCCCATCGGCGGAAAGTGGGGGTGTTACCAGTATTTAGGACAAAAAGCGCTGTTCTGGCCGCCATGTCCAAGATTTGCTCTCCCCTTGGGTCGGATTGTGGCATACCCCATTCAATGGCTCTAGCGTTGAAGTCTCCCCCGACCAGCATGTGGCCCTCTGTGTTCGAGACAGCGTCCTCCAGGGTATCGAGTTTGGTTCGAAAAGATTGCATTGCCTCGTTAGGCGTCAGATAAGCACTGAAATATGTTATCCCTGAACACCGCACCCACACAAAACCATCCCCACGTCCATGGCCCTGCACCTGAAGGCGGGGGCAAGCAGTCATAATGTGCTCATAGTTGAGCTCACCACGTCCTGAGCTGCCAGTTCTTCCGTCCCCTCCGAAGCTCCCTGGAGCGGCGCACATGCTATGAGCACCACGACGCACTCTTGACGTTCATCCATCCGATGTTTCATCCAGTTGTAGAAAGCAGAGAGCACAGACGTTGGGAGACAGTATTACTGATCTCAAGCAGAGTGCACTGATGATCACTGGCCGAGTAGTCCTTCAATACTCTCCAATTGTGTATTCTCCGCACTAAGGACTCCAAAGCGAGTGTCATGTCCGATATGGTTCGTTCACAGCCAATACGGCGGGAAGTCGGCGTATTTCCGGTGTTTGGTATGACGAGTGCCGTCCTGGCCGCCATATCCAGGATTCGTTTTCCCGCAAATCTGTTTGAGCAACGCCCCATTCGATGGCTTGAGCGTTGAAGTCTCCCCCAACGAGCACGTTCGCGTCTGCGGTGGAGACAGCGCCCTCCTGAGTATTAACCTTGGCTTGGAAAGATGATATCGATTCGTTTGGCGATAAGTACAGACTAAAGAAGGTGGACCTTGAACACCAAACCTACACGAAACCATCTCCCCGTCCTCAACTCTTCGCTTGGAAATCACTTTTCCGAACCCAGAAGGCGGCAGTACCAGTTTTGTCAGGATACCATAATGCAGAACCTTTGTCATGGTGTTGCTCACTCAGCAGCAAGAAGTCGGCTTTCAAAATGGTCAACCAGATTTTGGGCGGTTGAACTGCAGTGTAGGTTTAGCTGCAGGGTACAGGTCATTTAGGTTCTGATTTAGCCTTGGCTAGGGCTTTCTGGAAAACTCGGCTGTTTCTGATCCCAAGACGTATCCAAAATCAGGTCTTGGATCAGCATCCTGACAAAGAATACAGTGTGCCTTCTTTGTACACTCTTGTCTTTTATATCCCATTGCACCGCATTTGTAACATAGAGAACTCCTATCGGATAACTTGCATACTTGTACGGTATGACCATAGCCGAGGCATTTTCAACATTGAAGAGGCGTCGTTCCTCACCCTATCCTACAGACAACAAACTCTATTCGTACTTTGCCCTTGTTCAGAAATTGTTCACTGTTTTTTCGGACAAGTCACCTGTGACCATGCGTTATCCCCTATGGTTTTCTTGTGTCAGCCTCGCTTTGATCCTTCCCACAGTAAGGAACTCCCTTTCGATGGCCTTTTCTACCATAGCCAGATCCGTCTATTATTTCGATCGTTGCCATCGACCTGAGCGAGGCTATAGTTGCGCTTTTGAAGAGGACTTTCTTTACTGCTTCGTAGGATGCTTCTTTTTTGTCGGCTTTTGCTCTGAATTCGACCAGTATGTGGCCTGATCACGTAAGTCGTCCGGCTTTAATAGCAGTGTGCGTTTCTTCAGGCCTTACGCTTCCCCTGACGTCTCGCAGCACCTCTACGTAGGATCGGCCATCTTGGGGTTCTACGAGCAATGCCTGCTGCCGCGTTCTTCGTCGGGGCTTCTGTCACTCCTGTTTTGCATCAGGTCTTTTTTCTTGTTTGGTATCCATGCAAACTTTACTTTCTGGCACTTTTGGAAGGAGTTTCTTTCCGGCTTTCTTCGCTCCTTTTGTAAACACTGTTTTGAACCCGTGACCTGGTACTCTACGCTCATCAAGCGCCTCTTCCTACCTTCTTTTGTTCCGAGCTCCTTTGATCGGGCTAGACGCCATTCTTTTATTGACTTTTGATGGTGGAGCTATTGTCACGGACAAATTCCTACCAGACCTCAGCTCTTGCCTCTGCAACAAGTTTACCAGAATCACCCGAGCCAAGTTTAATCGGATACTTTGTAAATAGAAATATGTTGTAATCATTATTAATACTAAGAGTAAACATAGTATGTAAGTTAGGAAGATAGATAATGGTTCTGCGAAAGTGTGCTCCGAAGATCAAACGTTGAAAAATGCACGTATCGTTGGCGGTACACATATCAATGCACATACGGCAGTTTCAATCGAAACATTGGTTGAATTAGATGCAACGATTCGATGGGCGGCTTATAATATATACTCGACACAGACTGAAGTTGCTGTGGCGTTGGCTGAAGCAGATTATCTGATATTCGAATGGCGTGGTGAGACCAAAGAAGATTTTTGGTGGTGTAACGATAATTGTGCAAATGCTGAAAATGAGCTACCAAATATGATTTTGGATGATGGAGGCGATGCAACACAGTTTATTCTGAAGAAATATCCAGCACCGTGTATATTTCTGAAATTGCCCTACCTGTGCTCTACAGGCCAGCATGGGCGGTTTTGTGCGGCGAAACTTAATGAAGTTACTCGAAATCTAGACATTGTTGTAACCGCCACCGGTAATCAAAATGTGTAATTTGTGATCATATGGACGTTTACGTAGCAAGTTTACATCTTCCCACGCCCAAAAACATAAAACAACCGGAAGACACTTGAAGTCTTAATCAGGCACGGCCACCAACATCGAAAATAAGCAAAACTAATTTAAAAACACAGGGAAAAAACTTACAGCAAGAAGGTTCGAGCCACGGATATCTGGAGCTCCAAGACGCAATATAGTACTAGAATCTATGAGTCCAAGAAGTCGCGACCAACTTCACCGAAGGGTATTTCAACGGGGCGAAGAAATCCCATCCAAGGGGAGGACGGACCGAACCGTGAGCGAAGGGTCTTTTTTCTCGTTTTGGACTCCGTGTGGGAAGGTCCCGCCAGCGAGTGAAGGAAGTCATCCCAGCTAGGGATTCTCGAGTCGGTGACTGGATTTTTTTTTTGGAACTGGAGGGTAAAACGTGACTCCCATCAGAACGACAACGCCAGGGATTCTTCCGCGAAGACGACAAACAGAAATATCGGGCCACCACGGACACGCCTCGAGGAATCATAATATATTTTCATCAGAATACACGTGGCTAGCGTACAACGGGACACGAACGAGGCAGAAGATTTACCGGGGGCCCCCGTCGTCGAGACAGTCAAGTTTGTTAAATATAGTTTAGAATTAAGGCATAATCTCTTGAGAGTGATTTACTATGGTAGTGTTGTAAAAAAAAAGAAAAATATTCTTTACGTTTGTTCCAAAACTAACTGGTGAAATATTAATGAATAGTGAATTTACAGTAAATCGCCTGAACTTTTATTTCTTCTCTCGGTGATACTTGATTCGGAAGTGATTAAAGAAATTTCAAGGCACCCATTTTCCACCTCGATAATCCGCAAGAGCTGGGGTATGTATGGGTCTTTGTTTGGTGCGAATCCCAGCTCAAGGGGAAATTAATTCCACGTATACTAGGATTTAGGACACGTAGATTGCAGAGTTGTTGCGGAAGTAGTTACGTGTGTTGTCTTCCTTCTCTAGGCTAGTGATTTCCTTTCTTCCCTAAAAGTGAAGACTCTGGCGCAAGCCAAGCTTGTCTCGAGGCTTGGGAGAACAATTTTATGGGCAGACGAGTGGCGCCCGCGCCCATCTCCGACGGAGTGACCCGGGACCCAAAACGCCCCCGGCTGCACGTGCCCTTTAGATTTCACTGCACGTGCCCTTTAGATTTCACCCGCAGCTATTTTCTAGTCTTTTGCTCGTCTTCCGCTTTTAACCAGCTCCTCTGATAATGCTCTATGTGGTCTAGGAGCTCCTTTAGTTCAAGGAGCCCAATCTTTACTGCTTTGCCAATTTTTGGGGAGTCGCATGCAAATTGTATTCTTTTCAGAACATCTCCGGCTTTTCGGAATAGCCTTTCTTCTTCATGTTGCTGGGCGGCAATCATACTTTTTCATCATCCTTGGGAGAGGTTTTCGCTTTCCGTTGCAATTACACAACGTTGCTTTATTTGCCTAGTCACTCGTTTCTTTTCCTGCTGTAATTTTCTTGTTGGCTTCAGGATGGTTCTTTATTATGTGGGAATTTACGACCCTTGCATCGGTCACTCGGTAACGATCGCAGCAGCGACCATCCTCTCGAACACCTCCACCGCTCGAACACCTGGAGCATTCTGCCGAGTTTCCCGCTATTACTTTATAGGGCGTTCTGGTGTTCATATCATTTTTTTGTTGCGCCAGAGCGCCACAGAAATCTCAGTCTGAACCAGACTGTTTACTTATCTCCGTTTTTTGACCGTCTTCTCGGTCATTTTATTATTCGTCGTTTTTGTCATCGTTAGTACCGCTCTTTATGCACTGTTTACATCGTGGCTGCAACCGCTTGTTGCGCCGTTGTTTTTATTTTTAATTTGTTTTTTTTTTTGGATCTTTTTGACCTTTTTCAAGTATTTTTGGTTGCTCCAGATTTATTGGGCCTCCTCGGAGCCGCTATCTCCGTTCGAGTGTGTAGTTGCCTTTTTGGTCCCATGGTTACCTTTGCATAGCAGGGAGGCCATGCGAGGGTCGGCACAAGCCCTTATGGGGACAAGTGCTCAGAGTGAGACCAGCGCTAATCGGGAGTCCGTCTCAACCGAACCTACACCACCAACCCAATGGTGCGAACTTCGAACATACTCCGAGGCCTGCCAAGATTTTACCGGGACAAAAACTGTATGATAGTTGAATTGGAGCCGTTCACACACAGGTGTCACCTTGGCGCTACTGTGCAAAGCAACTAGGTCCAAACCATCACATCTACCAGCCCAAAACATCAATTCAAGTCCGTTGTCCAAAGCGTAGTCAAGATGCAATCAGGGTCGTTACCTGTCATCCCAGGAGGGACCCTAAAGGCGCCCCACATATCCACGGGTCCCTGGGGATGGCACTCGCCAAAGAATGCTAGTCTCTAAGAGTGCTTTTGTCGAACAGCATTCACGCTGCGGGAATTTCCTCGGGTACGTGGCGGCGGAACTCCCCAAAGAATGCTAGCCTTCAAGATTATTCCTGCCGGCCAGGATTCCCCTGCGGAGATAACTTTAAATATTTCAGAAAAGTTTTGTTGCCGTGGTGAAAGCTAGTCCCTCTTCTTAAGATACTTGTTCTCCTTTCTGCTCTGACCAGTTCCGTTTGACCAAGTCGTATTTTTTTTTTGTGGTAGGGAGGTGAGGGCATTTACGCCCGCCGAGTCTGGCAGTGTGGGACTCCCATGGAGGATACCCTTGGACTACTCATCAAACACCTCCCCTGTCAATCTGAGAAGCCAGCCTGGAACCGTTTGACACATTACTTCGGGCCAGGTCTCGTTTTGATACGCCGTGGGGCGCCTTCAAGCTGGGGAGTCCCTTTCCTAGCGGGAGGGGAGAGGGGAAGAGGAAATGCCAGAAGAGCGATCCCCCAGCCCCAGCACCTCCGGCTGCTGCGAGTCCCTTTTATCTTTTAGGACTGCCCGAGCATAATGTGCCACCTGGTTCCATTTGTCAACCGATTCGAGCATCACCGCAACTATATTATCCGGGGTAACCTCTCCCGTCTCCATGTAGAGTTCCCTTCGCAACCTGGCCCATTTGGTACACGCAAAAAATGTGTGACAGGCATTGTCCTTCTTTCCTGGGCAAAACCGACAATCGGGAGACCGTGACTTACCGATCTTGTGCAGATAAGACTGAAAACACCCGTGCCCGCTCAAAAGCTGGGTCAGATAGAAGTCAGTCTCACCATGCCTTCAATTAAGCCACGGTCTCACATCCGGGATGAGGCGGGCAGTCCACTTTCCCTTCGTGCAATTCCTCCAAGACTGCTGCCAATCGTTGAGCGAGCGTTGTCTCTCCTCGCGGACAACCATCTCCCTCGCATCCTCGTTTCGGCGCAGGTAAATAGCGCCGCGCTCTCTAGCAAGGAGGGTGACAGGTATCACGCCTGCAATCACTCTCACCGCCGAGTCGGAGACTGTTGGATACGAAGATGCAATTCTCAGTGCTCCTCTTCTCTGTACCTGTGCCAAACGTTTTCGGTATACCTCCTTGCTGAGAGCGTTCGCTCCGTACAGTAGCACTGACCCTACAGCACTCATCAAGAGGCGTCTTCTTGATGGGCTGGGTCCCCCTACGTTGGCCATAAGTCGACTCAGGGCCGATATTCCCGAAGCAGCCTTCTCAGCCGTTTGATTTGCTGATTTGCTCAGAGAAACTCATCTTCGAGTCGATCAGTAGCCCCAGGTACTTCACCGCTGGCTTCGATTTGATTTGTATATCTCCAATACTGATCATCCTTACTCTAGGGATTCTCTTTTTTGTCAAGATGACCACTTCGGTTTTCTCCAGTGCTAAACTGAGCCCGCGAGCAGTCATCCAGTCCCTCACTCGGCGCATTAGCATACCTAGCCTAAGTTGCGCTTGTTCAACGGTGCGTCCGGCGACCAGAGCCGCAACATCATCCGCATAGCCGACCAAGCGCGACTTATCTGGCATCTCAAGTCTCAGTAGCCCGTCGTAAGACACGTTCCACAGGTCTGGACCAAGGATAGATCCCTGGGCAACACCCGATGTAATTTCCATCCTTCGTTGGCCCTGTGTCGTGTCGTAGAGCAGGCTTCGGTCTTTTAGGTAGTTCCTCGAAAGACGCATTAGATATTCTGGAACTTGAAAAGAGTTTTCCAGCGTGTCCAGAATATCCACCCATCTAGCGGAGTTGAAGGCATTCCTGACGTCGAGTGTCACCAACAGGACGATCCGTCGCTTGTTGCGACTATATGCCTTTGCCTTTTGGACCCCGTTCACCACCTCTGCAATCGCATCAATGGTAGAACGTCCTGCTCTAAAGCCGTACAGCCGAGGAGATAGGTCCCCAGCAGCACGAATCGCGTCAGTGAGTCTTCCCTTGATGAGTTTCTCTAGCACTTTCCCAGCCGTGTCTAGCATGCATAACGGGCGGTATGCAGACGGCGATTCGGGATTTCCCTTCCCCTTGCTGACCAGCACGAGCCTCGCCACCTTCCATCGTACCGGGAAAACCCCGTCCCGTAGGCAAGCGTTGAAAGTGCTGAGCAGCAAGTCAGGACAATGGTGATAGACGAGCTGCAAAACCTCAGCTGGAACACCATCTGGACCTGGAGCCTTCCTCGCTTTCAAGGAGAGGACTGCCTCCTCCAGTTCCAGCTGTGTGAAGAGTGGGCACTCGACTGCTGTTTCACCATGGACAGCGTCAACATGGACGGGATGGGCGGGGAAGAGTCCCCGCACTATCGCGTCCATCTTTTCCGCGTCATGTATGCAAGGCTTCCGTAGGGCGCCAAATTTCCCCATGACCAGCTTGTAGCCAAGGCCCCACGGATCCCTATTTACACCGTCCACGAGGTCTTGCCAGCATCGGGCCTTGCTCTTGTTAATAAGCCTGCGAAGATATTTCCTGCTGGACCTGTATGCTGCTAGCCTAGTGTCTGCCTCCTCCCGTGTTCGCGCCCGCTTGGCCTCTCGCCGAAGTTTGTGACACTCGCTTCTTTGTTCGGCGATCTCGTTTGACCACCAGTATACTGGAGGCTTACCATGTCGGGGTCTCCGACGGGGCATGGAAGACTCGCAAGCAGCTATGATGGTACTCATAGTTGAGTTCACCAAGTCCTTGGCTGTAGGCCCTCCACTCCCTGGCGGAGCTCCCAGCAACGGTGCGCCTGCCGTAAGCGCGTCAGCGAACCTCTAAACGTCCATCCTCCCAGTGCTCCATCCGAGGATTGAAGTTTGGGTATATGCACGCAGAGTGGCACTGTCGTGAATCTCAACCGCTATATACTGGTGATCACTAGCCGAGTAGTCCTCTAGTACTCGCCAGTTGTGTACTCTATTTATTTATTTATTTATTCGGCGGGAAGTAGGGGTGTTACCAGTATTTAGGACTAAAAGCGCTGTTCTGGCCGCCATGTCCAAGATTTGCCTTCCCCTTGGGTCGGATTGTGGCATACCCCATTCAATGGCTCTAGCGTTGAAGTGTCCCCCGACCAGCATGTGGCCCTCTGTGTTCGAGACAGCGTCCTCCAGGGCATCGAGTTTGGTTCGAAAAGATCGCATTGCCTCGTTAGGCGTTAGATAAACACTGAAATATGTTATCCCTGAACACCGCACCCACACATACCATCCCCGCGTCCATGGCCCTGCACCTGAAGGATGGCGCTGTCTCGAACCCAGATGGCCGAGGTACCAGATTTGTCAGGGTACCAGGCTAGCGAGTCCTTGTTATGATGTTGCTCGCTCAGCAACAGGAGGTCAGCTTTCTTATCCCTCGCATCCTGCTGAAGTAGGTCCTGGGAGTTTGTGCTTCGGTGCAAATTGACCTGCAGGATACGGATCATTTGAGTATCGATTTGGCTTTAGTTAGGGCCTCCTTAAAAACCCAGCATCTCCCTGTCCCCGTCTCATGTTTGAGGTCGCCGGGTGCTAGCTTAGCATCCTTACAAAGAATGCATTTTGCCTCGTTCGTGCACTCCTTCCTTTTGTGCCCCGTTTCACCACATTTGTAGCACAGAGATCTCCTGTCGGGTCCCCTACAGCCATACGCGGTGTGTCGGTATTCGAAGCATCTGAAGCAGCGGATAGGGATCGCTCTTCTCCATATCCTGCAGATCACCCAACCTATCTTAATTTTGCCCTTCGCCAGGATTTGCTGGGCGTCTTTATCAGCTAGTTCGACAATAGCCATGCGTTGCCCCCTTGTGTTTTCACGTGTCAATCTTGCCTTGACTTCACTTAAGCTGGGGAACTCCCTCCTAATGGCATCCTCTACTTCAGCTTTGTCCGTGACGCAGTCGAGGTCCCTGATTTCCAGGGTGGCCATTGGTTCGAGCGGGGCAACCGTTGCCGCATCTCCAAGAACATTTTGAACCGCGTCACGGAATGCATCTTTGTTTGTGGCCTCTGGCCCGAATTCCACCAGCAAGCCACCGGTCCGGGTTGGTCGAACTGCTTTGATGGCAGTTTTGGTGTCGTCTGGCTTGACCGCTCCTTTGATTTCACGGAGGACATCTCCGTAGGTTCGGCCCTTAGTGGGTTTAATAAGCAGTGCCTCTCGCAAGGGTTTGCGCCGCGGTTTGCTTTTTTTTTCTGCGGTATATCGGGGGTTCTTTGTTCTTTTCGTGGTTGAGCTCTTTGTCTGTTTTTCCCAGGAGTAGCTTTTTGGCCGCTTTTTTCGCTGCCTTGTTTCGCACCACATGAAACTCCTCGCCTGGAGTGTCAACTTCGTTTATGGTCTCGTCCCTCCTCCTTTTCTCACGGTCGCTTTCAATTGGGCTACCGGCCATTCTCCTGCTGCTGCTAGGACCCACTGATGCCTCGAGGGAGAGCGTGTCTTTTTGGTGCTTTTCGGTTGCAAGCCACCTCCGCCTGTAGTGCGTTATGCGGCCAAAAAGCTCCTCCAGTTCAAGAATGCCATTCTTGACACTCTTGCCTATGTTTTTCTGCACTTCGTAGGCAGCCCTCAGTTGTTTGACGATAGTCCCCGCTTTCCGAGTAAGTCGGTCCTCTTCGGCGCGGTCAAGGGCGATTGTGTTATTTGGCGCCACCTCTTGGGAGAGGCCCCCGTTTCCTAGCCCTTTTGCTTCTATCGCTTGGGTCACGTTTGAAGTGGCGTCGGCCAACGGCAAAACTTCTCCCTGCCCCAGTCTTACACTGGCCTCTGTTGGTGTCGCAGCTTGATCCGGATTGTGTACGTCTTGCACTGGACACTCCGAGGTGCGCATAGTCCTTCTACTGCGCCCAAAGGCCGCAATGATGCCGGGTTGCACAACGCACTCTTTCGTTCTTTAGTCCGTCTGTGGTCTGTCTCCGATGATTTAACCTGTGATGTTGACTTTGACAGTGTTTCTGGGGTTTGCTGTCTCCCCCCGCAATCGGTGACTTGTTTTATCGGTGTTCTTGCCAACAGCGGTTTTTGCCTGAAAGGGTTCTCTGTGCTAGCGTCCTGTTTGCTTGTAGTTATCTCTGTTACAGAAGCCAAGTTCACCACTTCTATAACATTGCAGTCGCTGGATGACGACGGCCGGGAGCCTGCTTGCTCACTACCCTCTGCCGCCGGTACTGGGGATCCGACCCCCTGCACCTTTATTTGGTTCCCCCAAGTCGTACTTTGTTCTCGAGGACTAATTACCTCCAATCATCACGATTCCACAACCTCGTTCATCAATCGGTTCTTTTTCTTCGTAGCTCTACAGCTCCTCTCGGACCTTTGCTTCCTGCAACAAGCGTCTCCAGCCGTCTTGGTCCATTAACTGCGTCCTCGAATAGTGAAATCTGAGCAGCGATGAACTGTCTCCGTGGACTGAGTCAGACTAGCTTACCTCGGTTTCCCCACTGGTCTCCACCCTTCAGTTCTCACAACCAATACCTTTTTGGGTACCCATTGTTCGTCCATACGATTTACATGTCCAGGCCATTGCAGCTTTCGCAGTCTTCAATCGTTCAGACCTCCAGCTCGTCAAAAATTTCATACAGCTCATAGTTGTATCAAGTTCTACATCGGTCATTGTCTAGCTTTGCTCCGATTATTGCCTCAGGACCCGTCTTTAGAAGGCATCCAATATATTTATAGATGCTTGGATTAGGGTCCATATTTCACACCCATGTCATAACACAGGCCTTAACATAGATTTGTATACTTAGAGTTTTGTTTTCTCCAAAAATCGTCAAAACTAAATAAAATATTTTTTGCGAGCTATATTTTTTGGCATATTTCATCTGTTTCACTACCAGTTCCCGTTAGTTTGGCGCCTAGCTATACAAATTTACTCACATTTTCGATATTGTATTCACCAAGTATGATATTTTGGGTATTTGAGGAGTTTTTCCTCAACTGCATCGTGAACCTTGTTATTCTGATTGATTCGTGTCCCTACGAACTTTGCTTCGCTGTCAAGTTTCAGGAAAAGTTTTGCCACGCTGTCGCGTTTCAGGAAAAATGAATCAATTGATTACACTCAGCAGGGATCTAGTGTCAGCTTCAATCGCTTCTTTTAACATGGCCCACCCAATGCAATTTGCCTAGCTTTAAACATATAGACACAGGTGGTTTGTCAAATAGCTCATACAGCTCGTCGTTGAAACATAGTCTCCGTATATTTTTCGTAGTACTTTGTGTTCAAATACGTCCACTGCCTTTTTGGGCTTACTAATCGAGCTCCATGATGCACTTTCATATATCAGTACAGGTTTAACTAGTGATTGTAAATATGGAGCCTTTTTTGCCTTTGCATGTCTCTGCACCTTAGAATGGGAAGGACGAAGTACCTAATACGCTTTATTTGCGGCGTCCAATCTCCTCCTTTTTGGCGCTTCTTCTATTCACATTGCCTTCAAAATAAGGATAATTATCCACAATTTCAAGATTATAGTCACCTACGGTCAGGTTTTGTCAGACTGGAGTACTCTTTCCCGATTGAGTAATGAATTTTGGTTTGTTTCAGATTTTAGACTCAGAAATGCTCCTTTGGGATATACGATTGATCGTCCCATAATGTTGATGTCATCAATGTACGCTACAAATTGTGTGGTCTTGAATATTAGTGTACTAGACGTTTTAGCTGATGACTTCCTGATAACTTTTTCCAGCGCAATATTACAAAGCACTGGGGGTCCATCTCCCAGTTTCAAAGACAATCATTTAGAAGAACTTACGATCGTTTTAGTAGACCTAAATGAGTTAGTTTCAGAGCGTTGGTTTCTTTTTTTTTTCTTTATAATTTTCTTTATTGGAATGTATGCGGTACAGAGGCCTTATAATATAGTAGGTGTTCTGACAAAGTCATCTCACCATCGTTTGAACATTACTTAAAACTATGCATATTATCGTATTTCTATGAGATTATTACAATTAGCTAGAGGAAAATTTAGGCAAAAACCTCTACTGAACTTATATTAGCTTAACATAACTTAACTTTCTACTTATAACTAGCTAAAATCTATGAGGCTAGGTTACGGCCAAAAGATAGGTGGTAGCAACTGCTGATTTTCAATTCGCCAGGGCATGTATTAGCGGATTGGGCGAGTCTTTTGCTTTCGCGATTAATTTGTCACGGCGCAATGCAGCGAGCTTACGAATTGGACTAACGCCAGCCAGTCTGTGTAGCTTTTCAGAAGAGAAGTAAAATGGTTTGTTAAGGACCATTTTCAGGTATCTATTTTGGGTGATCTGAAGCTTTGTTACTAGATATTTAGCACATTGGATCCAGGTAGGCGAGCCGTATAGGATGATCGGTTGGATTGCCATTTTGACGATGAGGACTTTGTTTCTGGTGTTGAGACGTGAATTACGATTAAGAAGGGGATAAAGCGAAAGCACGGCCTTAAACGCTTTGGAGCTAATATGCTCAATATGTTTTCTGAAAGTTAGTTTTGTATCGAATGTAAGTCCAAGATATTTAAGATCCTCGCTCCAAGGAATAGTTTGCCCTAAAAAATTTATTGGTCGCTTGGGTAAGTGAGCAGGCTTACGCTTCCTGGTGAAGTATATTGACTTCGTTTTTGCAACATTTATTTTAATTTTCCATCTATGGTAGTATTGATAAGTAAGTTCTAACGCCGTTTCAAGGCTAGAAATAATGGAAGTTGGATCTGCGCCTATGCTGTATATGCAAATGTCGTCTGCGAAAGCTGCAACTTGGCAGTTTGGTAAAGAAGGGAAGTCAGACGTATAGATGTTATATAGAGATGGGCTTAGGCAGGAGCCTTGCGGAACACCGGCAGATATACTTTTTAGTGAGGAAATGCTTTCCCCGACTTTGACCTGGAACTTCCTATCAGTTAAAAATGATTGTAAAAGGTTCAACAAGTATGGGGGTGTATTGTATTTCTGAAGTTTGTAGACCAGAGCATCATGCCAGACAGTATCAAAGGCTTTTTCTATGTCCAGTGTCACCAAACCTACAGACAATTTATTGTACATCGCTGCTTTGACGTCCTTCGTAACACGGAGGAGCTGATGCTCAGTCGAATGTCTGTTTCTGAAGCCGAATTGGAAATCCGGTAAGATATTATTGTTAGCCATTGTATTATTTAATCTTTTCAGGACTATTCTTTCAAAGAGCTTACCTAATCCTGGTAGTAAGCTAATGGGCCTGTAGTTGTCAGGAGAGTGCGGATCTTTTCCAGGCTTCGGGATAGGTATGACTAGAGCTTGTTTCCAGATGGATGGAAAGAGAGAAAGCCTAAGGCATGCGTTGAATAGGTGGCATAGGAATACTATTCCTTTTTTGGGTAAATTTTTAAGTACTATATTCGGTAGGCCATCGATACCAGGTGCTTTACCGTTTTTAACTTTTTTAAGTAAACTTATTATTATTATTAGGGTTTAAATTCCAAGCACTTATTAGCGATGCAATGATTCTTTCAAAGATCTGGCAACCAGAAAGGATGAAAAAAACCAAGAAGATAACTACACTCATAAATGTCAAGTTTATATATTATTTATTATAGTCTGACCAATGATAATAAGCTTTTAAATTGAAAAGAAAATAAATTTATTTTTCAGTGCCTCTATAAGCAGGAGCTTATAAATATGCCAAAAACTTTCTGTTTATCGTTTGGCTTTTAGTGAAAACGTAAAGCAATCGTCTGCCTAGTCAACATGAAAGTTTGTCCTTTGAAATTCTTTTCAATTCACTTCTTTTCATCTGAACATTGTGATATGCTTTCATCGTTACTCTTTTGCGAACTATCAGCTATTTATTTCATGTACCTCGTTTATTTTGCACGACTGCACCAGAGAAGACACTCTGCAAAAGTTAATAAATATTATCAAGTTTATCCAAGCAACATGTCTTATATCGAATCGCCTCCATACAAAAGATAGTTTCAATTTCATTAGCAGTTAAATGACAAGAAAACATTGCAAAGTATACTGTCGGATAGATAGCTATGGAAGCATTATCCATTTTAACAAAAGGATCAGGATCTGTGAGGGTAATCGATTGGAAGGAGCATTTAACATTATAGTATGTTGTATTTTGTGGTTACATACGGAAGAAAGAGTTTATTGAGTTGGTACAAAGTGAATGAGTAATAAGTAAAATTACATGAATATAAAGGAAAAGAGAAAAGATGTACTACGGAATGTTAGGAAGTTTTTCTGATGGGCGTATATATTTCGTTTCAATGAGCTCCGAATTTGATAAAATCTTCAATTGTAGAATTCATTCAACTCTATCAAAATAATTTTTTGATTAATAGTTTTTAGGGTTTTGTACTAAAATACAAAACCCTATTGCAATCACGACCTGTGTCCGTCTGTCCGTCCGTCCGTCTGTATGTCACAGCACTTTTTCTCCGAAACTATAAAGGCTACAGCCATGAAACTTTGTGGAAAGGTCAGAAGTGGTGACCTCTTGAAAGTTCAAGGGTGAAAAAATTTTTCAAATTGGTTTAAGGGGGGTCTCCCCATATAGGGAGTTGACCCCTCAAAAAAAAATTTTCACCATTGGTAGTCAAGTAGGGTGTCATTGGAAAGGTCTCAATGAGATCTTTTCAAAACAAGTCTTAAAATTGCCTTATGAGTATCGAGGGGGGCAGGGGAAGGGGAAATGTACGAGCTTTTCACGTACCCCCCTCGCGATTGGACACCTTCCATCCGAAAAATCTGAAAAAAATCATGAATGTAGGCCTTAATGAGTACAACAACAACAAATACATGAGAAGTCGAACTTCACTCAACTTTGTTAGTAATAGTATGATTTATCGATTTTATGTTTTCTCGAATAAAATCTAAATGGTACCCTTAAATTCAATAAAATTAGGAAACAGATGACTATTTATAAGATTGATCTTTTCTGAAAGTTTCATAAAGATCGAATAGTATTTAACGAAGTTATAGCGATTTGAATTTTCCCGTATTACTATGGAACAATGTGCCCTGTATTACTATGGAAACATATGGCTATGAAGCCATATGCGCT